>JAECXC010000339.1:14800000-16000000 GCA_018152125.1 Drosophila dunni | reverse complement strand
CCAAACACATTGTATCTGCTCCTGGTCACGTGCCTGGTCAGGGTGAAATGCGTGCCCACGTTTCACGCGGATTGTTTATTGCCTCCAGTCCTCTGGGCGGTGAGGAGCTCAACAAGGGCGGTGGTGGCGTCAACTTATTGCGTCTGCTGGCAGACGAAGGCCAACGGGAGGCATTCCTCATACAACTGTCCCACTTCTCGGGAACCTGCCCCGAAGGTCTATGTAAGTAGTGTACTTTAATGCGATCTAATTCAGTTTTTTTATTAATTTCTGCAATTCTAATTGCAGACATCTTCCATTTGAGCACGCCCGCTTACAGCGAAGATCCTGCTGCTGATTTGGCTGCCTTTGAGGAGAAGATATTCCAAGCGAATACTCCTCAAATCCTCTACAGTGCCTACTTTACCATTGCGGCGCCCATGAGTATCAATACTGAGACTGCCACACCCATTTACTGGACAGCACCGCCAGAGTATGAACAGGATTATGATGCAGCGATTGCCAATGCTCGCGAAATCTTTGGCAAGCTTTACGAGGATGCCGAATTTCTGCCACGTGCTCCCGATCCCGAGGAGATTGTCGTCGATGGCGAAGATCCGAGTGCTCTAAACGAACACAGTTTGCCGGAGGATTTGCGGGCGCAGCTACACGATTTGCAGCAGGCGGCACAGCATATGGACATTGCGGAATAGTTGGTAATTAATTGAATTCAGCTTTAATTCTCATCACTTTATTGTAATTAATCAAAAGAGGACAAGATGAAATCTGATCTGGAAATCTATATACACACTAAAGTATCAGATTTATATATAGTATAAGTATGTATATCTTTTTTGGACATTTGAAATTGTATTCGGGACTAAAATTTTAGTATAGGTTTCTTTATGCATACAATTCTTTATATGTTTATTGTGTAAATTATTTTTATAAACTCTAAAGTTATTAAATATATATATGTGTGTGTATTTATATATATGTATGAGTATGTGTGTGAGTGTGCTGTGTGAAATATATATTCTATCGAAAAATATGCATTTCCAATGCGTTATATAAATTTATTTCTTTTTATATATAAAAATTTATTGCTTGACGGTTCCTATGTGTTTTCTCTTGTTTTTGTGATGCACTTTGATGAGTAAATAAAAGTAAAAACTAAAAGGAAAACAGCACAAACAGAAAAGGTTTAAACTAGATTTAAGAAATGTAAAGTTAACAAGGAAGAACGCACCAATTAAGTCTTAGGGTTAAACAGGAGCAGGCAGTTGAGAACCAAATGAGAGTTTAGAATAGTTTGAGAGTTGCTTTGATCTAATTGTTAGATTAAATTAGTATAGTATATGCCACTATTCGAATTATACTGTTTGCCTAAAACGGATAAAAACGAGACTAAAAAGCGTGCATTTCTATCATCATATCATTCGTTATGGTTATCTCCTTATCCACAATATTATCTGCAGTGCATTTTACAATAAAGCTTTTAGGTTCTCGTTTCCCTTAAATATCAGCTGCTTCGTTCAGGAGTTTTATATATAGATTTAGGTATATGTTAAATTGTTTTTCTTAGATTTTAATTAGATTATTGTTGATATTCTGTTGGCGTTTGCGTTTCGCATTCATTGCATCGACAATGGGCTGCCTTTTGGCATTATATTTCTTGTTGAGCTGCTCAATTTCCAGCTCCATTTCATGATCAATGTTGCTCAGCCTTTGGTTCAGATCATCGAAGGTAAGAAACTTGAGAAACTCAAACTCTCCCTCCACATACGCATGGGATTGTGTGTGCAAATGTTGATGCTGATATGCGGGCGGTGGCTGTGCCCCTACTGCCACTCCCCCTGCAGCTGCTACACCCGATGGCTGTTGTTGCTGCGTGGTGTTACTGCGCAGTAAATTCTGCTGATTGTTAAGCGCAATCAGCTGCTCGTTCATCAGCGGATAGGCCATTAACAAGTGTTGTTGCTGCTGCTGTTGTTGCTGATGCTGCTGCAGACCATACTGATTGATTGCGGCGATTTGTTGGAATTGCATTTCCATGTTATGCTCCCAGTTATTGGCATCATTCGCTCCACTTGCCAAGTGCTGCACATCCTGTTGCTGCTGCTGTTGTTGTTGCTGCTGTTGTTGCTGCTGCAACTGTTGCTCGACTGCGGCAGGCGAGTATTCAGTGGGTGTGGTCGTTGACTTGTCACCGCCACGCGCATCGCCAGCATTTTTGCGCTCAAAGTGATCAAGGAACTGTGGACGATAGCGGAATCGCGGCTTCTGATCATCATTCCGCTTGGCAGTTATGGAGTCATCTGAATCCGAGTTGATCACCATGGTGCCTGCAAGAGAAATGTATTTTAAATACAGTTGTGTTCATGTTACTTACTAGCTTACCTAAATTGGATTCCAGTTCAACCATTGTGCCACTGTCCACTGTTGCCACATCCGCTGCACCAGAGCCACTGCCGCCGGCTGCAGTTTGTGCGGTCTTGGCAGCTGTTTTAGGCATGCCACCACGTATGCCACCTGGTCCCAGTGTACCCTCGTCTATATCCTGCTCTGGATGTGCTATCATTGTCGCATCCGAGGCGGATGTCTGTTGATATTCATTGAACTTCTCGGGCACTAAAGTGCCGGGATCATCGATAAATGTTTTAACAGTGCCCGAATTGAATTCGGTCTCCTCCTCCTGCAGCATTAGACCAGACTCCTGGGTGGCCAAACTCTTGGCCTGGCTCATGGCAACGCCAGCAGCACGATTGGCACGTTGTTGCTCCCGTATGGCACAAGTCTCCTCCAGCATAGTCTTGAGTATGCTGCGATGCTTGGCATTCCGTATAAACTCATGCTCCAGCAGATCAGTTGCAGTGGCACGCTCATCGGGATCCTTGACCAAACACTTGCTGACAAAGTCTATAAACTCAGTGCTCCAACGATCGGGTTCGCGGAACGAAGGCGGCGGCTTCTGTGGTATCATGAATATGGCACGCATTGGATGTATATCGCCATATGGAGGCTTGCCCTCGGCCATTTCCAAGGCTGTGATGCCCAGTGACCAAATGTCGGCTACACAATCGTAGCCAATTTCCTCAATTACCTCGGGTGCCATCCAGAAAGGTGTTCCAATTACCGTATTTCGCTTAGCCATTGTATCCGTCAGCTGACCGGCGACTCCAAAGTCCGCCAGCTTCGCATAGCCCTCGGTGTTAAGGAGTATATTTGCCGCCTTAATGTCGCGATGAATCTTGCGTCTTAAATGTAGGTAGACCAGACCCTTGAGAGTGTCAGAGAGTATGGTGGCAATCTCGTCCTCGGTGAGCGTCTTCTTACGCAGACGCATTATGTCCGAGACACTGCCGGCACCGCAGTATTCCATGCAGATCCACAGATCATACTGTTTGAAGTATGAGCCATAATAGCGTACCACATAGGGAGAATCGCATTGTTGCATAATCGAAATCTCCTTAATGATCTCGTGCAGATCGGACTCAACCGGCACCAGTTTAATGGCCACAATGGAGCTACTTTCTTTATGCAATGCCTTGTAGACGGAGCCGTAGCTGCCTTCGCCCAGTTTGTACATAATGTCAAACACTTTCTCCGGCGGCTGCAGCAGCGACTCCTCTGACAATTTCTTCAACTCGCCATTGCCATTGGAATTGGAAGACATGTTGCTGTCTCTTCTTGTTCTTGCTGTTGCTGTTCTTGTCCTTCTTTTACTGCTTGTCCTTGCATATGCAATCAGTTGGATCCTGCACAATTATTACGAACGTTTGCTAGTCTATTGTGTAGCATTCAATTAACACACAGACCCTGCGCTACACGGTAATTGCCAATTTAAATCGACATTTTTTCACACACATTTGTTCTTTATTCGTTCTCGCCAGTGCAGCAAAAACTTGTCATTGTGCTCTTCACGAACTATCGATATCGATATATGCTAAATTATCGACCATATGTACCGCGAGTGTTGCCAGACTGTTGGTTTGCTTAATGTAAACAAACCTGTGTGTGTGTGCTGCTATTTTTCTGTCAGTTACAATTGAAAAGCCTGCAAATTTTGTAAACAATGCGTCTTATCAGTCTTTGTGCCTTTTTGACGTCCTACAATGTCCTAGCAACGCTAGCAACGAGCACCATAGAAACCGGCTGCGATGCCAACACACGAAGTGGAGCCACCTACACCGATTGTAACTGCGAGTGGAGCGCTAGAAAATTCCTGCACCTGGACGACAGTTAGTTGTTTACGCTACGTTTCGCTAGTTGGACGTCGGTTACTTGTTTACTTGTTTTTACTGCCTGACAAATGTCTCACACGCGTGTAACTACCGCTTATGGAACACGGCCGTCGCACGATTTCCATACGAACTCCATTTCGCTGAAACAGCGCTCGAAATCCGCAAATCCACCGCAATTAAGACCTTTTAGCGGCATACAGGGTTCGCGACCCCGTTATGTGCCGCCATTTTCGATACAGTCGCAGCAAAAAAACACGGTCGTTATTAACGGTCCCATCCATGAGGCTCCCGTAACGGCAAGCGCACGCGGCAGAGCGCCGAATCCAAAATGTGCGTATTCCCCAATTCTATCCCAAACAAAAACTAAAAAGAGGTACAAAAAAACTTTCTTCTTTTTTGTTGAAGGTTTGAAGAAGCAACAGAAATCCATTTCCACATGCAATTTGGGTGCCAGCTTTAACGCCTCCACGGCTATCAAGAATCCAGGGCGTGGCACACTCTTTCGCATGTACTTCGATCGCGGGGATCTGCCCATTAAGATGGAGTATCTATGCGGTGGCGACAAGATTGGCTGGACGGTGAGTATAGAATTACAGGGTATTTTATGCCTACGATTAGCTTTGTGTGCGCTTGAAGCTCAAAGCAATTAGCCGTATAATTATGGAGTATTCGAAATAATTGATGTTTGTTTTCTAGCGTGATTAGCTGAACTTTGGCCTATAAATTACTTGACAACATTCAATGCCAGCTAATTGGCAGTAGGTGTTAGCCCACTTTCTAATAAATATACGGATGTTATGTAGGTGCCATCTGCAGACCTGCGTGTCCAATTATTTGAAGTGTTCGCTGGCTTGGTACCGAACAAAAAAAAAAAAAGCGATTGCCAAACTAAAGAAACTAGAATATAATATGCCACTGTCTATTTCCGGAACAAACGGACTGACGTCCACGTCCAGGTGTCAGGCAGTCTGTCATTTCCAGTCAAGTGAGCGAGGAGTAGCAATATTGGGAACACAGTTTGACTGCTCAGGATTCATGTGTGTAGACACTTTCAATGTCATGAGTCTTGAGTCTTGGATTTGGAATTATTTTCAAAGTGGGTGCGTTTGTTTATTTAAGCCGTGAGGTATTTATGACAGCTCATTTACATATGCGAGACATGTGAGTGACACTATGTGTAGGATAACCGTTTGCGTCAGAGTTGAAGGTCAGACAGAAAGCGGTTTAAAGTGGCTTGTACTGAGGACAGAAACTCGGAGTGCTATACTATAAAATTTATTTATATAAATGGATAAGGAATCAACTGTCACATAAAAAAGGATCAGTTAACGATTAGTACAGTAGAGGTAGAGGATTAAAAGCTTCTTTAATCTCCCATTTTCCGAACAAAAGGTTCCATTAACACTTTGGGTAGAGGATTAATGGCTTCTGTTTTCTTTCAAGTCAATGGATTTCATAGCTTTCTATATTTGAACCCTGGAGCTTATCTAGCAAGAATTCCATTAACGATTTGTATACTTTGGTATAGGATTAATGACCTCACTCCCTTCCAAGTCAATAACTTCTAGAAATTACCTACAAAAGGTTCAATAACCATAGCGTATATTAACTCAACCCTTTAATCTATATACAAAAAAATGCGATTAATTTGCATATTTCGTTAGAGGATTAATTGCTGCTCCGTCGCAAATAAATAACTTCTGGTATTTCCCAAGAAAAGTATCTATACTATAGCATTGTTCCAAGTCATTTGGTAACTTTCCGATTGACAAAGAAAACAAACAAAATGCATCTTAATAGAAATCAGCAAAAACTTAACAAGCATCGCGTGCAAATTTACACCTGTACAAGCAAGCGAAATAATCGTCACCTCCCACCTGCCCTCCCACCGGCCCACCAAACACACCAAGAACTTTGCTATTTACCCGTCTATTACGTATCCAAGTTAGCTGTCAATACTTTTGGTTGCAGGTGGACATTGACAAGTTGGACTACAGCCTCTATTTGCCGCTGTTCTTTGATGGATTGGCTGAACCGAAGCATCCCTACAAGACCTATGCGCGACAGGGTGTAAGCGACTTGCTGCTCGCGGGGGGAGAGAAAATCCATCCTGTAGTGCCTCAATTAATTCTACCACTAAAAAGTGAGTACCGCTTTGCGACAGGGCTAAAACCAATCAGTCAAAAGCCAGCAATAAATCAAAGTCCCAACACGCAAGGACTTGTCATAGCTCTAATTTCGACACCTACGATTTTTTTCTTCTACTTCTGGTTTTGGGGTTCCCCGCAGACGCATTGAGCACTAGAAATTTGGAGGTTATGTGCACGACATTGAAAATTATACAACAACTAGTTATGGCCTCCGATATGGTCGGACCCGCTCTGGTGCCCTTCTACCGACAACTGCTGCCCATGTTCAATGCCTTCAAGGTGAAAAACTGTAAGTACCACAAGCCTAGAATTAGTTCATGAATTAATTCATTAAACACTTTTTTAATCACTTAATTAACTAAAATACAAATTTGCCTTATTTTGTAGTAAACTGCGGCGATGAGATTGATTACGCGCAGAAGAATAATCTAAATCTGGGCGATCTGATTGACGAGACCCTGCAGGTGCTGGAGCTGCACGGCGGGGAGGATGCGTTCATAAACATCAAGTATATGGTACCGACCTACGAGTCCTGCTACCTAAACTGAACGATCAGCAAACTATATAGCTTTTCTTACCTCTTTTATGCTTCGTATGATTAATTTTGATCACATCAAGAGTGTTTATTGAATTTTACATAGATGCGAATGATTCAAACTTTATAAAGTGCAGTTTTTTCTTTAGCTTTTTGGAATTTTAAACATTTGCCCGATTTAGTTTGAGTATATAGTATATAAGGCGATTATTTATACAGTTTAAGCCAATGCCACAGGTTGGTTGTGGCAAGGCAGAGCAAGCGCAACAGCAGCTGAAGAGAGAGAAGAGGAGAGATTAGGAACAGTTGGGTAGTCAAAAGAGGCAGGAAATACTTACAGCTGCCACGCCCAGTTTAGGTTTAGCATTTGGGCGGGACGAACTCGTTCTTCTTCACATTGTGAGGGGAGTAGCGATTGTAGAGTCCCCAAATGGAATTCATTAGTTTATCGTTGTACTTGACCGGCAAATACTCGCGTTCTGCTGATGCATAAAAGGTGAATCAGTTGAGATTTTGAATTGATTGCCCCCAATTTGTTGACTTACGAGTATTGTTATCAGCCTTATCAGCATTATTGGCAGCACGCAGACGTGACAAGATCATATCACGCTCATGGAACTGCTCACGTAGCTTGCAGGCTGCGAACGCACCTTGGGGCAAAGCCATGTCGACAACTGGTAGGAGAAAAAAGAATTTTGATCAGCAAATGTTTTCCAGGCAATACGATTAAAGTCACTTACTACTCAGTCTGAGGTTATGGAATATATAGGAGAATTCAGTAGAAAGCAGATTGCTTTGATTGCAGAGCTGGTTCCAGAGCTTAGTCACGTGTTGACTAATTTTCAGGGGTTTTTCACGCACTTGCAGCAGCACCATTCAAAGCGAAGGGATTCGTGAGAATTGAATCGTTTACCGATTCAAGAATTGTCTTTCAAATATTTGCAAATATCGCTCAATTAATCTTGATTGATTAATTTCTATAGTTTGTTTTGTATGCAGTTTTGCTGGCACAATTATTTGTATGGCATTGGGAAAATGCCCGGCGTATTGAGGTTTCCACGATCTTTAAGCGTTAACACTTTGCACTCTTCATGCTCTGGACTCTAGAGATTCGAAAATGAACTGACTCTCTGGCGCTGATTGAAATGAAATTTATATGGAGCCTCAGACAACGAAAGCGACTACGTGATAAGCGAGAGACAGAGATCAGCGGGCGGCCATTTTGTTTTGCCTACGTACGTGAGTAAACATGAGAGTGCGCTTGTGTGTGTGTGTGTGGGATTCTGTGTACCGCACCGCACTTATCTCGATAGTAGAAGGTTGACTTTCTAATCGAAGGATGCAGTTTCTTCCGAATAATCGTAGTGCAATTAAAATCATGTAATCACCTACATCTTTGACCCACCCAACTGAGCAACAGGGAAGAGCAGCAAGTGGGAGGCGAGTTGCCGACTATTAAAGCTCTCGACATTATTTGTGTAGGGGACTGATAAGAATATCGATTAGAAAACTGCTTTAAAAAACTGCGCAATTTTGTTACAAAACTGTTGGCTCATCATAAGGGAGAAAAATATAAATAAATAATAAAACAAATTTGGGAGATAACCAAAATGAATGTTTGGCACACCTTGGCTAGCCGTTCAGGCGATTCAAGAAGCTTCCACAATTCTACTGGGGGACTACATGCTCTTGGGACTATCGCGCGCTCGCCCTCCCAGCTTCCCTACTCTAGGTTCATGTGAAGTCAACAACTGAACCGGTAATAACCGCTTCACAATGTGTTATTTTTATGCATATGTGTATACGTGCGAGTATATAGTACGGATCTGTCCACTTTTGTGGGTAGTACTCGAGTACCTGCTGATGCAAGTACTGACCTCACTGATATATTCTATGTTGTTTACAGATCTGACTATATTTTCATGTATACAATTCATACAATCAATCTGTGCAAGTCGCAGGATCCGCTTGAGTCAATTGACCCGCGGGTTAAACTATTTAATTAACAAAAGTCTCATGACTGCTTTGTTTACACCCAACACACAACACTCAAAACCTCATTACTAGTGAGTGTGTAAATGGAATGACACAGTTTATGCTGAATACGCATGTATTAATAAATGCATCATCATAATCCAATTAATCAAGTGTTTTAATTCGATTGGCTGTTGTCAAGAGCACGCTGTAAATAATTGCCTTGTATTGAGATTACAATTGTGTATAAATTGTCGCACTTCAGTGACATCACAAAATCCTTCGTTTCACTCCTCCTCGCCCATAATTAACAAAAACATTTGCATTTTGCAATAAAATAAATCTGTCTGTTCGTTTATTTCTCTGGAATAAAAAATAAAAGTCCAAAAGAGGTGTCCAAAAGTACAGATACTGGGTGAAATGTCTGCCACGAGCAGCTGAAGTCACGTAGAGCCCGATCCGTTTTGCTGATTACGCCCAATCTTGTGTTTGGAATATAGTACAAGAAATAAAAATTAACACATAATACTCTATATACAAACAAACATTAAATACGCGAGATTGTGTGCAAGGTTGGCCTAAAACATAGTATTTTAGAGATTACCCCGTAGTATATCAAATAATTTGAAGCGGACATTGATTTATATTCAAATGTCAAGTTTGTAGAGCACGTCAGCATTGTTGTGAGAAATTCACATTTGAATTTGAAACAAAAGCGCGCGCGGTTTGTTTTCTCAGCGACCTACCAACACTATTTTAACATTCTGTTAAACGTTAAGTTGGCTGCGCACTGTTAAGTACACACAGCCAGAGACACCCTGTGACCAATGCCCACATAGTTATCGAGCTGTCAGTGTTTCATCGTCTGCTCGTCGCCAAAATTAGCTAATAACAAAAGAAATACACGGGAAGTTGTTAATTAAAACGCTGACCTAGATCTAAATACAGAACGACAGACGAGGCAATATAACGCCATGTCGTTGAAGAAGGAACTGAAAACACTCGCCAAACCCTACTACTGGGTTAACATACTACTGGCAATCTCGTACCTGCTGGCCAAGAAGACGAAAGTGATTTGCACGCGTATTTTCCCAAATACGGCACAGGATGATGTCTGCGATATGGACAGTCGTGAAGTGGAGATACTGTTCTTTCTGCTGATAGTGGTTATGATACGATCTCGCAAAACTGGCAGCGTCACCATGATTAACTATCTCACCTCGTCGTTCCTCTACACAAAGGTGGCCAATATGATACTCTGGTCGTATGCCGATTTCCGCTATGGATTGGGCTTCCTATTGATGTGTATATTAGTTGGCATGTTGCTGCCAGAGCCATCCTACCGTGGGCCCGAACACATCACCTACTTCCGCAATGCCCAGGTCTTCGAGGAGGAACTGACGCGTGACAAGCGCACCTCTTGGTTGATTTGCTTCTACACCGTTTGGAATCCCAGCTGTGTTAACTTTGCACCCATATTCGCTGAGCTCTCTGCCATGTACAATACGGAGCATCTAAAGTTTGGCAAAATCGACATTGGACGCTTCCCGGACGTGGCGGCAAAGTATCGCATCTCGGACAGCAGCTTCTCTCGCCAGTTGCCCACGCTGATACTGTTCCAGCAGGGCAAGGAGGTAGATCGCCGGCCCAGCATTGATTCCAAGGGCAAACTGCAGAAGTTCTTCTTCTCCAGCGACAATGTGCGGGTCACTTTCGGACTGAACCAGCTGTACAAACAGGCCGTGGAGCGACTGCCTCCGTCCAAGGCGGTAGCGGCAGAGGAGTCTAAGAAATCGAAGTAGATTCATGATATTAACCAGACGACATCTCATTTTAATGCTTGTACGTGCCTGCATTTGTTTATTGTTTAGTTTTTAGTTGTTATAATTTATTTTGTGTCACTGCACAAATCACAAATCACAGAAAAAGGAAAGAAATGAAAGACACGTACATTTTGCATTCTCTCATGTATTTAGACAAAAATTGTTAAATGTAACTAATGCATTTGCAAACACGTTGCCATTACATAATTTATTATTTGATTCTGCCTATTTTGTAGCTAAATTCAAGTCATAAATCCTAATTAATAAAGTTGTAATAGAAAATTTACGAGGCGCTGTCTTTTCTTAGGGCTTAAATTACATTAACTAAGCACTTCCGGTGGCTGCCAAATGTGCTTAGGCTTATGCGCTGTTGAAATCTTTACGCAGCTTAAAGAAAAACATAAAATAAGTAATAAAGATGTATTAAAAATTAGTTTTTAAAAAATATCTTCATTTAAATTGAAGTTGTTGTTTTGTGGCTCAGCAATCGATAGCAGCAATGTTATCGCCTATCATCTGCAGTTTAAGTGTTGACTAATGTTGGTTTAGCTAAGTTGCACTGTGTTGTAGGTTGTTGTCTCGGCTAAAATTTTGAATATTTATTTGCTTAAAACTGAAAAGCCTTTAAATCAAAATGTTTGGGCATTTATTTATTTTCTACTGCCTAAAGGCAGCTGACAAATTGCTAGTTAAACATGCAGCGACAGTGCTGACGAATGTGTTAAACAAAACAATGAAAACTCTGCGGAAAGAAGAAGAAAAATGGAAAAATGGTGCACAATGTTTCCGGTGCGTTGGCTTAACCAAGGGACTAAAAGGGGGTAAAGCGACTAAAAGGGATGGTTATGGAGGCTGTATACAGGCTTACACATATACACTTATATGTTGTGGATGTTATGTTACCCAAACGGCCAGACGAAATACGAAATAAACGCAAATCCTTTTTATCCATTCAATATGCATATTTACAAACAAGCGTGCGATTGTATGTAGGAAAATGCATATATATACAGGTACAAGGACGGTGCAGGAGTTGGAGAAAGAGAGGGGAGACGGGCGACAGTTACAGAGACAAAGGCAAACTGGCATCGCTTTTGTGGTTATTATTTGTATTCTTCTTATTTGATATTCAATGAAACGACATGGAAATGGCCATTATTTTGTATTGTGTTGCATAATACGATTGTCTCACCATCTGATTTTGGCCTTTTATTTGCCTAAAATATGTATAGAATTTCGATCAAGATGAATTTCTGTTGTAAGACTGCCAAATTAGGCAATTAAAATCGTTTGACAAATGTGTTTGCTGTTGATTGAAAACCGAATTTAACTGCACCGACAGCCACAAAAGAGGTGATTCCCCTCACTCCATGGTGTATTGTCAACAGCTTTTTACAACGAAAATCCAATAAGCAGCACCAACACAACAACAGCAACAACAACAGTCACGACAGCAAGTCATAGCGGAAGTCGTATTGTTGTCGCCATTTTACCTTCGTTTTCTGTGCGTTGGTCACATTGGATTGATTCTGAGCCATTTTTCCCAAAGACTAGAAAACTCGGAGCATATTCGCTTAGGTATGGCATAAATATTTTATACTTAAACTGTTTACCTTTTTAATAATATGAATTTATTTTACAGGAAAGTTGAAGAACACTTTTTAAACTTAAAGGTAAGGTTCCAGAAATTCCAGATCTAATTTCTAGAAAAAAGTGCGGTAATCTTTTGTACCTAAAATTTAATTTTCCTTTAACTGTTTACTAGCTTCTCTAAAAATTTTAGCTAGCAGTGTATATGAAATTCGTCTTGAACTTTACAAGTGATAACTCAAGATTCCCTTAGCTTTGCTGACATTTTTTATTGCATTTTTATGTCAACGCCAGCTGATGCTAGCCCCGCCCAGCTACAACCTACCACACACCCACCGCCCTCCTGCTTCCATGCTGTCCCCTGTCGTCGTCTCAATATCGCCTCGTTTTGTATTTCTGTCAATTGCGTACAATTGAATTAAACTCGAAGTCACTGGCAGGTGGTGCATTGTTGGCGGCTGTGGTTGCCGGTGGTGCTCACAAATAAAAACCACAGTGGCCAGCAGCCAACCAAAGAGAAGGACGTACCAGGCCAGCCGCAGGGTGTCCAGATTGAATGCCTTGAAATTGTCCGAGTTATCGATGAGCTGAACATAGCCAGCTCTGAGGGCATCGTTAAAGTCCGACACGAGCCAATACTGGAAGAGACCAACACACTGCACACGCATAATAAAATGCTTCAGTCTACTCTCCAGATGGGAGTCATGACGCATGGGATACCCGATGACGGGAGCACCCAGGCAGACTGAAGAGTAGCGGTAGATGGGCTTCTGGGCGTACTGCTGCTGCAGGGCAAAGAATTGCCAGCGTTCCACGGTGAAGGGATACGAGTAGCTGATGTTAAAGCTGAGCAGAGCCTTCACCTGTTCACCTGCCTCGGATCCCACCACCAGATTGGATATCTGCTGCTCCAGATGCGGCGGTACCTGCTGCAGCAGCATGGGTATCTCGTGATGCTTGACCAGAATCTTTTGACGCTGCTCAATCAGCTGCTCGAACGTGTTCACCTGTTCACCTACTAGTGTGGCCGTGAGGAAGCTGCTCAACTGATTCGAGTACCAGTTGGTCACAATGAAACCCAAGGCAGTTAGCTGCAAAGCCACCAGAAAGTACCGCACGGAGGGTCCATAGATGCGTGTGGGTGAGCTGAGGAAGAGCAGCTGACAGAGCGACTCCAGCAGGCAGAGACCTGGGGATGCACTCAGTCCAGGATTCAGCCAGTAGAGCGCCAGGCTAATGTAGCCGACGGCGGCGAGTAGTAGCAGCCAACTGGTCCAATGGAACGGTCGAAGCAGGTACATGTAGCGCGGGATCTCGTTGCGCACTGGAACGATGAGGCAGTTCTGCACGATGGTCAGTGGATAGCTAAGGATGCCCAGATCACGATCTATGCCCACATAGGGATGCATTGAGATCTCTAGCAGATTGTCGCCAATCATTTGATTGATACGACTGGTGTCCACGCTGGTGGACGTCGCTCGATCCTGCTCAGCATTGATTACTTCCAGCACAGCGTTGTGGCGTCGCAGGAACTCCGCAAAGATGCGATAGCCGAAACCGCGTATCAGTTGTGCTCCCGTTTTCGGATCTCGCACGAAGAAAACACGCGGTAAATCGTTCTCGGCCATCGTGGACACCACATAGCCTCCTAAATCCTTCGGAGGAGCACCAAACAAGCTGGGATTTCTCTCCAGCGGCACCTCGAAGTAGCGCACCCGGGGATAGGGCGTGTACCCATAGAGTCGTTTCCTGTGCAGCACCAGCACGCGTAGGAACTGCAGTGTCCACAGTTTCTCAAAGAGTTTTGGCAGCGCGGATGTGCTTCTGCTGCTGGATAGGTGGACAATGAGGCGACCATTTCGCAGCTTCCTCAAGTGCTCGTCGACGTGCCAGAAGATGATCGCGTTACTGGAGTAGCAGAAGATCAAACTGAGCAGATCCGGTTTGATGTGGTTCCTCAGCGTGTTGTATTTATTCGGCAAACTGCCCGATGCATCGAAAACGTAGCTGGTCACACTTAAATTTAAATGCAGCCATTTCAAAAATGGATTCGCCTGCTCCAGCTCATAGGGACGACTTATAAACACCGGCGTATTAACCCAACGCTCCTCCAAAGCAACTTTTTGAAGAATACTCTGCAGGAACTCCAAGTTATCCGACTCCACTTGCTTCGTAAGAAGTGGCAGGAGCAGCATTAGAAGCGTTGCAAGCAGCATGACTGAGT
This sequence comes from Drosophila dunni, assembly GCA_018152125.1. NCBI lineage: Eukaryota > Metazoa > Arthropoda > Insecta > Diptera > Drosophilidae > Drosophila > Drosophila dunni. The sequence goes on along the minus strand of JAECXC010000339.1, from coordinate 15,985,481 downwards.
ACTCACTGTTCGCCAGGACGTGGCCCAAAGTCCTCTTTATAGCACTAGTCTCCTAATAGACATAATTCAATTTAATCGACTACTGATTGGTCTTATCAGTGTCCAGATGGAAAATTGCCAACAAATGGATACTGGACAATAACGTGCAACAATTTGTGGCACTTTTAGTTGATGTAATTATGTGCATTAACTTTAAGGATTACTTTTAGGGTTTAATTAAATTGGTAGTGCTTAAAGCACACCAATTGTGGCACGTGTCATTTAAAATACCCTCTACTAGGAAAAACTACACTTCAAAGTTTAAAAATAGATTTATGTTCATAAAATATTATTTTTAGAAAAATCGTTCAAATTATCTAAATGAATTTAAGCTTTTTTAAGATATGTAAGTATTTTTCTCTTTATTTGCTCTATTTATGCTTAAAACCATTAAAATTCTCTTTAATCTATTTTACAGGGTATAAAAAAGCGAGTCCTCTCCGTGACAATGCATATTGCAGCATTGCCGTGACCAGGATTCGAACCTGGGTTACCACGGCCACAACGTGGGGTCCTAACCACTAGACGATCACGGCTATTGAAGACTCTTGAGCGACCGCGATTAAATAGCCAACATAAAAGAAATTTCAACGCTTGAACGAATTTCAATTTAGTCGTTTTGCATTTAATGCTTTCTAAAAACTTAACTTGTTTATAGAGCAAGACTTCGAACTAGAGCAATAACCGCAATGCGAAGCAGCAGCTGAAATAATTGGAGGCAGTTAATCAAAGTGCTTAGCTGCGCGATACTCTGTAAACTGATGGGAATGAAAGAGTTACGGTCAACCCAACTAAAGTGCATAAAAAAGCGAATAGTTAGGAATATTTAACAAAACTCATATTGAATGTTAGAGAACATTAAAATAGCTGCATATTAATTAGGCATAAATAAGTCCACATTTTAGTTGCTACAGCAAACAGTATATTAGCTAAGCAAGTGCTATAAGCTGAGTGAGATTAAAAGTCTGTTTAAAATATTTAAATGTTGTTGAAAAAATGTAAAAAAGTGAGTCCTCTCCGTGACAATGCGTATTGCAGCATTGCCGTGACCAGGATTCGAACCTGGGTTACCACGGCCACAACGTGGGGTCCTAACCACTAGACGATCACGGCTACTGAAGACTCTTGAATGCCCGCTGAAAAATACTGAATACAAATTTGCGCTATCTACGCTTCAACGAGCTATGCTAGCCACTGTTGCACTTTAACAACTTGTTTATGGAGCAAGTACAGCAACAATAACAGTAACAGCCAGAGCAACAGCAACAACAAACAACAACAACAAAGCATCTGCGGTGAAAGGCAAACGAAAGAAACTGAGGCGAAAGACAGAGACCCAAAACGGACAGACAGACAACCAATAAACAAGATTTTGGTTTATGAATGAATTTAAATGCCAAGCAGGGGGAGGGGGTAAGGCGTGGCGGGGGGTTGCGAATGGGAGGAGGAGAGTGCTTGAGCTGGCATTTCAATTCGTTTTGCTATCAGCAGCAGTTTGTGGTGCAAAGGAGGAGGAGGTAAAGGAGGAAAGTAAAGAGAGGGAAGTGAAGGAAACGCAACTGCTGGCAGAGCAATATGAATACGAATAAACAAGTATAAATGGAATACAATTTTGAATAGATTTAACGAGTTTATTCAAATATTCATATGCCATTGTTTTTATTTAAACATTACGTCAAATTTCTGGTATTTCATTTACATTAGGAAAGGAGTGAAGTGGTGAATGGTGTAAAGAGTTTAAGTGGAACTTATTTTAAGCTTAACTTAAACATAATACCCAACTCTGTGTCAGTCTTTAAAGCTAATCGCCTCAAAGCCTTTTGTAACAATCAAACACAGTTAAGCATTTAAATATGTTACTTTTATGTTTGATTTAATTGAAATAGATTAAAACACACATAAATTACATGCATTTGCCGCAGGCAAAAAGTCGTTTTAATTTATTTAAATAAAAGAGCATAAAATACTGTATTTTATGATTTGTAACTCTGCTTTTTGATCAGTGCTGCCCACTAACAAATATCGACTTAACAATACCCTCTCTTCAAGTACACTTAAGTGTTCCTTGACCCAAAACTAATGAGCTTTTGATTTCGATAACAATTAAGGGTAATCAACAATTGCTTGTGATTTTATCTGGCTATAATTGATTCAAGGCAGCTACAAAATGGACTAGCTAATATACCCCAGCTGCTAGCACTGCTAAGGTATACGAATTAACCGGACTCACGTGCATTTAATGAGGTGCTGACTTGTTTCCGCTGCTTTATTCCTCCCCTGGGGCAGTTTAATGAGTTATACTCGTATTCCGCTCCCAATGGAGCATTTTCTGGCTGTTTTGCAAAGGTCCATAAATTTATGGCTAATCAAAAGCGCTCTTTCAAATGATGCGACCTTATCGCCCCTTTGCTGTTCATTGAGCAGATAAGTGAAATACATTTGGTATTTGGTCTTATCAAAGCCATAAAACGAATACTATTTGGTAATGAAGACTCTGATTTATGCGTAGACAGAACATAATTTAATGTGCTAAATTTAGTTAGTTACTCTTAACAATTTAAAGTAGTTACACTCTTCTACAAGTTGCCATTTAGTTGAATTTGTAGGCTGCTCACTTGTCGCATTTGTGTTGTTTAGTGTAATTTGTACATTTAATGATTTTGTAATTACCCATAAGTGCAATATTATTTCAATGGCACTTTTTTGTTTGTACTGTGGGCCATTCATACTCCAAATTGGGGTAGGGGCTGAGTAGGGGGTTCAAGGGATCAAAGAGAGTTTGGCTTTCGGGTTTTGAGTACAGCACTTTGGCGTTACGTGCTGTGAACCCGTAAAAAATACATGCAAAAAACTGTAAAGTGTTTACATGTAAGCTGCAAATTTACAAACACACCCACAATACACCCACAACACACCTACACACACCCACGCACACACACTCACAATCACACAAACAAATAGGGAGACAACAGTCCGTGAAATTCGTGCAGAGCGAAAAAAAGAGATTTTTGTATTTTTTGTTGTAATTTTTGTGGCCTGCTTTTGAAATATGGAAAAACTGAGTACTTCTCAATGTGTGTGTGTGTGTGTGTAATTTATATATGAGTATTCACGCTCCAATAATCGTGTAAAATAGTTGGGCTATTTACATGTATTGACCGTATGACTATAAAATGAATTCCAGCCCGTATTTACAAATTAATTTTTGATAACTGAAAACCGCCCACAACTGCCCAGCCCACAGCCCCCGGGTCCTACCAGTGCCCTTTATTGTGCACTGTTTTATACAGCTGTCAAAGGACATGGCAAAAAGAGTCCTTAAAAAGTGTTGAACAGTGGTTTAAAACTAGAGCAGTATTATTAACACTCTTAACTTATTTAAATACAGTTTTAACACCTGCAAAATATTTTAAAACCTTTTTCCAGTCATTAGGTTCAGGGCATACTATTAAAATTTAAATAAAATTTAAATTATATTTAAATTTCTACAAATGTAATATAAAATCTAATAGTTTTTATCACAACTGACCTTTAGCTACAACAAGTGACCTTTTCTAAATTAAAAAGTTAACAGGCCGTAACTGGAAAAGTCCTGCCAACAATAGTTTAAGCCAGGTCGCCCGCCAGTCTGCCCAGTTCATGGCCCTGATTGATTCCTAGATTTCGCTGATAGGCTCTTTTTTTGCATTACTAATTTGCAGAGCCAACTGGAGTGGCGCTATAAATTTGTGAGTGCCACGAGTTGTGGCAACAGTCGGTGTCAAAATGCACAAGGAAATTATACGTTCGCCTTTTAGTACGGACATTCCATACGCCTTTATCTACAATGATACGCTTAAGATGAAGTCCACTTTCCATGGACCCTACGTGGAGTCCCTGCAGAACTTTGCACGAGTTTTTCACTATGAGCTGCAGTTGCATTACTTGGCAGATCTGCCCAAGAAATCGGAGCTGCTGGAAGATATTGGTAATGGCATTTACAATGTCTCGCTGCATGGAGTGCTGATGCGAACTCTCACGGATCCCAATAACAGCTCCCAGTACAGTTATCCTCTGTCGGTGATGAAGAACTGTGTGATGGTGCCTCTAGCCCCGGAGCTGCCCAAGTGGATGTATATGGTGTGGCCACTGGGACGATACGTGTGGACTAGTCTCTTCTTGGGCATCTTCTACGTGGCCTTCCTGCTACGCTTTGTGCATCGGAAGGAGCTCATAGCCCAGTCGTACACCAGGAATCTGCTGCATGCCATGGCCCTGCTCATGTACAGTCCCAACATGAACACGCAGGTGCCCATGACTCGGATACCTGTGAGGAGTCTAGTCTTCTACTTTCTGCTGTACTTACAGGGATTCATTCTGTCCAACTATCACATCAGTCACATGACTTCCTTCGACATGAAGCCAGTGTTCGTAAAGCCCATCAATACGTGGTCGGATCTGATAGAGTCCAAGGTGCGCATCGTCATACCGGATACGCTGCTGGACGAGTTGATCTCAATGGCAGAGCTGGATGTCTCCTCGTTGTATCCACAGTTTGAGCCCCGTGCTTGGCAGGATTTTCAGAACATGTTGACCAAGCCACCGAGAGCCTTTGCCTACGTGGTTAGCCACGACATTTGGGAGTTCTTCAATCGCCAGCAGGAGGTTCTCATCCAGCCCTATTTCCACATGTCCCAGGTCTGCTTCAATGGCCTCTTCAATGCCTTTCCAATGCAGAAAGGAGCACGCTTCGCCCCTGCTCTCGATCGATTCATGTCATATGTGAAGCAGGCGGGTCTCTGGGGCCACTGGGAGGACATGGCTTTCGTCTACGCGGTGCGTGCAAATTATGCTCAGGTGTTTCTCGATACTTACCCTGTGGAACCGCTGAATCTGGAGTTCTTTACCACCGCCTGGTTGGTAATTGTGGCGGGTTTACCTATCAGCTTAGTGGTCTACATTCTGGAGTACTTCTGGTGGCGTCTAACCGCTCGAAATGGAGAACTTCCCAGGAACTTTCACTTAGGAAGTGATTAACTATTTTTCCCACTAAAAAACTCCTCATTTAATACTTTAATAAATTTCCCCAAGGAAATGTGCTAAGATAAACGTAACATTCAATGTGAAATTAATGACCTTTGGTCAGCCAAATTACTAAAAAACTACGCTCCCAGAGCTACTAAGCTATAAGGGCTATAGCGTGTTTTTTTGTACAGGATTTGTTAACAACGTTTCGATGAAAAATGTATAACAAAACGCAGCTAATTGTTGTGTAATCTCTGGAGGCATTAGCTGTGGCAATTAGCTGCTTGTGAGATGCATAACAACGAGTTCATGGTTCACATTACGCATACGACTCGTGAACGCATCACAGTAGAGTCATGTATACGCCGCGTTGTCTGTTCGGATTGCTCATTTTGCTGTTGCTTCAAGTGCTTGCCAGTGGCTGGAATATGAGATACATATCGGGGCTGCTGATGCCGTTCAAACATTTGATTGGACTACAGGAAATTGTGTGGTTCATCAGCCAAGAGCTGAGGACAGAACACACGCAGCAGATGGATGAATTTATACGCAAAATGGACGAATCTTTTGGCATTACCCAAACAGTTATCTACAACAACTCAAAGATACGCGTAATGCGATCGGCGGCCAGACGTAATCACATGAGCATCATATTCACCACAGGCCCCCAAGACCCGATTTTGCATGTGGCCAATCAGGTGCTGCTGGGCAGACACTTTTACTTCACCATCTTCATGCTAATGGACAAGGTTAGCGACATGGAAACGGTGTATGAAATGTGTCGTCTGCTCTTCGACCATCAGTTTGAAAATTCCTTGCTCTACTTCGAGTCAGTGGAGGGCATAAACCAACTCTATGGCAGCTCAAGTTTTCCAGATTTTCAGATAGAAAATCGCACAGATCTTACATCGTTTTTCCGCCGCAAGTACAAAGAGGTGGAGAACGCTCAGAAGGACGTGGAGGGACATAAGTTTGCCACTCCCTTGCGACAGGATGTGCCGAACTTGTTTCGCGTCGGAGGGCACTACGATGGCAGTACGTACCGCATTATAGAAACCTTTGTGAAGTTCATCAACGGCAGCTTCACGGAACTTCAATTACCCAAGGATGCACTGGGTGGAGAGGTCGTAGACATGAAGCAAACCCTTGACTTGGTCAGAGACAGACGCATTGATTTCTCGGCTCATGCCTATGCTCTCTTCGAGACGGACGAGCAGCTGGACAAGAGCTATCCACTGCTGGTGGTGCGCTGGTGTCTAATGGTTCCCCTGTACAACTCCGTGTCCACCTATTTGTATGTTCTGCAGCCATTGGATGCCTTCGTTTGGTTCTTTGCACTCGGTGCCTTTGTGGCACTGATGCTGCTAGAACTGTTCTGGCTCTGGTTGGGATCAGCAGATGCTTCGGGTTCGCTGGTTGTCGCCTTGTTCAACTCCTTTTGCTACATCATTAACATAGCCACGGGACGACAATTGTTGCGGCCTTCCTTCCTGAGATTTGCACTGCTTTCCGCTGTGTTTTTCCATGGCTTTTTCCTGTGTGCCTACTACACCTCCAATTTGGGCAGCATTCTGGCCGTAAATCTCTTTCACGCACAGCTAAACACCATGGAGGACCTGCTGCGTGCCCAACTGCCAGTCATGATCATCGACTACGAATTGGAATTCCTACAGCAGCTACACTCGGATCTCTCACCGGAGTTTAGGAAACTTTTGCGTCCTGTTGATAACGGTATCTATGCCAAACATCAGATCGCATTCAACAGTTCTTTTGCTTACTTTGTGACCGAGGATAAGTGGCAGTTTCTGGATGAACAGCAGCGTCATTTGAATCAGCGACAATTCAAATTCAGCGACATTTGTTTTGGCTCCTTTCATCTGGCGTATCCGATACAAATGGACTCGATTCTCTGGCGTGATCTGGAATACTATACCTTTCGCGTTCACTCCTCGGGTTTGCACAATTATTATGCTAGAATAAGTTTCGAGTCCGCGCTGCGTGCAGGTCTCGTCCAGCGCTTGCAGGAGACCAGGGAATACACGTCGGCAGGTCTGCAGCACTTGGCCGTTGCCTTCATTTTCCTGTTGGCCATGTCTGCCTTGGCGTCTATCATATTTGGCTTGGAACTGTGGTGGCCAAGGATTTCAAGTAGGAATAGAACTTAAGGGGGTTTTAAACTCATTTTCGCATTTCATTGAGTGTAAGTTAAAGTTTTTAATAGCATTAAATTGGTACAAATTTAAATTGTATTTTATATTTACTCTTACTGGCTATTAAAAAAGTTACCACTCTTAAATTATTCAATAATGTAACGTGATTCAAACAGGCCGTAACCGGAAAAGTCCTGCCAACAGTGTTAGCCGTAGCCACAGTTAAAGCCCTTTCAGGGCCATGATAAATTCCTAGATTTCGTAGATATTATTCTACATGCTTGATATTTTTAGAGTGTTTTAATTAGCAGTTGTTGAGCCAAAACGGAGTACGCCCAACTGGAGTTGCTGCAGTTCCCGTTGCACTATAAATTGGAGTGCTCCGAGAAAGACTTCAACAGTCGGTGCTACAATGCCAAAGGGAATAATTCGGTCGCCTTTTATTGTGGAAATTCCCTACGCTTTTATCTACAATGATACTTATCTGGGAACCACCTCTTTCCATGGATCCTACATAGAGACTTTACAGACCTTTGCCCAAGTATTCCACTATGATCTGCGCCTGGATTACCGTCCCGAATTTGCCGACCCACCGGATTTGCTGGAGGACATTGCAGAAGGTTACTATAATACCACATTGCACGGAGCGCTGATCCCCACTCCCAATGATTCCAATATCAATAGCCCCATCAGGTTCAGCTATCCACTGGACGTGATGGAGAACTGTGTGATGGTTCCACTGCCTCCAGAGCTGCCCAAGTGGATGTACATCGTGTGGCCACTGGGACGATACGTATGGACCACCCTCTTCTTGGGCATTTTCTACGTCGCCTTCCTACTCCGCTTCGTTCACTGGAATGAGCTCGCGGCAAAGTCATACACCCGGAATCTGCTACATGCCTTGGCCTTAATCATGTATAGTCCCAATAGTAATATGCCGGTGCAAATGACCCAAGTACCTGTGAGGAGTCTGGTCTTCTACTTACTGCTGTACATCCAAGGCTTCATCATCACAACCTATCATATCAGTCACATGACTACCTATGACATGAAGCCGGTTTTTGTGAAGCCCATAGACACGTGGGAGGATCTTATTGAATCCGAGGTCCGCATTATAATACCAGACGGACTTTTAAAGTCGATAATCTCCTTGGCAGAAGTGGATGTCTCCTCGTTATATCCCCAGTTCGAGAAGCGTTCTTGGCCGGCCTATCAGGACATGCTGGTCGAACCGTCGAGGGACTTTGCCTATGTTGTGAACCTCGACTACTGGATTCTGTATAATCGCCAACAGGTGGTGCTCATCCAACGCTATTTTCACATGTCCGAAGTCTGCTTCAATAGCTACTTCAATGCCTTGCCCATTAAGAGAGGTGCTCACATTGGCGATGAACTCGATCGGTTTATACTTTATATACAAGAATCGGGTCTTTGGGACTTCTGGGAGGACATGGCTTTTGTCTACGCCTTGCGTGCGAATTATGCTCAGGTGTTTCGCGATGATTACCCAGTGGAACCACTGGATATGGAGTTCCTTAACACCGCATGGATGGTGTTTTTCGTGGGATTACCAATTAGTCTAGTCGTTTACATAGCGGAGCACTGCTGGTGGCGTTTGACGGCTCATAAAAGAGTTCGTCATTAATTTTGTTTTACAGTGTAATGCATCTCTTATTACTTTAATAAATTGTCCAGTGGAAATCTGTATGTGAAAATAATTAACTATTAGAAACTATGGCAGTTGGTTGCACAGCAAATTGTGCACGTTACGCATACGACACGCTAGCCAAGTGCAGTGAATTCACGATTTGATTAGTAGAAAGACAGAAGTTAAGAGATAAATATGTAATATTCTGTGCCTCAAAACACCTAAAAGTAAAATACCCAAACATTTTCAAACGTTTTAATAATTTATATTCTAAAAAGAAACTTAATTACAGATAAACTAAGTAAATTTTCAATAAATAGAATAAAACTAAAATTAAATAAATTTACAAATTTTTCTACTTTCTTTTCCAACGCTTGTAAAGGCTCTTCAACTGCTGAGCATAGTTTTTCAAGTCTAACCACTTCATTTCCAGGACAAAAGCGACTCCGGCGACCACCAAACCGAAGCACCAAGTACGCACCATGCTGGAGAGGAATCCCATGCTGAGGGGCACGGGCTCCTCGTTGTTAGTAAAGAGTTGGAAATGATGTAGCCGATGCGCTTCCCAGAACGCCTCCCGCTTCCAGTAGAACTCCAGTCCTGCCTGCTGGGCAATCATTATGAAATTCTGATGGGAAGAGCGCAAATGCGAGTCCAGATGCATGGGAAACACATGGTAGAAGGGACCCGAGCAAATGCTGGTCAGCCTGTAGATGGGATTGGTTAGATGTGCCTGCTGCATGCTGACAAATTCCCAACGATCGGTGGAGACCATGAATGCAAAACTGGCATTCATTGCATCCCGATGATATTGCATAAACTCAGCACTGACGATTTCCACCTGCTGCAGAAAGCGCTTGGTGTACAGGTGAGGTGATCTCAGCAGTCCATCGTACTCGTATTCTTGTACCAATACACGCAGATCGGCATCAATTACATCCTGTACAGTGTCCACCTGTTTAGAGGGCGGTGCCGAGGTCAAATAACTGGCCATCTTCGATATATACATATTGGAACTATTCAGACCCATTATAAACAGTATAACATAAAGAAATCTCATGCGCAGCGTGGCCGGTTTGATGATGGACAGCGGTGGATTGTTGGTTATGCTGCAGATGCACTGCAGCAAAGCACCGCTGAGATCCCGAGGCCTTCTTGGTGAGCAGAGCCAGATGGCAAAGCTCATGTAGCTGACGGCCAGCAGGAGTAACAACCACACGCTGTCCTGCAGTGCCTCACGCACAAACAGCTCCTGGTTTGAGGCATTGTTGTAGGGCACCATGAGACACCAGTCGTTGATGCCAATGGGTTCACTGATGCTCACCGAATAGTTGCCCACGATATCGGTGAAGGAGTGTATCAGCGTCTCATAGACGCCCTGAACCACCAGTTCCAGCAGATTGGGTAGATCGAAGACTCTCATTGTCAGATTGGCGCTGGTGTCCACCATTGAAGCATTGATAAACTCCAGATAATCATGAAAGAAATTAGCACTTGTGCCAAAGACTTCGTGGGGATTCACGCCTCTGAAGACACGCGGCAGATCACTGAGAATGGGTGTACTGATCTGATATCCCTTCGTATTGATGGCCTCGCGATGCTCGTTGTCCAATTCCTCGGCTCGCCAGGTATCCGTGCGATTGGTAATTGAGAGTGTGGGATAAGGATTGAGCACAAACAGACTGTTCTCAATGGTCAGCAGTAGCACACTGGTGAACTGTTTGCTCCACGTCCACTCCAGCACCTTCCTCACCTCCGTCAAGAGGGAATCCCGCTTATCGGCGTCGTTTTTGAGTAGAGGCAGCAACACGAAGATGGTTTTCAGCCAGCGTACGCCCTGCAGACTCTGAGCAGCCACCTCCATGATGGGATCTCTCTGACTGGTCGTATAGATCAACACCAAGGTGGGTGTGCTAATCAGATCCCTTATCAGTTTGGGTGAGTAACTGGCGTGTCGCATAAACAGACGAGGCACAAACGGAAATGTCTTGAAAAAGTTATGAAAAAACTCCATGCCACCGGGATTATTGAGGTTCACTCTCTCCGATATGTAAAACAAAAAGTTCTTGAACTTTCTAATCCGATTGATTTGCTTTATAATGCGCAGATTGAAACTTACATTGACGCCGTGCATCACCAGGTCTGCAGGTAATTGAAATTGCACGGTGCTGTGTTGATTTAGTATGAGTTCAGCTTTAAAATCATCCATTTTAAGTTTTTTTATTATTCGGTTTGGACTCTTCTAAACGGTGTTGGTTTGTGAGTTCTGCATTCACACACTTTTCTGACACACTGTTCGTTTTTGGGCAAGTGCGCAGTGAACGGCCAGCAAATTGTTTCCACTTGATGACAGCTGTAAGTTCAGGAGCGTTTCAAGCTGTTAGAAAGCCGAGGGCTGCTAGACGAGTTGTTGGCTCGGGAGTGCCTCCCTTAGGGCTCATACTACCCGCTAACCGCTCCTCCCCACCTCATCTTTACTTCTAGCATAGCTTTAAGCAAAAACTCCCATTTAATTCTTAAATTGTGTAAACTTTCCTTGGCCTTAAACCCGCTTTAGTGCGCTCCTGTCCTCACCGTCGTTTATTGCACTTGTTTATTGACACATAAAACGCAAACAGCTTTAATCTCAAGTGCAAATCAGTCATATTCACTATTTAGACGTATTTATGCAAAATAGTCCATATAATTGGACAAATCGTTGCGGGACATGCGATAGCAGGACTTACAGACGACTCAACGTGTCATTATTGTGGTTGCTGTGCGCCGTTGCAATGGCAATTAAAAATCACGCATACGCACCGTTGAACCAAGCACGCACCCATTGCTCAGCAAGGAGGCGCTAGGTGTGTGTGTGCTTGGATTATAGCAGTCTGAGGGTTTGAGACTGACATTGAAATGCCGCTGGAGGGCAACGCGTTGCATATCTCATTAACTTTTAATTGCTGCAAAATTGTATAATTGAGTTTGAGTTGAGTTGAGTTGTGTTTGAAATGCCAGCGGACAGGGCCAAAAGCAAAGCGAAGCTTATCGAGTTACGTCTAAGCCTTTTGGCCAAGCAAATGCAATTAGCCACACACATTGCACACATTGTCAAAAGCACACAGAGATGGACTCTGTGTACTGTGGACTGTAAGTCATGCTTGTTGTTGTTGTCGTTGTTGTTGTTGTATTGCCTGCAGCTTAAATAATGTATTTATGATTGATGCTTGAAATAGGTTTATGTGTGTGCGAGAGTGTGTGTTTGTTGGCTGCACTTAACGGCTATGAATACCCTTAATGCCTGGCATATTGACAGCATTTGCCATTGTTCTGCTCGATGATTTGTCAAATATTTTTTGGCGATTTCACGCTTACGTAATTGTAATACGCATTACCAAAAGTCAATTTTAGTCACATTCTTGTCACATTTCAGCACATTTCGGCCAAGTATCGTGGGAATCACTGCAGCTGCAGACGAAGGCGAAGACGAAGACGAAGACACCGCCAAGACAGCGGGAAACACAGCCAAAACAGCTAAACAGCTAAACACCTGCAGCTACACTTCACTTGCCACTACAAGTTTTTTCTGCTTTGTGGCATATGTTGCTGTCTCACTTTAGTCCTCCCTCACTCCCTCCCTTCCCCTCTCGCTCTCTCCCTTACATAATCTTCTTTTACGCTCTTGCCATTTCTTACAGTTTTTCCCATTGTTGCTGCTGTTTTTGTGGCTGTTTAATGTGTGCGCCGCTGGCGTTAAAATACATTAGGTTTGCTTTTATTTATATGATTTCTATTTTTCACTTCTTTTGAGTTACAGTGCTGCAAACTGATATATCCTGTTAGCTATATGCTCCTGCAGAAATTTCAGCCAGCTGCTAAACTTTATGCCTAGTTTTCTACCTATTGTTTGTGCTACCAAAAGTTTCTATAAAACTCGAATTTTTAATTCATAGCAGCATATTTTGCCTAGAGTAATAATTTATTAGTAATAAAGGCAGCTCAGTCTTCTATGCCAGGCACAGTAACTAGCTTTTTATTTAGTTATAATTTGCTGGTAGTTAAAGCAACAGTTTCCGCTTTATTTTAAGCATTTTTTATCTTTTGGTTGCTTGTTTGAAATATCTTATTTCGGATTGTTATAGTTAAACTTTTTGCTACACAACTTTAAATGTAATATGAGCAATTGTGTGTGTGTGTGTGTGGATGTGTGTGTTTGGCCATTTGGCAGCGGAAGCTAAATAAAGTAAGTGTGCAAGTGTGTGTGCATGCCTGTGTGTGAGTGTGAGTGTGTGTGCAGCAGTGAGTGTAGTTGAATGAAGACTCTCGAGTTGTTTCGTTGCCGTTGCTCATGTCAAGTGCCAGCTGCTGGCCTGCGTCCCGTGTGTCCTGCTCTCCAGCGCTACTCCTACCCCTCCCTCTCTTTGCTTCTCTGCCACTGTCCGACATTTGGCCAACACTCTCGACATTTAGCGCTGTCCACAAAGTTAAGTTTTTCTCTCTTTACCAGCAGGAGGCAGTGCTGAAAAATTGCTCAGAGGAAAAAAGCTGTCATAAAGCAGCAAGAAATGGCTAAAAATGTACACAACTTTTTTAACTAAAAATATAAATATAACTGTCTATCTATTATAATAAGTTAGGCAATATTTTGGTACCTTCAAAGTTTTTTAATAATAGGAAATAAATGTTGGAATACGTAACAAGTTTAAAATACATAAAAATAGCTAAAATGCCAACACACATAGCAGTAGCAGGTGTGTGTGACTGGCAGCGTGTGCTTGGTTGAGTTTGTGAGTGTGTCTGTGTGTGCTTGTGTGTGTGAGTGTGTGTGTGTCTAGCTTCAACTTACTGTTAAGCGAAATTACCGCAATCTCCGCACGTCGAACAATGTTTAATGCTGAAAAATGTGTTTTCTAATTTTCTCTAGTTTTTTCTTACCTTTTCAGTTTTATTTTTGGCTTTAGTCGCTTCTGTGTATAACAGGTGTAAAGAATGTGTGTGTGTTGCTCACCTGTTCGCCGTAGCTGTAATGAAAAATAATTATTTTGCCATTGTAACTTCAACTTTTGTTGGCCAAAATAAAAAATAAATATATTTAATCTTTAAAGTGGGGAGTTTGGCGAGCTTTAATACCCTGCAAAGTAGAAATAGAGTTTAAAAAGTAAATTGGTGACGACTTAAAGAGTTTTTAAAGGCGCTGTCATCATTTGTTAGCACACAGGGCAGCTGGCAGTTATGCACACCCAGCAATTAGCTTTTAACGCTCATTTTCATCCTTTTTCCAATTCACTTCTTGTTCAGGTTGCTCGCATATCACCTGACGGAGGATGCGCATCACTGGAAAATGCAATTTGCACATTAATATCGGAGCAGCTAATTTTCAATATGCAACCGACAAACTTGCAGCTGGCGAAAAGCTTTGGAAAAAAGGCAATTTCCGCTTTTCTTGATGCATTCTTTAATGGTCCAACTTGAGTGGGTAATATGAGAGACAGAGAGGGAGAATGGGGGATAAGAAGAGGCAGAGGAAAGAGAGTAAGTGAAGCTGATATGCCATTATGTTAAAAGTTTGTGTGCCAAGGAAAATGTGTGGGAAATGAATAGAAGAAAAGCACTAATAATGTTATTCGATATGAACCGAACGACGTTGACGTTGTGACGCTTCGCCGTTAAGGCATTATATAGTCAATGGAGGCGAAGAGGGAGAAAGGGGAAAAGCAGTGGAGTGAAACAGATGCTGCAGTGCACGATTAATATGTACAATTAGTAGTGCAAAAAGTCAGTGAAAATGGAGAGCTTTAAGTACATAGGTTCACGCTAGTGACGAATGTACACAGTTTTGATTAGAAGGTACTTTTAATTACTTATCATTTTCTCTTCTGAGAAGTATCTTTTTGCATAAAAAAGCTTAACAAATTTCAAAATTTAAACTTGAAACTAAGAACTTGAAGTTTAATTAAACTTTCAGTATTTGCTTTGTGTAGTTTTCTTTAGAGTCTGCCAGATTTGGATGAAATTTAATGTAGTAAGTAAGAAAACTGTTAAAGACTTGGCAGTGGAATCTTAGGCGAAGAGACAGAGAGGCAAGTTGGGATTGCTCTCTCAACCGCCTTGGCATTTTGGCAGCTGGCAAAGATTTCTTTTTCTCTATGCGCTTTTCGCATTTTCCACTGCATAATTTAGCCATTTTATGCAGCGCCGGCAAATGAGAGAATCACAAAAAAAAAAGAAATGTAGAAAGAAAAGAAAAACTTGACTGAAGAAAGGGAGCAAACGTGGATGTGTTTTCACGCCTTTTTACTTGATTTTGAGTTTGCCTTTTGCCTCATTATCTCTTTTGGCCAAGCAGCATTTGTTGTTTTAAACAAGGCAGACGAGAAGCGTTCGCTAAATGACTCAAACTCAACCTTCAGTGGATGCTGTATAATAATGTTTGCAATTAAACTAATGAAGTCATTTGCAGTGCTCTATCTCCAACTCCTTCCTTACTGACCTGGTTCTCTACACGCCCACTGTCGCCCCCTTTTAGTGCCACAAAATACACCGAGTTCTGCTTCTTTTAACTTTTCCGTTTGCACATTTCGGTTTTCCTGCTTTGATTTTTTGTATTCCCAAATTTATTTTGCAATCTGCGCAGTGCTAAGTGTCATATTCTGACATTGAGTAATATTAATTGACCACCTCTTTTTTTTACACATTTATATTGCTACTTTTGTTGTCGTGGTTTTATCCCAACTGACGGCAAAATGGCAAACAAAATACTTTTTTTTTGCAACGCAAAAAGTGCACTTTAAAGAGGGCAGTTTAAAGGGTTTCCACACTGGGAAGCATTTACTACAGTTATTACTCATTTTAGTGGATAAATTTCATTTCATTTAATAAGTTTGGTACTTTTAAAAAACAAATCCGGCAACAGCTATTGATTTATGGCAAACTTTTGTAGCTACCCTCGCATTACCCCAAGCGCATTTGCAACCGACACAACTTGGGAACATCAAATGGCTAAAAAACCAATGTCGCCACGCATTGCTGTCACAAACACACCCTCACACACCCACCCACACACACTCCGAACAACAAACATGCAGACTTTTACCTATCCCGAAAATGTTTTATGGTTTCCAGCTCAAATTGGATTTATAACTAGCGATAGATACAGGATTTGTGAATAGCAAGAGTTGTCACTAAAAACTCCAAAACCACTAAAAAATAAGTAAGAAAGGCTGCAGTCGAGCGAGCCGACTGTCAGAGATGATACCAGTTTGTTTAGTTTGAGTTTTGGATTTGAGATGTACTGAAAGTTCTGTTCGCTTGGTATTACAGCTGGAATATGCAAATTCCCAGTTGAATTCTCAAGCGAAAAGAAATCCACAGTAAGATACAACAGAATTTGCAACAGCCCAGTTTAAGCAAAATAATTTTGTGTATAGCAAGGAGCTGTTAATTCTGTTTACTTCATATAATTTTCATACGCCGCCCGAAAGTATGCTACTGATAAGTCTTTGCGTCCAATCACATCATTTTCAAACGCCGCCCGAAAGTATGCTATAAAATGTATGTGGCGCAAGTATTGAAAATTGAAATACCAATAATTAAATTTTTCAACTTTGAATGATCATTTCTCAGCCAAATGAAGTGATATTTTGAAACGCGTTGCCTTTTTAGACTCTCGGCAACCAGTAGCATCGATTCCGTGTCAAAATTCAAATTTTTAAATTCGACCCCATTTTGACAAATTTTGCAGTGTTACCCCTTTGCATTTTTGTCAAAAATCGTCAAAATTTAAGATTGCGATTTTTTGATGCCAATCGATAGTCCTGGTCCTCCCGAGTCCAAAAAGTCATACCATTCGAAAATCTGACGTCTGAGTCCCAAAATATTCAATTTGAAAGTTGCATAGTTTTGACTCTTAAACTTTACACAGAACAAGAGAGCTTTCCTCCAAGCATTATGTTAAGAAAACATTATTAATATTCTTAGTAACTCGTAGCGCAAAGCAATCAGTCTGTAGAAAACAGCTAAAATGGCTTTAAAATGGCTAAACTAGCCAAACTGCTGATCTCTCGCTACTGATAAGCGTTGTCAACCCACGCATATAATTTTCATACGCCGCCCGAAAGTATGCTACTGATAAGCGTTGTCAACCCACGCATATAATTTTCATACCCCGCCCGAAATTATGCAATAAAATTTTTAAGTGCTCCCGCACTCAAGTGTCTGTATGAACGCCAGGATCTTTTAAATCTGTGCTGAAATACCAAGCGAACAGAAATGGTCAGCAGGTTGCAATACATAAAGTAAGCAAACAAAAAGGTTTGTTTATACACGTGCACAGATCGGCTTCCCGCCAAACCAAAACGGTTTGTTTATACACGTGCACTGTCTCCCTTTTCCACCCAGACTCTGTTTACGATTTCTTCGCTGTTTGTCCTTCTGTCTGTCTGTCTGCCGTCCGTCCGTCCGTCTGTCCGTCTAGCTGTCCATTTGTCTGTCCATCTGCCTGTCCGTCTGTCCATCCGTCCGTCCGTATGAACACCTGGATCTTTTAAATCTGAGCTAAAATACCAGGCCAACAGAAATAGTTAGCAGGTTGCAATACATGAAATAAATAAGCAAAATGGTTTGTTTATACACGTGCACAGCTTGGATTCCCGCCAAACCAAAATGGTTTGTTAATACACGTGCAAAGCCTCGCTCTTCCACCCACTCTCTGTTTACGATCTTTTCGCTGTTGCGTGTTTGTTCGCTGTCACTCTCTGTTTACTGTTTACGCTCCCTCTCTCTACTCTCTGTAATTAACATTGATTTAACATTAACATTAACATTGACTTAACAGTGACTTAACATTGACTTAACAGTGACTTAACATTGACTTAACAGTGACTTAACAGTGACTTAACATTGACTTAACAGTGACTTAACATTGACTTAACAGTGACTTAACAGTGACTTAACAGTGACTTAACATTGACTTAACAGTGACTTAACATTGACTTAACAGTAACTTAACATTGACTTAACAGTGACTTAACATTGACTTAACAGTGACTTAACAGTGACTTAACATTGACTTAACATTGAATTAGCAGTACATTAACAGTACATTTACAGTGCATCAACAGTGCATTTACAGTGCATTAACAGTGCACTAATATTGCATTAAAATTTCATGTTAAGTCTCTGTTAACGCACTGTAAATGCACTGTAAATGCACTGTAAATGCACTGTTAATGCACTGTAAATGCACTGTTGACGCACTGTAAATGCACTGTAAATGCACTGTAAATGCACTGTAAATGCACTGTTAATGCACTGTTGATGCACTCTAAATGCACTGTAAATGCACTGTTGATGCACTGTTAATGCACTGTTAAGTCAATGTTATGTTAAGTCAATGTTATGTTAAGTCAATGTTATGTTAAGTCAATGTTATGTTAAGTCAATGTTATGTTAAGTCAATGTTTGGCGGGAATCCAAGCTGTGCACGTGTATAAACAAACCATTTTGCTTATTTACTTCATGTATTGCAACCTGCTAACTATTTCTGTTGGCCTGGTATTTCAGCTCAGATTTAAAAGATCCAGGTGGTCATACGGACGGTCAGACAGATGGACGGACAGACAGATGGATGGACAGACAGACGGACAGATGGACGGACAGTCGGACAGACAGACAGAAGGAAAGACAGACGGACAAACAGCGAAGAGATCGTAAACAGAGAGTGGGCGGAATAGGGAGGCAGTGCACGTGTATAAACAAACCGTTTTGGTTTGGCGGGAATCAATCAACTCAATTACAGAGAGTATAGTCCGGGAGCATACGTAAACAGTAAACAGAGAGTGGGAGTCTGCTTAGGCTGTTAATGTTAATTAACAGAGAGTGCTAAAAATGGAAGAGAACAGAGCGCGCTAGCCACCCACATGCTTCACCTTTTGCTGCAGTCAAACTGCCTTTCACCCACACTTTCTACAGGGTGTACTACATCTGAAACGAATTAAGGTACAGACATTGTAATTTAATATTTAATTTTAATTTTTAGTTTATTTATTCGCATTTCGTTTGTCGTTAGTTACAATATTTTTGTTGTATGCATAAAGTTTCATTATAACTTGCCACAAGTTTCTCTGTTAATTATTTTTGTATGTGGTTCGTATTTATATTTTGTATGTTGTATGCTAAATGTTCTGATATTACGAATACATTTATGTATGAACATTATATATTTATCTGCGGATTTCCTCGTCTAACCTTTGTCATCATTGTCCACTTTTCATTTCTCTCTTTTTGTTTGCCTTTAGGTAAATTTCTTTTCTGGGGTTTCTTTCTTTTAGTTTTTTGTAAGATTAGACAACATTTTGGGCCTCAAAGTAACATTTTACCTTGCTTGTATTTTCATTATATTTATTTATTATTATTTATTTTTTTTTTTGGCATTTTTTATCATTGGTTTTTATTAAAAATTAAATAAAATCTAATTTTGTTAACAAATGTCGCAATGCGCTTAACTAAATAATTTTTTGTTATATTTATGTTTTGGTTTTTTACAATTAAAATTTGCGCTAACAGTTAAAAATTGTTTCTTGTCATCATAAATTTAATGTTGTTCATTTATTTGTTCTCAAGCAATTAGTTTTTAGTTTTAGTTTTCATTATAATTACAATATTTAGCTAATTTGACACTTAAAGCGGAAAAACTTAACAACTTTTGGTTGGTTGAGTTGCTTAATTTTGTTTTTATTTCAATTTCAATTTATTTTTCTTTTTTTTTTTAGTTTGCAATGATTTTCAATACACACTTATGTTTTAGTTCATATATAACATTTATATTAATTTTTCTGCTTATTATTTCCTTGTTTGTATTGTTAAATTTTGCTACTAATAAAATATATTTGATGATGTATATCATTATTATTCTTTTTAATGTTATTATTATTTTTATTACTATTAGTTTTATTGCTATTAAATTGTATTTGATGTTTGTATACATGAGCCTCGCATTCGATTTCTCTGCAGACTGAGACAGTTGATTTTAAAATATATAAGTATATATGTATATGTACCATATATGTATATATATTCAAGATTTGTTCAAGTTGTAAGTTTAAATTTTACTCTTTAGTTAAATATGGTGGTATTTCTGCAGTCAGCGTTGAGAAGAGCATCTCTTATAGTGATGGCAAACATGTCTTTAGATATTCAGATTATAGATACATATAAAGACATATAGTATCTACATAGTATTCAATTTGATAAGTTAGTATATGTATATTGTATGTATATTAGTTATCATTTGCATTTGGAAAAGGACTTGTATAGAGTTGGTATCGAGTTAAGATTAATGTTGCGTCTTGTCTGGAAGAGCAGCTGGTGGGTAGTTCTAAAACATGTTAGATACAAGGTTATAGATACTTTACTTTATGAAGATCTCATATCGAAATAATGATTTTCTATGATTTTAGAGGCATCAGAAAATGCAAGTCTTGATCGTCAAATTTAATTGCCTTCCAATTCAGATCAAGACTTTGTGCTAAGTATCTTGGTAATGGTTAAGCATTGGTATTAGCCTATTGCCTTAGCCAGGTTTATATTGTTTTACTTTACTTTACTTTAGTTTTGTTTGTTTGTTTTCTTTTTATACTAGACCAGGTTGCACCACAACTTACAAATAATTTCGCACACTTTTCTTGAATAAAATTGTGTGTTTATCTCTGTATGTGTGTGTTTGGATGTGTGTGTGTGGAGTGTGTGTTTACCGTATTAGCAACATCGAAAAATTTGTCCAAAAAGGATTTGCATATGTATATAAGATTATCCTGTATAAGTACATATGTATGTATATATCTACTATGTATATAAGTACAGACACACTTTTACATGTATGTATATATATATCATTTACCATATGTTCAATGTTAATAGTTTACAGTTAGCATAGACACAATTTGTTCACAATTTTCTCTAAGTTTAATTAGAAATAGTTAGAGGCGGTGGCTTTTACTTGGACTCCATTTATACATTAGTCAGTGAAACTAAATCAAATCAATTCGAATCAAATTAACTCAAATGGAATAAAAGTGTAAGTACAGAGACAGCAAGGCGTCGTTGGCATCAAAATAAATGTTCGTAGTTAGCATTAGCAGAGTCGGCCTAAAAGTATGCTACAATAAATCGTTTGCCTAAAATAGAATTGTACACAAAACCAGCGCCATTGAATTGTACATAATAAAGTGCGTATGATTCGTATATATGTATATATACTGTACCATATATATATGTACCATACCGTATATGTATAAATATAAGATATAGCAAAATCACATTTGAATAACTCTCCTCCTCCTTCTCCTTCTAATCTTCTTGTGTTGTGATGAATATAAAGTACCAATTTCATTCAGATTACTTTGGTATCATCACGCATTTAACAATACACTTGTTGTATCTGCTTGCTAAAGTCGTTAATCGTTAATCGTTAATCTTTAATTGTTAATTGTTAGTTGTTAATTGTAGTGTGTTTCGTGTGTGTCTGGGATTTGCAACTACTTTAATTCTATGCGTTTGTATTTGTGGCTAAAGTAACTCGTTTTGCACATCAATTGTTTGTTTTTTGTTTACCCTAATAAGTATTAAATATATGTATGTATGTATGTGTTTGTGTGTCTATGTTTGTTTACACAACTACCGTTAAGTTTAACTTGAAATTGACATTAGGATCGTTTGGTTCGCACGCATCGGGAAATGCATTTTGATCGAACTTCTTGTTGCTTAAGTACACAAATTAAAATTCTAATTACACCCGAATTTCATAAATGATAATTATATATCGTGTGAGTGCATTTACAACTAGTATATCTGTGTTCAATGTATATACCTAAGTACTATAATTAACATTTGTTTTTTCTCTTCTATCGATTATTGTGCAGTTTCTACTTTCCACCGAAAAATAATTGAAAGACAATTGACACTAAGCTAAGGTTAATTGAAGTGCGTTTACATTTAGTTGGTGTAGCTTATTGTTTCAGTTAATTATATTAATTATGTTAATTATGCCTTTACGTCTATGCTTAACTTTAGTTCGAATCGAGAAAAAAAACTAGCCAATTAACTATGAGCAAATTGTTGAACCTTTCAATTCCCAACTGGACCTTCATCATCATCGTCATGATCTTCGTTAAATGTAAATTATTGTACCCCATTTTTCAATACAATTTGCTTAAATTTATTTACCATTTGTAGCCTTTTCTTTGGATTTGTTTTTATTTCAACATTTATGATTTCGTTTATGGCAACACATTTATAAAAATACAAAACAAATTGGAAAAAGCAAGAGAGAAAGAGTCAATATAAATCGGGTTTTTATACTCGATTAAACATTCCATTTACAAATAGTTTTCAACACATAAATCTTTATGTTTTTTTATACAATATTACTTATTTACAGTTTGACGCGCATTTAATTGGCTTAATACCTGCTGAGCATTCTCTGTGTATATTTTGTTTATAATAAAGTAAATACTGCAATACTAGTATCAAGGCTATATGTTAAATTTCCCATTTTTATTTGTTGCTTTTATTATAATACTTTCCATGTGTGTGAGTGTGTGTGTGTTGTGCTATATAAAAAGCTAAGCCAAGTTAAGTAAATAAAACTTTGCATTTGTGAGCAAATTAAATTTGGTCCCTCTTTTATAATTAACTAGCTGATATTCGTGTCCATATTTACGAGTATTTAGTATGTAAAGCTCTCAACGTGAGTTTCCAACCAGAATGCATTTCAGTTAATCGAATGCCACCGAGTAAACTAAACAATTTAAGCTCTTGATTAATGCGTAATCCAAACCATTATTAATATCAATAAAATAGACAAATCTATGGATAGTTTCCTTTATTCCTAGTACACTTTTTACTCATTTTATTGCATTTGTTACTTATTTTGTTCAGTTTTTCATGGTCCAAACAATACGGAGCTCTAGTTGCTGGTGACTGCCATCAATCAATGGTCACCAAGCTGGACAGCTGACATGCAATTTAAGGCCAACAACAACGAAAAGAATTTATATCTAAACTGTCTGCTGTATCCGACTAGCAGATATCCTAATCCCATCCACTGAATACAATATAGATAAGTCCAGTCTTGAATTTATGACTGCCAAAGTAGATTTACCTGTCTGCTCAGACTAAATCAACCGTTGTGTGTTTTTAATGGGTATTGGTGTAGGGCAGAAAAGCCAGTGAATAAAGAAGGGCAAAAAAGAGTTGCAAAATTAAATAAAACTAAATAAATAGACCGTAGATAAATACTCGTTGTTACACGTAGCTGTGTGTGCCTGTGTGTGTGGGGGTGGGAGGGAAGCTCAAAGGATAAACCTTTAGCCACAATGGACCAAGGCACTGCCAATGGTATTTCAAATGGAATATTTATGTAAGTCGCTTCCTTTTGGTTTGAAGTAATAGACAAAGGATTACAACATGCCAATACAAAATCAGCTGCTTTGCATAAAACTTAAGCTTAAGTAAATTATTTATTGAGCTCCTAATAGCAAGAAGGTTGCCAGCAAAAGGGATTCCAGTCCGAAAATCTATACACACATATGATTTTCCCGACAGTTGATAAATTGAGCAGTTTGAACCCTTTTAAGGCAGCTGCTTTTGGGCCACAAAACTTAATTAAAGTATATTGTTACCATTTTGGGCAAATTATTGAAGCGACAACTCGAAATCGAATCGAAAGAGTTTTCAATCGAAGTTTATTGTTTAATAAACTTTTTCTGTTGCCACAAAACCGCTTAATTTGGCTTTTTTTTTGCCCGAAAGCCAACAGTTTTCCATAGATTTTCACCAAAATTTCCACATGGTTTGAATTGGTTTTGTTGATTTTCATTTTCAGTTTCGTTTTCGTTCCGTTTTCTGCTTTCATTTTATTATTGTTTATTTGCATATTTGGTTTGTTTATTAGTTTTGTGCGTGAAACAAATTAAAATTTTGAGGTTTTCGATTTGTTTGGTTCAGTAAATACCCTTTAACAGAGTCGGTTTGGTTTAGAAATGTGCAGGATATCTGCTAGTTTGTTTTTACTGGCACTGACTTTAAATGAAATGTAATTAATTTTACACATGAATGCACTTTGCTGTTTATTTTGAGAGCTCTAGGCTCTATTGTTGTGGGTTAACCAACCAATTAAACAGGCGTTTAAGTTAAGCACTTGATTTTTGCTTAGTTTTATGAATCTATAATTTTATGCACCTGAATGGAGTCAGCTAAAAGATGTGAAAGCTCAAAGGGTTATACTGTCTTGGACTTGTAAAGCCCCTAAGTATTCCAACTCAAAGTAGCTAGACTTACTCCGCTATAAACAAGCTAAAAAGGCAACACTGTAAACTGTGACTACATGAATTACTTACCGCTGCATAAACTAAGACTGAATTCAGATAAGAATTTTAGGAAAGTCAAAGAAAGAGTTAACTAAAAGTTGGCTACAGACAAATACTTGTCTCTAGATTTAACTGCTACATAGGAAACTGTAAACTATATTATTTAATGAATTAATTTCTTAGTTAATTAAATGCCTTGAGATGCCCTTTTATACATTTCTTTGTGGAATTGAGAGTGTTCTCATGCAGTTGTTGTTGTTGTTGTCTGAATGAGAGCTGCAGTTGTTGTTGTTGTTGCTGTAGTTGTAGTTGTTGTTGTTATTGTTGTATTTGTTGTTGCTGTTGTACTTGTTGTTGGGACTTGGTGACTGTGGTGCTTGTTGTAGTTGTTGTTGTTGTTGTTGTTGTTATGCGGCCACTAACTGTACTCTACTGATGTTGTTGTTGTTATAGTGTTGTCTGTTGTTGTTGTACTGCTTGTTAACTGTAAATATGATAAAAGTATAGCGTGAGTATCGAGTGAGTTAAGAACGTAAGAAATAAAATATTTATTTCTCGCCTCTCTTGTTGTTAATTGTTGTTGTTTCTGGTTGTTGTTGTGGAAATAAAACAAAGTTTTCATTTGAGTTTTTTTTTTCTTTTTTTTTTTTTTTTGTGTATAAGTTTAAGTTTTCATTTATTTGTTTCGCTCAAGATCAAAGAATTGTATTATGTATTTGTATTTGTATTTGTATTTGTTGTTGTATTGTTGTTTGTTTTGGATTTGGTTTTGTTTTTGTTGTGGTTGTTTATGTATTTTATGAGATATTTCGTTTGCATCGAATTTCTCTGTATTTCTTACTTAAATTTATATAAGTTTTTAATGTTTTGCTTACAATTTTTTGTTTGTTTTCATATTTTTTTCATTTGGTTTTTGCATTTGCACTACAGCGTTATTTTTTTTGTTTTTTTGGTTTTGTTTTTGAAATGCTAACAACATTTAATAAATAGTAGTTTTAATAATTGTTTATAATTTGTCATACTGTGTGGCTGTGTAACTGTGTCTGTGTGTGTGTGACAGTGTGTGTGTGTCTATATACTCGTTGAAACAAATTTGCTGTGTTGTGATATTTTTAATTGGATTCTTTCGATACTTTTGCTTGATATACGCTGAATGATAGCTATATCTGCATATATAGCTAACACATTGATTATGTTAGTACGTTTGTATGTGTGTGAGTGTGTATTGTGTATTGTGTATTGTGTGTATGTGTTGTTATTTATACGAGACGCAGAAACGTGTTTCAAAAATTGTTAATAAATATCGAAAAGTTGTTATCAAAAGTTGTTGGGTTGATCTGATTATGTTTGCATTCTGTAGGCTTATGTTATAATGTATGACTGCATGTATGTATTTGTATGTATTCGTTTATATATGTATGTGTAGTTAAGTATATATAATGTATAATGTAGCATATGTATGTAGTGTTAGTATTAAGTGTATTATTTATTTTCTATATATAAGTTAATTACGATACGATCTTTACGCGTTTTCGACTAAACACTTAGAAAATTCAATTTAAATTTGTTGCTATGATATCGTTTTGTTGTTGTTCTTCTTTCTTTCTCTATGCTTAAACATTCATTTCCTTATTTCTCTTTCTCGTTTTCTTTGTAATTCATTTTTGAATGCGCTCCCTAGGGTATGCTGCACTTTTTATTGGTTACAGTTGCAGCGTGTCTTACAGTCGCGGCATAAATATTAGTTCTACTAAATGCAAACAGAAAAGCAAAAGCTGCGGCGGAAACGTCACATGTGTCATTATGATTTATGATTTAATTTAATTATAATTATAATTTATTTAATGAGATTGTTTTTATTCGGTGGATTAGTTTAACAAGTGGCTATGTGTATCTGTATGTGTGAGAGTGTGTGTTAATGTGTGTTATTAAATTGTTGAAATAATACACGACTATTTCCGCCTTAGTACAATCAAGTCTAAAATTAAATTAATGCATTAACTAAACTAAAACGATCAACGCAAATTCAACTAAATTGCATATTAACATTGCTATTATTTATAATTAATATGTATATGAAATTGTGTTAACTAAACACAAGTCAAATTAAACGCATATATTGCACACGCCAAATAGAACAACTTGTCTGGGACTCTAGCTCTCTCTCTCTCTTTTGCTTGCTTTTGCTTTGTATATACACATGTGTTGGTGTGTCTGTGTGTGTTAGTGTATGTGTGTAAGTTTACAACCGGTCGATGTCGTGTGCTTTAAGAGTCACAGTTCTAGGGATCTGTTGCTGCCAATCGTTCACTCTGTGCTACTTTAATAGGACAATTATTTCAAAGGATTTCAAGTTTTTAAAATTAATTGAAACTTTTAAATCAGCAGTACAGCATTAAATTAACTTTAATTGCTTTTAATTTGAAGCACAGAGCGACATCAACGCACATCAACTAATAGGAGCCTCAAAGTATGCTATTATTAACAAGCCCACACACGGACATACCCACACACACGCACACACACACTGCCATGCGATTAAAATGACCAATAAATTATTTGGAAGCTTTTCTGCAAATCGCCGTCGACTTTAAATGGAGTTCAAAGTGGTGTACGAGTGTGTGTTCGTGTGTGTTGGTTTGTTACATATACACGTTCCGAAATGTTGGGTAACTAAATACTGTTTGCTAAATTCAATGCCTAATTTGCTAATACACTGACAAAAATTCTATAGTTTCCTTTGTTTTGTTACTCTTTTCCCAATTTCCTTTTCTTCATTTCCTTTGCCATTTCGTTTACTTCTCTGTGCTCAGAAATTGTCACTTATGCTAAGAACAAGGAATGTTTTTTTTAATATATATGTATAATATATATAGACATCTATTTGAGGGCTGAAGGGAGGGGACTGGGAGAGTGGGGAAAATTCATAGCTGCTAATTATACGTATCCAATTACAGTACGTTGTGTAAGTTAATGTACGAGTATATTTTGTTTTACTTTTTTTTACGTTTTCTTTTTTGTTTTCATTTTTTATGCATCGTTTTTGGTTTCGTATTTTTTTTTTCATTTTGTTTAATAATATTGTTTAAAGATTTTTTCAAAATTATCACCAGTAATTACGCGTACGACTACACTATGCAGTTGTCCTTTATTTAGTATTAAAACTTTGCTGTCTGTCCGCCTGTTTAGGCCTGACATCCATTTTCCTTCATTGTCCTCTGTCTGTGTCGGTGTGTCTGTATTTGTGTCTGTGTCTGTGTCTGTCTGTTGTCTCGTGTGTAGTTTGTGTAATTTGTGGTGTAATTATGTTAAGTTTTGGTTAAGTTTTCTCAAAGCGATTTCAATTTCGCCTCAATTTACCATTTTTGGAATTTAAAATTGACACGCGCTTCCTCTTATCTTCATTAAAAACTATATATATATATATATATATATATATACATAAGATATATACATATATCATATGTCTCATGTGTGTCCGTGTGTGTGTTGGTGTTTGTGTGTGTTGAAAGTATTACATTACTATGCGTGTTATATATATGTAAGTACTTGTATGTACGTAGTATAGTTATATGTAAATATTTCGTTATATGTATGCATGTATATATAAGTACTTGTATGTGTGTATGTAAGTATATATAGTATAAACTATAAGCCTATAAGAATATAGTTGTAGTATCTTGTATTTTTTTTATGCATTTTTCATATGTAGTTTTTGTTTTTGTTTGCTTTTTAATCTACGTTTTTTCGTTTTTCTTTTTGTTTTATTTAATTCATGGATTGCTCTCAAATATGCATTTCATCATAGATTATTATGAATTCGTTTCGGTGTACAAAGTTGTTGGTTTTGGTTTTGTTTAGTGTTGTATTCTTTTCATTTGCTGGAAATACCCAAATCATACAAAAAGGTTTAGTAAGTAAAAGGTTTGTTTTCATAGCAAATAAACTGTGGTTTCTTCAGGCCGATTCCCACGACAGATTTCTGTTAAATTCTGTACGAAGTACAGCTAGGAATTGGCCTGATTATTATAGCTTTGTAGTTGTAACTCGTGTAAGCAGCATGGCATGGAAGTATCTAAATCGCCTGTGCGGCTACAAACGCTCGCGTTGCATACTTTTAGGCGCTGCGTTTAAAGCAACACAGGCGATCATTTTGTTGTTCGGGATTGCAGTTTTCAACTCGTGTTCATTTTATGTTGGTGTCTCGTGTTGTTTCTTGTTGCTGTTTTTTCATAATTGGACGGTTTCATCAATTTATATAATGTATATAATTTTTTTTTTTGGTTTTTTTGATTCTTGGTGGTTGTCAATTCAGTGCTGAATAAACTGGTCCATATATTATTTTTTAAGAATGTTGTTGTTGTTGTGTAGTTATTGGTGTAAATAAAACAGTTTACAAGAACTCAGTAAAAACCGTTTGAAACGCCTCTCAACCCAACAGAAATTGTGTGGTAATAAAAGTTGTGAAGAAAAATCGAGTTTCGTTTGAGTTTTACAGTAAACAGCACCTACCTTGTGCCCCATGCTCATTTTTTAGAGTTGAAAACTACGCGGCATTTGCAAAAAGTTAATTAACGAAATCATAATTAATTCAACTTAAATGCATTAAGTAATTGGAGCTCATTGCATAACAAATTCAGTCCTTAAATAACAAAATTTATCTAGTTCTTTAGTCAGACCTGTTCCAAGATTCATTACCATCAGTCAAACTACTATTTGCCTCCTGACCTGAACTTGAACCAGGCCCAAACTATTTCATTTCCAATGCGTTTAAAGTATAAGTTTAAATTGTCTTTGACTAGTTCTCGAATGGTAAACACAAGCAATTGAAATTATAATAATTTTGCTAGTAATTTTTAATAATTTGATCAAAAGATTATTAATAAAAGCACACTAATCATAACTTATTATCGCTAAGGTCTAGCGTTGGTTACAATACTCGCTTGATGGGCGTTTTTAATCTTTAGTTTTCATTTAAATTTTATACTTTTTCTTTTTGTTTGTTCTTAACAAATGGATTATGTTTATTAGCAGTTGTTGTTTTTGGAGTGAAAGTATTCTGGGTATTTTTTAGTTTTATTCACATTTTTAATGCCTAAATTGTAAAATCGTTTAACTTAAGCCGCCTTATAAATTTCGATATGTTAAAAATTCAGGATTTACACGCTTTAACAATTTGGCATATCGTTTTTGGTAGTTTTATTTTAGTAGTACTTTATTTATTTATTTAATTATTTTTTAGGTTTATAAAAGAAAGTAAAAAACTAAGAGGGCGTGGGGCTGTGCGTTCTTAGGATGTGTGTGTCTTTAACTCTATTGAGTTTTAGTATTTTCTCATTAAGCAAATTATTTGTCACGTTTCAATTCCTGTAAAATATAGATTTATGAAGTACATGATGAAAAAAATTAAAAACAAAATGATCAATTATTTTACATATATCGTACATATATATTTATATCAAAAAATGAGCGCGCATATTACAAACTTTGGGCACACAAGAAAAGAATAACAACAAAATTTAAATATTAAATAAAACAAATTAATTATATGCAGACATGTTCCGATTCCAAACCTCAAACGAAACTGAGAACACGTCCGCCTATTTTAATATATATAACTAAAATTATATATATACTTTGTTTTATGCATACAATTTAAAAAAATAAAAATTATACAATGCTGTAAAATGTTGCATTACATAGAATAGCATTCAAAATAAATGATATTGTATAAATTATATAGTAGCTACCAAGTTGTATCGTTTTATTTTATTATGTTTTTATTTTTATTTATTTAGTTTGTTTATGCACTAATTAGGAGCTTCAAGATCGTTGTTGCTTTAAGTTCTTAAGAAAATAAATTGTATGATTTAATTATTAACG
Organism: Drosophila dunni; assembly: GCA_018152125.1. Lineage (NCBI taxonomy): Eukaryota > Metazoa > Arthropoda > Insecta > Diptera > Drosophilidae > Drosophila > Drosophila dunni. The sequence goes on along the minus strand of JAECXC010000339.1, from coordinate 15,955,413 downwards.
AGATTTTTTGCCATTTGATTTTTTTTGATTTCATTAGTTTGTTTTATATCTCAATAAATCATTAAATTAAGTACAATTATACTTAATTTTAGAAAATATTTTACAATTACGATTTACGATTTACAACAATTTACATAAAAACTAAGACAAACAGAAATCATAATTAAGGGATGAAATCAAAGACGATCGAAAAAGTTAATGAACAAAGACTTCTATATAAATAAATAAAGAATAGTTGTAGAATGAATGAAGTGCTCTACGTTTGTTCCAGTTGTTGTCGCTCAAACTTTAAAGCATTAATTGCACATAGTATTTTGAAATGATGGAAAAGAAATGAAAATGATTTGCATGAAAAATTCGTTTAACGCCCCTATAAAGCATATATGGTATATATAGTATTATCTATATTGTATTCGTTGATTTGCAGTCAGAACAAAGGGATATATCTCTATATAGAACATTCGCCCTGCCTAATGTACAGACTGTTTTAAACTAAATAGAAATTAGAAAATTATTACAACTAGCTGCTGATCGCTTAAACTAAAGTCAAAATGAACTTGTTATATGAATTTGAATTGATTATTATTATGTTTATTTTATTACATTTATTTTTATTAGTTATTTTGATGTTATAGTTAATCTAACATACGCCTTTGATATGGTTGTTACTGTTGCTTTTATTGCTGATATTTCTTTAAATTAATTAAGTTATTTTCTTGTATTATTTTTTCAGTTTAGTTTTTGTTTAATGCGTCGCGCCAAGTTTACTTTTAGTTTTGAAATGTTTGGCTCTGTCTCTTCTTCTGCTAACCTTAAAACGCCTCAAAAATATTTATTTTATTTTTATTTTTTGCTTTTTGTTTTTTGTTTTTTTCATTTTTGTTTGTTTTGCATGCCTGTCTCGAGTTTTTGCTGTACTTACAAATAAATTTATAAATTTAATATGCATTTTTGTTTGCAATTAATTTGTTTTAGTTGTTGCTTTTTACATTTAGTGTAAAATTATAATTAATATTAATTTAATTTAAATACATATACAGCTCATACATACATAAATTTATGCCTTTTATTTTCAAGTATTTTGTAAATTAAGCACAAAAATTATGTTAATGTTCTTTTGTCTTTTTCGTCGTTTCTTTTTTGTTAATATTTAATTTAATTTTAATAAAAGAAATCAAAATTAAACGTAAAAGTTAAAAAACATTGGCTTGTGCAAGTGTTTTGTTTTCTTGTTTCTCTGAAATTTCAATAACTAAAATTAATAAATTTGATTTAAAATTGCTAAATTTTTGGTTTAATTTTACACGTTTTGCTCTCGCATCTTTAATCATTTTGCATTTATATATATTATATTCAATAATTTTTATAAATATTTGTTTAGATTTTCTGTCTCTCACACGTGAATACTTGTCGAAATATTGTCAAAAGAAATTTTGTTTGTTGCATTTATTTATTATATTTAAATAATATTTGCTTGGTTACTGCATTTAATCTTGTGTGTTGTCGATTTATCATTATTATTATTATATTAATTTCATATTACATTGTTTACAATATGTTTGTTATTTTAACACACGAAAAACTTTACAAAAAATTAAATAATAGAGAAAAATTTTGTTGGTGTTTTTTTGTTGTTGTTTTGAGATGCAACTAAACAATTTTTTAACCTAATTTTGTTTTGTTTTCTTCTATTCATTCACAATTTTAATAACAATTCGTGTTGTTGTTGTCGTAAAGCAAACGCATGTAAGGTGCACAAGTGTGTGTGTGTGTTTGTGTGTGTCAGTGTGTTAGTCTGCTGGGTATGCTAGTTTATGCGTGGCTGTTATGTAGGTGTGTAAGTGTGTGTAGCTTTCGAACGCTGCCATTTTGTTGATGTATTCAGTGTTAATTATAATGTTTAATTGTGTTTCATTATTTAATGTAAATGGCGCGTAGAAAAGTTACATGCGTTTGCGATTTGTATAAGATTTAAGTATTTGTTTTAAGTTTTAGTTAAATTTGTTGGTGTGTGTGTCGGTTGTGTCAATTATTCATTCAATTTGCTGGACGCAGCTTTTAAACAAGACTGCTGCTCATAGTTTGTGTTTGTATGTGTGTCTTCAATCATCATTCTATTTGCCATTGCAATTGCCTCTGCAATTTCTGCTATAATTATTATAATTATAATTATTATTGTTGTAATTGTTGCTTTGTTGCCGATGTGTCGTCCTGCCTCTTGCCATCCAATATTACTTCGCCTCCTGTTCCTGTTCTTCTTGTAGTTCTTGTTGTTGCTTGCTTGGTTGCTTGATTAGTTTACTTTCTTGGGTATTGTGTGTTGCAATCGCTAGTTGATGACGTTCCTGCTGTTTGCTTACACAATGGTAATCAAATCTCAATTGTAAATCTCCACCTTGATATCGCTGTCATTCTCCTTCTCGATCATGCCCTCATTGGCTGCATTATTCCAAGCGCCGTTCATGCTCTTCGACGACGAGAAGCACAACTTCATGATGAATGGAAACTTGGTGCCTATGTACATACAATAGATGAGTGTGTTTGACGAGGGGGGAATTGAGGGAGTTGAGAGAAATACAAGAGGGTAGCATTTGGGAGTAGAAAAAGAATACGCATAGTTATAGCATAAATGGGGTTCCTTTGTTGGCAAAATATAAATATTTGTATTGTTTGTAGTAATGTGTATAAGTGTTGTATATCTGAATTAAGTTATTTTGCTTTTCGCAGAGTTTTTCGTTGGGGAATTTCTTTGGGAATGGGAAAAAGGGAGTTGGATGAACTGGAATGAGACGAGGTAGATGATTGGAAAAACGCCAACTTCCACTTTCCTGCTCGCTGCAATTTTATGACCCAAAACCTAAAGAGACAGCACACAATCTTCATTTATTTGCCACGTGCAATTAAAATCATTAAGCTCAATAATTCCAGACCCTGCTACCCCCAGTTGGCCTAGTCCTGCCATTAAGGTGCTTGGTTAACCGCCTAACCGAGTTTTATGTGCCAATTAAATTGCGGCAACCGTCATAAAAAATACTTGGCCGGGTCACGTCACGTATACCAATGCAATCAAAGCCATTCAAACGTAAAAATTGTTAGCGTTAGAAAGAGAAGGCACGTCAGCCCACACACACACACACACATAGGCTCGATAAATACAGCGACAGCATACGTAGTACATATATTATTTACTAGTTGCATAATTTCGCAGCCTGAAAGTATGCAATGGCATCTGTTTGCATAAAGCATTTGCTATTTGCATAGCACCGCGTGTGTGTGGGAATGGCAGGGTGTTGGTGTGGGTGTGCGTGTGTGTATGCATTTGCATTCCTTACACTTTTAATTACTATTTACTATGCACTCGAGCGACACTCGATGCAGCAAGCAGCAGAATTGCATCAACAGCAACAGCAAATATGCAAACAACACATCAAAATATTGATAAAATACGCACACAAACACTCTCTCACACACACACACAGTGTGTTAGCACTCATGTACCCAGAGGAAGAAAATTCACACACGACTTGTCTCGCCTTGCATTTGACAAAGTCTCCTTATTTGCATACAAGATTTTTACGCAAGGTGTAAACAATGACAGAAACACGCGCAGATAACTGCACCACACGCACGGGCATGCACATGCATGCAGCGACAAGCAGCGACACGCTAACGCTATGCCAATGTCACGCCAATGCATGCAACATTTTTACTTTTTTGTCTACATAATTTAGGGCAAGCATTACGTGTGCACATGTGTTCCAGGTGACAAAAACTACAGCACGCGGCAGTCGAATAGGTTAACTGAGTATTTGTAACGGTAAGTGAATCCTTATACCTAACCAGACGACCCGAACTGTGGCACACTGATTTAATATGCAATTTAAGCAGTCAGGAAATCCATAAGAACTTTGGCAATGACAGCGATTCACTCTCAACCTATTTGCCTGACAAATCGAAAATCATGGAAAACAAAGTACAGCAAACAAAGACATTTTAATTTGCAATCAAATGTTGATTATTTTATGATGATCATGATGAGGTTGTCGGTTCTCGGTTGTTGTCGTACTAGAAATAATTGCCATGTTGACAAGGTAAATAAAATGGCAAAACAAAATGCAAATATGAAAGTAATAATCGTAATGCGAACGAGAAATCTAAAGGAGGTCGAAATATTTATGGCCAAAGTTTTTGAGAGCCGTCAAGTGGCCAGGCAGAGAGTGGGGTGTAGTAGAAGGAGGGGCTGAAATCCACGAAAAGTAACGAGTCAAAGTCACAGCTGCAGGAAGAATACGGAAACAGTAAATAGGCTTTTTCGGTAAATGTTATATGGCGGGGCGTGTCCTATAAAAATAACTGGCAACCGAAATTGTTTATCTTAATTACCAAATTAAAATTTTCAACGCGACTTGCAACTAAAAACTTTTCGTTCCCCCCAAAAAACAGCAGTATAAGAACATGAAAAGCTAAAGTTTTGCGTGGTTTGCTGGGGAGATGGAGGGAGTGGGAGTGGGTAATGGTTGTTGCTATAGTGGGAGTGTTTGGATGTTGTAGGCATGTTGCAATGAGTGTGATGATAAAGTGAAGTTGCTGGAGTTGGGAGAGAGTTGTGCGGCAGTCGAAAGTCAAAAGGCCACACGAAATGGCCTCCTGAAAACTTTCGACTGTAGCAGAATGAAAATGAATGTTGCCTACTTTTTGGGGTGTATGATGTTGGTTCATAAAGGGGATAAAAGGTTTGAATTTCTTTTTTTTTTTTTTTGCGAAAATTTTGTGTAACTTTTTCATTTGATTCTCAATATTGGAATATTGGGCCATCATATTTATATATGTGAAACAAATTTTTCTTGAATTGGCCAACTTTGGAATAACACTTAAACACAACACTATCTCACCTTTACCCTCAATAGGCAGATGGTTGCACTTCATGATGGCCAGCACGGCTTGCGAAATGTTGGGGAACTCGATCAGACCCGATGACGAGCGCTCTGTCTTCAATGGGAACAGACGCACCGATGTGGCTGGTACCTCCTTAATATTAAATATACCAATTAGCTGATCCTCGGTGAGACCGGGCGGTGTGTTAAAGAAGTGCAAGATCTAAAGGCATTTAAACAATATTTTAATTAGTTATTTAATAAGGGACTTGAGAGTACTTACTTTGCTCGGTGGTTGAATGCGATTCTTGCTGGCCTGGGCCGGTGATAGGAAACGATTGTTTTTGGAGCCGGTGTACTCCTTGAAGCTGGGCGAATGATCCGGCAGCAAGAATGGATTAATTACCTCCGACAGGAAGTTCTGCTTTGAGAATGCAATCTGTATTTTGCCGCCAGTGCCAACGGGAATGTTATTCAAATGTTGCACGCAACGTTCAACGGCCACGGAGTCACCCATTTGTACCATGGCGGTGCCCTCCTTTGTCTTCAAGAACTTGATCTGGAAAATGATTTAAGAAATTAGTTGTAGTAGAGTTTAAATTTCGCTAACTTTGCTATTGGTTTTGGCTTAAAATATTTCCATATTTTCCACATTTTCCCATGAGCTTTCCGCTGATTATTATTCAACTGTGTCAGCTGCAATCTGTGTCTGAATTGCTGTCGACTTCTGTCTTTAAAGTCGTCGAAGTACGCCAAACAAGCTGACAGTTTGCCTCTCGTTCAGACTTGCCACTTGTCAGTTGCAACTGTCACCTCAATTTGTGTCGCAAATGTAAATAAATGCAATTATGTGGCAGAGGCGTACTTATATTCAATTCCATTCATTCACCCACATTTATTCAACTCCAGTCCCAGTCCTATCCCCTACCCCCCCAGTAACACTTGTGGAGACACTCACCGACTGACGACTGTCATCGTCGAGTGTTGACCTGTCGACACGGGCGCCATTTGATTGAATTTTCTTGCAGTGTACGGACTCTTAACCCGACCCAGCGAACCCCTGAACTCAACCCTCAAGTTGTGTTCTATATACCGAGGAGCATATGTGTGTGTGTGTGTGCCTTGCTAAGCATTTTATTTTCTACCTTTTTTTGATTGAATTCAATTTAAAATTTACTTCAAAATTAAATTAAATTATCAAATTGAATGCCATCCTTAATTTGCTGTCCATTGTTAATACCAGCTGTGACTGGGTGTGTGTTTGGGTGTGTCTATTGTCAATATTTCATTTTATATATTTTTCTTCTCACAAAGTACGTGACAAATTGCCAAAATTTGTAAAGCAGTTTGCTCTACCCTGTAGCAATCAAAGCGAAGTGGAGTATTGAAATTTAAATAATCGTCTCATAAACAAATTGTAGGGTATTTCCTGGTCAGTCAGTCAAGTCTAAAAGCACACACGCCACTAAAATAAATGCTCGAGATTTTAGGGCGTGGCCAAGAGGCCCATTAAGTGGGCTTACATTCGGAGCAACTAATTGGAGTGTGTTTAGCACATGTGTTTTTGGGGCCAATGTATAGTAATGGCTGCGTTTTAGTTTCAAGTGTATTACTTTCCTTTTCATAATTGCTAATAAGCCCAGAAACTCTGCTAGCCAACAATTTACGGTCAAACACTTTTCACTCGGCACCTTGCGGCCAAAAAGCGTTAGCCATAAAGATAATTAACCATAACAAACATTCGAGTGCAATAATAATTACAAGAGCAATAGTGAAAGTGAAAAATCTTTGCTTGTTTTTGTTGTTTTTGGTTTTTGGATCGTTTCGACGGTTCGTTAACTTGGCCGTTAGTTGGTTAACTTGTTAAATTGAATTTTGCAGGCGCAGCCGCTTTTAGCAGGCATTGAACTCAATAGTGAAAACAAGTTTTTCCATTGCTTAAATTGGTTTGATTTTTCCGAATGTTTTTTGGTTTATTTGCCATTGCCTTAATTTGGCATAAACACGCATTAAAAATGCGCTTGATTGTCATTAAAGTCGGTTGAAAAGCGGCACAAATTTGGCCAGAGTTTGGAGGCAACTTAAAGTCATTTGAGATTGACAAGTTTCCACGTTAAAAATAAGTGGAATGATAAAAGTTAATAATAAACTTTTGATTTCTTTATTTCTTTTCCCATTAGTTCACTTAACTCTATTTAACTGTGTTTAAACCAATTTGTAAAGTTCTACACATAATTCATGTACTCATAGTGTATTTGCGTAGTATCAGCAGCAAATTATAAAATATTTATTGTTTAATTTGCAACTTAAAACGCTCAACCAAATTGCACATTAATTAAGCAATAAATAATAGAGTAAAATATACTTTTAGGTTATTAAAATTGAAGCGAAATTGTTATCAACTGGCAGCAGTCCCACATGGAATCCAGTTTATATATATAGACCATTATATACATATTTTTATATCGAAATGTATACGCTTGACTGAAGCGAATGGCAACAAATACCAACGAAAGTGAATGAAAACTAAATGAGGCTTATCGAAATGAGGCACACCCCCGTTACCCCTCCTTCTCCCCCTCTGGGTTCCCCCCATTTCCCACTGCTTTCCCAGCCCATCAATAAGTGAAGTCAGACACGAATTGCGTTCGGTTAGAAATCATATAAAAATAAAATAAAGACCGAAAATAAAAATGTATATAAATAAATATAGATCATAAATCAGTGAGGCAGAAAGCGTTCAGATAGCCATAGTCATAGCCATGTTCGCGTATATTCCCCGAAGTGGCCACAAACCAGCCGGCAGTTGGCTAAAACAAAGGGGCTTTATGAAATCTGTGGCATTCGCGTCCCCTGCAAACGGGGGCAGGATAATAACACGCAAAACAGGCGCTACTGTATGTGTGTGTGTGTGTGTGTACGCATTCACGAATCAAAGGGCGCTTCTGCATGGCTGACTGGTCACACTGGTCAGCTGGCAGCCAGGAGCTGGCGAGCGACAATCATTTCGGTGCGTGTCTAATGAGCTGTACTGTAGTTGTTTTTGTTGCTGTTGCTGCTATTGTTGTCCTTTATCTTCCCTCCACCCGCCACCTGCCCCACACACAATCCCCATCAAATACTTTCATGCGTATGTTGCGTTAATTAAAAGGTTGTGCCAGTGAAGGCATAGTACTGATGGTCTACAAGTTACTCTATAGTAAATGACATGAAAATATTAATATTTTAAAATATTTTCTTGCATTTTTAATCACATTCGACTACAGTGCTGCTCTGCTGCTAGCCTTATACACCCCATTATACCCTGTTCAAGCATAATTGTTCTTTGTTTTGCTGCTCAATGTGGCGTGGCGTCTGCTGCCATTTGATTTAATTGCTCACGCGCTGGACTACAATAATAACAGTCACAACAACAACAATAAACAACAGAGAGAGTGACTACAATAGAAAGAATATTGGCTGCACTGGCAATCGGGGACCAGAAGTTGCCGATTCCCAATTCTCCTCCTCCTCCTCCTCCCACCCACGAAATGCCAGAGAAGCAAATGCTTTTTTAATGCGCATTTAATTGAGTGCGTGTGATTGTTGTTCTCCTTCTCATTCTCATTCTGCTTCTCATTCTCCTTGTTGCCTTTTAAAGACATTTGCCAATTTTGGCCATTGCTGTCAGCAGTTCTTTAGCTTTTTAACCTTAATTTTTGTCAAACCATTTAACCTGAAAGGCACACAGTTCAGTTAAGAGAAAATAATTAACTAGATTGCCTTCAATATGGCTCAGATTGTTTGGCCAAAAAGCGTAGCTTTAACAGGCAAATTGGCTGGAAAAAGTCAAAACGAAAGAAGCAGAACGAAAAGCGCCATAAAATATGCAACGCACATCGTTTCGAGTGCAAAATGAACCCAAGAACAGCACTTGATGTATGCTTTAAAAATTACAAATCACCGACACAGAGCTCACCTCTCTGTGAGAGCGGGAGAGGGAGGGGGACTGAGAGAGGGAGACAGCAAACTTTACACAGGTAAGACTGTATAAGAAATGTGGCTTGTTTGGGTTTGAATCTATCTCATCTGTTGCTTGATTGCTTCTTATCCGAGAGGGATAATCAAATATCTTTTCCTGTTTCGTTTTTCCTTTTTCCCCTTTCCCTTTTGCTGTTGTGTGGGTGGGTGGATACTTTATGTCAAAGTCTATGAGGCTTGACTTATGGGATGTGCTAGATTTGTGTGCTTAATCCTATTCAGTAAGCCCTGTTTAAAGTGTGTTCAACCAACTGTTGAGGGTGGAGAAAGAACTGGATTTTAAAGGGCCAAAAGTGCCCACAGAAATACATAATAAAACATAAATTGAGCATATGCTAAAATAGCTTTAGTATTCGTTAGTATGAGCTCAACTTTGAGGTCCAAGAGCACGTATTTTATTTATAGACTCGCTTTTAAACGCTAATCTACAGCACATGGCTTAAAAAATGAGGTCCTGCCGCCTCAAGGGACGCACATTAACACCAGTCACATGAACAGGGAGTAGGGAGCGAGGGGACGAGGACGCGACTGAATCTTTGGCTTCAGGCTCAAGCACTTTGATTGAGTGCCCATCAATTTCTCATTCGCAATTCAAACATGTCGGACCATAAACTGATGTGCCCCACACCGACACACACACAGAGACATGCTTATCAACCACCTATGCGCGCTCCACACACATGTGTGTGTTAGTTTATAATGAGGTTGGCTAAAGCATGTGGGCGTGTTTGAGGAGAGCGACAGTGAGCGCAGACAGTTTACAGATGGAAGAAATGTATGTTTGTGGCTTAAAGCCAGTGAATAATGTTTGCGCATAATCATTTTTAATGGCTAATGAGTAGTTTCCGTCTCGGACAGGAAGTCTGTAATAAATCTCAGCAGCTGCAACAACAAAAAAAATTTGAAATAAATTGCCTCGACTTCGCCTCGCCTTGAATTATCGTCCTCTGTTGAGCTAAGCACAGCTAACCAGGCTAACATGGCCAGCCAACTATCCAGCTAACTATTTCACAACCAAACACACCCCCTCTACCCCCCTCTTGACCAGCTGTTGGCCTGGCTCTGCTCGTGATTTTATTTTACTCTTTTTGTTTGAGCGTAAATTGCATTTAATTGTGGATGGGTGGCAGCTACAGGGTCTAGCTGGGCGTATATAAATATATGTATACGTGGGCGATTGTGCCAGGCTGTTAAATTATTGGCTAATGACGCGCTCTTGTTGAAAAATTGCTAAATGCTGAAAGTTATGAACCGGAATTGATTTCAAAAAAAGTAGTAAAGGAGTAACATAACATTAAAGCGGGTAAATTGGCTATAAATTTGGAAAATCATTAATTTATTTTATGGTTTAAATTTAAAATAAATTTAGGAACTCTGCTTCAATAACTGCAGACTTTTCTTTTAGCCAACTCCCCTTTAAATTTAAAACAAGCCAACTCCCATTCCCTAGCATTATATAAAGTAGAACTAGCTTAGCGATTTTTGCTATTCTCTGGATATTTTAATGTTAACTGCTGGCAGCAACCTCAAGAGGGTAAAGTGCGCTTTGTAGCTTACATAAAATAAACAAAGCGAAAACAAGACACAGGGCACCAAACAGCGCAATAGAAAATAGAGTGAAGGAGACAATAAAGAGTGGAGAGTGGGAGGAGTGGCAGAGAGGGCAGAGAGGAGTAAGCTTGTTGTCCTTGCGCCAGTGCAATTGTCAAAGGACACGCTCGCTCTGGAGCGCGGCAACTTAGTGGCAATAAAATGAAAGCGAGATTTCTGTTGTCAAGTTGAGTATTTTTTTAACATTTTGACTTTGATGTCGCGAGCAATTTATACTTATACTCCACGAAAGTGGGCGTGGCATAGACACTATAGTTGTGCTAAATGTTCCCCAAGCGCCGCACAATTCGCCCATTTAAATTGTCATTTTCGGTTAAAGGTTTTCGCTCTTCTTAATGTATATTTATTTGATTTATTTGTGCCCTCAACAACCAAAAGAATTTCCTTTTCTATTTATTTCTTGGCTTCTTTTTGGGGTATCAATTGCTTTCACATTTTGTGAAAAGCTGATGACGCTGCATTGATTGCTGTCCGCAGGCGTCTTTGATGGCGAACCTCCTCCCTACTCCTCTCTGTGCCCCCACCGACCACAGGCACATGTCTGGCATTAATCTAAAACGCTTTATCTAAATGTGTTGCGTCGTCGTCCTCGTGGGCCCTACAAATGTCCAGCTTCGGGCAGAGTACAAATTCTCCTTCTCATTCAGTCGCTGCTTTAGATTCTGTGCTGTGTCCTTTGCCCACATTTTATTGCCTTTCGTTTTTATTTGCACATTTACAAATGGAGTTCAAGCACACACACATACACACACTTGTTAGCAACACCTTTTTTTAAGTGCTTCAACAAAAATGTTGCTGACGAAAGCAAAAGCACAAAAGTCGCGTCTTTCCTCGTGTCATCTGGCTAAGTGCAAGTTTAAGGAGTTTCCATCATTTTTACACACACACACATTCGCTTTTTAAATGTCACTTTACTTCCCGAATGTAAAAACAGAATGGGCTACTCAAAAAATACAAAATTTAAGAGTTCCAAGGGTTACCCAAAGGATCAACCTAAAAGAAAGTATATCCCCAGCTTAATTACACTGAATTCTATACCTTCCACTCCAATAAACTGTCAATTTAAATTAAAAACAATTTCTCTATCAAAACCTTGTCATAAATAATAATTAACTCATCTTTAAAGCTTATAACCGACGATAAATCAATAGCAAAAAGTCAGCTCAGATAACATTTAACAAATTAATTATGTTTGGCACTGCCTGAGCCTGGCTAAAACGTAATCGAGGTTGGGAGAAAGATGAACATGACTTACCCGTGAGACATTGCCATAGAGGCAGACCAAATTGAAGAGCTTATCTGTGTTGGAAGTGTCATGGTCCATGCCATAGACCATCATGACACCGCCCTGAGGATGCAAGTGGGATAAAAAAAAAGAAGTTAATTAAAATGCTGTCCAGTTGCACATCATAGCGCCACAGCTGCAGCAGCTGCAGTGCCAGCGGTGGCAGGCGAGGATTACAGTTTGTGGTCGGGATTTTCTCTTCCTGAGCGGGGGGAAAACCTCCAACTGTCACTGTATCGCCGTCTCTGCCTCTTGCTTGCTCTCTCACAAGGATTGCAGCGTGCGCAAAAATTGTAAATTAAAATTAAAATGAAAATGATATTTATGAAAATGGCAATGCTGCAATCCTAGCCAGAGGTGCAATCAGATTTATACCCGCTACTCAAATTGAAGGCGGACAGGAAGTAAAAGTTTTGGCTCGCTAAAAACGCAGCCTTAAAGTATGCAACACTTTTTTCAAAGTGCGCCATTGAGTAGCGGGCATGTTCATCGCTATTATATGCTGCTTAGATATTTATTACAGGTCTGATTAGCACTCACCTGGGCCTGTCCCTGCTGGGCGAAGGCAACTGGCGCATTGCGTCCGGCAACGACACCGGTGGGCTCCTTCATGAGGCCAGTTGGATGGATGGCGGCGCCCTTCCAGTTATCCTGCTGGGTGGGATGATATTCGGGTGCTCCGAATGGCGGGAAGGCGGTGCCTGGTCCCAATAGTGGTGGCTCTTTAAATGGAACAAGATTGTGCGTTTGAGCTGGGGCAACAAGTTGTTGTTGTTGTTGTTGATGTTGTTGGTGGTGGTGTTGTTGTTGTTGTTGGTGGTGGTGATGATGTTGTTGGTGTTGTTGATTGTTGTTGTGGTGGTGGTGGTGGTGTTGATTACGATGTGACGCTACTTGAGTTTGTATTGTCGTAACTAGTGCATTGTTTCAACATTTTGTTATTCATTGCATGCAACAACAATTTAATTTTTTATCAACAAAAAGAACAAAAAATGAAACAAAAAAAAATACAGAAATCGTATGTTTTAATTAAAAGAAATTAAACATAAAACTTAAAACTTAAACATTGAATTAAAAATAAGTTTGTGGTCTCTTTTGCTCATTGTTGTTGCATGCAAAGTGTGTGTTGAGAAGTTTTGGCCAAAAGTTGCTTGAAATTTAAAGTGGCTATAACAAAGCAGAGCACAGAGTTTGCCAGTTGTGGTTTTGGCAAGCCAGTTAATTGAATTTTGCTGGCCTACCACCACCAAGCTCTAAAGAAAAATGAAAACAAACGAATTTCCGCAAATTTCCGACTTGCTTTAAAGCGCTTGTACTGAAAAAAGCGCAGCAGCGCAGCGTTATGAAAACAGCGTAGAAGCGACTGAATAAATAGAAAATTGTGCGCTTTTTTGCCGATCAACACCACTGTAACCCCACTGTATGCAATAACTGCGCTTTCTCCCAGCAAGTGTCCCCAAAAAAGCCATCGACAGGCCAATAACAAGCCAAGTCTAGCAAAGATTTAGCGTGCTCAATTTTAAACCCTTCTCTCCCACTGCCCAGCCACGCCCCCGTCAAAGTTAAAACCACAAAACATAAAACTCGTTGAGGCCAAAGCTTTCAGTTCTCAGTTCTCAGCTCGTTTCTCGTGCGGCAAAATTCGAGCGTTATAATTAAAGCGAAAAGCGTTACAAACTGTCAAAATGTCGCGAGAAATATGGCAGTAAAGGGCAGGAGCGTAAAGGGAGGGAAATGTAACGATAGCAACAACACTTGCCAACGCTTTTAATTAACTTTCAACACATGTGGCAAGGGGCCAAGTAGTGTTGCCACACAACCTCAAGCACTTGCAGCTTAATCACTTATTGGAAGTCAACTTTAAGGTTTAAACTTGTGAGCTACTCTGGTGTTAGGGAAGTCACTAAATTTGAATCGCTTTCCCGCTTCCTACACCGCTTTCCACTCCCACACTCCGCACCTTCCTTGGCTTTGTTTTCATTTGATTTAGTTTTGACGGTTTAACGCCGTCAGTGTTTTATTTTAGCGACAAGCTGACAAAATATTTATATAGTAAAAAATGCAACACAACGTGAAGTGAGCTGCAGTTGTAGGTTGTGCAACACTGGCCGCTGTTTGTTTTTTTGCACGCTTGTTAGTTCTGCTGCTGACCATTTTGTTTTGGCCAAATTGAATGCTGGTTGTTTGTTTCTGCGCAAACAGTGAGTAAATCCGTTCACAAAAAGCATAGAATTCAATTTTACATGGCTACGTTTCCCTCATTTAGTTCCTACAGGGTATGACGCACACGCAACCACCCCTTTGCCAATCGGCACGCTCAAGTTTCATAGTTTGTTGCTGTACGGGGCAAAGCTTTTAATCCATTTTGCATTTTGCATTTTGCGTGTGATATTTTGCTTCAATGCTTTTTTTCAAGCAGGCAAACAGCCAATCAAAAAGTTGCCAGCACGTTTTAATTTAAAACTTGGCCTAAAGCAAATAAGCCAGAGATAAATTTTTGGCAGCGTGCTACCAAATCTAATCACACCCAAACGCACACACACACTAGTCAATATATATACTCGTATATCAAGCTGTACGTGCCACAGCCTTGGGGCAAGCATAGGAAATCAGCACTTGTCGTTGTGTTTTTTTTTTGTTAGCACAGAGAAGAGGTAAACATAGTCATTCATTTTAACTACGCTCGCAACTGTTCGCCCTCAAGTAAGCTTCACTGTGGGTGCGGCGGGTTTCGTTGAGCTTTAATTGAAATTCACAGTCGAGACGCTGATTTGTAGCCCGGCACACGGGGCGTATGCGTGACGCGCAGCCAAGCGAAATTGCTGCTTAAGTTTTGGGCCAGCAAAAGGTCCATTTCAAAAGAAAATTCACACCCCCCCACAGGGCATGTTTTAGTTGTTGTTACTCTTGGTTGCTGGCGTTTCGGAAGCGTGCCTAAAATGTTTAAGCATTTCGGGAATTGTTGCATGCAATTGCTGGAAAATGTTTTCACACGCAAGGCGACGATGGAAACGAAGACGATGTCGGTGGTGGTGCTCAGGTGTAAATTTTCCACGCTCACAAATTATTTTAGATTATGAGCAAAACGGCAACAAGGTGGCAGTGAGCTAAACTTTGAGAGCGTGTGTGTCCGGAAGTTGCAGTTTAGTTTTTATGAAGCGTTAAGTGTGCGACGCCAATTTGCCACCTTGTGGCAAGTGCGATTTGCATGCGATGACGACCAAAAGTTACACACAAACGGCTCGTGGACCACAATTAAGTGCAATAATGTAAATTAATGAAGTTTGGCAACACTGGCGCCGCAACTAAGCTGCTGCTAATAACTGCCTTTGGGCAGAATGTAAAACTTTGTCGTTGCGGGAATTTCAATTTGAATTATTGCAAGTTAAATCGAACTTTGTAGCTTTCGAGGAAGTCGGCAAAGAAGTTTGGCAACAGCGCTGCATAAAATATTTGAAGCGAAGTGTTGCAACAGCGCAATCAAAATGAAACCACAAATTGAACAGCAGCTGCTATGTTTTATGACAACTAAATAAACATAAAATCAACGAGCCGCAAATATTGCCGTACAGCCACAGCAACAAGCTAAGCCCGCTGTCCTCGCACACAACCCCCATACACCCCCACGTTCTCAGGGGAGAGGGGTGGCAACATCAATTTGCTAGAAAAGTGCAACACGGCTGAGCTGCTGTAGCTACAAGTGAAAAATAGCTACAAAATGGGGCACATAGATCCATTAAAACAGCCTTGTTCCTTTGGGTGGTACGTAGGAGGAGAAAGGAGTGAAAAGCTAGGATAAATAAAATGCAACCCATTCGACAAATGCAACATTTATGTGGCGTTTATTGCAAAGTGCACGAGCACAAGAGTGAGACAGCACCAGAGAGTGCGAGTGAGTGAGAGAGCAAGAGCAATGTTGCCCACTTGAAGCGTACAAAGTATTTATGCAGCAAATTGTTGCATACTTTGTGGCATATTGGCGCACTTTGTCGAGCGGCAAATGGCACTGGTTACGGCAGCTGAGAGTTGTAGGGTTAGAAGAGGGGAGGGGGAGAGGTAGAAAAGAGACGGCATATTGTATAGCCAAACAAAGCAATGTGCAAACGCTGCTAACCTTAATTGCAATTTGCTTAAATGTATGCTACACTATTTTTCACTAAGCTACCGTTCACCTGCCACCCACGCACAACTTGTGTAATCTATACACACCCACACACCCACACACGCACACACACACCCCCTCTGCTGAGGTGTGCATTTTACTTTCGCTGTTCAATGATTTTCAATTTGTCAGAGTCAACTTTGCTGCACAACTGTACCAAGAGTCATGCAGCCAACTTCCTCCCTCCCTTCTCCCTCTCCCCCTCTATCTGCCTGCTCCATGGCAATGTCAACTCGCTTGTTTATCTGACTAAAATGCATTACAACCACGCCCAGCAACCCGCCCACACTTGATGTTTGCTATGCTCGCTTTTCACTCTCTCTCTTCTTCTGTCATATGACATTAATTTTGTCCGTAAACTCTTTCTGCCACACACTGTTCCGCTTGAGCTTTCCAACCCCACTTCCACCCCCACTCCCCACTCCCCACTCTACGCCATTTCGCTTTCCCGGTCTTGTGCACGTCTTGCATAAACATTTCCATAAGCAGCTTCCAAATTGAATTTGTTTTCATAAGCCAAAACTATTATGTGACAGCAAAGAGTTCTTTCTCTCTTTGTGTGCGTGTGTGTGTGTCATGCGATAGCAACTTTATAAAAAATATAAAAAACACGCTCTCGTGTGGATAGCTGAACTGATGAACTGTGTGTGCTCTGATTATGTGACAATGAGCTTGATTGGTTTTTAATGTTCTCAACAACAACACACAAAAATAAAGAAAAAACATTTTTGGAAAAACGCATTAATTTTGTGTATAAAGGAGAACTTGGTAGTGAATTACCCTGTAAAATATAAGCCATTTTCACACATATTCGAAATCAATTGCGATAAGATCATAATTTATTATTTAAAATTGCTTTTCCCTCTGTGGTACAGTAAAGTCTCCTAATAACTCAACTCCGCAACTTTTTATTTATATTTAACTCAATTTATATGCATTTGCTACCAAATTTTATCTAATTTGGTTCACATAAAATATGTAGAAAACTTTCCGCATTTCGCACCGAATACACGCATTTCAATAAATCAAATTCATTCAACGCAACGCAACACAACAATAAAAAAGTAGTCGAAAAAGGAGTGAAAAAGGAGCGGAAAGTAATGTGAAAAAAAGCAGTAAGCAATGAGGCAATTTATATGCGACACGCGACCAGAAACTGAACCCCAATTCCAAGTATTTGACTTTTATGTCGCTTCCCTTACCAAATCTAGCTCATAGAAATTAGCTGAAGGAGTAAGTGGGGGAAGTGTAAGGAGGGGGGAGAGGGGAGACAGCGTGCGATAACTTGGCAAAAAGGATTTGCGTGGGATTCTTTTTATAACGACTCATTCGCCAACAAAATTTACGTTTAATTCTCATGAGGCTTAATTACATTTACGTCGGATTTGAATATTATAAAACGCATGTAATTGTTGTGTTTTCTTCAAGCTTTCCACCTACTCCTCCTTTCCCTACTCCTGTCATAATTAGAAACGTAAAATGGCATTTAAGTTGTTGGCTTTGTTATTGTTAACAGCGCTCCAGCTAATGCATAACTCAGAGGGTGTGTGCGTGTGTGTGTGCACAACAAATTGACACTTTGTTTTGGCTTCGCTTTGCTTCTCTTCGTTTCTTGGCCTGGCCTAATTATCACATTGGTAAACAGTTTGTGAGCCATGGTCACCGCTGTGCTTTAATGGCTTGCAAACACACTACTGCAATCAGTGCCCCAAGACACGCCCACAAACACAAGACCGCCCTCTTGGTGTCTGCCTACTTGTGCTGTCAAAGACTTGCCAATTTCCCAAATTTCTTCATCAACAAACTCCTCGAATTGCACTTCAATATTTCCGACTATTTTTCGATCTCGTTCGTGCACACAACTAAATCAGGCAAATTCCTCTACACATTTGGCCAAAAAGGGAGCCAAAAAAGAGCCAAAAAGATAGCCAAGGGTTATACACAGCTTTTGGGTATGCTTTGAGTGCGACTACTCGAGTATTTGAGTGTGAGTATAAGTAGTTTGAGTACTAAAACGATATGATGCGATGCAATATGATAGACAGTTGCCTGATAACATGGCGTGTTTGTTTGTGCCACTAAAATCCACCCCAAACCACAACCCCCACCAACCTCCACCACCTACACTTCCCCCCTCTCTCCCCACTCTACACTTGGCTTGCGGTTTGTGATGTATTGCTTTTGTGGCCAGACTGTTTTTCCGGGTCTCCTTTTCCCCATTTGTTTTGTTGGTTTAGTTAGTTTTTTCCCCAGTGCTTATGACATTTTCAGCTGCCCCTACTTTCATATATACATATATATTTTTTGTTTTTGCAACTTAATGGCTGTCATTTGTGTTGTTCTAATAAAGTACAGTGAACACCAAATAAGTGCACATTAGACGAGCTTGAAGAGCAGTGAATTCATTTTCCCACTGACTATTTCTCTACTACTGATTTCTGCTGTTGCTCAACTATCGTAAGCCCATCTTCCACTCTAGCGAGTGCACACTGTAGTGTCAAATATTGTTTTATTTATTAAACAAATTGCGCAGCAACGAGTCGAGTGGGCGACACAATTCTCGTTGGTTGCTTAGGGCCTCTTTTCGTATCGTTTCGATTTGATTAAGTCGCTTCAGTTTGGCTCTGTTCTTTGTTTTTCTTCTTTTTTATATTCATTCACTTTTTTCTCCCTTCTGCTGTTCACAAAAGCGAAAATCGATAATGCCATTTGGCATTAGCGTGCTGCAATCGAAAAGTGCTCGACAAAAATGTTTATAGACCATTTAGATGTTGTAATTTATGAATTGTATCTGCTCTAGACCGATTAGCTGAGTTGGGTTGAATTCATTATCATTCAATCAAAAGTGCAACTTTCATAAAATGCCATTAGTTAAATGCAAAATTAATTGCCAACTGAAAAAAACGCTAAACAAATTTAGCTATTTAGCTCAAAAAATGCCGTTGAAAACTTGCTACAGCTGCGAAAATTAATTACAAATTATTAGAAGTAGCAACAACAAGCAGGAGGAACCACAACAGCAGCCGCTGTCGGAATAAATTAAGCAAATGTGACCATAGTGCGGCCAAAGGGAAGGGGGGGAAGGCGGTGAGTAGTGGGCGTTTTACAGTACTTTGCCTCATAAAAATATGTAATGGAACATTAAAGAAAATCATCAGCAACATTTAGCAGCAGTCTAGGCAAATTATGCGTGTTTCTTGCAGCCCAGAGAAGGGCAAAAACTGCTGCACAGTGGAGTACAGTGGTGTACAGTGGGGCACAGTGGGTCAGTTGCCAGTCTACATGTGGTCAATTACTTTTTGTGGGGCTTTGGTAAGGAAAGCGACTGAACTGTTGATTATGCGCAACGTTTATGCCATAATTTGCATGCAAATGAAGAGAAAGTCGGTAAAGTGCCTGGAAAATGGGAAGTGGGGGAGAAGGTTATGCGATTGAAAAGAAATAGAGGAGAGCTTAACAAGAATATTTACCAAGGACTGAAAATTGATGATGGAAAAGCTTTAAGAGTGGAGTCTTCATTTCAAGCCTTTTGGTTGAAGTTTTTTGGGGATTCTTTTGGACAGCTGGATGTTAAAGGAAAGTTCTCCCAACTTCCTCCTAATGCCCATTGATGAATTACTTGGACATTGTTTAGAATACTTGAATTTCAAGTAGCCGCTAATATAGACGCCATATCTGGCTGCAGTCATCAATCACGTGCATTTGACTGCAGATAATCGACGCAATATTGCGTGGCAGCACACACGCCTACCGCCCACTTTACAAGCGTGTTGCATGCCACTTGTAACACCCAAAAAAATGGAAGCAGCTTGAACATTTTTGGTTCAATAGTTTCGGTCTTAAAAGGTGAGGAGTCAAGTGTCTGGAAGGAGACAGGACGTGGGTCAGTGGCTGCCGCACTCTGCCCATTAGCGCTCGTTAGTGCTGCGTTCTGGATGAAGCGGCAGAAAGCAGAGAAAAGCGTAGAGGAAGAAAGATTGACAGTCGAAAAGTTACGAGAATATTCCACTTGTAGGACACGCCATCTAGCGACAGGCAGCGGCAACAGCCGCAGCATCATCAGCGTCTGCTGCTGTTACTGTTTCCTCTTCTTTACTCTGCCCGTGTTGACAGCATTTTGATTGATCGCTTGTGATTGATTGATTGAAGCTGGACGCAGAGCGTAACTTTAAAATCATTTGCAAATGGCAAATTTTATTGTTTCTCAACATGGATTTAATTATGTTTCTGTCGCTCCACAATTTCCGCTGGGCCTTTTCCGAGTGGGCTTTCTTCCAACCACACCCCCACTACACCACCTGGTCTTTTACGCCTTTACACACAAGTGGGCGTGCCTTAATGCTAGGTGCCATTAAAGCGACCGCAGCACAACACAATTTGTCATTTTCAATTTATTGAATTACCATAAAATGCAAGCGACACAATTTATATTTATGTTTTTGGGTCTTCTACAACTCTGGTCATACAAATTGTTGTTGTTCGTGTGGTTGTTGTTTTAGTGGGTGGTTGTTGTGGCATTTTTCCCCACTATGAATTAATTTATTGTGAGAGTTTTTGTTGGTCACATGATTTACGAGCCACAAGAGCTACCAAAACTGTTCGTAACTTGTCGAATCTTTTTGGGAATTATATTTTTGAAAAGGGGGCGTGGCTGTGACGCACATTTGTTCAAGTGTAATCGTTTAAACAGACGCCAAAAATGTATAATTATTTTAATTATTTGATTTATTTTAATCAAAATAATTGTACTGCCACCAAAAACAACTTAATTAAATTAATTACAGCGGCATTTGGTACGTAATAAACTAAACAAACTCACGGCATTAAACAAATACAAACAGCAGTGGGGAAAGCAAGGAAAACATACAGAGAAAAGTGGACATACGCTGCCAATCAGCAAAAGTAAGCCACAAGGCAAACAAAATGGGGTAGCAAGAGGAAGACAAACAACTTCACACCTACCAAAAAAAATACTGAAATTAAGCAACCAAAGTCGGGCAAAAAATACCACATACATATTTATATAATGCGAGTTTTTTCCATTCCGTAGCCACGAAATATAAACAAACAATTGAACTTTGCCTTTTCGACTACACACACGCCACTGATAAACCCCGACAACCCTGACAACTCTGGCTGACAATAAATATGGTCGCGTATGTGTTGAGGGAGGGTTAGGGGGAGTGCTAGGGGCAGGAAGGCTTGTCTTAGGTAGGTGGAAGTCCAAATATGTTGGCACTTTTAATGAACAAGCACATAAATCTTGAGTGGTTTTGATGTTGATCCCTTGGAAAAGCCATCAACAACTTTGCAGGGGAAATCTTCACACGCCGAAAAGAAAATTCACCCCTCTCCCCAACTCACACCCCCACACCTTCTAAAATAATAGCCCATTGGTATTTTTATGTATTTTTAAGTGTTTTTGCCCCGCATTTTATGCTGTTGCCATCTTGCCACCTGGCGACATCTCAATGCTGGGCAGTCTTCGTGGGCGTGGCCACTGCTCGCAATTGGTTAAAACATTTTGTACAAAAATAAATCTAAAGAGGCACACTGAGAGTGAGAGAGCGCTAGAGAGAGTGGGCTGATGTGGGAGAGTGAGAAAGAGGCACAGAAACATTTTATATTTTTAGCGGCATTTGCTCAGTTTTAGCAATTAAAATGAATTTATTTGCCAATTATTGAGCATCGAAAACATTTATTTAAATTATAGTCTTTGCGTGTGTGCGTGTGTGAGTCTATATAATTATTTAAATGGCCGTTTAATATTTTTATGACATACTCTTGAGTTGGGCGTTAAATTTTGTGGCGGTCTATTAAGAAAATGGCTGCAATTTGTTAGCAAAATTCTAGCTAGTATATAGGAGAACACAATACACTGGGAAAAAAGGCAGAGTGCTCTGCTTAAACTAATATATTTTAAGCATTTAACAATCGACCTTCTCCCACGCAAAAGACAATATCTATAATGCTTAAATTCTATTGCAAAAGCACGTGCTGAAGTGTGTAGTTTTCAGCAGACATTTCTCCCCAAAAAGACAAAACAAAAGAAGCAGCGAACCAGTGAACCAACGGACGATTTTTCCGTATGAAAATTGCGAGTGCATTGAAAATTATGCAAATTGTAAAAGAGCGAAAAAATTGTAAAGAATAAAAATTGATAGCGTCATCAGCGTTATAGAAATTTAATAAAAGGCGAAGGCGAAGGCAACGAGAGCGATTGGAAAATGCAATTGAAAATTGAAATTCATACACGATAATAACAACAAATGTTAAGTTGAAAGGAAATTGCATTTTATTAAAGGCCAAGAAGATTTTCCACTGCAATTATTTATGGGCAACTTTTGATCTGCGTTTTGGGCATTTGTTTTATGTAAATTTAGCAACAACTGAATTGTGTTTTTCTTACGAAATGGGTTTAAATCTTAGCTGGACTTGGCAACTTTTGGCCTTAAAATTAGATGGAATTAGTGTAGTCAAACAGTGTAGTGTGTAGTGTGTATGGTGTGTGTGATGGTGTATTTGTGTGTGCATGTGTGTTTATATTGGGTGCATACATATAGATAGCGTGTATAGATTGTGAATTTAGTTTCAAATGTACTTACGGCTCTCAAGCACAACAACATTTTCGGGTATAGAAAACAGCGACTTACCTAAAAGTAAACAAAATGCCAAAAATTTAAAGATTAGTAAATTTGCTCAATTGTCACATAATTGCAATACATATATCTGCACACATATATCGTATATATGTGCATATATAGGTATTATCGTATTTATATATATAAAAAACCATTCAAACAGTGAGTGAGTAGAACAATTCAATTTGGATAGCTATTCAAATATGTTGTTTAGCGACAAATGTTGTGTGGAAAGACGGGAGCAGAGGGGGGGAAGAGCTTCAAATACTATAAATAAAATACGCTACGCGGCGTTACACAACACTGTGCGCTGTACGCACGTGTCACAAGCACACACTTTTTTCTGCTGCGTCATGTTTCCGGGTTTTTTTTTTTAGCTTTTTTTTCTGGCCACTGCTTACCATTATGCTGATAGCCAACGGAACTGTAACCGCTATTCATTGGCTGGCGCTTGCGATAGCCATTGGGATTTGGTGTGCCGAAACCCATAAGATTGCCACCGGGACTGCTGGTGCCCATCATGAGACCAGCGGCCGCCTGTGCCTGGCTCTGCATAAAACTATAGTTGTTCTTACTGCCAGCAAATCGGCGCACAGATTGGTGCATGCCACTGAGCATCGCTGGTGGCGGTGGCTGCTGCTGGGGCGGTGGCACCGACGATTGCTGCATCAGCGGCGAGTGCGGCTGCTGCGGTGGTTGCCACAAATACGCACCATTTGCCTTCAAGTTATCCATTCTTTAACACTAGTTACTCGCGAGCACAAATTGGCAAAATTCACTTTAATTCGTACACAAATTTGTTAACTTCTTTAACTTTTCTTTATTTTATTTGTTTTTTTTTTTATTTATATTTTTTTGCTAAAATTCACAGTGATTACACTTTTCAGTTAGCCGGTTGACTGTCGAATGAATTTTCAACGCGTCTGTTCGTCAAACGAGTCCTAAATTTCCACAGCACCCTTTGATTTAATTAAATGACTTTTGATTAATTGTAGACGAAGCAGTCAGCTGATTAATGTCACATGGAATGACAGTGTGAAGATACTAAACTATCGTCTGTCATTTGGTATATTTTGTCAATACAAATCGATATGTTTGGAAGGGGAAAACAGTGTTGAGTAGCGACACTTTTTATGCCAGTAGCAGTAAATTTAGTGTTAAGTAGCCACACTTTTTTTTGCCATTATCAGTTCAATTGAGTTGTAATTCGATAAATCGATAGACAAACTTTTTGTATTTATTTTCAATTTAAAATTTTAAAACTTTTCATTGATTTAATTAAGTTGTTACCACTTTCCTCTGCTATACAAACCAATTTTCCACATATTCCTTTAAAAGGAAATTGCTTTTAGCTCGAAAATAGAAAAAAACCCACAAACTTTTAGGCAACTTCCGTTTGCAACTAATTTTGCATGCTTTTTACGCCTAAATGTTTTTCTTTGTTTCATTTTCTTAGACTTTTCCCAGGGAGCGTAGAGACTGACTATGCCACAGAAGGCAGGGAAAGAAGAAGAAGTAGCCCAAGGAACGAAATATTGCACATGACAAAGCAAAGTTGCAGCAGGATGCTGCCAAAAAGGCTTTAAGCCATGCCCCGATGCGTGTTGCCACCTCTAAAAGGACTCATGGGCATGGAACAGCGCACAGAGAGAATGACTCGACATGTTTCGTACCAGAGTGTGTGTGCATGTGTGTGTGTGCGTTTGTGTAAGAATGGAGTGTGAGTGCGGAACGTGGCCATTGTGGCAAGTGCCAAAAATGCCATGCAACTGACAGCCAGAGTCAGCGGCATGCAAAGAGAGAGGGAGGGAGAGAGAGAGAGAGATAGCAGAAGACAGCCAACACATTTGTAAAATGTGGCAAGAGAATTTGCACTGACCGAGGCAGTAAAAAAAGGACATTAAAGTGGACACTCGACTAAAAGATACTCCTTAAGCAAGCTAAAGTTTAAAACTAGGTTTAATTTATAATAAATACCTTTGAACTACTAAAGCAACATACCCTTTACTACACCTGTACTGGGTACAATAAACAACAAGTTTAAGGGAGCGCAAACAAACTTTAGCCACAAATGCAAAGTTTTATTTGATTCGCAATCAAAAACAGGTGACGCAGAAACATCAAAACTGCATTAAGTGCCGGCAGATGATAAGTTTTATAAACAAAATAACAACAACAACAACAGTAACAAGAACGGTAAAATACAACAAAATAATGAAACTTTAATTGTATGCAAAATTAACACAAAGAACTGAGTAGACACGACTCTAATGTCCGAGGAGGAGCTGTGTAAGGGCCACAGACCGAGTGTGTGTGTGTGTGTGTGTGTGTGTGTGTGTGTGTGTGTGTGTGCGTGTGTTGGACACACAAAAGAAAAGCACTTTAACACTTTTTGCCCCGCAAGAGGAAAATTGCTTTTATTTTGCGTTACCATTAGATTTTATGATGAACTCGTACTTTTTTTTTTGTTTCTACGAGTTCTGAATCAAAGTTAATGGCAGTGAAGCTGCTAGTAAACCAAGGCTTTAAGCCAAGTTAAATCATTTTAAGCACAATTCTAAGCAAACAACTGCTTGATTAAGCACTATAGTTAAGTTACCTAAATGATTAGTTTAAATGCGCATATTTAAATTCTTTTTTAAGTTGGCACTAAGTTGGCCAGCACAACTGTACTTCACACAGAAAGCAGCAAAGTGTTTTACCACCTTTCATGCCGAGTACAGTACAGTACAGTATACACTCGTACATAAATCACAAAATGGCCTGCCTAATGAGAACTGAAATGCATTTCATTAGACGACTAAAAGTGCCAGTCACTTGAAAACAACTTTAGTGAGACTCTTCAGTTAGTACCAACGTCTAACCAGGTCCGTGTTTTGCGCCACCCAACGACTAACACACTTGACCCAGTTTATGTGTGTGTAGCTCAAAGTGCGTTAATTGCTGGTGGCACAGGGTTGCCAGGGTTGACGACAGACGCGGGGCCAGGCAAAAGAAACAGAGTTTGGAGGCTGCAAAACTCACTTGAAGCGGAATTTGATGAATTATATATTACAAAGCATACACAAACATACGTTGTGGGTGGGAGTGTGTGTGTGTGTGTGTGTGCGTTGGGTTAAATGCCAAGTTGATGCCATAGATCACTTACAAGCCATTAAGCATTCATTGGAGCCTGGCTGACAACAGTATAAATGTATCTTATAGATACAAGTAGTTTTACATTTGCGCAGCTCAATCATTTGCTGTTGTTCTAGCCACAAAAGAGCATAGAAAAATGCATAACTCAGAGCTAAGCGAAATTTTAATGAAGTGTATCTAATATAGAAATTAATTAAACATACAAAAGATATGTGAAAGACAAAAGAAATGCGCATCGGAGGACAGCCAAAAATGTGGTAGAAATTTCAAGATACACACATATATTTCCCACATGGCCCACAACAATCATCGAGGGGATGCTGTGTGGACAGAGGCGGGGGCGGATGAGGGGGAGGTTATGTCATTGCCTTCACAGGTGACAGCACAAGTTCAACACGTTGAGCGAAAACAGAAACTCAGCTGGTTTTCTACACCCCACGCCCCTCTCTCTCTCCTCTCCTGCGCTCTCTCACTCTGCTTCATTCATTATGCTTATTATATTTGCCTGTCAGCACAGCTGGGTATGAGTAGCAAAGGAGAGGAAGGGAGAGGCAGAGACTGGGAGTAAGCGAAAGGAAGATAGTCACACACAGTTGCCACAAATGGACCATTGTTATTTTGGCATATTTATGGTCTACACACACACGTACACACACACACTCCTTACGTACTAGATATTAGACAGAGATAGCAACACTCTGTGTGTAAATTAAATTACATTAAAATTTCTTTCACTTTGTACTCGTTTATTTCGTTGTCTGGTATTTTAAAAATGTCTGTTTTCTACAATTTAATTATGTCTATTTCTATTGCTATGATTTATACTTGTCAAGGCCTATATACTGTCTGAATTATACAGCCGACAGCTAATTAAAACAACTACTAGAAGTGTCTAAAGATTTCATTAGAAGTTGGAACTTTCTTTTCCACTTTTGCTAGAAATTTAATTTTTGTTTCATTTTTCCAACAGTGTTTCAACCTTCGCTTCCTTTTCCTTCTGTCCGGTTTGCTGTCAGTGGTTCATGCAACGCGCGATTGGCAATTGCATCGCTTTTTATGGCCAGCAGCGTCGTTTATGGCCAAGAGCTAACAGTATCATGGTAATAGCCACAACCGCATTCACATCTACTTCCACACATCCTCATGTGTGTGTGTGTGCGCACTAGGGAAACTTTCGCTGCAACAATGTTTGCTACGTCTCCCCCCCTCTGTCGCTACACAACACTGCTTTTCCCCGAATTTTCCGTGCTATTTTCACGACTTACGCATATTTCGATATGCGCTGCTTGCTTGCAAAAATAAACAAATAAAAGTCATTGAGCGCCCCTCGCTTGTTTCGCCTGCTTACGTAAGACGCGCAGTGGATTTGGGGAGGGGATTTAAAGGGGAGCGGTGTAGTGGAGTACGTTGGCTTTGATGAGCATGGTTCAATGGCTCTATGGCCAGTGCACATACCAAAATTGATTTCGTTTTCATTCGCAAAGGAAGCAGCAACTACAACAACAACCACGACCACCACCACGACAAGCGCAAACATGTTCAATTGGTGAAAACCACTTTTGGCTGGCTGATTGTTGCTTTTATTTGAACCACGGACAACACAAGATTGGAAAAACTTGATTTTCAAGTTGCGGCACAGAAACGGAAAACGCATTTAAGACCAATACAGCGAATCCACTGAGTTTTCCCATAGCTGTCGTCGTTGTCATCCACTTTTGGTCGCATGTTGCTCTAATTGCATGACAAACTCATGGCAACTTTCACACACATTTTGGCATTATCTATGGCCTGAACTACCACTGACTTCTACCCCGCTTTGCGGTTCATAACTGTCACATATCACAGCAGAAAAGTGAAAATCGTTTTGGCCAGCAGCGAGACAGGAAATGGTTCAAAACTGGACGAGAGAGTCTTATGCAAGCAAAGACAGGAAAGTGAAAAGCTGCCTCGGTTCTTATAAGGAAAATGATGAAAACACTTCAAAAAGTGAGCAAATTTAGACTAATGTCTGAAAAATATATATTCTATATACTACACAAATTAATTTAGAAATAGATACTTTATTTTAAAAACGCTGCGGGAAACAGAAATAAATTCGAGACACAAAATTGCTATTGAAATGTCAAAACTAGCCGCATATAAAAACTAGACAACTATATCTAGCATGTACTTAAAAATTATATATATACAACTTTTATATATGTGTAAAGATAGAATGCGATTTGAGTGTCTGCATATTTGAGCTGCCAGCGGCAAGTGTAAGTAAACAAATGGACAAATAAACAAATGAACGGACAGCACTGAACAGACAGACAGTCAGAGAAACGATCTTCTTGCACAATTTGCCAATTTCATTTGTGTGAACAATTTGATTGAAATTGCGAAAAACAACAAGTAAAAAGTAGCCAACTAGCCACACAAATACCCTGTTTATTTTCATTACTCAACTGCTTATATTTCAAACTTGTCTACAACTTGTGCAGGGTACAAAACTACACATAATCAAATAGTCTTGCCAGTGAGATTTGCTTTCGCTTTGCAGCAGATTATTTATGATGTAGACCAGGCCAAAACCAATTCAATGCGATCCAATTTAATTCGAATCGACCTGAACAGAGGCCACCAATCTGTTTTCATTACTTGTAAAAATTTGCATTGAATCGCTTTCGCGGCATGCTTTTCATTTATTTATTCAATTTTCCACGTTTATGCTCTACATTATTTCCCCGTCTTGAGTTGCCGATAAGGTCAATGTTAGTGGAATATTTTTAGACTTTTCGATTTTCGAACAAAGGGGAATTCTGAATATAGACAAAATATTCAAGAGCTTTTGTTGCCCAATGATATTCGTAATTTCATAACTAAATAATTTTCGTATATAGAGAAAAGTTCATTCACTGAAACCATAACTAATCCACATGAAATCCATAAGTAATTTAAGTTGAAACCGCTTCACGTCTAACCAATTTTCAATTTCATACTTTATTACCAATCAGACGATGTTCGTTGTAATAATATAAGTATCAGATTTAGAGTAACATTATGGTAAGTACTCGAATATATTGAAATATTTTTATTTTCCTATAATTTATTCCGAAAGCAAGTGTTACTCCTGCTTCTTATAGTGGTGGGAGTAACAGGACAGGACAACTTTACAGTGGACACTTCTTCAGATGAGAAATGCATTTTGGAGCTGAAAAGCGATTTCATTCTGCAGGTAACCGCCAATGCAACCACACAGGTGATAGTCAGTCGCATGGAAGAGTTCAACAATGGATTAGCCATCAACTCAAATATATTCGACGAAATCAATCGCATTGTGTTCAGAGAACTGAAAGATGGCTCATCGATAACGGGCATAATTGAGAGAATTTACATTTGGTGTCTGATCACTAAACCAACCGATACTCCGCCTACGATCATACCAGTAACAGAGGAAAGCGAATTGAAAGACGATCCTGGTGATGAAGAGGAAAGCACAGAAAAGGAGACAACAACAGAAGTCGAAAATATAGACATAAAAGAAGAGGTTGGAGAACAAGATGGTGCAGAGGAAGAGGGTGGGGAAGAAGAGGGCGGAGAAGAAGAGGGCGGAGAAGAAGAGGGCGGAGAAGAGGAAGCTGAAGAACCAGAGAAGCAAAAGAGTGGAGAACAACAAACCGAAGTCGACAACACTCAAGATCACGAGAAGGACGAACCTAAAACCGAGGTAGAAAAAACTGTAAATGAAGAGAAGGTAGAGGAGAAAGAGGATAAACCTCACCCCCACGTTGAAAAGCCAGTAGAGGATGATAAAGTAGAAGAGAAAGAACCAGTGGTGGAAAATAATGGAATACACAACACCGACATTAAGAAAGAAGAAGCGCAGGATAAGGGGAAAAAGCAAGGGTTGGAAACAAGCAAGAATTCTTCCGACCAGGCAGATCTAAGTTACCTTTGCCTGATAGAAAACGACGAAGAGAAGTGTTATTTGTACATTTATCCTGCTAATGGTCGAATATTTTTACATGAACATGGAATTCCAAACTATTCTTGACTAATTGTAGTTATAAGTCTTAACTAATTTTAACTTTTAGCAGCAAATTTGAAAATAAAAAGCAATTATTTATATAGTAAAACCTTGACTAATCTTAACCCCCTAAATAATATAATTATAGTCAGTTGATGTGCGCTAAATTGTCGATTTAACTTGCATTTAAAAATAAAAATTTCAGTAGAGTTAAGAACGCATCAAAGTATGGTAAGTTTCACAACAGTTAATTATTTATTAAGCTCTTTTTAAGCCCTTTTAATCAATTTAAATTAATCCTCAAAGAAACGCTTACTACTGCTGCTTATATTGAGTGGAATTTCTGCCCCAAGCGACTCGACGAGGGAGATGTGTAATCACACTCACAGAGTTCCCGTCAGTTACGAAGATATCTCATGGGCTACAATTCGAAGTATCTTGGATGCATTGGATCAGGAATTCGATGCAAGTATCTTTGAGGCACCGCGTACAAGTGCGTTTTTCACTTACATATCGGACAGAGCCATCAAGTATACGCAAGGTGGTCAAAAGCTCAAGAAAATGTTATCTTCGATGAAAAGTGGATGTGAAATTTTTAAAAATGAAACAACTGCGGCTTTGGATGCTAAGGCAAGTAAGACAAAACTTGAAAGGACTCGGGATGCCGTTAAGTCGCCGAAGGATGATGCGCCAAAGAAGGCTGATAATTTACCCAGTTACCTTTGCCTCTTTGAGAACGGTGAGGAGACGTGCTATTCATATAAATACGAACAGGATGAGGACATTTCTTTGGAAGCTTACAGTACAGATTCAGATGGAAACAAGAGGGGTACGTCTAAGGAAAATGAAGTTCAATCGACTGTGTGAATAAAAGACAATTGTGCAATTCAAAAATCTTTGCTTCTACCTTTAAGCTTCATACTAAGCGCCTCTGGTGGCGTATGCGTAATTTATCATAACGCTGTGAGTTGAAAAATGAAGTTAAAAACGTTTTCTTTAACCTACAAGACGGCAAACTGACTAATTACGCATACGCCAGGTAGTAAACACAGAATTTCTGAATTTTAATTAGCCACCAGACATAAACTTGTGTCTTTATTTGTGTTTAAAGCTCGCAAATGAACAAACTCAAGTCAGAATAAACAGAAACTTAATATGCAGCTTGCTTTTTGGGCCCTCTAAGTTTTTAGCTACATTTTATTGCCGCTTTTCGCTTCTGGGCATGCAAACAAGCAACTTTAATAACTATTTCTATGAAACTACAGTTGAATTGCATAGAAAAGGAATGTAACACAATTTATTAACTTGTATTTTTCGTAAATTTTAACAAAAGTTTCACTGTATAATTTTCAGAGTTTGTAACATGCCGTAAATATTCATTTTCTTTGATAAGCTTTGACATTTAATTGCTACGTTCTCTTGCTGTGTTTGTAAAATATTTTTTCCTTTTTGCCACGCCTCTTTTTTGTATCTTTTTCTAGCACATATGTGTGAATCGCTTTAGGAAATAGCACAGAAATCTCTGGAGACTTTTGTGGCTTTCAGTGGGCGCAGTTGTAAATTTTCTATTTTTCATTTTATTGAAGTGTTTCAGTGTTGCAAATATTTGTTTTCCCTTTTTAATTTGTCGATTGCCCGCAATGCAACAGAGCAGACAGCAAAGGGGATGGCATAAAAAAGAGACTGCGACATGGAAAAATTGCAATTTGAACGCCCGTTTGGTGCCGTAAAATTTACTTTAGTTAAGGTCGTGCAAATAAGCTAAAATATCTAGCCTAAATACACAAGAGGCTGTTTTCTACAGCAGCTTAAGGGAAATAGTAGGTGTAGACCGAGTTGAATCAGGGAATACTCAAGGAATATTTTATTTAAACAAAAATAATTAGCTGCTAAATAATTTTGAGTTGATCTAAGCGCTTCGAAATATATTTAAAAAATATTTAAAATATTCTGTCACTCTCAAAAAACAGCTTTCTGTGCTACAATGTAAAAATACTTAGTATCAATTGAAGTCTTTAAATTCCTTCATTTACTTACATCTCCTCAAAATGAAACTCTGTGAGAGAATTTATGTGAAATTCTAAGCTGTTGGCAAATTTGTGGCCAAAATTCCCAAATAAAAAAGTATAAGCAAATAGACAATGAAAGCGTTACAGAAACACGCAACACACTTGCTTAAAATCTCATTATGTAAAGTACCAAATATGAGGCAAGGAATGCGGGAGGAGAGACAGAGACAGAGACAGAGAGAGAGGGAGAAGCGAGTGAAAAGTATAAAAACAAAGAACTGAAAATGATTACCACTTTTACTTGGCTTGCAGCAAATTGAATTGATTTTAATCTGCATACACTGTTGGATAGAGCCTCCAGGAGCACTTTTTGCCTTGTGCCAATAAAATTTGCATTTGAAATCGCTTTTCAAAACAGCAAAAAAAAACATGGAAAAAGAAAAGAAAAACTTGCACAGGCGCAGTATCAATTACACATGAGTGTGTGCATGTGTGTAGAGTGTGTGTGGGAGTGTCTTTTAGGGCGAATTAAATTCTGGCCAATAAAAAAGTTTAAAGCAAGCACGACAGCAACTTTTATGCGTGTGCACAAAACGATAAGATTCCGCAACTGGAGCGAGTGTGGGTGTGTGTGTGTGTGTGTGGGTGTGGGGGTGTGTGTTACGCCTGAACGCAAATAAACTTAAAAGACATATGAAAATCAGTTTTTGAATATTGGCACAAGGCAAACAACTTGGCTGTCAGCTTTTAGAGCTGCTCCAACTCGCACTCCAACAGATTGTTGCTTGTATCCTGCAGGAGCAGCGCTATCCTGGGCTCTTGGCACGTAGCCAGCCAGCAACGACAGTGTAGAAACCGTTTCCCCCACTCTCCTCTCATGGGCATATCATTAAAGCAGGGCAAAGTATGTATTTGCCTATCTCAATGTCGATGGGACATGAGACAGACAGCAAGTGAAATTTCGATTTCTGCTTCATTACTTTGCCAAGTAGACAACAAAAGCAAAAAAGTAAAACAAGAAGAAGTGATTATAGCTTACTTTAGAGTTGTGCTAGCTAAACACCCTGTAAACTTGTACTTCATAAAATATTTCCACACATTTCCCAGCTGATTGACACATTTGAAAAATCTAATGAGTATTCCCATGCGGCATTGTGTCTGCTGGCAGTTTGGCTGCATTTTTCATTACGCCAAATGGCACTTAAAATGCAATTACCATAGCCACAACGTGGCACTCGGTGAAAAGCCCACGCATCCACGCATCGTTGGCAAAAACATTTTCAAAATCATTTGGCAGCGGGAAAAAAAAATGAAAAATAAGGCAACATAGAGGTGGAAAAGCGACCGCAAATAAAAAGCATTTTCAATGCAAATTGGGCGTAGCCAAATTATAAACCAAATGCTCAGAAAACTATGCCAAAAGAGCTGGAAAATGGGAAACGGTGATAGAGAAGCTGTGACTTTAAACACAAAAATTCTCTAATTATTTATGAAAAACATTTAATACTTTATTTAAAACTAGTAGTTTAACTGAGCAAAGCCACTTGATTAGAGTTACAAAACTCACTTAACCTTAAGCACAATTCATTAGCTTCGAAATCTGTTTTTGCAGCTCAAAGAACTATTTGCCCGTGGAGTGGCAGAGTGTGGGAAACTTGCACAGCGTAATCAATTAAGAAACCCTTTTGCCAAAATTAGCGCACTCAATTAATTTCAAAACAGTTTACCCAACGAACGAACGAACGAACGAACGCCAAACACTTTTAGTTAGCAGCTGCCACGCCCACAGTAACGCCCAAACACCCACTGGCAGAAATCCCGACCTCAACACACCATTCTACATACATACAACGAACTTGACAGTGAGTGAAATTTCAATTAATCAAGCTGTGTGCGAAACGTGTAGAATTTTGGGGGTAACTGTAAAGGTGCGCAATGGGCACAAGGTGAAAGGGAGTCGCGACTCGAGGGGCAGTGGTGGCACGTTGGGCTAACCCATGTCGACATTTCAGCTATAGTCGAAATTGATGGCAGGATACAAGGATATGAGAAGGTAACGTAAACTAAGGCAACGTGTATTGAAATGAAATTTACTAAATCAAAACAACAATGGACAGGCGACTCCTAAATACCCTGTAAAGCAAAGGAGTGCCTCTTATTTATGTACAACTCATAAACAGTCCTTAATCACTTTACAGGGTATTGATAGAGCTCTGTGTAGAATATCTAAAGCATGAGCTGTCACTTTTCCCACTTTTGTGAATGGCTGCTGTTTGCAGGTGGTGATTAGTCATTATTTATTTTAGAATCAATTAGTTTGCCTTGAAAGTGCCCCCCTTAGGTAGGAAAGGGGGGAGTCAAGTGTATGCAGACAAGAAATTTACGTCTCATTGAAAGCCAAATAAATTTCTGCACTGAAATTTGTGATTTTCTATTGCGCTTGAAATAATAATTCATATTTGAATGAGTCAAATTTAACGTAGTATAATAAAATATCAAATGGTCAAACTTTAACTCTTTCTAATTGGCAATTAGTAGACCAGGCTGGGATTACAGACCACAACAATTTTGATGGAAAACTAATTAAAATGCATTTGCTGAAAATGCACAAGAAATTTGCTCATACAATAAAATTGACAGCTTGCCGCAATTGAAAAATATTCAGAAGGGCAAGAGGGACAAGAGGGGGAAGAGAAACGACTGTTGCATTCCAAATAAAGACGTCAGCGAATTGAAGAGACAGACAAACAGACAGAGACTGCTCGAATGCAAATGAAAATGTCAGGAACTGAATACTAATACTAAGTGCTATAATACCCAAAAGACAGCCAATGAAAATGCTTTCGATAAAAGTCAACAAGCAACAAAACGAGAGAGACAGCCAATCAGGGAAAGAGACAGAGACTGAGAGAGAGATGAGAGAGAAGCAAATGAGCTAAAATGTAAAACAGGAAATTAAATTTACGAGAATTTATACAAAAAGCCCGAAGCTGACGAAACTGTTGCACACTGTAATATCTCATCTCTCATCTCTCTCTTCGGAAAACATCTTGAGCTACAGATAAAGTGGTCTTAAGTCGGGTACTGAGAGCATTTCACTTAACGGAATTTACAAATTGCACATTACGGCGAAATATTTGTAGTGGATATCTGGGGATTATGTCGCAAATGACAGCAAATTAATAATGACAATTTAAATTGTTGGCATGCCAACAAAGCATAAATTCAGGTAATCAGCAGAAGGAAAAAATGAGCAGCACTTCAGGTAAGGTGAATTAAAGAACTTGGAGTAAATAAAATATGTTTTATATTTTCCCATAGTTTAATGGACCAGTTTTAAGCACTTTAATGCCTTCCCACTTGATTAAAGACCCAAGCAAATGAGAGTCAACCTCAGTTTTATGCACTCTACCACTGGAATTTCCTTCAATTGATCATTCAAAGGCACGAGTACACTTTGGTAATCAAATTTCTGACAGTGTAGTCTCGAACTCTGCTGATTGTCAAAAGCAGCTAATGGCTGATGGTATTTACCACAATAGAGGCACAGACTGAGCTGAGTAACGACAATAATCCCCAGGTTCCACAGGACCAAGTAAACTAAGTTGCTCGATCCTTTGTGATTTTCAAGTGCTGCAGACCGTTGCTTAGGAATCATTTGCATTGTCAGTGCACTTTTCATTAGCCAATTAAAGGAGGGAAGGTCCTTCGGATTTTCCTAACGTTTAAAGCTAAATCAACGGCCATGGGAGTCACGGTATGAGCAACATGTGGCACTGTAGCTACAGAGAATTAATCAGAATGCGAGTACAAGATTCTCAGTCATGCGATGCATAAATCAGTCGTCTCGCCTGGAAATAGTTTTGTTTAAACAGTTGCCCGGATATGCCTCATCCGGAAAAGTCAAAAGTCAAGAGAACCATTCATCAGAGTTGCCACAGTTGCTGTACAGTATAATAACGCACTAATTTGCATGGCAGACAGAAGGCAGCAACCAACAACCAACAGCCAGAAACCAGAAGTCGAAATGCGAAAAAGGACAACAGTTGCACACTCCCAGATGGCTGTGTGTGCGTGTGTGTATAAGTAAATACAGCATTTAAAACCCATGTCACATATGTCGAGTGTGTGTGCTGCTGTGCCACGCCCTTGAGCAGAGACACTGCATGTGGGCGGGCTAACAAATGAAGCGCTGCAAATATTATTTTTTAATGAATTTCCATTTAAACAAAATTTATTCAGCAACACACACACACACACGGAACAGCTCCCTGCAGGGACTGAATCCTCGTAGGAGCAAGACAACATTAGAAGCATTTTCCATTAGGTCGCGCGCAAAACTTTAATTGAATAAGTTTTTTTATGTCGTTATTGTTAGAGTATAAAGCAGCAGGCGGTGAGGGGGGAAGGGGGGGTTAGGGGGGATAAGGCAGCACTGTGTAACCGAGGGGGGAAGTCTTATATCTCGGTTTTCTACTCGGTCTTGCTGTCAGTGAATGCAATTAATTTGAGCACTGCATAAATATAACTGCGCTGTAAGCTGTGCTGGCTGAGGCAAGAAAGACTCAGCTGATACCCTGTAAAGAGCGTGGGAAGATGGGAAAGCAGTCTATATATATATTTAGCTTTAAAATATAAGATACCTTGGACTTAAGCCCTTTAAAACATGTTTTAAGCCAACCCAACTTTACTTGCTCTGAGTTCCTTCCTTACTATAGCGCAATACCTCCCTTTTTCCCCCAAACTACAGGGTATTTCTCCAACTAAAAGTCAGCTTGAGCGCAGTTAGTTAAACTGTCGTCTTTTGGATTGCTGCTAATAGCAATGTTTTTCAGCTTCTAGTGCAGTTTCCCGCTGTCGTTGTCATAGTTACTCGCACACACACACAAGGAAAAGCGCAAGGCTGAGTTATAGTACAGTTACAGTTACAGCCACAGCTACAGAGCTACAGAGTTTTCATTTTCATTTTTCCCAGCATTTGGCTAATTCAATTTCCTGGCCATCGCCGTCATCGCATTGTGTTTGGGACAAGTTGTCTTGTCTTTTGTTACAGTTACAACAATTTTCCCAACAGTTTGCATATTGCGCAACAATAACAATCACTAAAGTGACCAAAGCAACGAGCCCAGGGGGGAGAGCATCGAAAGGGGGAGGAGCATGGGAGGGGGTGTAAATAACTGTGGGAGAACTTTGCTCTTGTTTTTTGTCTTGTCGGCCACTAAAATTGTCGTCGAAATTAAACGCTTAACTGGGCTGACAAGCGCCGATGACAGTTGCACAATGTAACAGCTGTCTAAGTGTGTATTTGTGTGTGTGTGCAGCTGTGCGTGTGTATGTTAGCGATGTGGCAACGCCAATTTATGTCGCATGCATCTTTGAACGCTGACAAGTGGCATGAAAAAGCTGCATGCGAAAAGTTTAGCTCGTGATTGCTTAGAGCATTGCATTTTTGGGGGCTGGATTGAAATGAACCCAGGGCTGGGGAAAGTCACGCGGGTGGACAACTAAATGTGGCACAATATGAGTGTCTCTTTTGGGGTCACAAATGCAGCGTTGCATGCGTGGCAACTTAATTGCTTTCCCAGCAATTTAAAGACAGAAATTTAACTATGATTTAATAACATGTTTTAAGGAAAACAGAGATTTATTTAAACAATAAAGCAACACTTAGTTCAATTATTTTATAAATTTGCCTTTGAATCATTAGACAGTAATGCAATTAAGTGCACATACAAATGTGACTGACTGTAGAAATTATTCACAAGCTGTTCAACTAATATGTCATTCAAAAAACTTGCTGCTCAGTTTGTCCATTGACAGACAGTTATGTGTATGGTATTGTTTGGTCAATCAACAGACTCAACTCACAGTGGGCACTCAATCAAGTTTATAAGTGGCATCAATGCTGCCACTGCTGCCACACTCAATTACACGCACTTACAGCAAAGGACGTCAATGGGACGGACGTCTGGACAGACACTCAATGGTCAATGCTGACGATGATGACAAAAATTGTTGTCGATTTAAGGGAAAAGCGAAAAAGCCGACAAATGTCAGTCTCAAATGGCTGCTTTATAGATTGAGATCAAGATTATACAATAGCCCAAAGCTGCAAGTGCCACAAAATGCGCCAATTATCGCAATGCAATAACAAAGGCTCCTCCAAAAAAAAACGAAATAATAAAGCAAAATTATTAGCTGGCCAAGCAGAACACAATGGAAAAGAAGCTGAGCAGCGATTTGGTTGCTGCTGACAGCGGGGCTAAACAACAATGTGGCAACAGTTGTTGCCAATATTTTGCCATAAAACGCCTAAAAAGATGATGTGCTGATGGCCAAAAACACGTACCATATCTGATGTGGCAATTGAGAAACTTGACAACAATTTGTTGGCTCACATGGACCGTAGTTGTTGCTGTCGCTTGAGGTATGACAGCAATCAGCCACGCCCACAAATGCCTGTGGCATAGCAATCGGAAAACACTCAACTACTGAAATCGAGCACAAGTAAGTAACTTTTAGCTACATGAAGTAAAAAACAGCAAGTAAGTGGAGTATGCTTGACTAAAAGCTACCAAATTTGTAAAGAAAATGTGTCAACTCTGCGACAGAGTTATGCCACCCTTTTTTAGTTACAGGGTATGCTTTCGAGCCAAATTGTAGCAGCTGCTGTTGCGCGTGTTGACTACAAAAAAAAGCATGAAACAATTTCTTTATCCATATTTCTTGTTCTTTGCTAGTTTCCTGTTTTTTCTTCATCTTTTCACATTTTCCTACGATTTTTCTTCCCCTTTTTCGGCTGATAACTTTCGAATGCAATGCCACAGGCTGTTATATCATGACAGTAATGCAAAATACAGCAGACGAAACCGGAGATGTTGCTGATTGGAAATCGGCTGGGGACTTTGGCTATACTTAAAGTGGAAGTGCTGTTCGCAATACTAAAATATGTTGTGGTGAAACATTGACGTTGAAATTTCTCATAAAAGTTGCTTTCATTCCTTCTACGACGTAGACGCCGGCAAGTGCAATAAAACATATATATTCTCAATATATATTCAACGAATATATGCCACTCAATTCCAACTTGAATTGCATTTTATGTTGTTCGCATTTCTGATAAGACGTACAAACAGAAACGAGGCCAAAAAGAAAAATATTAAATGGAAACTTTTTAGAGTTTTCAAATAGTTTAAGAGTCAACTTTAAAAATATTATTCTTATAGTATGCTCATTAAAGTACAGATATGTATGAAATAAAAGTTGACTGCCTTGAAGCAAAAATATGCACATAAATATAAATCTGTGCGGCACTTGCATTAAAATTAAAAAACATTTCCTGCTGCGGCGGAAACAGCTGTAAAAAGTGGCACAATGCGAGAGACGCAGACGGCTGACTTTCCCGCAGCCATTGCCAGTTGCTGTCAACTTCCGTTGTGGGAGGATGTTGGCCATTTTGTTTTTACAGGCTCGGATTTGCGGGACAAACGAGATGGGGAAGTCTGTGGGGCTTTGCAGTCGCCTGAACAGAGCCTGCACCCAAGGGAGCGAGCATGTGGAGCAGAAGGGGCGATGACATTGCAGCTTAAAGGTGTGAATGATTGCTGTGAGCCGAGACGCAGCAATTGTTTGGCATTTTTGATTAGGCACACAGCAATCACAAGTCCCGAGCCCATAAATATGTTGATGATAATGAATCGCAATTGAAATTACGTTTGGGATCACACCAAGGCTCAGCAGTAGAGCATACAACACGTTATCTCTTTTTCGTAGCACACTTTGCTGGGCATGTAAAATTTTGCATTTTAATGCAGTATAATTAATTGTCAGGCCAACTTTTCTCACATACATTAAATGCAGCAACAATTTAAATTTAATTAACCTTATGGCGTAATGAAAAGCAACCGCAGAAATGTAAAGTTAACAGCCAAGCTGATTAAAAAATAAACTTTTACTTTTAATAAAAAGCGCAGAAGACACCCAAAAAACACACAGAGAGCAAAAAATAAACAATGTCTGAAGAAAACTTTGTGGTTAAATTAAAAAATACTTTTTTTTTTTCAGCAAATAATGAGCAGTGCTCATTGCGGTTTGCGAGGGGCGAGGAAGGGGGCAGCAAAGACCAAAGGCCAACAAATGCAGCAGCTCAAAATAATAAGTACTATATTGAAATTTATTTGTGAAAAAACGAAGGAAGGGAACTAAAAGAAAGAGCGTAAAGAAAAACAAGAGCAAAACAGATTTGCATTTTTTATCAAGAGCGCAGAAGGCAAGACAGCAAGTAGTGAGAAGGTTAGTCCCGAATGGGCAATACCCGTTACAAAGTGGAGTACCAAATTTACAAAGGTTTTCCGGGTTTCCCCAAAATTATAACACTAACACAGCCCATGCCAGCTCCGATACGGGTATACAAACTGTAACTGGCCTAAACAAAGAGCAACAAGACCGCAAAAGTTGCCACAGCCCAAAAAAGAAAGACGGAAACTTATGAAAAATGTTGCAAGTTCAGTTGTTTGGGGTTGAGCATGGACAGCGCACTAAAGTGAGTCCGAAAAAGCAACGGATTCACTGCAAATTAAACACGAAATTGAATTCTGCTCATAATAATTTCCCCAAGGATACTTATTAGGCAAGCAAACAGCCACAACAACAACAACTACAGTAGTAGTCGCCTATGCCCTACAGATTTCACTTGACGAATCAAGTCCTCAAAAGCAGATTCTGTCCTATGCCCCCTGTCTCTGTGCATTTCTCCTGCTGTCATAACCTCGACATTGTCATAAGTGCAACTGAGACTCGAGTTGATGTTGTTTTCTTGAGTAGGAAACGAGGTGGAGCTCCAAAAGGGGGAGAAAAACAATCAAACAATGTCGGCGGAGGCATAAAAAATATATCAGTTATGCACAGAGTCATTTTCACCAGACACGAGACCATCAAAAAATGGCAATGAAAATATATGTCTGTGTATAACAAGAAATCCCTAGAATCCCGCATTGTCTTTGAGTTTTCTGCTTGAAGAATTGATATAAAATTGAGTTAAGTTTGAGGGAGTTTTATTTTGGTAAAAAAAATATAAGTTTTAAATAAACTCTTAAGCTAATGAAATTTTGCACTACAGAAAACTTGAAAAACTATGTTTACAACAAATTAAACAGTTTGCTGGCCACACTCTTCAGCACAACACCCATACGCACCGTAAAACAATTATACGGGTTAACCAGTCGGAAAACTATGCCACAAATAAAGCCAAAACCACGTGAATTTCAGTCAAGTTAAACGCAAAACTAAACCAAACTGATGTCGTGGAATTTTCAAAAACTTCCCAACTTTTGTTAGACACAAAAAAATAGAGAGAGAAATCAATTGAATTTGACATTTTTGACTAAAGTTCAGCTAAAAGTTTGTGGCTCAAGATCGAGAACACAATGCCAAATGCCGTAGCCATAGCCAATTATCAGACAAAACAGCATTGAAGCAAAAATTTGCTTGTGAAACTTTTTCATTTCTTGTTTTCCTTCTTTCCTTTTTTTTTTTGATACTATCGAGAATCAACGGAATAACTCCCAAAAGAAAATAATAACAAAAACAAGGCAAAAGTTTTGCGCAATTCCCCAAAGGAGAGAGAGCGAAGACGAGGCTAAAAACTAAAGCAG
Source organism: Drosophila dunni (assembly GCA_018152125.1). Taxonomy (NCBI): domain Eukaryota; kingdom Metazoa; phylum Arthropoda; class Insecta; order Diptera; family Drosophilidae; genus Drosophila; species Drosophila dunni. The sequence goes on along the minus strand of JAECXC010000339.1, from coordinate 15,914,011 downwards.
ATACACAGATAAAGATACAGATACTTGGACTTGGATAGAGAGCAAAGCAAAGACTTTCGCTCTAATTGAAACCTAGGCAACGCGTTACACGAACTTAACTTCAACTTTTGCGTAGAAATGCAATTAAAAGCAGCAGCTGAAGCGGCAGCGGCAGTCAGAGACGGATTTATCCTTAATCTTTGCATCAGTTTTTGTGGTCCCCAAAGCTAACAACAAATTTGAAAACTTTCCACTTCGGATAATGTAAAAGCAAAGCAATGCTTAAAATTTTATTTACGCAAAAATTAAAACATCAAGGCTAAGAACGACCAAGATGTGGAAGAGATACAACAAGAACAAGAGCAAAGATTACTAGATTTCTATGGTAAAATTTATGAACGAGCGAAGGCCTAAAGGCAGGTTATATAAGCCAAGGGAGGAAGGGGCGTGGAGGGGACAAAATGTGGTTGGCAAGCGAGAGCTTGTTTTTAGTTTATAGTTTGAGGTTTTTAGATAATGCAAAAGTTGTAACTAGGTGTGGCCTCCAGGCGCTTTCCATACGTTTTTCCACATTTCCTGCATTGGCCTTGCGAGCCAACGGAACCCAGTTTCAAACAAATGAAGCGTAACAAGTTACAGGATCAATAAATGATGTATAGTAAAATTAACCAAGAGTTCAACAAAGTCGCCGAGTTGTGATTTTATTGGCAGCGAAAGAAACTTCAAACCCTTTGACCTTTTGTTATTTTAAACAATCTTCGATCAACTTTTAAATACACTTGAAAGCAGAGCACTCAAGCGATAACGTGACCACTTTTGGTTATTTTTCTTTTGGGTGATTGTGTATGTCCCTCAAACGTCTGAACTTGAGTCAAGATTTCAGTTTGACCACAGAAATGGCACAATAAACTTGAATTGAATTAAATTCAATGTGCGTTCGGCTATAAAAAATCAATTAATTTTGTGCTTCACACGTTCACACACACGCACACACACACACACACTTGCAGACAACAATATTGTTGACCACATTTTGTCGGAAAATGTGGTGGGCGTTGAGCCTGGTTGGGTTTGGCTTGGTTTGAGGCATGCCACAGCGTCAACGAGAAAATTAATACACATGTTCTTGCAATAACGACAGAGTCACATCTTTGCTTTCATTTAAGTCGCTATCTGCTCTCCTCTACTCTCCCCACTCCCCCTCCTTCTTATCACTTTCTCTTATTTTGCTTTGGAGTTTTTTCATTTCCTTTGCGATATTGACACAATTTTTGGGCCAAGCCAATCGGCAAATACTTTATAGCATTGCGATTGAAATCTGAACTCTTCGATTATTTTAACCCCAAGAGTGAATTGTCACGTTTTAGGACCTCTATGAAACGTGTCTCTCTCTGTTTGCCCAATCTGGCTTTTTTTCAGCCAAATAGTGACTACGCTGTAATTGGGTCGAGTGCTGTACCAATGTTGATTTGCAGTTACATTTTTGTTCTTCACTTAATTAGTATAATATTTTTGTTAGCTTTACGGAATTCTTCTTTAATTGCGTGCATGTCACACTCAGAGAAACTTTGCGAAAGTTCAACAGCAAATGGCAAATGGAAGGAGGTTACAAATTGTAATGATTGCAATTTTATAAGGGTCTCTACGACAGACACGCTTAAGTGCCAACAATTAGCAAAGTTCCAACAGTTAGGTAAAAGCAAAAGTAAGTTGGAAAAAAATATATATTATAGAAAAGTATGTAGACTTTTCTCTCGGTGTGTGGGCTTCGTATTTGACACACTAATGAATTTATGTAGACAATTTGCTAAACGGTATGTGACCTTTTTAACTAAAATGCGGGAAAGTTGAAGAAATGGCAAAGAAACCTAAGAAAATACTTTACAAAAGAATAAAGTAGTCCAAGGAGCACGTAATTGTTAAGTTTAGTTGGATCAACTACTTTGAGAGTCCTGCGAATTACTTAAGTAATTGCATTTAGCTGGCTAAGTAATGCAAGTAATTGAGATAAACTGAGAATAGATAAAGCTTAGGTTAAATCAAAGTCATGTCTGAAATATAAAAACATTAGATTGATAAAATTCTCATTAATAAATAAAAGTAAATGAGTTTAGAGACGTTAAAAAGATGAATCAACCTAACCGAAGGTGAAGAAACACTTTGACCTACCTCCAAGTGTACGATCCTAAGTTCCCCTACTCACGGAGAGAAAACCAAAGCAAATAACAACAAAAATCGTAAAAAAGAAACGAAATAAAATTCGATAAATCGAAAAATCCAACAATATACACACACACACACACACACCTTTAGTTAAATTCACTGAAATGGATATAATTGTTGTTTGGTGGATTCGGGAGAGTAGGAGAAGGAGGAGGGTACAACATTTGTCAGCTAAACAGAAACTACAAATGAATAGGCGCCTTCTACTCACTGTAGGGCTGAGGTCGTGTACCGTAAAGAGGCTCCTGCAGTAATGGTGAGCGACCATTTCCAATCTCCTTAACTGAAATGAGATAAGAGCAAACGGCAAACAATTTGCGCGTGATAAATGTTTCCACAAATTTGTTGAATTTGTTGGTTTTTGGTTGGATTGGTTGTTGGATTTGCTTTTGGATTGGTTGTTGGTTGTTGGCTGTTGGTTGATCTGTTGTGGTGTGTGTATATATATCTTGTGGCGTTTTATCGAATCGTTGTAGTTTCTTTTGTTGTTCTTGTTGTTCACTAAAAACTAACTAAGAAAAACTGTTGTTGTTGTTGTGTGTTTGTTAATGTTGGAAAAAGAGAGTCTGTTGTCTGTAATTTATAAAAATATTTGAATCATTCAAACGATATGGAAAAATCAACCAAAAAGACCATGAATGAAAGACGAGCTTAAAAAAAGTTAAAGGAAAATCACTACGAAACGAAATCAAACTAAAACCAGCGCCTAACCGAGGAGAGCAAGAGAATGAGAGAAAAGGGAAGGGAATTAGCAGAGAGAACTCTGGTTTATAAATACATATATTTTGTTGGGGTCGTTCGCCCATAAACTCAGCTGCTGTTCCACATTATTCATTGCCTTTTGCATGCCAATGAATCAGTTTTTGTATATATATTTTAGTATATAGCAAAAACAACAGCGCACCTAAACCCAAACCGACACCGACGCCGAAACCAGACCAGACCCGGCCAGACGCAACGTGTATGGGCTAAACTAATTTCATTTGAGGTTTAAGGCAGGTCAGTACACAACAACAACAACAACACCACTGATAAACAACAACATTAAACATGAGCAACATTTCAAGTTGAATTTCAATTTACGTAACAAATTCAAGTGATTTTTTATTTTAAAATTCCAGCAACTTTTAAAGATTTCCAGTCAAGATAATAATTATCAAATTGATGATCACAAATGGCAAAAAGAATTGACAGATTGTTATGGTCAGCACTAGATGATATCGGGCACAAGTCGAAAACTCAAACTAAATGTTAATGCGCCGCGTACACCTGATTTCAGGGCCAACTTGGCAGAATGTGACCCCAATAAATGCAGTTTCTACTCGTTTTGGCCACGTTCAATTGGAGTTGGCTTAGAACCTGTTCTACACAGCGTTTAACATGGTCAAAGTGGGCATTGAATCGACTTTTAAGGCAACTAAACAAAACCAACTGAGATACAAAATGATATTCCAACAGAGTAACGAAATAATAAGAAGTATTTGCTTTACCATGAACCACAAAAAAATATATGGTTATATAACTTGTACAATCAATCAAAACATATATGGATATAGACAGTCTACTTTGATCCGTATTTAGTAACGAGGCAGGAGATTCAAATACACCGATAGGCTTTGTACTCAATCCGTTAGTTCTCTGCTATAAGCAATTATTCAGTTATGCGAAACTAGATCATAAGCGAAACGTATTCCGTGAGTAAATGTGAGTATTATTTATCATTTGATTTGTGCTCTGCTTAAACTAGAAATATTTTTGGGGGAATATTTTATTTTTGTAGTTGGTTTGCTCATCGGCTTCAAGAGTTGCACTTACAAACTATGATATTGTATTGTAGGTAGGTTGGATAGTAGTTATTATTTAGAATAGAGTGCTTCAACTGACTCACCTCCAGTCACAGTAGCTGTGTGTGTGTGTGTGATATACGCAACGTTGCTGAAGTCGTTTCACTTTCTCATTTTATCTTTACAGAGATATATATTCTCTTTCTTTTTACTGTCCACAGCACAAACGGTGCACAATGATAATAATAGATATACATTTTGTGTACCGTTAAGAATCTACATACAGGACCGACTAATACCACCGGGCGTACATACAACTCTTCTACAAGCCCCAAAATGCAGTTGCAATAATACATATATATTCATAGCTTTGAACAGATCCCAATGGTAAAATGTTATATTTTTCTTACGATTTAAAAAAATTGTCGTATTTTTAATCATTTTGGTAATTGTAAATTAAATAAAATTGAAGCTTGATTTGAATTTTGTGGTTCATGGCATGATATACAGAACAAAAATTATATTTATATATATATATAGAAGCAAGATATATATAAGTATTGATATAACAATATATATCTTGATAAATAGGTTCAAACAGAAATCATGTTTATCAAATTTTAAGGTTTATTCTTGATCATTCAGTTTGTTTCTAGCAGCTCGTCGGATTGTCAACACATCAGGCACAGCAACAACCACAATTGGCAACATTTTATTCCGATAGCGATAGCGATAACGATAACGATTAATCGATTTTCTGTTATTTTTCAGTTTTATGCAATAAAATTCAAAAACTTTCGCCCTTCAATGTACGTTCAACGCACGGCGCTTAAACATTTCAAGGATCTGTTCAAATTGTACGATATATCGCGACTATATATTGGGATTGTAGCTGTCGTAGCAGTACTAGCAGTTCTGGTAATAGTCTTTGCAGTAGTTCTAGTCGTAACTGTAGCAGTAGCAGTAGTCGTCAATATCTTTTTGATATCCCAATTCCTTTCCGTTGCCGTTTCCATATCCGATTGCTCCAATTCCCAATCCGTTTCCATATCCGCCGCGATGTGATCAACAACATCGATAAGTGTGTGATCATTATCATGATCATCTTTAAGTCCAACAACAACAATTCTTGTTACGTCTGTAGCGTCGCTGCCCGTGCCATGCATCCCTGCACACAGACAAACACAAGCGAGATAGAGATAGATAGTAGAATAGTGTTGGTTTTTTATTTTATTTTAATTTGAATTGTTTTTTTTTTTGGTATCTTGATTTTATTTGTGATTGAAATTGTGATTAGATATGTACACACATATATATATAAATATATATTTACACATATATATGTTTATAGAGACAGAGTGAGATATTCAAATATTTGATTTTGTCTGCGAGTTTCTTATTTTTGATTTTTTGTTGTGATGCTTAGTCCTGCCCAGAGATAGAGTTTGTTAGATCTATATGAACAGATATATCTATAAATATATATATATTTATATATCTATACATATATGCTACATTCTATGCTTGCATTTTCGTGATTTGTTTTGAATTTATTTTAAATATTCTTTTGGTAGTAAAGTTTGCATAAAATTGAAATCTTGTTTTTAAAATTTGGTGCATTCTTGGAATATATATAGAATTCTTTTTAGTTGCATACTGTTGTTGTTGTAGCTGTTGTGGTTGTAGTAGTAAAAGTAGTAGTAGTAGTAGTAGTAGTAGAAAAAATAGTAGTAGCTGTTGTTGTTGTTCTTGTTTCATACTAGGGAAATTTAAATTAGAAATTAGTTTCTTTGTACTAAGCTGTTCTGTTCTGGAACTTACACACGCACAACAAAAATAGTAGTAGAAAAGGTAGTATTTTTTACTTGTTAAGTATTAAATTGGTTAATTAGGATGTTCAGGCAAGCAGGCGGGCGGTTTGTTCTGAGGGGAATAGGAGCTATGGCAACGCATTTTGATTGTTGTTAGTGGGCGCCTACAACACAAACATATAGACAGATATATACGCAAACATATATTTGTTTATATATAGGATTATTAACGGGAAGTGGGTTCCGTGTCTTTGTTTATATAGATATATATATATTTTTAGCTGTTGTTGTAGTTGTTGTTGTAGCTGTTTGTTGTTGCTGTAGTTGTAGTTGATGTTGTTGTTGTTATTGTTAATACCTTTTTTAAACACTGTCGTGAAAAAAGAAAAACATGAAACATCAAATCAAACAAATTAAAAGACAAAACTTAAAACATAATAATTCATAATTATTGGTTAAAATTGTTAGTGAAATTTCTTAATTTTTTTTATATATATTTTTTTGGCGCGCAATTTTGTTGTTGTTGCTGTTGTAGTTGTTGTTGTTTATTTTTACAGTGCGAGAAAAAGCTGTTGTTGTTTTTATTCATTAAATATAGATAATTTTTTAAACGTGATGTTGTTATTGTTGTTGTTGTTTTGATTGGACTGAAATTGTACTGGCTGTAGTTGTAGTTGTTGTTGTTGTAGTTGTAGTTCTGGTTGTTGTTGTTGTTGCTATTGCACACACTTTTTGCTGCTGCGCTTGTTAAAAATATTTTGGATTATGAATTTCATTCTGAAGGCATTCGCTTGGTTGCTTGTTGTAGTTGTTGTTGTAGTAGTTGTTCTGGCTGTTGTTGTTGTTGTTGCTGGCTGCATGTTGTTGTTGTTATGGGTTTGTTGTTGTTGTTGTGGTTCTTTGTCTTATAATACACAATGTATCTTTGTATCTGTTGTTTGTTGTTGTTGATGTTTTTGTATTATAATACAGTGTTTTCGATTTTTAGTAGTAGCAATGACATAGACGTTATCGATTTGTTATCGATAACTTTGACTTGTTTTTGGAGTTGTTAATTGTTTTGTTGTTTTCATTTTTAGTAGGCGCTTGTGTTTTCTTGTTTTTGTTGTTGTTGGTGGTGTGTTGTTGTGGTTGTTGATGTGTTGTTGTGGTTGTTGCTTGCCATGTTGTTGGTGTTTCATGTGTTGACAGGATAAAAGTTGTACGTCGATAGCTGCGTGAATTTTCTTTTGCTTTCCACAAACTTTTCAAAAAATTTAAATATATTTTTTTCTTTTTGCTGTGTTCCTCACCAAGTGGCTTAAAATTTAAAAATCTCTCACAGAAAATGTCGAAAAATCAAAATGGAAATATTTATATATATTTAAAATTTGCAATTTTCTTGTTGTAGCACATCAAAGACATGTTGTTAAAGTTTTGTAAAAGCTGAGAGTAGTTAAAGTATGCGACTTACAAGTCTAAACTATGCTTAAGTATATAGAATTTATAGCTAGATATTCACATTCGATATAGCTGTGTAAATGAACGATTAATTGTGTGTGTGGGTGTGTGTGTAGCGTAGATTGTGTAAAGGGGTTGATTAAAATATGGGTAAGTAAAGCCAGTTGTATGTAAAAATCAAAAAATCAAACTATGCTGTATGTGTTTGAATGTAAAGTGTGAGGTTATGTTCCCTTATTATCAATCAAACATTCCAAAAGTGTCAACAATCATTAAATACTACTAAAAAGCATTTTTAAAAATTACCAATCAGTTCAAACCTTAATTTAAATTCATTTAAATGCTCAGTCATTCAATTAAGTGCCAACTTTTTGTTTGCAGTGTATCAAATGTTGTGTAAGAAACGTAATTTCATCAATCATTAAGAGACTTCTGCATGCAATTGAATACAATATTTGCATGACTGATTTCAAATCCTATGAAATGGAGCTTAGACTCGGGAGCTCATCTGCTCAATTTAACCCAATGATGGGAGACAAAACCTCAAGAGTTAACAGCACTTTTGATGCGGCACATTAGGTTTTGAGTAAAACAAAAAGCATGTTACCAGCTTATATGATGACCAACTGGGGAACAACAGCCTCAAATATTATGCGCACCGAAGTGTCGTCCCCAAAAACCCACCAAAACCCAAACCAAACCGAACAAAGTTTGGTCAACTGTGGGCGAAAAGTCTTCATTTTGTGGACGGTTTAGGCGGTAGGCTGGTCGGGCTGTAGCTGACGGCTATAAAAAGCCATTTTAATTGGATCTAAATGTTAAAGTTGTCGCCAATGCGTGGACCAGACTCCAGACAACACAAAAACAGTCACAACAATTATAATGATGGGAGATGGGAGCAGCAGGACGGGAAGGGCAAGGGGTTTGCCATTATGGTAAAAGCAAATAAAATGCCCATATCAGAGGGCATAAAAGCAAATTATTCACACTGATTACACAAAGTTTGCCGCTTGACATAAAATAAACCACGCTGAAAAATAAACCGTTATAATTACGATGCATTATATCAGCTGGGAGTGAAGGTTGATATACCAACATCCCCTACCACCCTCTGGCCGAGAGTGTAGCATATGTCTGTTTAGTCTGGGGGGCAAATGTGCCACTAAAAACAAATTGAGGGTCCGAAATAGCGCAAGGCTCTAGATAAAACGAAAATAATCAGCAGGCAGTCAGGCCGAAGGACTTTCCACACCCAACACCCACACACCCCCACACCACCACACTCATTCAGTCAGACAACACAGGCAGAAATTGTCGTGTCATAAAAATAAAGTGCCTAAGAAACAGTAAAGAGCCTTGGCAACTGTGCGATCCGAAGGACTCTTGCCATGACTACAACAACAAGCAGCCACCACTGTAGCGGGGCAAACAAATGTTGATTTAGGATAAGCAGCCAACGGGGCGTATGGAGCGTATGTCCCTAACTCTCCCTCCTTCCCCTCCCTCTCTTTTTAAACATCCTTCGATTGCAATTTAAATAAATAAATTCCTGCAAGACACAAAAGTCTTTTCTCCACTTTCACTTTCGTTTGGCGCTACGCATAATTGAAATCACAGGGTTGCCAACGCAACCAAATACACCGCAACGCTTTAGGGTTGTCATTGTAGCATTTGCATATATAGCCACGACAATCGTTCTCATCATATGAATTATTTATTCGCATTTAATTCGATAGTCGACTGCCGTCGCCTGTTGGTCATATAATAAAGCAGAGAACACCTTTTAGTTTCCCAAATTCACCTGCCTTCCTGACTGGCTCCTGTCTCCTTATTAACCTACACACAGGCACACCAGCAGACACACACTCGTATGATTACACTCATGCATGATTTAATCATAAACGTAAAATAGTTTTGTCATGTTTTATTTTGCTCCCCAAAGTGTCTCCTCCTCCTTGTCTCTAGGCCATATTCAAAATGATTCTATTTATGCGGCTTTTTAATGTGTTTTGTTTTTGTTTTATTGTAGTGGCAGGGGTGGGGTTAAGGGGCAGGGGGGGGCGGGGGGTAGAAACAGTTATTTGTGTGTTTCTGCTTTTGATGACTTTTGGCATTTTGTTGGTTTTCATAGTTTTCTTTTTGTTATTATTGAAATGTGTGTTTCATGTGGCGTCAGAGGTACCTTAATGGCATACCCTGTAAATCTGGGTCTAGCTGTTGTCAGACTGGAATGCAGTAGTAAGTAGTTCTTGTACTGTAAGCAGCAAGTCTTGTGTGTTTTTTAAGTTTATTCCCTCACATGTTGGTTAATGGGTGTCTTGTAGTCGCTCACGTCTCCATTTTACTACATTTTCGTGGTGCTTTGTTATTGTTATTGTCATGCATTCATAAATAAATAATGACAGCCATTACAATGCAGGTTTTTCTACCTTCCGACCTACCGTGCTCTCTCTCCCTATCCCTCTTCCCCTTCTCCCCCCTCTCACTGCCTGCCCGTCTCTTGCTGTGTTGTGGTTTTTGCTGAGGTTGCTGCTGGCATTTTGTGGTTAATTATGGCATAGTTTTGGGGGCGCTTACAAATTTTTTTACGGCTTACTGATACGATAATAGCACAACATGGCGCATATGTCAGCCGTACAGTTACGGGCTCTTTCCGGTCTGACTGTTTACTTTGGACAGCTTTGGATAATGCTGATTGATCGTGGGGACCCAACTGTGGTAATTAATTAATAAAAACACACAGAATGTTAACTAACCAATCAAATAGGAAATATTGTAAAAAAAGCTTGTCGCTTTTTATTCCAATCCATAATCATTTGAGCGAGTGATGGAAATGAACTTAAACAGCCGTTAAACAAACCCCAATTAGCTGACCCTTGTGGTTAAATGACCAGCAAATTGAGACTGTCACTTTGCAAGTGACTCGAAGCGCATTACGTATACGTAACGTTGCACGTTCCACTTTTTTTCCTCTTTTTTTGCTTTTGTCAAGCGAAGCTAGGGAAAATCGAACGTCCTTGGGCTAGAAAAGCCAGCAGACTGAACCGCAACTCAATTCGTTTTACGGACTACAAATAAAACTAAAACTCAAACTTCAACTTGAGCGAGAAAAGGTAAAAGCAGAGAAAATAGAAAATGGAGACGAGGAGTTTGGTTAGCCACAAAGAGCCATATTGCGTGACAACACGAAACAAGCCAAATGCGCTGAGCATAAGAATACTTGTACATCCAAGAGTCATGGCAGCAGGATAACGGAACGGAAGTACGGTTAAACGGAAGCACCTCTAAGGGGGTGTAGGGGGTAGCAGTTGATGGTGCAGCTTTAAGCAAACCGCAAGAAAATGAGTGGAAAATTAACAAAACGCGCGCTCGCACATAGATAAAATGCACGTAAAGTGACTCGAGGCAGACAACTCTGCCCCTCCACTACACCCACCCCACACCACTGCAGGTAATGCTCCCTCTTCCTGAAAAAGCACCTACTAAATATGCAGCTAGCTGTCAGTTGTCGACCCTGACGGTTGGCAAATGCAAATACCAAAAATTGTTGTTATACACTTGATGAAATTTCCTAGCGCTGCTAAAGTTGTTTTAAGTTTTCCCTCTCTCTCGCTCACTCTCACTCTAAATCTCTCTCTCTCACTCTAAATATCTCTCTCACTCTCATTCTGCTTACCACTTCGTGAATTACTTCAGTGTTTACCCAGAGGCGCAGAACAGGACACTTTTCGGTCGCTTAAATCGATTGCCAGCGCTTTTCCGCCATTTTCCCACCCCTTTCCCTAACTACCTGAAATGGAAAATCTTATGCAAATATTTTGTTTGCATTTTTCACTTCATATTTAACTTGTTATCGCTGCTTTCTGCTATTGTGTTTTATATTTCCTTGAGTTTTCCCCCCTTTGAGCCATAAATTCATGCAAAATTTATTACTGGACGCCGCTTGTGGGCGTGGCACGTCACAAACAGCGATTTTAATGAATTCGCTATTGATTGGCCGGGCCAAAGCACACAAAACAGTTTATAATGGCTGTCATACAGAAGGTCTAAGGTCACCAAGTGCCAAGTTCTAAACTCTTGAGAAACATTGCATAACGGAAAGTTACCAGAAAGGAAAACAGCTAATAATCGCAGTGAGTTTAGGTCTAGTGGGAAATTGAAGTAAAGTAAAATAGAGTTAAAGAAAGTGGGCTAAATAACTCATTAATTAAGTAGATAGTTACAGTTACACCGCTAAATCCGATAACTAATTAAGCACCATTATTGCAACAGCCGTAATTTGTTAAAAAGATAAAGCAGCAACTTTAAAGGGAGCACGAGCAATTGAAATTGCCAACTAACCAAGTGGAAAAACGCATCAAACAGACAATGGAGGACGGCAGCAAATGGAATGAAAAACAGAATTGTGGCGCCACCACCAATGACCAGTGCCACACAAATACACACAGCCAGTCACACACACAAACAGCCCCACTTTAACACATTCAAAGTGGCATGTTCATTATACGAGGAGGAGGCACACAAAGATGCACTTGCTCGGCTCCACAGTTTGCCAACTGTGCTGCGTTATCCCAGACCTAATTTACACGCCCACATAATGTGGCAAGGCGTACCGTGCCACCAAGTTCATTCATTTTAGCCATTCATTGAGAGAGTGCTGGCAAATGGCAGCTGTGTTGTTACACGACTCAACTCGACTCCACTTTGGACCAGGTCCATTCGTTTGTGGCCAAAAAAAAAAGACAGCAAACAAACAGAGCCACAGACACTTGCAACTTGCCACACGTCTAGCCTCGGCCGTTGCACATGGAAATGGAAAACCAGCGACAAGTAGAAGCGCTAGAGTTGGAGACTTGGCAATACCCTGTAAGGCTGAGTAACTATGGGGGTTTATGGCGTTGGCTTAAGAAGCGTAGCCTACCCTTTGTCTAGTTCAACTACAGGGTCTAGAAAGGCAGATAAATTCTAGGCACAGCCCACAGCCAAAAGTTTGTCGGCTTTTGCCGCAACAACAGCAACAACTACAATGCCGAATATGACACTGAGCATTCGCTGTGGCTGCTGTCTGAGTTATTGTGGCTTTGGCCTCTCCAGTCAGTGGCTGTTGTGGCACTTGCAACACTGGTGCGTTGGCCTGTCACGGCATACGAGAGACAGATTTCTGCAGTTTTGTCGTCGGCCTTTTGAAGTTGTTCCTCTGTTTGTTGCTGGCTGTCTGTCGACTGGCAAACAAATTGCCTCGACAACACTGCCGCCTTGCTGTCTGCCACAACTACACACACTGCCACAACAACACGAGCACGCGCTACATTTAATTTCATTTTTATACAAAAGTGAAATATAAAAATTAAAAATGACATTTAACGGCGCAACTTTGTCGACTGTCGCCGTGAAGCAGCGAAATTGGCAGACAGCAGTCAAAGGAAGAGCAGGAAAAGGGGCGTGGCACCAGGTGCATTTGCAGCCTAATGTGGCCACTGTGGGCGTTGACTCGGCTCAGTCTTCTGCTTCTGCCACTGCTACAGTTAGCTAACTTTGGGCTGGAGTACCATTAATGTTTGATGTGCCTTTTGCTGCTGTTTGTGGTCGTTGTCAGTTGTGTTTTAAGCCTGACAGCCTCGCTGTGTGTGGCAATTAGGCAGCACAGACGCTGGAGATCAAAGTGGAGTTTAAAGTAGACTAGACTAGAAGACTTTAAGATACCCACAAATATCAAGTATACGCAACTTGGGGGAAACAGCTTAAATATTAAGTATACGCCGATTCGAAAATGTTACAAAAAATAAATAAAAAAGTTTATAAATAACTGAAATTTATGAGCATATTTTTTAAGCTGCAAAATAATCACGAGATTGCGCATACGTCACATGGTACACGCCAAAATTAAATCAAAAACAACACACACACACACACACACACAACACAAACTGAAGTGTCAAAGTTTAAGCGCTTGTAAATAAATAAAATAAAATTAAAAATCGTGTGTGGCAATTGAAAAAGTTGATCATAAAAGTACAGTTTAAAGTTGAATTTTGTGTTTTCGTTTTTTATGCCGTTTACCTAAAAGTTGAGCTTGTGAAAACTCGAAACTAAAATAAAAACTAAATAAAATCAGAGCCAACTAATTTGCAAAATCTTGTGTGTACATATATAATAATAATAATTAGTTTGAAACTCGCTCTCACATGTGGGCAATAAAAAGCAGGTGTACGTGTGTGTGTACGTGTGTTTGTGTGTGTGTGGTGTGTAGCAGTGTTTGTGTAATGGCAATGCATACGTGTTATGTTTAATCATGATTGAAAGAGATGATATTAACTATAGACTGTAGTTTGTTGAGGTGCAAATTGGTTTACTTAGCGGCTAATAAGAAATATATTTATATATATATAGTAAAAAATGTGAACGCACTTGGTTGAATCTCACCTGTGCTCAGGGTATAATCCCAGCTAGTATCTGTTTCATTCTTATAAACATTCAATTTCTCTGGCTGCAAAGAAAATTCCAATTAAAAGACAGTTTAATTAAGTTTGTGACTTTAGTTAATTGTTTGTTACGTTAAGTTACCTTGGCAAAATCAATTTTAAGAGTGCAGCAGCCGGCATAGATGTCGGCTCCATTGAGATTCTCGCGTGCACGTGTTGCCGCATCGAGGCTATCAAATTCCACCATGGCCTGTACGCCATTCTTTTTGAAGATGACAATGCGGAGCACTTGGCCATGTGGATTGCAAATTTTATGCAAGACATCCTGGAAGCAGAAGGAGAAGAAAATTGTATTAAAATCGGTGGCAGAGATCTTGGAGACACCCATTGGAATATGGGCATAAATCGCTGAAATCTTTCTCTACTCAAAAAAGCTATCAATGATCAAACCTTCAGTTATTTTTGCTTGAGTTCGTGCTCAACATAGTCATGTCCTGCTATAATTACAAGACACCTGCTCAGCTGTCAGCTGCAGTCTCTTTTTGACCACAAATCCCCAACACATTAAACCAAACATGGCTGCCAATGAGTTTTTCATTCAGTTGGCCATTCAGCAAACTCCCGCATTGTCCTGACTAATTAATAAACGAGCCAAGGACTGCACACAGATTGCACTCCAAAAATTGCAATGAATGCAGTCACAAACACACACACACAAGGTACACACACACATCACACACACTCAGTTAGCTTGACATTTCTGTCTGAACAATTTTCTGGCTCGTTTTTATACCCTTTTGCAGTGCTGGGATTTATGGCAGTTCGGCTTTGAAATGCAACACGAAAAGCCCTAAAAAGCACCTACATTCCTCTGCCCAAATTAACATTCAAATCCTACCAAACTCTGCTCTTTATCACTAACCTATTTGTTACTTTATTTAAGCCCACAGTTTATCGGCCTAGAGAGTATTCGAACTTCAACTGATTGTAGTAATCCAATTTCTGTGCCATTTTTTTGTTTTACTGCCGTTTTATAATTGGAATTTCTCGTTTGGTTGGCTTAAGCATTTTTGGCGCGAGTTTTTCCTACCGACAACGGAAAGAAAAAAAAAATATTTCTGGCATTTTCACTGACAGTTGGCGCGAGTAAAACTCATTAGCATAATTTAATAAGCAGTTTTTGTCTAGAGAGCCAAGTGAATGCGATGGGGAGAGCGAGTCTTGAGCTAAAAGACGTCCAAGACCACGAGACCAAGAGCATTTTCCAATTAACATTTATAAATTTGGAAAATTACGTTAATGAGTTTTCCAGCCGACGCCCGGCAGCCAAACATGTCTTAAGTCCTCAACAAAAACCCGCCAAAATACATAACACGCCAGTACATACATATATATGTATATATATAAAATAAATAGTACTATATTACCCATAGAGCAATGAGGCGACTTGTTAATTTATGGCAAATTATAATGAGGAGACTGTTGGCATGGAAATTTATGTTAAATTTAAGCTGTAAATTTGCTTCGTCGAGTTCCTATTTATTCATTTGACAAGAGAGTGAAGCAGAGGGGGAAAGGGGGGTGTAATGGGTTAAATGTTCAATTTGCTCAAGTTTTTGCAAAAGTAGCTAAAGTAGGCGGGGTCAGACGCCCCTTTGGGTGTGATTGCTTCTTGTCTTCGGCAAAAGTCCTGGAGCGTAAATCTTGTTAAGGGCTAGGCCTAAAAATATTTATTATTCATGGAAATTCATCGATAAGTCTGCGCATCAAATTTTGCACTTTTCACTTGAAAATGTTTGGCACAGATTTTCCTGCTCCCCTCCTACCCTACCCCCTCGGTACTCAAGGGCGTGGCGTGCTAAGGCGGTAATTGACAGCTGCCAAAAATGGGAACTGGCTGGGCTGGGTAGGCAAAAAGCTTGATTAAGTGGCTTATAAAGGCATTGGGAAGGCCTGTAGAACATTTTTGTGTGTTTTCATTTTGTATTTATATTTCTTTGGGGAAATCTTGGCTTAGCGTTAAGTGAAGATTAAACGCAATCTTCAAGTTTAAAGTCGAAATTGTGTAAATGAAGGAAGAATGCAATGGATTTAATTTGATTTCTAACAAAATTTACAATTTAAAGTGGATTTACTTGAGTCAAGACTTTGATGGAAAAGTTATACACTTGAAATTGAGAAGTGAGTGGAGTTCAAGTGGAATTTAATGCGATTTGCAGTCTATGTTTAATTGGCGGCTGCCTTTTTACCTTTGAGTCAATTAAGGTTGCTTAGCAAACAACTGAAGTAACTTAATCGCACTCTGACTATTAATTTACTCTGTAAAACGTACGGAAATCCCACTGTAAAGCAGTGTGCTCATTAACAGTACTCAATTTATTGTTGAAAAACTCGCTCGATAATTGCGACATTTACAATAATTGCAGGCATGCCCAGCAGCAATTGCTGTGCAATGGACACAAGCTGGAAGCTGAGTGGAAAACTTCCACTTCCACTTGCACTGCCATTTCCATGCAGCATTTCCCTCCTCTGGCGCCTTTCCACAACTGCAACTGAAACTTGCAACTTGCCGCAGTCAAGAAGTAAAATGCATAACTATAAAGCGCACTGTGCACAAAAACTAATTAGAAAAGTTCTCTGTTCTGTGTTCTGTGGTTCCAAGGACGTTGGACAAGAGGGAGAGATGTGCCTGTTGGTGGTGGTGCTGCTGGCAAGTTGTTTATCTTGGATCACAACGATGTGGACAACTCTCAGCAGCTGGCAAAAATGTTTAGTGTGTGCGAAGCGATGAGCGGCGTTATTAATAATTAAGTAATAGAGCACACACTTTAATATGCTGTGGTGCCCGAGTGTGTGTCTGTGTGTGTACTGGTGTGTGGTGGGCGAGTAAATGAAAATGTTGACCATAAAACAGCAGTGAGGGCAGACAGAGCCAGAGCCAGAGCTGACATTAATCTATGGCAATAATGTGTGGTGTGAACTTCACATACATAAAAGATCAAAAGATTTGACGACACACGACTTGAGCTGTAAAAACAAGCCAAGAACTAAATCAAAAACAGAAAAAACATTTCAAATATTTAAATCCAATTAGTTTCCCTTGCTTAAATAGTTTTTAAAGCAGCACAGTGTTTTCCAGACTAAATTGCCATATTTTATTTGGAATATTTATCCATAAATTTGGGAAAAATAACAAAACAAACGCAAATGAGAAACATTTGCCATAAAAGCGAGGCGAAAACATAAACACACGCGTTGGGCAGAGGTGTGTGTGTGTGTGCTAGCATTGGGCAGCGGGTCGAGAACTTAAGTGACCCACTGTCAAGCTGCTGGCGGGCGCATAAAAAAATACTTGCGCCACACGCGCCAATGTTGAAATTAATAAACAGTACATAAGTAATGCAAAAGGCGTTGAACACAGCAAACAGTGCTGGAAAAAACCACAAAAAATATATATAAGCGAAAAGGCAAATAAACCGCGTCAAAATGAAAATATTAATAACACACAAGTGTGCATAGTTTGGGGGGAGTGTGGGGGGAAACCGAGGGCAGCACAGTGGCAAAACATGAAACAGTTATTTAAAAATAAGAGCTCTGACGGCCAGAGTACATACGTAAAATTTTATGAGGCACTATGGCTGGGATGCGGCATTGCAATGTCCGCAGGACAGTGCCAAAAGGGGGGAAACGAAAAAAAAAACAAAAAAAATAAATTAATATTTTATCTAGCGCAGAGATTCCACATGCAATGCCACGCCCCATCAACGCCCACATGCATTTTGTTTGCCATTTTATGGCCATCATCAAAAGCGCATTAAAATTTTACTAAGGCAGGGCCGTTCCCCTCCCACTACCCACCACCAACACACGCCCCCTAAGCCCCCAAGGTCTGTCCAGGCGTGCTAAATATTAAATCAACCACAACAGGAGTAGTAGCAGTAGCGAGTGCAGTACCGTGAGGCACAAACAATTTAAGCGGCTTTCCAGGTCCGTCAACGTCCAGAGTTGCCACGCACACATAATCTGCGCTTGTGCCATTGTTTGATGAGACTCGAGACTCTGGCCTGATAAAAATGCCGCCTCATAAAATGTCCAGGTTTTGTTTCCTCCTATTATTCCTCTTTATTTTGGGCAAGCGCATTAAATATTAATAATATTGTGTGCTTAGTTCTAATATCAACAATTTTAGTGGTCAGCTGTGCCTTTATTTGATTATCACTTATGAGTAAATGTCATAAAAATGGCGATTTATGTCGCAAGTCCCCCAACTTGGCTCTCTTAGTGTATCTCTACCCAAATCACGCCCACTTTGTTGATTTTCAAATAAATTTCCTGACAAAATATTATCTTAAAGTTGACATGTTTTGTGGGCATATTATAAAGCTATTCAACACTGCTAAGCTGCTTGAAAGACTTCCTTTGCTAAGGCTTTGCATATTTTTCTAATTTTTCATTTGACTGCAAACTATTCTGCATACTTTTAAATCATAGAAAATACTACTATTTGCAGCCAAGCCAAGCTGCAGTTTATCTTAACTCCTTTCTCTACATATATCTAAATTTTAGTCGCATAAATTCTGCATTTTCTTGGCATTAGCAAAGTGAGAGAGTCAAAGCATTTTTAGCCTGAATATTCTTTATGCCATTTGTCTTGCCAGCTGCATTTATGTGAGTGAAAAAAACATGTTTGCTTCCCCTCAACTCTTTCTCAGCTCAATTCTTCTTTTTTCGATTAAGTTTTGGCCCTGCCACACAGTTGGCCAAGTCAATGAACTGTGTGCCTCAAATTCGCGAGTTGGCCCAAAGGCTCAACAGGCCGTACTTCAATTTCTTTGCTTCCTTCTCTTTCAGTTTTTTGTGCATTTGAATTTCTTATTGACCCATTTCTGTTGGGCCAAAAGCCCCTTAAAAACTGGTTTGCCGGTAATTTGCAACACTTTTGGCTAACTGCAGCAGCAGCGGCAGCAAAAAAAAGGTTGCCATTGAGAGGCCCTTCAGTCTTCAGTCTACGGTCTCAACGTTTTTGGTCATTGCCTTTTAAACCAGCTTCCCATGTGCCGTTAGCTGTTAGCCAACCACTTGACAGCCTGGCTAACTGGTGTGGCAACTTTTTGAAGGCAAAGTTCGTGTTGCATTCAGCTATATGTTTGTAAGTAACACTTGAAAATTCATTGCGAGACACACTGTGCACACTAAACACACATCTATCGACCAACAGTCGCATATACTTTCACTTTTAGCCAGTCTTTTGGCAGCTAACAAGTGTCGAACTAAGAAAAGTTGGAGCATTGTAGAAACGTAGATTTATTTTCAATTAAAGCAAACTTGCTATTAAAATCTAATTGACAATAAACAATTTTAATAGTTAAAGAAAAGTTTCTGTAGTGCAATTAAATTAGTTTAGCAATAATTCTCAAATTTGTAGAGTCATTAAAAATGCGCTTAAATTGCCAGAAATCCATTAAAATCAAATTGAAACTCGAATTCACTTCATAATTAGATCTGCTACTTCAATTACTCCACTCAACAGTCTGTTCAATTTGTAAATTAATATGCCAAGAAGAAGATGAAGTCAGGCCACCTTCAGATACATCAATCTCTTTGGCAGCTACTGTGTATCTATTTGCATATAATTGAGCTATCCATCTCACTCTGCTGCCCCCTCTCTCCCTCTCTAGCGCTAGTCCCCTCGCCGCAATTAAGTGTTAATGCTGGACTTTTTTTTTTGTTTTATTGCCAACTTCAGCAGCAGTGGCAACAACAATTGTGGCCATGTCTTTTTCAATTGCCACTCATTTCCATTTGGCAAAACATTTCTCAATCTAGCGCCGGAAATGTGCCAATTTTGCCCCCTGCCTTTGATAGCTGCTGTTTTTGATCGTCTTACACGACTTCGTTTTCCTGCGTTTAATGTGACGTTTTTCTTTTGACTTTTCCCCGTTAGTGTGACACGTGTTTCCACACTGACTTCCGGTGAAAAACTTTTCCCAAACTCCACTTTTTTCAATAACAAATTTCGCCTTTTGAAAATTTATAGTTAGTTTGGCTTGGACTGTGCCCCCGCAAATCAAATGATAGCAAAATACAAATATTTGCCCCTGAAAATGGCTCGTCAAAATATTCACATTATGATTTGTTTGCCCTGTGATAGGGGGCGTAAAGCTTTATACGCTTTTCCAACCACTTTTCACAGCTTTTCAGTTTTTGCAGCCTCAATTTCCATTTCGTTTTATGTAAATTTGTCAATTTGGTGAGGAAATGAAATGCCATCAAGTTTTTAGCCATTTTAATGGAGTTATTTGAGGAGAGATTATTTTTGGGGCTACAGAAATTTTCACACTTCTGTATTCAGATTTCTATAGCTGGTTTGCAGTACTTTAATTGTCCGTAGTTTTCTGTTTTTCTCCAACTTCCTTTGATTAAACTCGTCTTTATGTTATTTTGTTAAACGCTTGTTTATTTGCTTTACAAGCTGTATAATCCATTCTTCCTCCAATTTAAAATTTATTGTAATTTTGCTGCCTTAAGCGTTCGCTTCAAATCACAAAAGATTTGAGATTTGAGGGAGCCATTGTGTCAAAAGCGACACAACATTTTTCTTGCTATTTACACACAATATTTCTTGGCATCCTCATTATAAATTATTTTAAAGGTTTCCGCCTCCGTTTTATTACATGTCGACAGATGTGTGTGTGTGTGTGTATACGTGTAAATATGTCTGTGTATTGGAGTGTTTCATTTTTTATTTTCAGCATTTACAGCTCCCCATTGAATTTGGTTGGCTTTTCTTTGATTTCATTTTTTCAATTTGTATTTTAATTAAATTAGCAATGCAAATGACTTTTATGAGGCGACGACACCCTTCCCCAACGGTGTGTACGAGTGTGTGTGTGTGTGTGGGTATATTAT
Source organism: Drosophila dunni (assembly GCA_018152125.1). Taxonomy (NCBI): domain Eukaryota; kingdom Metazoa; phylum Arthropoda; class Insecta; order Diptera; family Drosophilidae; genus Drosophila; species Drosophila dunni. The sequence continues at coordinate 15,893,443 of JAECXC010000339.1, read as the reverse complement.
GTGTGTGTATATATACCCCGTAAATATGTAGAGCATAAACTCAATGACCCGACGCATAAAATGAAAAAAACGCCAACTCGTTTAATTTGGCAAATACTTTGGCATCCTTATCGCACCTTAACGCAGCTCTTAAGTAGCCCAGGCACAGTGACTGCTAATTTTTGTTGTACTCCACCCTCGACTGCTGCCAAAGTGAGTTTTACAACCAATAAAAAGAATTTTATGACCACAACATTAAAATGTTCAAATTGAAAATGAGCACAAAACAAAGCAGCAACATGAAAAGAAAAGCAACTACCAAAACAGGGCATGACAGGCAAGAGCAGGATGTGGACGAAGGAGGGAGCTGAGACAGGGCGGGATAACAGTAAAGCGATGAGTTCGAGATACATTTTAAAGCAAATTTATGTGGCACAAAGGCAGCGCGGCAGGAACAGCTCGTTGAAAGCAAAGGAAACGGAAGCCAGGAAGGAGAATCCCAACAAAAGTTGGGCAACGGTGCAAGAGATTTGTGGCATCAGCAAAAGGGGCGAGTGGGTTGAGAGGGAGTTGTGTGGGTGTGTGTGTGGTGTCTGCGACACAAACAAAAGTCCAAAGACGAAGCGAGCCCGCTTAATGTGTGTGTTTGAAGTTGGCTCGAAAACTGCTTGAAAATTACAGCACAAGGGGCGAATTCGAGCGTAAAAATGTAAACAAGCCGAAGGCAAAAAAAAGAAAAACAAACAAGAGAGCAGAAAGAGAGAGAAGCAAGTGGCCAGAAAATGTGTGTCGCAATCGCAGCGACAAAGGAGAAGAGGGAGAAAGGGAGAAGAATGAAGCAAGCTAACAAAATCAACAGTTAGCCAATGAGCCTGAAAGTGGCCAAAGGTATGAGAAAGGGAATAAAACACAGCCCGTAGAAACTTAACTCGAAAGGTAAGCAAGATAAGTAGCAGAGCATGAAAGAGAGAGAGAGAGAGAGAGAGAGAGAAAGAGGGAGAAAGAAGCAAGCGAACTAGCAGCAAAGTATAGTAATGCACAAACAACGTCAAAGCTCAAATAAAAGTAGCTAAAGGAGGAAACGGCAGAGAGATAGCGTTTGCTGTGCTGGGCACCAGGTGGCGCTGTGACTGCCTGACGGGGCCCTGGCGTTGCCAGAAGTTGCACAAGACAATTATAAACGTAATGGCAGCCAAGAAGGTACTACAATAAGAAGGAAGAAGATGAAGCAGCAAAATCAGGAAAGGGAACGACAGAGAGAACACAGCTGCTAAGCGCATAAATTCTGTTTAACAATGTGAATGCGATGGACACAAACCAGGAAGTTAAGCAGCAAGAACAGGGGGGGAGAAGGGCAGGAGAATGAAGGGAATCGAAAGAAGGGAGAAAGCAGGGAAATAGCAAAAGGTGTTGCGTCGGTCGTTAGGCTAAAAAGCTAACGGAGATAATGTTGAAAGCACAAACACACACACACACAATCTACCATTAGAAGCTATATAAACTGAATGAGAATCGTAGCTGCAAGTGACAGAAGAAAGTAGTAACGAGAGCGAGCAGGAGTCAGGGAGCAGTGTTGCAAAGCACATTAAGCAACAATGCTGCTTAAAGCGACAAATGAAATGGAAAACAGAAATCTAATTGCAAAGCATAGCCAGGGAGAAAGCGGTTAAAGCAAAATATGACAAAAGAAATGATTATAAAATCAATTTCTTTTGAAAGAGATGAAAAAGATGAAAGAAAAGGCCAAGGAAATGAATAAACGACAAAGGAAATAAAGACAATGAGATGAAATATTAAAATGGCTGCAGAAACACAAGTTCTCCTCTTTTAAGCAGCACTCAATTTGAAGCTAATTCAAGTGTCTTACTTTAAACAAGCATGGCAACCCTGTTGCGACTTTAATCCAACTACTGGGTGTGCGTGTGTAGGAACATTATGCAATTGTGTGTACGTGAAATAAGCGAGTCGCTTTGAGCTTTACTTGGGGTCTAACCCCGTTGACTTGTCGTGCAAAGAAATTAGCAGGCAAACACGAGCTAAAGAAATAAATAAAACGAGCGACACGACGCCAAACAGGACGAAGCCAAAATGGGAGCAGGAGTTAAGGAAATTCACCAGCAAAGAGAAAGGGGGAGGGATAAACGCAGAAAACATCCTCTGCGCATCCTGGCAAGAAGACGACGGCCAAACGTGAGCTCAACACTTCTTGAGTAATTCATAGAAAGGTCGTAAAAGTCGAGTCAAAGTAATTATGCGAGAGGCAACAAACAGTGAGAATGAGCACAACAAGCAACAGACATGAGCACATCATCCGGGCCGAATTCCGTCAGTGGCAGGACCCAGGGATCCAAGATCCAGAACTCAGGTTCGGGTTCGGGTTCGGGGCAGACCCATTTGGATTGTATGCCAGAGTTGTTAAGACAAATACAAGCGTAAGCAAATACAGCAAACAGCCCCTAATACACACACCCCCACACACACTCCCACACACACTCCCACACATACTCACACCTTCAAGGGTTCACGTCCCGCCTTCTGTGCCTCTGATGAGTTGTGTTAATTGAGTGGGCCAAGCACGTGTGTGTGTGTGTGTGTAGGGTCGTCTCTGTATGTGGGCGTGACTGTTGCTGAGTGCGCGTTAAAGTGGCAGCTGCTTTCAGCTCAACACCAAGTGGCAAACCGACGTCGCAAAAAAGTATGCAACAATTTTGTGCAAGGCTAAAGTTCTGCTAAAAGTATTCGCATAGAAGAGCAAAAAGAGGCGCCTGTACGGGTAGGAGTAGAAAGTTAAGTGGGTGTTGGCGTTGTGTAAATGAAGCACAGTAATTACAATTGGCTTTTAATTCGATAATGGTAGCCACAAATTGGCTAAGTAATCAGCGAGCGATTGATGAAGGTGCGCCCAAGAGGCTAACTTTCAAGTAGCAAGAAAGGCAGAAACGAAGAACTAGACTTTCAATAACTCAACTCGTGTTATTCAATAACAACAAGACTACTAACCAGAAGTGTTTTCATAGAGGTAAGAAAAACTTGTGTGCTCATAAGACACAGCAAATAAAGTGACTACAAGAACTAGCTGGAGTTATGTGAAGAATTGAGGTAATATAAATACCTAACTAACTTTTAGAAGTATTTCCAGCCAATAATTTATTGAAAATCACATAAATTCCTTATAATTTTGCTGTACATAACTTGAGCTGCTTAAATTTCAAATCAAACGCTTGTAAGCTCCAGTTATAATAACCCAAAGATTAATTACTTGTATCCCAGCGCATTAAGACCCAATCCAACAGCAATTAACTGGGCCAAAAAGGAGCGCACAACACTCTAGTCCATGGCCAGAGGGCGGCACCAGCTGATGTTAAAGTCAATTAAATAATGAATACTTCAATGGCAGCTTGAAATTGTTAAATTGCAGCTAGTTCAATTACTGCGATGCGGCTCATTAAGCATTGTGTATTAGTTGCTTGCACTTGATGCAATTAGGCAACAAATGGAAATGCCAACTGTATGAAGGATACTATAATTGCGTATGTATTGGTGCAGCGTAGCAACAACTATTGACATTAATTGCTTGAGGAAATATGTACAGTTGGTTATGCGAAGCAAAGCAAACTTGTGTGGAACAAGACAGCGGCTGTACAGCTGAAGGGGTTGCAAAAGCACACGCACACCAACAACACACACACACACAACACACACACCCACACGCCGTTAGCCATGCCAATGAAGCTGCCAACTTGTCTGCAGAATGTGAGCACTGAACGGGCACATTGATTTGCCATGACACTTGACATTTGACAGAAAGTACGAAGTGGAAAAAAATATATATACGAAGTGTGCTTCAAGTTTGACATATTGGATAGCTGATGAGAATTTTCCATAAACTACACCCCCCACGCCTCCAAACACCGCTGCCCCCACCCGTCGTTTGTGTGTTTATGCTAATGTGCGTAAAAAGCATGCAAATTTCTTAACTAACAAAAAAAGAAGACGAAAAGGCAAGCTAAAATCAAAGCGCGACTTGCAGATACCTGTAAATGGAAATAGTAATCATTTCACTTTCCAACTGTACCGCCTACTACTGCTAATATGCCCCTACTGTGCTACCTCTAAAGGGTATACAAAAACTGAAAAGCAAAAGCATTGAATGGCCTTCGGTGAGATTTTTTTGGTTTTAGGCGGCATCCAACGGTGCGTGGCGCCTCCCACCGCCTAGCGGTGTCCACGATTCATTTCCACACCGCATATATGAATATAAATGTTGCAGCGGGCATTGAGCAGGCCTCACGCAGATATTGAGTTATAATATGCGAACCACAGGAGCGAGGGAGAACGAGAGAGGTACGAGTTTTTTGCTGTATTTATGTAGCATACATTTTGGGGGCGTTGCAGCAATTTATGCTGTTGTTTGCCCGTGTGGGCGGCCAAATGGACAGTGAGCAACTGAGCAACAACAACAACAATAGCGCTAAATAAACTATAGCAGAAATATATGCAAATTTTATGCAATGCTGAAGCATTTAAAAAATAAGTACCTAGCTGTTGTTTGCCACCACTTGCTGTGTATATTTGGGGCGTGGTCATGTCAGTCAGCGGGCGGTTTATGGTTTGGGACGCAGAAATGCTTTGATTGCTCCGTAACTTGACAATAAGTGACAAAGAAAAAAGGGGTAAGTTAAAGCGCCAAGGAAATCGAGCAAGGACCGAGTTCAAGAAAGTCATGAAAATGACAGAAACTTAAAAAGGGGAGCAAGGACCACGGACCAGGAAGAATAGGGTTCAAAGAAGGTTACAACAAACAAAAGAAAGCATGCTTAGCATAAAACTTCTGAAAGGTCGGGGAAACACTTTAAACTGAAGTTAACCAAGTGAAATTTAAAAACTTTGTAGCATTTTTACTATATAAAACCCCACACTTATTTTCCATATTTAATTGCAATAATTCCAACTTCCTGCATATTATAGCAAGCAGCTTCTGTCCGACCACGCGAAGTGAGCTGCAAATTTAAAGCCCTTTTGGAAAATGTCGCTCAGCTGTTGACCAATTACGTTGACCATAATAAATGACACAAGGACTCACAGCATTCATCTCGAGGACAATCATTATTATTTCTGTCCCTTTTTGTTGCAAGCCTGATTTATTCTTAAGTTGCCATTCATTTCTTTGAGGCAGCGATTTTAAAGCTGACCAAGTCAAAATATTGCAATGGTCAACTATTCGGAACTGTGGTCAACTGACCACTAAGAAGCGCCAGAGGAAGCCAGAGACAGGGATGAAAAAACAGCGCTTGCTGCTGTTGTGGTTGCAACTGTAATTTGTGCTGCATTGTTGAAGCTTTTTCTCTTTTTTTTCACCACTTTTTTTGGGTTGTGTGGGTGCTGAGACTTGAGCAAAAGTTTTATGTTCTTTTCTATTTTTCACTGGCACTCGTATTATTTTTTTTTTGTTTTTTGTTTTCTTGGCTAAAACAAATGTTGCTTTAATACTGCGGTCGTGCTGACGTTGCCAGATGCTGTCAGTGTGGAGTTGCCACCACTCTCACTCTCACTCGTAGCCACTGTGCGGCTCTCATTTCCGGCTGGCAGCGGCAACAACTACAACAACTGTCATGCAACTTCCTGTCGGTTGCTCGCTTTGGCTAATGTGATTGCAAAATGGCGTGCATCCGGTTGCTTCTGCTTCTACTGCCACTTTTGCTGCAACCGAGTCTTTTGAGAGCCAAAAGCCAGTTGCCAATTGATTCGAGCGTCAGGCCAACCAATTTGTAGTGCTCACTGAACGTACGTATCGTATAATCAGGCACACAAAATAATCCCCTCGAGGATAGCAGAAGCCTGTGTGCTATCTTCCTCTCTCTCTCTCCCTGTCTCTGTCTCAGTCGTTGGTAATAAACATTTCTGAGATTAATTGTTTGCATAATCATTCGTTTGGGGCTCCACTACTGATTTACGTTGCGTATACGCAATATTTATGGCACATTCCATTTAATTGCACGTTAGAATATTTACACACACTTTTTTTGTGCCCCCAAAAGCCTCGTCACTTGAATTATTAGCAGACATTAATTCTTGGTCACCCTGCCCCTTTTTTTCTCATTCACACCAGCCGGAAAAAGCTTAGCTGCGGGTAGTTCTACGTTAGTTGGGCTATGAAAACTAAGTCCCACGACTACGGACACTTTTGGGCCGCTCACAAGGCGCTTGATTGACCGTAGACTTTCAGTTGGAGCAGCTGCAGCGCAGCTTTTGTGGGTTAAGAATTTATGTTGTGGGCTGTGGCCGAGGGACACCGAAACTGTACTTAAGTAGGTGAAAAATGGTTGAGAACGACAAGGCGCGTGTCATAGGCGTAGAGATAAGCAATTGCTACTACCTTTGGGCGTAGTTTAAGCCAATGGCTATAGATAATGACGTAACGGCCAAGGGTTAAGTGGTCTGCTTGGCTTATAAATAACCAAATATATATCATCAAGCAAGTCCACAAAATCATTACGAGCCAAGGTTGGTTGCTTTAAATTTCAAGTAGATAAATTTAAATAAAGTTTTGCATTTAATACACCAACACTTGTGACCACAAAGCCTCTTAGGTCAGCTACTCCACTCGGTCAGCCCAATCAGCTCAACAATAAACACTGGCCATGCAATTTTTAGCTAAATCGCCATTTAAATATGCCCAATTAAAGACTGCACAATAAAAATCAACGGTTTAACGTTGCGTATACGCAATGTGGTTGATTCACAGCAAACATTTGAACATTTGCAGAGTAATTAACTAGCAGGCGCATAATTAAAATTCGAATTTCGCTGCCGGATGAACAGAAAATGTGTATTGTGTGTGTGTTTGCACCACTGCAGCTACATCTGATCTGCCCTGAATGCAGTGAGCGCGCATTCATTCAACTGGCTCACATGTCAGTTAACAACAATGAACAATTGCAGCGACTCTCCCGCGTCTCTTTCTCAATTTGTTGGCTGACTTTTTCGCTTGTTATTAGTTGCCCATATTGACCATTAGAGAGCAGTCTCCTGTGTGTGTGTGTGTGTGCATACATATCACATGTGATGTGCACGTTGCTTGCACTAATTGTGGTTTTAATTATGCGCTTGGACACAATGCACAATGAGTCGCCAGCGCAGCAGCTACAAACTGATTGAAACAAACGATGTAGGCCCAAACAATACCCTGTAAAAGCAGCAGAAGTGCGTGCTAGGCAATGCACAAAGGTAGGTGTTCATTTACAGCGTAACTCTCAGTCACCTACTCTACACCCACTCACATATTTTGGCACATTTGTGCAGCTGGATTAATGGGCAAAGCCAACAAGGGTGTATTATTATTATTGAAAATGAGCTCGGACTGATAACCGAAATGTGCAACGAAGCGCATAATTTTTGATTTTGATTGGCTGCTCTTTTCATTTAAGACCGACAAACAATTGCAAAGCCGGAAAATGCTCTATGAAAAGCTGGCAGTTATGTGAAAATGCACTAAGCTTTTCAACAGACACTACAAAATACTCTAAACAAGTGTTTTTTAGCAGTCTCCTTTGATTTTTGGCTAAAGTACTCAACTTCATTTGGCTTGATAGATGGTTTTAGCTGATAAATCGCTTAATTTGGCTAGTACTTTAAATCATTGTCGAGCATAAGCAAATCACCCAGAAATGCTGACAATTCAATTGGGAGGCGGGAAGCGGGAGGCCTGTGAAATATTCGCATAATATGTTTTCTAGTCTCGCTCTGAATCTAATTTTATGGCATTGGATTTGCCATATTTTGAGCAGCTTTTCAATAATTTTTCACGCGCCACTGGCGTCCCTATCGTCGCGTCTCGCTCCCACACACATACACCCGATGTCTGTGCGCTCGGAAAATGTCATGTCTATGTCAAAGTGAAGCGAAGGAAAATAAAAATATATATAGAATTGTATTGTGTTGACTTGCATTTGACAACTTAATGAATTTTCCTCCTCCACGGGGTTGGGGGAGGCAAAGCGCGACGACGTTTTTAATGACATTTCAAGCAATTCATCAGCATAAATCATTTGACGCAAGTGGCGCCATCTATTGTTGGCGTAACCGAGCTAACGCAAACGCATAGTTTAACCCTAATACGTGTTAAATTCTCGCTCGCTACGCTTTATGAGAAAACTTTTCTCTTTGGCCAGGAAAATGTTCGCTACGTGCAGTGCCAGAAAAAAGAAAAGAACGCAACGAAGTCATAAATGTCTGGCAACGCTGGCCAGAAGGAAACATATTTTTGACAATGTGCAAAGCACACAAGCAGCCAAAGAAAACTTTTATTTTTTATGCCACAACAACAAGACGCAGTGCAGGAACAATCCGACATTATGTCAAGTGTTTTTCTCTGCTTTTCTCTGCTCTTTTTTCTCTGCTTTTTCTCTACTAAAGTTTGCTCCATTTAGGAGTACGTGTGTGTGTAGATTTTACTTGTAATTTGCTTTTATGCTTTATCGCTTGCTTGATTTTTATTATGATTATTATCGTGGGAATTACGTAGCAAGTTTCGGGGATTCTTATATTGTTAGTGTGCTTATTGTTGTAACGCCCACAGGGGCCGAGAAAAGATTTTGATTTTGAGTGTTTTGTGTGAAATTTCGCTTGTGATTTATTGGGTCAGCTTTTGGCCGTCCTCTTTTTTTTAGCCTCCTATTCTGCTGTTGTTCTGACTTTTGGCCTTTGATGACAGCTTAAGGCTGTCAGTGTGTTGAGTAGATAAGTGCAAAAGGGCAATTGATTGGACCGCTGTCAGTTGTTGAGTTTGCTCAGTTTTTGAAGTCAAGATTAACTAAGCAAAACAACAAAGGCAATCATTCAAATTATATAGCTATATAGCTGTATATATATAATTCTCTTAGATCTATCACTCACGCACAACAAGTCATAATCAGTGGGATTGCAATCAATAAAGAGAAACTTACCTAAAGAGAGAAAGAGCAGAAAAGAAATCATGTTAAAAAGTCTTAAAAATAAATGGTTAACATAGCTTTAAATGGGCTTAAATTACACTAATTTTATTTCATCTAAAATACAAATATTTATCCAAAATCCCCATTGATTTTGTCTTACTTATCCACCCCTTTTTCATGTGTTACTTTCTCTAAATTTTCCCCACGATTAGCTGCCACTTTTGAGTTACTTTTCGTTTGACATTTAGCCAAGAATTGTGTACAATCCTTTGGGGGCTTACGTAAAGCACAAAATAGAGAAACCATTTGGTTTATGACGAAAAATTCAACTAATCGATTTGCCAACATTTCAATTCCCCAGCTGAACCTGTACCTGTGTGTGCCTTGTGCTTGCTGTGCTCTGCAACTGGAGAACCTTTTATTTCTATTTAGAAAATTTGTGTTGTTGCAGTTGCGATGCTATCATAGGGTGAAAACCACAAAAGACTCAAAGCCGTAAGTAAAACAAAACAGAAAACAAACTTCTGTGGAAAGCAAAGCAAGCGCCATCTAGCGGACATTGTGGAGAACCAAGTGTGTGTGTGTGTGTGGCATGCAAAAAGCAGAGCAAGCAGAGCAGTGGAAGAAGGAGCAGGGGGTGTAGTGGGAGGCGGTAGGGGAAGAGCAGCAAAAACACACACATGAGAGTCTGTGCAAAAAGTTGTCAGTGGGAGGTTGCCACACAAAGGGCCACTAAAGAGCTGCACACGTGTGTTTACATGTGTGCTGGAGGTGTGTGCATGTGTGCGTGAGTGTGCCTGTGTGTGTATTTAATGGTAAAGTCAAGCACTTGTGATATGCATGGCACAAAATCCAAATTTAATGACCAAGTAAAATAGACACCAAGTGTAAAAGCTGCAACGGAAGGCAGCTCCGTGTGTGTGTGTGAGATAGGGGAGACATGTGTGTGAGTGTGGCAGGGGCGTGGCACTGATGTTAGTTGAATGTTTGCGTACGCTTTGTTATCGACATGCGTCGTCTTTTTGCAATTGGATATGCCTTTTTGTGCCTCACGGCTCTGTTAATGTTGACAGTGTTTGGCACAGCCAAGGACATGACACGAGGTACCAAGCTCAAAAGGGAGCAAGTAGGGGGTGGACTGGAGTGGAGGGGAGGGGAGTGTAGGGAAAGCTGGGCAGGTTGTCCTCTGACTTGCTCGACTACCGACTAACTAGATGCTGTCCATGTTGATGGAGTGTTGTCATGGCGCATCGTTAACTTTGCAACTAAGTTGAACACACAAAAACACACACACACACATACCTACTCACACACACACATACATATGTATATATAGCTACGAAGAAAGGGACACAGCTCTCAGTTCTTGCGACCCCAAACGACATTGACATCGACATCGACATTTCAACATGGACATGCAACATCATCAGCATCCACATTGGGACAGTCAACTGTCCAACTGTCTCCCTACCTTCCCCTCCAACTTCCTACCCTCTATCTACTGTTACCAACAACACACACACACACATTATGGCAAATTATGACATTGATGCCCCGACAGTCTCACCTGGCATAACGTGTCCTTCTACATCTTGCATAAAGGTGTCACATTTTCTTAACATGATCCGGTTCTTGCCGCCATTTTTGCATGCAATTTGCTATGGCATGCCACCTCAATTTCCTGCCCATCTAAATAACGAGCTAACAAAATGTTACTAAACACCCAAGGCGTAGAGATCCAGTGCGATTTGGGAAGCCATCTCAGCTAAAAAACTGACTTCCTGACATTGTTTAAAATTAACTAACTTAAATTGGTTTAATAAATTGTAGAGTTGGAATTCTGCATAAATTTTGTGCAAAACGCAGCGCAACTAAACGAATAAACATGCAAAAATGGCAGAGAGACATAAAAATGCGAAAGTTTCTTTTACTTTCGTTATTATTCACACACAAACAGAGCACATTAGGAACTCAAGCATATCTGATTTTGAGTAATGCATATAGCATATCAAAACTAAAGTTTCTTTGCTTTTCCTGCTCTTTGTCCTTCTCCGTCTCTATCTTGATGCAAAGAAAATGTACTTTCTGAGTGCAGTTGGAGCTGGCAAAAAGGCAAAGTGCAAAAAGTGCTGCATACTTTGCAGCGTCTTCCACTTGTCCTTCGCTGCCGTTTTCACAGTTGCTGCCCCAAAATGCCGCAACAGCGCTGCCAGCGCAGTTGTTAAATTTTATTTTCATTACAAATTCGTTCGTTGTTTATGCGCAGAGCACACAACTAGAATAAATACCGTCAAAATAAACAACAAGACGAAATAAAGGGAAGGAAAAAACAGAGAAATGTGAAAAGAAAGTCCTTTTTTGGGTGGACCGAGTTTTGTTTATTTCTGCTGGCCACGTTTTTAGTTTCAGTTCTATTGCAGTTGTTTTGTTTTATTTTGCATTACAAATGACTTTTTTTCTGTAGTATTACGTGCGAGCATTTTAACATTTCAACATTTTCATTGCGCCTCGACTGATGAAATTTATGTGCATATATTTTTCTAGAGGCGTTCATTCATGCGTTACGGGGTCGAGATTCAGATTTTTCCAAAAACCCTACCTCCCTGCCTCCCCCAATTCAGTTACCTAACTGCAGTTGTAGTTCTAGTTGTTGTTGTCATGATTCATGCATAATTACTGAGTGCAGACAGGGGTAGGGAGAGTGAGCGTATTCATAGTGGAATTTGTATGCCTGGCGCACATAAATCAGATACGAGTTTGAAATCACAAACAGCATCAACAGCACACACATAACTAGCAAATGTCAAACAGACTAACATTTTGATTGTCAGACGGAGAAGGTTTCTCCTACTCCCCCCTACGAATCTCAACTAAAATATGCATTTATTTTGGCACATAAATTGAAGGGAATTGCAGCTTGGCTTACTCGTGTTCTCTATTACTTTCTCTGCTGGCATAACTTCATTTACTTGATTGTCTCGATTATTTAACTAGAATTAAACGCTTAGTCAATAAATAATTTTGTGCTCTGCAAATATTATCTCAACTTTATCTGCATATAATCGCTATATTATGCCCACAGCAGTGTAGTTCTATTGCTATTACAGTGACCATTCATTTAAGTGGACAAAAGGCAGCCGCTTTGACACAGACAAAGAGAGGGCAGTTTAATATGTAGTTTAATTCCATTAGAAAAGTTTTTGGGGGCAAGTAAAAGTTTCAGCATTAGTGCTCATCCCCCCAGCCTCCACAGCCCCTCCCTCTCTTTAATCGTCACTTTATTTCAAGTTGTTAATGCTTTAAGTGTAAGCACCCAAAGTGAAATTACAATCAAAAGTGTCTGTGTGTGGGTTTGGGTGTGGCTGTGCCAAGCCATTGTATCATCAACTTTATGTCTAAAGTTTATCCGAGCAGTTTTTTGGTCAATTGAAAGCAATTAAAAGCGTTGCCCTCAAACTCCACGGAAAGCTGAGAATTTTGACAATTTTGAAATACGCAACGCAAGCGGATTTAGCAAAGATTATGTAGTATCAACTGCTTTCAATTCAGAAAATCATGTGACAAGTTTAAAAATCTTTTTTCTTTTGTTTTATATTTGTTATTTTAGTTATTTTAGATTTTTAATATATGCAAGCATTCACTGAGGAATTATTTACTTTTCTGTTGCCTACTTTTTTGGGCGCACAAAACATGGCTGCCATTGCACATACAAAATGGCTGCCAGGCAACAAACAATGCAATTGAGGCGTGTCTGTAGGCAGCGCAAAACAACAACTATTATTGTACATGTGTGTGTGTGTGTTGGTGTGTGTGTGTTTTCTCTGTGTGTGTGTGTGTGTTGTGCATTGAAACATTTTAGTTAGAAGTATGAGTAATTAATAGCTCCGAGCACAAAAGGACCCAAGCACAATGTTGTTCGCTGACGCATTGTTGTGCGCTGCCTTCTGATACTGTTGTTAATATTAGTGTTGTCGTTGTTGTTGTAGTTGTTGTAGCTAAGCCTGCCAGCCAGTAATTAAAAGATTAATTTTTAATGTGCGCTTAGTGCGAGCAGCGAAAGAGATGCCAGAAATACGCTGCTGCTGGCAGCGCTCCATAAGTCTAAAAAGGATTTAAGCAACTACAATTTAGACTTAGACACACACACATACAACCCACACACATATGCTACACACACACACACACTCAGCAGTAGTATAACACTTTGTAATTTATGCCTCGTTTTGAACTCTTCATCAGCTGCAACTTTTACGAGCCATTTCAGAACTCTTTTCCACTTCCACTCCCACTGTCTATTAACTTTTACCAGCACTCTCCCTCCCCCACTCCCCTCTTCGTCATTTTGCACAGATTTTCATACAGTTTTTCTCTTGCTTCATTTTTTATAATTTCCATTCCTTTCTTTTTTTATTTTTGCTCTTTCGCTTTAGCAGCTGCAAATTAAATGCGCACACCTTTAAATTTTTAATGCAGTTTCTGCCGTAAGCTGATTTCAGTTTTTGCCACTTGATTAAAAAACCAACACGTGTACACAGAATTGAACCCGAAAAAAAAGAAAGAAAATAAAAATCGTTGTGAGGCAGTCAAAAAAGGTAGTGCTTCATTAATTATTAAACAACGGCAAACGGCAAATATTTATATACTTAAAAAAACAATAAATATTGTTTAATCATGTAGTACAAAATGCTATTAAATTATATAATTTGCAAGTGTATTTTTTTTGTATTTATTGTGGTGCGAAAATACACTTGTATTTGTTGCAATCAAATTGTTATTATCCTTTGAGCCAATTAGCTGTAAAAATATTTTCATAGCCAATAATTGAAATTATCTGCAGGAATTGAGTGATTTTTGAGTGATTGGCAAATTTTTGTGTAAATAAAACAAATAAAACTAAAGTAATTATTTAAAATTTAATTTTGGTTGAATTTAATAGAGTTTAACTCGGGTTGGAGTAACTAATTTTATTGGTTAATGAACTTTTAGACCTTTGAAATTGGTACAATAAATTTACTAAGTTTTAACTAACTAGTTAAGACTCCAGTGCTTTAAAAACATTATGTAAAAAATGCTTAATAAATCACTAAATCACTGTAAGTTATTATCCACAATTACCCTGCCTTTACTCCTCTTCAAACCACACATTAATCATCACATTCCGCTCCTTTTTTAAAGCTTATCGCTGCACTCCTGCTGCATCTCTTTCTCTCTCCGCTCTCTCCTCTCCTCCTCACACTCACTCGTGTCAACAGTGGAGTTTCGTGCACTATCATTAAAATTGGAAAATGCTAAAAGTAGCCAACACTTTTCTTTATTGCCGTTTTGCTTTTTTCCCTTTTTTCTTTTATTTATTTTAAGCCAAGCACGCAGGGACAAAAGCGCGCATAATTAGCAAACAACAACAAGGCAAAACAAATACAACAACAATGGGCCGAACAGCCAATTAGAGAGCTAACGAGGGCGTACCCAAAAAACCAAATCCAAAGAGTGAGACAGAGAGAGAGAGGGGGGAGTGTGTGCCCCCACAAACGTCGCCCAACCAAATAAACTTGACAAATTACACGCTCCGTTTGCTTTAGCTAAGCGGTACCCTTTACCCTGCCCCTGCCCCACCAACTCTACCCCCAAACAGTGGAAAAAATAGGCAAAATTAGGCACATGGAAAAATGTTTGTAATCTGATACACAAAGTAACAAACAAGAACACAAAAACCAATGCAATATGCAACAGCTGGTAAAGTAAGGGGTTAGGTAAGGGGTAAGGTAATTGTCAGGGAGTTAAACTGTTTGACGATCACGTCACAGCTCCAAGTGACGTGTGTTATTGTCATTAGCTTAACCAAGCGTGTGATGCCAACAATAGAGTTATCATGTAAGTAGAGCATGATTCGTTGTCTTTTCTTACCAAATACATTCAGCTAACTAAACTAACTGCTTGAACTAATAACCGCAAAAGGCTAAAAAGCTTGATTAAACTGCGGTTAATGAGCCACACACACAATCGAGCTGAGCCTACTTGAACCGTCACAAGTAATCTACACTAGTGACTAAGGTGTACACCCGACATCAGCTGTGGCATATCAGCTATCGACTAGTTGCACCTTGGCGCTCTGTGTAATTGAGTCAAGCGACAGGTGGCAACCACAGTCAATGTCAGTTTGTCGTTGCCAAACGTTGAGGTGAAGTTCAGTGGTTACCAATCAAAGTGCTGGCAATGAAATGTGGTAACCACTGGAAGTTTAACCTTAATAATTGATAGCCGTAAGATAACTACAAGTTAGATAATTTTTAGCAATTCCCACGCACCCATTTGTAACCAACTCTCCACAGAGCTATAGCATTTTTTAACCCATTTCCTATTTGCTTTCGTTGTCACTCACAAAATAATCCAAATTTTTCGTCTATACATGTATTTTAGCCCATTATTTGAAATTCCCAGGAAAGGTAATAAAAAACAGCACTAACAATTGAAATACAACATAAAAACAATCAACTCTAGATGACTACCAAGAAAAATTTCAAGTTAAAAAAGGTTTCCAATCAATACACACGTTTCTTCGATCTCAAAAAGCTCTTGCCGAAGGTCAAAAGCGAATCTGTCGAACTCTTTGGCCGTGAGACTGTCTTTGCCCAGTGTACGAGGAAACCATTGCTGAAGCCTCGGAAAATCTTGAAAAACCCGGTACAGTGGAATCATACGGACAATGTGGTGCAGGCATATCAGGGGGATCCATATATGCTCATTTCCACAGACTTGTCACAGGATGATGCCAATGCGGGTCCAAAGAGTCCCGTCTGCTATAAGGTTATGCACGAACCACCCGCCCCGTCGCCACTGGAGTCCATGAATATTGTGCCCATTGTGCGGGGCATGAGGATAAGTATTTGTGTGGAGCATACACGTTTCCATCTGGTCGCTAAGGTATCCAAGAACATGGGACTTACCCATGTGCCGGAGCATCGATTGTGGAACATCCAGTGGTGTGATAATACACCACACTTGGATTTATTGAAGGCCATGAAACGTTTTCAGCAGATCAATCATTTTCCCGGCATGAGTGAAATATGTCGCAAGGATATGCTCGCACTTAACCTCAATCGGATGCTCAAAATGTATCCCGGCGACTATCGCATCTTTCCCAAGACCTGGCTAATGCCCTCGGAGTGAGTACAAGCGGTTAGAAGTATCGTGTAGGTTAATCTTAAGTGAATTATTCAATTAGCGCTTACGATGTGGCGATTTATGCCAACAAACACAAGCGCACCTACATACTAAAGCCCTATTCGGCGGGTCAGGGGCGTGGCATTTGGTTAACCAACAATCTGCGCACAGTGGGCAGGCAGGAGAAGCTCATCTGTCAGACCTACATAGATAGGGTAAGTAGCAGTCCTCCTACTCCAATCTTTCTGTTAACCCCCTTCTCGCCCCTTTCAGCCCCTGCTCATCGACGGCTTCAAGTTTGATCTGCGCATCTACACACTCGTCACCTCCGTGGATCCGCTGAGAATATTCGTGTACAACGAGGGACTGGCCCGCTTTGCCACCCACAAGTATATGCCTCCGGCTCTGGGCAATAGCAACAATGTCTTCATGCACCTCACGAATTACTGTGTAAATCGCCGGAATTCCAACTATAATGCGGGCAAAGGTCACGAGGGCGGTTCGAAGCGTAAGTTGGGCGAGTACAATAAATGGCTATTGGATCACAATTATAATGTGGAGGAGTTTTGGGCAGCAGTGGATGATGCCATCATCAAGACTGTGATCAGTGCCTGGCCAGTGCTCAAGCATAACTATCATGTGTGCTTTCCCAGACATGATAAGATTCAGGCATGTTTTCAGCTATTGGGATTTGATATACTGGTTGATTGGAAACTGAAACCGTTCATCTTGGAGGTGAATCACACGCCCAGTCTGTGCGGTGATGAGGCAGTGGACAATGAGGTGAAAAGACCTTTGATACGCGATACACTCAATCTGATCAGCACACCATTGGTGGACAAGGAGGAGATCATACGTGAGGATCGCATGGCGTTGAGGGAACGCCTTATGCGACAGCAGGGAAAACGAAGAGGTCGTGCTGGGAATCAGGCAGGAGCAGCAGCAGCAGCAGCCACAGAGCCCCAGCGGGCAGCGGGAGGCGGTGAGTTGAGACAACCGTGCTCGATTGGCGCATTGGCTCAGCAAATTGCCTGGGAGGAGAGTCATCTGGGCAACTATAGACGCATAATGCCGCCCACAGACTCGGAGAAGGTCAACTACTATTGCAAGTTCTATGATCAGGTTAAACAGACCAGCATGTTCAAGGAGAACGTGTCCAGTCGCAGTCGCATGAAGCTGAATGTGGAGCACATAAGACAACAGAAGCTACAGGAGCAACTGGATCTCGAGCGGCAGCGGCAGCATCGCTATATGCTCGAACGTAAGCTGAAATTACAAAAGTCCTTTATGCAGGACACCAGAAATAGCATCACCGAGCTGCAGCAACGCAGAAAGGAGGCTCTGCTGGAAGCACAACGGCAGCAGCAGAAACAACAGCAAAAGGAGCAGGAGCTGAAGCAACAGCAGCAAAAGTTCTCGACTCCAACAACTGCCCAGGAGTTGGTACACACCTGGCCAAAGATCAGTGATCAAGCTACACAAACACGGGTCAAGTGCAGTGTTAACTTGGTCAGGACAAAGCGACGCCTACAGCGACGTCAAATGCAGCGCCGAACACGACGCGCACGACGCCTGGAATGGGAGTCCCAAAAGGATGCGGAGTTTCTGCAGCAACACAGCATTCTACGCCCCGCTGGAGGAGCACTGCCCAAGACCGAAAGTTCCAAGCAGTTAACACAAAATACTCCCAGTAAAACACTCGGCAAGTCAGCCAAAAACAACGTTAACAAAAGGCCAAAAAGCAACTCAAAGATAGGCTTCATCAAAAGGGCTAAGGTTAACAAATCGCTTGTGGCTGGCAAGATGAGCAATTGGCTGCCCGAACCCATCAGTCTGGAGGAGAAACAATGGCAGCTCGAGTGGCGTAAAAAGCGCACAGATACTCTCAATCATTGGCAGCTCAAGGAACTGGTAAGTAGTGGAGAGTAACTAGCCTTTTAGCCATTTAAATTTACTCTCTCTTCTTAGCTCTTTACGGAAATGTACGAACGTGGTCATCTGACCAAGAATGATATTAAACTATTTCCATTTCTTTTGTATCGCATTTTGAGGCGCAAGACGGCAACGGAGAACACAGACGATAAATAGCATGTAAAAAGTTTGAGGAAATTTAAATTTTAGGCCAACTGTTAAGCTGACCAAACTTCAAGTATGTGTCAAATAAAAACTCCTTTCCACTTTTCCAAAAAAGCTGCCAGGAAAACTCTCTTAGGTGCGTAGTGTTGATCAGATTTAAAGTCTAGAAAAAAGGAACGGAATGAGTTCTGTAAGTCGATTCTACTTAACAAAATCCCTAAATATATATAATGGTTGCGTTGTCAAAAAGGACTTCAATTTGTGCTTTTAATTTGGAGTCGGTACTGTCATATCATGCAAATGCTACAGCTGCTCTGTGCCGCAACCAAATCGAAGTTATACAGATTTTCAATCACAGTCTTGGGCTTAACGCTCTCAACATATGGCCATAAAATAAGTTTTATGCATTTGGCACAGACCATAAAAGATGAAATGAAAATGTATCAAGATGCTCCATCGATTTGCCAAAGTGCTAGGCAAAACCATGACAATACCAAAAAATAAAACCAAACCCTTCCCTGTGTGTCTTTAAAACCTCCATCAGCGCAGCTACTAACAACTATCGCTTTGATGCTGTCGCATGCATAAACAAAATGCAACACAATAGGGGGAGGAGGAGGCAAAGGAGAAGGCAGAGGAGCAGGCAGAGAAGGAGGCAAAGGAGAAGGCAGAAGAGGAGGTAGAAGAGGAGGTTGAGGAGTCAGAGGAGGAGACAGAGGAGGAGTAGGAGCTGGAGCAAAAGGGGAGGTAGAGAACGAGGCAGAGGAGGAGTCAGAGGAGCTGTAGCTTGGATCAGTCGCTCTATATCGGCATAAATATGTTTTGGGGGCAGTTAGGGGGTGGAAGGAAACTGTAACGCGTTTCGAAGAGTCTTCAAAGTTGCAATATTGAAAACTGCAGACGATTCGTTACGCTCTCAACCGCCATATGCAAAAACCAAGCGACAGTTTGCAACCAAACAACGCACTCACAGTGAACCCCCTTTTTCTACCTTCTGCCACGCCCCCTTCTTAGTGGAAAAATCACAACGGCTTCTAAGGACGCTTTGGTCTGTGGCGCTGTCTCTGTCTATGGCTTTAGCTTTGGCTTTGGCTTTTGCCGTCAACGCATGTCGTCCCTCGTCCTGCGTCCCTTGTCCTTTTGTATTTCTCCGCTTTTTTTGTGCTTTCTGCTTTTATGCCGTTGTTGC
Organism: Drosophila dunni; assembly: GCA_018152125.1. Taxonomy (NCBI): domain Eukaryota; kingdom Metazoa; phylum Arthropoda; class Insecta; order Diptera; family Drosophilidae; genus Drosophila; species Drosophila dunni. The sequence continues at coordinate 15,874,105 of JAECXC010000339.1, read as the reverse complement.
AGCTGTGTGTGTGTGTGTCACATATTGAAAATTGTGCAGCCAGTGCTGCCATTGCATTCCAGTAGGACTTTTGGCTTATGGCTGGCTGCCTTTTGGCCAACAACAAGAACGCTCTGATAAGCCATTTGAAAAGCGGGTTTTACATATGCCAAGCTCGGTGCATTGTGCTCGGGGTTGCCAGCAGCTGCTACCACTGCTTCTTACCCCTTTTTCTACTACACACACACACACACACACACTCTAACACACATGCCACGCGCTTAATATTTGATTGAACATTGTTGCGCCTGCTGCTTATGCTTTTATTGCACTCCAGTCTTCATTGTGTATACAATACTGAACTCATGAATTAATCTATAGACACTAAAGCCACACCAGTATGTGATTTTAGTGGTTAAGTTTAAAGAGCCTTTTTCTAGCTAAAACTTTAAACTTCCCTGCACTTCTTCTTCTCTCTTTAAATTATAAAATTTCCTTATCCGAACCTTTGTCATATAGTTTACTATATTTCTGCTTTGTTTTACATAACACATATTTGTTATAAGAACTCTCAACTTCCAGTTCTATTTCTCCAGTTCTCTTTCTCCAGCTTCCTTTGTTCAGTTCGATTCAAAACTTTAAGTTGGATTACGCGCATTCAGGCCAAAAAGTTGGCTCTCTTAGCCTTATGTTTTGCCCCATCTCGTTGGCTTCCCATTGACTGCACTTTGCACATATGCAGCATAAAAATTTTCTTTTGATGCTTTTAGTGTCGTCTTATTAAAAAGTTTTTAATCCTATCTCTCTCCGTCTGTTTTCAGTTTTCTCTTTACAGTTTCAGCCGCTTTGCTCCCAGCAGAGTTGCTTTTTGTTCAGCGATAAGCCCGCTGAAAACTCAACTATCCATGACTATCTAGAGCTGTCTCTCCTTCTCTGTCTATCTCTCGTGCCGTCTCTGTCTAGAGCTCTGGAAATGAGTTGAGGCATTTGACAGTGGCCAAAAGTTTGGCTCATGTGAGCGAGTAGTCTACATTGTTGACAAAAGTTTAGTCTGCTATTAGAGGTCGTTTAGTTTGCGATTAGTTTAGCTTAGTCTAGAAGATGCTCCAACTTATTGGCTACTTTGTGTAACTTTTAAGCGTACAAAAATGTACAAATTTTTCAACTGCATGCCGGTAGTTTTCAAAGGAATTTTCCCAGATAACCCCACTATATACTAAACCCAAGGAACTCAGCTTTTATTCAAGCGATTTCGCTCAATTGAAATTTGTTGTACAGCCTTTAAACTTGACTTTTAAATTATCATAAATGCATTTTAATATTACATTTTTATCTTGCAGGCAGTTAAAATCAGAGTTTCGCATAATTATGCAAGTCATTTGCTTTTTATGCGCGTATTTATTGAGGTGTATATAGCTCTTCCCTACCTACCTCACTCCCTCCCTTACTGGGCATTACTCGGCACTTGCTGCTGCTTGCAGCTTATCAGTCATAAAACGTGCAACGTGCAACGTGCACTTAATCTTCATTTGCACTTGCACAACATTACGCTGCACTTTCGTGTATAAAATTGGGGAAATGCAGGCAAGAAGAAGCTGCAGCTACAGCTACAGAAAAGAAGCCTTTTAATTTGTGTCATAAAGGCAAAAAAGGAATTGCTTAATTCCACGACAAACACAGAACTCCTCACTCCCTCCCTCTCCCCCTCAGCTCCACAGCCTTAAATCAAACAAAAGATTTATGCCAGACAGAGATGGAGATGTATAGAGGCAGAGGCTTGGCTTTACGCGTTAAAAAATCTGGCAAACAGGCCAGGCGTACATAAATCCAGCAAGTCGGACTTAACGCCACACTGCGTACAGTCAAACAACACTAAGAGGAGCACGAGGGGGCGTGGCTTGGCTGTTGCCGGCAGAGAAGTTTGCCTTTGCTTTATCATTTTGTTGGTCTGTTGAATTAACATGTCTGGCAGCAACTGGAGCTATATCCCTCGGCTTTATCCCTTCAAACTACGAGACGAGTCGAGACGAGACGAGACGAGACGATGGCACAAATAATTTGCAGTTTTACAGTTTTTTTCAGTACTTTTTCCAGCGCTTTTATGCAGAGCTATGTTGCTCTGCTGCATGTTTTCCACTTCACAGGATTTTATGTGCCACTACACGATCTCCTCTATCTCGCTCAAGTGTTGGAAAATACAATTGCCAGCACATGCTGTGCACACGCATACTCAACACTGCAACAACAACAAGAACAACAACAACAAAATAACATTTCCGTATTCTATTTGTTGTTGTTGTTCTCTCCCTCCTCTCTTCACTCTCTCTCCTTTCTCTCTGTCTTTTGTTGCTGTTGTTTATGTTGTGCCGCCAAATGTTTTGCTTTTTGCTAAAAAAGACAATAAACTGTGTCAGCGCGGGCTGGCAGAAGTGCGAATATGATGGCTGCTGAGATACCCTGTAAATGTAAAGAGTTTAGTCAACTAGACAAGGGGTTGAGTCCTGTCTGCCGACCTCTTTCTAGCGCTCTTTAATCTATGAATTGCCTACTGATCACTTATGACTAAAAAACCTTCTCCTTAACAGCATACCCTGTAATGGTGAAGAGTTTAGTAAGCTAGACAAGCGGTTAGACTTGTCCTCCAACCTCTTTCTAGCCCTATTTGACCTACGATCTGTCTACTGATCACTAATCTTAAAACCCCTTTAAGTTTACAGGGTACCGTGTAATTGTGAAGAGGTTAATAAAGTAGACAAGGGGCTAGACTTGCCCTCCGACCTCTTTCTAGCGCTCCTTGAGCTACCAAGTGACTGCTGATCATTAAGGTTTAAACCCCTTTCGTTTACAGGATATCTTATAGTCGCTTTAACCTCTGCCTAACTGTATTTGTTTGGGCCGTATCTGTGCTGCATTTGAGTATGGCAAACACTTGAGTACTCTATGCATTTTTTAAGTTTCTTTTGTAATTGTTGTTGATACAGTTGAAGTTGTTGTTGCAACTGGTGCAGTAGTGCTTCTTGTTGCTGCTGCAGGTTGTTGCACGCCTAACAATGCACTTAGTCTAAATACTCGAATCTGCTGCAAAAACTGATGCCGTCTATCGCTTAAATTGTTACACAAATTTGCTACACAGTTTGTAGCTGGCAAAACTTGCAAAACTTACAAATATTGCCACAAAATCCTGAAACTGTCCACAAAAGACTCGCACACACTGAGCCAATGAAAATCCCTTCAACAAATAACAGCAAAAAAAACAAGAAAAAACGGTTATCTTCGGCTCGCCGAAGATTAAATACCCTTGCAGTAATGAATATTGCATTAATTTGGTTTTTTTAACCAATTATTTCTATGCTAGTTATATGATATAGTAGTCCGATTTGAAATTTGGTCAACAGATGGGGGACAATGAGAAATACATTCTGTGTGAATTTCGTTGAAATCGGTCAATAGACACCGAAAATGTTCATACATTTCATTTCACTTCATGCATTTCGACCGATTGTTCCTATGGGAGCTATATGATATAGTAGTCCGATCTGTCCGATTTTTACAAATTATCTGCGTGCAGAGAGAATACACATCTGTACCAAGTTTCATTAAGATAGCTTTAAAACTGAGAGACTAGTTCGCATAGAAACAGACGGACAGACGGACATGGCTATATCGACTCGGCTGTTGATGCTGACCAAGAATATATATACTTTATATGGTCGGAAAAGCCTCCTTCAATGCGTTACAAACTTCGTGACAAAAACAATATACCCTCTGCAAGGGTATAAAAAGAAATATTAAAAAAACAGAATCTAAAGCGTCCTGCCAGCTGCCAACTTGTGCCGTCACTCTTAACACATCAACAACATTGGCAGCAAAAACAGCAACAACAACAACGGGCACTTGCGAGGCAACACTGTGGCAAATAACTGTTGTCACACCATGTAAGTCCGTCTGTGTGTGGCATTCTGGCCATACACACACATGCAGCTGAGCTCTACACTCGAGTGTACGACAAGTTTTTCCAGCCACACACACACACGCACACACACACTGGATAAATTGCAATGGATTTCGCTTTTCATCGCCTTACCAAAAGTTTGCTACAAAGTAGCTTAAAGCCATCAAGTCGAAAACGCTCGACATGGCACATACCCTAATTGTTAGCCATACTTTCAAGCCAACTTTTAGCAAACAATTATTGGGAAATATTGAATAATTTGGTCTAAGAAAGGCTTGAGGAAGTGGGGCAGTAGTTTGACTTAAAATCCTTGTAAATTCTCTGCCAAAAATCATTTTAAAACTTATAACACTCCTTTACAGGGTATTTAAAATACGGTGCGATTTATGATACCGTCTCCAGCACAACAATAATAATAATAACAAGTTGTAAGCAGTATTAGGTGATAAAAAATAGAGTAGCAAACAAGTAAAAAATAAAATAAAAGCAAATAAATACATAGTAGAGTTAGGTAGTATATATAGTAGATATATTTCTTTGTGTGTACTTACAACTGTGATGGGATAGAAGGGATTTATGATAGTGAAGAGTAGAATGTGATTTGGCCGTGTAGTCTCAGGACGCTTTCTCCTTAGGTCGTCGTTTGACTTGTTCATAAGTGCTTGCTGCTGACTCTGATTTTGTGTGGACTGTAAATAGTAATATATATATGCATACAAATATCAGTATTAGTGGTTGCTTGTGAATTTCAATTGTTAAAGTATATTTCTGTTAAATAAAAGATAGTCTAGACTTGCTGTACTGTTTATTACACTAAAAATCTGAAACATTTTCTTGAACTAAACGAAACTGTGATTGGATATCAATTTACAACGTGTTGCGCATGAAGCTCCAACTCCTTGGTCATCCAGGCACCCAGTAGAAAGACCAGCGAAGTCTTGAGTATCATGCGATAAAACATATTTCCATTCAGGAAATTAAACATATTTATGCACATAACTTTGCACTGTGCAAGAAAGCCATTGATGCTGTAAATCAGTCAGTTATCAGTTTAGTTTTCTATAAAAAGTTATATTAATCCCACCGTTCCAATGCCACTGCCATCTTTATACAATATTCTAGACTTGTCTTATATTTTTCGGAAATTTGGTAAAATTCAGTTTTAGTTTTCATCGAGTTGAAGTAGCAAATTTATGTTTCGAATGAGGAGAGTCTAGAAAATTCCAGCTCTAAAGTAAGTCAAAATTTAACATTCTTTTCGTGGGCTACTTTGCTATATAAATCTTCGATATCTTAAACACATTCCTTGCCCATTATTTAGCACATGTCACACCAATCTCTTGTCTGACTGCCTGCCAAACGCTTAACGCTTTTTCTAGACCAACTGCAAGTTGAGCTAAAACAGCTAAAACGAATTGATTTTTCTGGCTATAATAATGTTATTTAGTTGGGCACATTTCATACTGAGTGCAACCAAAAACTTGTTTTTTGCATCATTATGTTTTCACGTTAATTGACGCTGTCAGCAAAATGTTTAAAAAACAAGTGAAATAAATAAAAAAATAAATAAGCAGCAGTTTGTCAGTAAGCGCCTAGACATATGTTTGCTATAAGCTACAGCTAAAGTATTACGTTGGACCTCTATAAATAATTGCGGAATTTAGGTGAAACATGTTCATGTCACGTTCAAATGTCAATCAACAACGCAGCTCAGCAGAGTGGGGGAGAGAGAGGGGGAGAGGGTCGGAAAGATTGTCAAAAGTTTGAATTTGACGCCTTTTTTCAGGTATGAAAAGCCAAGAGCTGCAAATGCAGCAGCTAGAGCGCCAGAATTCAGTCAAAAATGTGGACAGGTGGGAGAAATGGAAATGGTTTTGTGGGCCACATATTTGGCTGTTGGCCTCGTAGACTTGACACCAAAAAGTCCAGACATGCGCCAATATGTGCGCTAATTAACTTGAAATACGACAGCAAATTGTGCATGAAATAGGTAACTATAAGCTAGAAGTATACCCTGTATAAATGCAGGGAAGAAGTAAGCTAAATAAGTGAAAGTTTGCTTGACTTTTTACACATTTTCTATGCAGTGTATCTTTTAGTCTGTAGTCCTCCATTTCTACCCTACTACTACTTACCTAAGCAGCATTCTATCTCTTTAGTTACTGTAATTCATTAACTAATTAGCAATTGTCATGATTAACTTTTTCTTTCTACAGTTTTCGCTCTTTTTTCTCCCTTTATTTTCTCTCCTTCTCTATTTGTGTTTTGCGACTATTAACGCCCCTTTTCATGCGTATTTTCAGGTAGTTTTAATTTCGCTTTGCTCTATTTCATTTGCTCAACTTTTTTCAGCATTTCAGCGTTCACTTAACCCTTTTGTATTTCATTTAATTTAATTTAACTTTTATTTTTACTAAATGTTTCTTTATTTTGAACATTGTTGTCTCCGCATTCACCTGAGTTAGTAATTAGGTTAATGGATGATTGCTGTGACGCTCAGAATTTCGCTTGTTTAAGGTCAAGCAGTAACGCTGGAGAAATGTACAAAAAGTTGAAGTACAAGCAGCTTATTAGCAATTGTTGAGCACACTCGACTGTGACCCCTAAAAAAGTGATGAAAAAAACTGAAAATTGTCTACGCTGCTTGTAACTTAATCTAGCAAACCGACAAGACTCCCAAGCACTTGAAATCTCTACAAGAGTTTCAATCAAATACATCAACAGCTTTGACAAACACACACGCAAAGAAATCCCCACAGAGGGCAACAAAAAAACATTTGTTTTCTGTCAAATTTGCCTTTAATAATAATGTATATCATATATTTTCCCTAGTCTATGCAGCTGTCTCTTTTGCACCCACTCGAACGCCCCCACACACGCTAGGAGACACTGGAAACTGTTGATTAAATTACAAAGGGAAAAAAAGTACATGGAAAATGAGGAATAAAAACAAAGTGGAAGCTGTAACACGAATGATTGATGGCTGTTTGGTTGGAGTGGGTATGGAAAGGGGGTGGGGGGTGGGGGGGGTTAGGAAGGATGAAGAGGATCAGCTTAAGTGCATGGCAACCACAAAAGATACAAGATACAAGCTACAAGTTTTTCAAATTCTACTTTGTATTTGCTTTGTTATTTTACTCTTCTGTTTTTTGGGCACTTTTTCTCAACTTTTTGCCAGGCATACGAATAGTATTTGTATTTTGGTGTTCTTTATTTTTGAAAAGCATTTGAAACATTTCTGGCACATCGGCGAACGAATTGAAAATAGACCGTCGCGTCGGATGGGCGTGATGTGGCGGTGGTGTAGCGGTGTATCGGTGTTGCGGTGTCGCGACTGCATACCACAACGCATTTCAACTCGAACCGCAACGAAATGAAGATGAATTACCCACAAAACTATTCGCTAGGGATACGACAGACAGACAGACGGACGGACAGACGGACGGACAAACGGATGGACGAATGGACGGACACGTCAGCGCCCATCGTTGCTCGCATGCAAATTGTAAATTGCAAATCACAAATAAGTTTTTGCTGCGAGAAATTTGCACTCTGTTGATCAAAATGGTCAACACACACAACAGCTACAGATACAGCTACAACTACAGCCAACAGATACATTTACAACATACACTTAAATGCACCTTCTTGCCAAGAAATGTTCACAGTCAAAACAAAGTGGAAAAACTCAAGAAAATCGAGCGAAAGAAAGCAATGTAGAAATTTTTTGCTAGTTGTGAAATCTCAGATAAAGAATTAAGGTAATATAAATAGCTAGAATAGACTCCTATATAGCCAGAGACAGAGTCAGAGTCATTCAGTCTTTCAATCCATCCGTCAGTTAGGCAATCAGTGCAAATTGATGAATTGCCATTCATCAAGCTGCCACTGAGAGAATGCAGATCTTTAAGAGCATCGAATAGAAGACTTTCACAATAAGAAGAAGTGCCAAAAGCGAAACTGATGAAAAGCGTAAGGAAAACTGCACTGAATTTGATAGTAAACGAAGCAAAAGAAGTTCAAGTGATTGATTTGCAAGACAACAGATTTGTATACAATTTTTATATGAATTGAAAATGAATTTAAATTTGGAAAATGTTTCCCTTAAAAGATTTCCACTATGTAAACCGATCGTTATGAGCTGCTGATTTACTGCATAGCTGAGCTGCTTATAAATAAAAATTTGCCTTTCAAATAATTGATTTCCAAATACTTTGAATTCATATTTCGTTGCACAAATGTACAGTACTTTTATACCCTTGCAGAGGGTACACTGTTTTGTCACGAAGTTTGTAACGCAGGGGTTTTCAACACCATTCGACACCAGTATATATATTCTTGATCAGCATCCGTCTGTTTCTATGCAAACTAGTCTCTAACTAGTCAGTTTTAAAGCTATCTTGATGAAACTTGGTACAGATCTGTAATCTCTCTGCACGCAGTTCACATGTAAAAATCAGATAGATCGGACCACTATATCATATAGCTCCCATAGGAACAATCGTTTGAAATGCATGCAAATGTATGAACATTTTCGGTGTCTATTGACCGATTTCAACCAAATTCACGCCAAATGCATTTCTAATCGATCTCCGACTGTTGACAAAATTTTATACAAATCGGACAACTATATCATATAGCTCCCATAGGAACAATCGGTTGAAATGCTTAGTATCAAAATTTTCGGTGTCTATTGACCAATTTCAACGAAATTCACAGAGAATCAATTTCTAATCGTGTCTCATAATTTCAGTCGAATCGGACTACTATATCATATAGCTACCATAGAAATAATTTGAGATTGAAACGGAATAACCGCAATATGCATGACTGCAAGAGTATTTAATCTTTGGCCAGCAGAAGATAACCTCTTTTATTGCTTTCATATTTCTGTTACTTTCAGCCAAGTTATCTGCCCGTTTAAATGCCTTAAATTGCCTTAACAAAATATTTGTAAATTGTGGCACACTTTACAGACATTTATTAACAGAGAGTTCTTTGCTTCGGATAATAATTTACACAATTCAAACAAAATTTGCATTAAAAGCAGCGGCTCATTAGACCAAACTCATAAGTTGCCCCCTTGCTGGCTGTCTCACTGAGTGACTGACTGACTGATTGAGTGACTGACTGTCTCGCTGTCACTCCCTTCTCCCTTCCCCTACAGATACAAGTCACATGCTGCTGCCCTTCACTTTGATAGGCAAACGCACACGGCCCAACAGAATATTTTGGTGTGCAAAATATCATTTTATTTTGGTTTAGTTTGGTTTGGTTTTATTTTTTGGCTAGGGCTGCGACAGCAACATGAGGCGGCATTTGTTACTCGCAATTAGTTGCACTGTATTTTGTCAGCGGCTGCAGCTCCAACATGTGTGCGAGACGAGGCCGGCAAATGTCGAACGAGAATTGCACATGAAATGCAATTTACGAAATGTTTTCTTCAACGTTTGCATTGCGAAATTTAATTAAAACAGCAGCCACAACAACAACAACAACTACAACAAACACAATGAAATTAAATGCTGCACAGATCAGTGAGCGACAAGAGCGCCTGTTGGGAACTGTATTTGGCTGTATCTGTTTTGGGCCAAGTAAAAACATCAAAAAGTCCAAGTCAAGTGGCAGCAGGCCAGCCTCAGCTACCCCTCCAACCCTCAACTGCCCCCAAAAACAAAAATAATTTTACAAAATAATGAAGCAATGTGTAAGTTGTGTAAGGTTAGCAAAGGCGAACGGAGAACGGAGAACTGAGAACGCAGAACGCCAAAACAGCAAACACCAAAACGCATCCGCATGTGTATCTTTCAGATACAAAACTATATTTGTGTGTGTTCGGCAATCAATCATGTGCTCGAGCAAGTTTAAACCTTTTAAACAATATCATCTAGATGGCATTTTATTGGCATTGCTCATCATCATTGTCTTCATCATGTGGCAACTGTCGGTACCGGCCAAGAGAGACGTCAGCGTATTGCTCGGCATCATCAATGTATAGTTAAGTATATTATATGCTTATAAGTGTGTATCTACATCTGTTGTTGTATCTTTTAGTTGTTATTTCTATTTGCCCGCCATTTGGCACAAATCTTTCAATTCTACTTGGTAACAAGTTGCCGTTGCCAGCGCCTCCCGTGCCCCGCCCCTTTCTTGCCATTGCTTATCGCAGTCGGCAGCAAATACTCATTAGTCACAGCAATTTGAGGGCGTCAAGTGTGGGCGTGGCATGGCCCATGGTAGCCCACAAAACGCGTGAAGCATTGAAAATTGTCATTAGTTCGGCATTTGATTTTTGTAGCTCACATGTCGCAGAATCGTTCAAAACCGATTTACCCAGTCTCTCCCCCTCTCTCTTTCTCCTCCTCGCTTTCTCTGGGAAGACTGTTGTTTGTGCTCTCTTGGCTGCTCAATGATTTTCAATTAGAGTTTCACAGATTGCCGACACTTTTCCAACAGACAAAAGGCGTTAAGAGTGAAGCGCTTAGCTTGTCTTCGCCTTTCGCACAGATTGCAATTTATGTGCTGGTTTAAGCCATTTGATCAAGTGCCTGAGAACTGGAAAAAACCTGAGGGAGGTGGTCTCGTTTAATGGTTCATTTAAGACGTGGAAAAGCAAAGAAAAAGTAGCTAAAGTTTCAGTTAACAGTCTTTAAAGAGAGACAATGTTTTAGGCCAAGAAAAATCTACTCAACCACTTTAAAGCCCTCTCCCACTTTAGAGCCTGTCAAAACCCTTGTTCCAAAAACCATTCAATGCATAAATATTCCGATAATGTTATAAAACGGAGCAAACACATGTAAACAAAGTTTTAATCAAAGTAAACTACGAGTAAAGTAAAAACAAGAGCTAAACAAATAACAAAAAATCAAGCAAAATGATGGAAAACTTGAAGATGGAAGGGATAATCAAAGGCCAAAAGAAAAGGGTTAAGAAAATGTTAATGCAATGGCCGACAGTGAACGACTTTCATTGACACGTGACCTCAGAGCCCCTTGATCTCATTAATATAAACAATGGCAACACACACACACACGTTGACCCTTTTGGCAAAAGGTCACTCAATTACAGCTCGCATAACTTAACCCCTCAAACCACAAACAGACAACAAATTTTAACCCAAAAAATGAAGATGATTTTATAGCAAAAACAAAATAAAATAAAATAAAAGAAAATCTAGCGCTGGTCTCGACGCGCACCAGACACAATCCCACCCAAAAACAGCCAAAGAAAATCCGAAAGAAAAACCTCAAACCATAAATCCATCCATCTTTTCAACAAACTCGGCGTAGTCTTCCTCTTTGCCTCCACTTTCCTCTCTTTTTTTTTGCTTTTCTTTGTCCATTTGTTTGCTGTTGATTTGCGTTTTCGTCATTTTGATGTCAGTTCACTTGACGTGGCCAGCGGCACAACAACAGACGGGCCTAAAGGCACCCGTTGATCACTTATGACAACTATCTCCCTCTTTCACTAGTCCCCCTCTACCTCTCTGTCTCACTCTAGCGCTGTGTCGCCGGCTTCGCTCTTGTAATTTATGTGGAAAATTCTGCGTACATAAAACAATTTTAATTTTTACATATCTGCGCTGCTACTTTTCCTGCTCCTACTTTTCCCCCTCCTACTCCTCCCGCACCTCCTTTCTCCTCGCGTAATTTACGGGCCGCTTTTCATGTGAAAATCTTCACTAATTCGTCTGCTGCCTTTTCGCTGCTCGCTTTTCATAAATTTTATTTATGGAAAATGCTTTTAAATGCGCATAAAAAACACAAGCGTCAGTTCAATTTGCCTCGCAAATGTTTATTTTGTGTAAAGATTGATTTCTCTGACTCACTGGGAAAGTTTACCAAAGAATTGCACACAAAAATCATTTAATTAAATTTAATTAACTAGGAAAATGCATGTAAAACAAGGGAAACTGTAGGAAAAACAACGACAAATTACAGTGAAAATTCACCGCAACAAATCTCACACAATCTCCGACTGTCACGTGTGTGTGTGCGGGGGCGTTGGGGGTAAAGGGGGCGTGTATTTCCCCCGAGGCAAAGGCAACAGTTTTTTTTTTCCATTTTCCTACATTTTTCTGCTGTTTTCACTTAATTCACTTGTTGTTTAAGGTGTTTTAGGTTTCTAGCTGCTACTAAATAGATTTTCCATTGCGTCAATGCCTCAAATATTTCCCCCCAAAATACGTTGACAATTGGCAATGTCTTTGGGCCCGCAAACAAAACTAATCAGCCACGTAATTGAAGCACCTTCAAGTAAAAAATAAAATAAAACAAGCGGAAAACTTATTAGAAATATTCGCATTTTTTACGGCCTGACGGAAATTGAGCAATGGGGATTATGTATGCATGAGAGTCTTACATAAATCTTGGGGCACGTGTCGGTCTGAATATATGTGCCATAAAGTAAATATATATATACAAGCAGATATCTATTTAAAGACCAAAGTACGTAGAACTGTAGGTATTTATTTAAGCTATAAATTAAATGTGGCACAAATTGATTAATAAACTAGCTAAGTAAACCAGTTATCCAACAGTTATTTAACCCCTTTTTATAAAACTAATTGATTTAGTTATAGTTTAATTGCTTTTATTTATAAACATTTTATTCGTCAGTTAACTACAGCGACTACATAAATAAAGCCACATTTTTAGCCAGTTTTGGTCTATTCTATTCTAGGCACACTGCCAAAATGCAATCACATAAATATAGGCATATGTACAAAACTGTTTGATCAGCAAATTATGAATAGAAGCAAAGCTATTTCATTCAGTTAATGATACGTTAATGTGCGTTGGCATCAAAGTATATAATTTCTGGGCAAGTTCTCCGACATTTGAAGAATGTAAATTGATTTACGTTATTTGGTGTACACCTCTAAATTCCCAGCTTAGTGCATTAATCTGTTAAGCGTTGGAAACTGTCAACATAATCCGCATGTCGAGTGAAATATGCAATTTATTAAGAGTGGAAAATCTTTATTTAATTCGCAGCTTTCTTTGTTTTAAACGTAATGTTACCAATTGCCCACTTGGCAACTTGAACAACCACTAAAACCTCACAGCCATAAAGACACTACACCACACCCTACACACACACCCCTACACACACCCCCGTTAAGATACACTCCACAAGACTTTACCAGAAATATGCTCCAAATGAAAATGTGTATATTTTTACGCGGGTCTAAAGGAAAAGCGGGAAAAACCAAGTGGAAAATCTACAAAATTGCTTCATGTTGTGCAGGCGAAAATTTATAACAAAAGCAATTGCAGTGCCATAAAAATTACATTCAGCCACAATTTCGGGCATAGAACCATAATAATCAACAGCACCTGGCGATGAAGAGGAGTGGCTGGGAGGGGGGACTGGGTGGCGCTGGGTTGAAGTGGCATAACCGAGGTGGGCAAATGACGATGGACGACTATGCAAACAATGCTGGCCGTCTCCATTTTCAACTTCCTGCCGCTTTAAAACGGCTCCCCGTTGCCATTTAATGGCCAAAAGTGCGAAACGCGTGCTTGCCACCAAAAAAACGATACATTCTGTGGCAAGGGCGGCTGTGTGGCATGCCCCACACAGCAGAGGCGAGCCACGGTGTATAGCATTTCAAATGTTTACTTTGTTGTCGGCCCACTAAATTTGGCCGCAACTTTGAAATGTGTTAATCATCAAGAAGAAGAGCGAAAGAAACAACAAGAAAGCAGACAGAAACAAGTGTGAGAAATAGCGAAAGAGAGTGAGTGAGTGAGAGAGAGAGAGAGGTAGAGCGAGCAGAAGATGTAGAGCAAAGAGTGCACACATTGCATTTGTTGTTTATGTAAACACCTTCACACACACACACACGCACACACACACACCTCCCACAAATGAAAATTAAGAAAACAAAAAACAAGTAAGAAAGGCTATAGTCGAGCGAACCGACTGTAAAAGACCCCGTACCTCTTCTGGTGCGCATTTTCCTTAATTTTCGACCGATTTGTCCTATGGGAGCTATAGGCTATAGCTGTCCGATCCGGATCAAACTTGGTGTGGATAGTTATAATACTACCGAACAGGTACTGTGTGCATTTGGTCACGATAGCTCTTATAGTTCAGAAGCTGTAGGGTAATAAATTTTCCTAACAAAATAACGGACTTCCATTCCAAATTTGGTGGTTCTAGCTCTTGGAGTTTAAAAGATCCAGGTGTTCATCGCTATATCGACTCGGTTGTTGATGCTGATCAAGAACATATATACTTTATAGGCTTGCAAAAGCTTTCTTCTGACAAACTTAATAGACCCTCTACTCTTTTTTAGCGTACGGGGTCTAAAAAACAAAACTCAACTCAACTGAACTCAACGACTTGTTTTAAATATTCGTTTGTCAGCAGTTAGCCAAAGTTTGTGCCCCTCTGCCAACCCCTTTGCCTACTAAAAACTCTTTGCAAATTAACACATGTATTTGTTTGTACACTCCACATACCCTGTAGTCACAGAGAAGGGGAGCAAGCAGTCATGGCGCTGACAAATTTGTCACGAACTTAACTACTCCCCATAAATATAAATGTAACATTGCGTATACGCAATGTTTACTATATTATTTTATTTTACTCTACTTTTGTATAGGGTATTTTGAAGCCCATCATTACGTCTGCTGTTTTTACAGCATTTTTGCAGCTGTATTTTTGCATTGCTTCTATCAATATTTAAGCAAGCTTTATTTGTTTCTATATCGATTTCAATTTACATTTATGTTTTCATTTCGAAAAAGTGTATAAATAACTGTATCTTTTAAAAATAATACAGCTAAAGATACATTGCCTGAAACACTCTAAACTGCATATTTTTACAGCTATAATAATATAATAAACTTTATTTCTTTATCACTAGAATTTTATTTATAGTTTATGCATGTTTTCTACGGGTATTTAGTAGACTTTAAATAAAAAGGGGTACGAAATATAAATAAAATACTTAGACCCCTATGAAACTACTTTCCTTAAAGCTTTAAAGTCTTTAAATATTTAGTTAATTTCTGTATTTCTGGTACTTCAAAGCCTCTTAGTTATGCCCCCAAAGGCGAACTAAATATCTTTTAAAATGCACATATTTTGAGGAATTTTTCGAGAGCATTTTATAGCCGACTTTGATCCAGTTTTGCATATTTGTCAGCTACATTTTTAGATTGTTGTTTTCATAGGTGTTTGCTCTCTTTGTTATTGTTTTTTCTGTAGCTGTTCTTGTGAAATGTGCTATCAGTAGCACAATTTAAATATTTTACGATAAAACAAAACAAAAATAAAGTGAATTTTACATTTTTTATTTGTTTGTTTCTTATATCGTGCGGTGTGAACGAACTGTCAATGGATCAACGTATTTTTTGTATTATTCTTTGGCAAATTGCACTCGTTAGATAAAGTATCTTTTGGTGTACGTTTGGTGGCATAGCAAAGTTGTTATAAAATGGAAGCTTTTCTTATCTGTGGAAAACGTGAGGCAGCTGCGGCAATCACTTCCGCTAGCTGCAACATGTCTTAGCTACACAAACCAGCTGTCTACCTGTTGATAACAGACCAAGTGATAGTGGCAATAAACAGAAACTACCTGTAGATACTGCTGCTGAAAGGCCTTGAAAGGTCTATGAGTCCCAAATGTATCTTACCACAATTAAATCAATAAAATTCAAACGACTGCAGTGGAAAACTTACCTAAAAAGAGAGAGAGAGAGAGAGACAAAAAATACATAAATTAGTAAACATTTTTAAAAGCATGTGCTTAAATCAGACTAATATTAATTATTTAGGCATAACACATTAAAAGCTCATTTAAATTGTTGGCGATTCAATTAATAAGTCAATTCAATTATTCCACACAAAAAAAAACATTTATTTTTTAGCTGACCTCAACAGTTAATCAAGTCGCCACTTTACTGCAATATTTTGATTAAAATAAAATTTACGATACATTTTTTTACATATATTTTTTTGTGCCTGATTATTTGTATTTCAATTTCATTTGTGACCATCCAAAGGCATATTTTATTACGTGAATCATATTTGATTTGACGGCGGATGGCATTAATAATTTGATTAAGCAATAAATTTAAGCGCAACAACATAGAACCTGCAGCTTATTGTAATTAATCGTTTTCATAATCAATTCAAATTGCCGCAGATACAGAAATTAACAGTGAAAAGGAAAAAACTTCCGCTGCATTTATATAAATCAATTTTTTACTTATTTTTTCAGCATTTTTCTGACCATGAAACGGTTTTTTGTGCAAGTGCAGCAATTAAATTTTAAACTTGGCAACAAAAAGTTAAAAAAGCAAAAACAAACATGGCGAACTACACGTGTTTGTAACGGTATTAAGTGCGTTTCTGTGCCCTGTAGGCGAGTGGGTATATAAATTAAATGATTTTAAAGAAACATTTATTTATTTAAATATATTTTAAGTGTGTTTTTGTGCCCTGTAGGCGAGTGGGTATATAAATGTATTGCTCTTAAGGAAATATTTATTAATTTAAATATATTTTAAGTGCGTTTTTGTGCCCTGTAGGCGAGTGTGTATATAAATTAAATGATTTCGAAGATATATTTATTTATTTAAATATATTTTAAGTGTGTTTTTGTGCCCTGTAGGCGAGTGGGTATATAAATTAAATGATTTTAAAGAAATATTTATTAATTTAAATGCATTTTAAGCGGTATCTGTATCTACTGTTTCAGTATTTTTAATAAAATGCATAATTCGATTGGAATTCTTGACACATGAGATACAAATGTAAATTGAGTTTTGATTTCTGCTCAGCAATTTGTTTATTCATTAACTGTAACCCAAAAAAACTACTAACGAAAGTGAGTTACAAACATTTCGATTATTTAAGCAATTTGTTGGTCTCTTGCCGCTCTTAAAGTTGCATGCAACTTCAATTGGCTCAAATAAAGTGGCAACATATTCGATGAGGTTTCGGGCTCGAATTGGGTCAATAAAGAAAATGAAAACGTACAAAACGATACGAATATTTGTGCACAACAAACAAGAGCGAACGAAGCAGAAAAAGCAAATGGAGAAGAACAAGAAATTATATTGTTGCCATAAAAAAAAAAAGAGTTGCAACAAAAACCAGAAACGTGGTGCAGTGCATGCCACATGCAACAGCCGCATAACTTAACCCTTTGAGTGTTGGAATTGTTGGGGAATTTTTCCATGAAATTCTGTAAAATCAAGTGTTAATCAACTTGAAGAGCATTTAATAATTGTAATTTTTTATATTTGTTAAAAATTTTATATTTATTTAAGTGGACTTCCAGTTGTTCCGCCTGTTTTAAGTTTCATTTCCATCATTCGCCGTGACTCAATGCGCATTCTGAGGAGCTTACAATTTCATGCAGTTTGGCGGCAGCTAACGGGTTAAAAAGCTGTGTCAGACATTATTGCATTTCATTGGCATTTCGCAAAGCGCAGCTCCGAAAACATGTTTATATGCACACGCACACGGAGACGAACGCACACTCACACATACCTATACGTATCGTATATAAATAAAGCCCCAGCACCGTTAGCAACACCACAAACAGCGCAAAAAAAATAAGTAATGAAAGAAAGAGCCGCCGTCCCGAAAATAAAACCGTAAGCAGCGCGTTGCTTTTGGCATACGCAGCCGCAGTCGACGCAGACGCTGGCAGCGTAGCATGTGCATGTGGGGACTCCATACTTGCAAGCTCTCTCCCGCATGCACTCTCTCACTCACTCTCTTCGCTGCATGCTCATTCGCCTGCATGCAAGTGTAAGCGCAGCTTAATAAGAGAGAGCGTCATGTGTGTGGAAGTGACGTCGCCGTCGCTGCTTGTCGTTTTTGTTTGTTGACTGCTTTTTTTATCTTTGTGAACTTCGCGCGATCGTGTCGCACACATTGAAAAGCACTCACATTTAATTATAATTCGCGCGGTTTTTACTGTTTACTGTTGTTACTTACATTTTTTTTTAGTAGGTCAGCGAAATTGTTATTTGTGCACAATGCTGCCAGCGCCGCTGCCGAAACAGACGCAGCTGCAGCTGCGCAAAAAAACTGGATTTCAAAACGCAGCGGCGACAGCAACAACAACAACAAAGAGAACAGTGCATTGAAGGTAAACCAGCACATAAAAAAGAGAAGATGAAGCAGAATCAAAAGAGCAGAAAACTGCATTGATTTGAAGTTGTTGCATTCGCAAAAAGCAAAAGGCTTAAAACTTGTTTCGGACTGCAGCACAAAACAGCACACAAAACGGACAAACAAAAAGCGAAAGAAATAACAAGAAATTTCCATAATAAGAGCGCAAAGAAAAATAAGCGGTGGCAAAAGCTCTCCGAAGAAGTCGACCACAAAGTTCAAGCACCTGCCCAAAAAAATAAAAAAACAGCGAAAAAAAATTATATATGGAAAAACGTACCAAAATAAAGAAACAAACGAGCAACAGCAGAAATGCGGTTACCATAACAATTCCATTTATTTTATCTACGTACTTAACTGAAAAAAAAAATGCCGCTACAACTGCGACGCCGGCGTTGCTGTTGCTTTCGCTGCCGAAGTCGCAGTTGGCGTTGACGCCGTCGTTTGTGGCGTATGAGCAATTGAATAATTACAATCGACAGCGCAGCAACAAAGCCACCTACTCCTCACAAACACACACACTCACATACTCACAAATAAACGCCCCACAAAATGGAAAAAGAATAACAACAACAAATACAGGCCCTATAAATAGCAGTGCAAAGGCAACAACAAAAGAACGCAGCAACAATTTTTGTGTTTTAAAGAGATTTGAGCAATTAAAACTTATGATAAACACGGCAAAAAAATAACCAGAGAGCGAAACAAAAAGAAGAGAGCACAAACAGTGTAAAGAGCGTATGCTAGCAAACGCACACATAAAGTGTAAGCACGCGTTACGCATGTGGGAGAGCGCTGAGGTAAAGCGAGTGAGAGCGACACCGCAAGAAGAGAGGCAACGATCTTCAACCGAAGAGCGTAAGCGTGAGAGCATAGAAAGCCTAATGACCGTGGAGGCAAAAGAAAGCAGCAAAAGCAAAAACAGAAGCAAACACAAAAATTGTTTTGCCAATGACGAATTATGCACTTGCTTGGTGGTAAGGGGAGGGGAGGTGTGGGGGGCTTGTCTTGAAGCTGCGACGTCAGCAGCGAAGCAGCCGCTGATGCTGCTGGCAGTGATGAGTCAAAATGGCCAAAAATTGCGCGCCAAAAATAAGCGAAATAAGAAATTTGGCATTAACAAATTGCCAAGGCACTTTGTAAATAGCAATTGTAATAGTCACACAAGGAAGGGGAACGGAAAGCGGGAGGGTGAACGACGGTAATTGATAGCGAAAAATATGAAAAATGTCGAGAACAAAGAAAATTTACTGCAAATTATTTGACGGTAGTTTTCCGTCAGTTAGCCTCATAATAGCTAAATCTAGCGGATATAATGAAAACAATTAGTTGAGTTTCCAATCAAATCGGTTCTTTGTGTTTCTTAGAAAATTCGTTTATTACGCTGCCATAAACGTATCTCAAAGTTATGTATCTTTTGTACGTAAAGTATCTACAGCAGTTTGTAAGTGTTCTGCAAGACAAGCGCTACCAGTAACTGGTGTACAACTATGCCAACTAGAACACCACGTTCAGCTGCGACAAAAGCACGGACAGGTAAATAATTGTCAGGTGGGAGACGCTGGTAGAAGCTAGGAGATAAAATAAAAACGTGTTTTCGTATTGCAGCCATCATCGTACGCTATTTATCGGAACCACCCTCCCTCCCGCACCCCTCTCACCAACCCCTCTCACTCTTAACTGGGCAGAAACGTGCTTTTAGACTGGCATACCAAAGCCAACTGGAAATTGTATCTAATTAGTCTACCGGTCTACGACGGCAGCAACAGCAATTGCCACGCCCCTCTGCCTACTGCCCCCGTTTTGCCAGCAGTGGGGGAGAGCGGCAAGGGGGCGTGTCGGGGCTGATAGACGCCCCCATTTAACGTATGCTCGCTGGCTAATAAATAAATTCGAGAATGGGAATGAGACAAGTTTTATAGTGCATAAATAATTTCACACCCACAACGGCAACGACAACAACAACAACAAAAACATGCATATGAACATGCACAAACTTGTCAACTTGCATTCTAAATTATGTTGATAATTATTGCGAAATTTGCGCCGAGACGCTGCTATTAATTAAGTGTTTATTTGTTTATTTATTTATTTAATATCTTTTTTTCTGCACGTGATTTATGCAGCGGAATTTCGCGAGGAATTTAATAAGCATTTTCAAGTTGTTTGATTTATGTGCATAGACTTTGAAGACCCTGTAGTCTGGGCTTGAGTTGTGCAAAGGTTTTTGAGGATTTAATCGATGATAACTAGATAAAGTATCTCTATTGTATTCCTCTTCCTTCATCTACTTCATTTCTCTATCTTCCTTCCTCTGTCTTCCTTCCTCTATCTTCCTTCCTCTATCTTCCTTCCTCTATCTTCCTTCCTCTATCTTCCTTCCTCTATCTTCCTTACTCTCTCTCCCTCTCCTCTCTTCTGCCTCTTTCTCCGGTAATAGTTAATAGAATCATTTGAAAAACTTTGCTCACTTTAAGTCCAGCGATCAGCTCTAAAGTTCTCTCTTTCCCCTACACGCTTTCTCTACCTTTCTCCATCTCTCCTCACACCCCTTTCCTTCTCTTCTCCACTCTGCTCGTCACGCTGTCAGCTCATTAACTTCCTGTTTAACAGAACTTGAGTAATGATTTCAGTTCTTACTGTGTCTTATTTCTTGACTTTAAAGCCACGATCGTTATCACAAGTTCTCTCTTACACACAGTCTTGGCCCAAATTGTAAACGCTGCTGCAATGCACAGCTTGCTCTGCAGATACAATAAAAAAGATACACTTACACACACACACACACTCATACACATGACAATTGACTAACGCCAAACGGCAGCAAAACGAGCATTAAAATCAGTCGCAAAGACAGAAAAATAAAACCACGAAAAAGTGAGAGACAGAGAAAGATACATGGAGTGAGTGAGAGCGACGTCACTTGACGACGTTCAAGTTCAATAACCTGGCCAACAGTTACACTCGCACACACACACACACACACTCGCACACACAGAGGCAATTACCAAATAATGCGGCACATGCACATGAAGCAAAACGCCGGCAAAACGGGCAAAGAGCAAAAGCAAATGAAAAAAATATAAAAAATAATATAAAAAGCATAAAAAACGAGTAAGAAAGCTTTGATTGATAGTGGCGCAACTGCAAGATACCCTGCAAGCAGCTAAGTAGAGTTTACTATGAGTCACTTAGCCACAAAAAGGGCTGTAAAGGGGCGTGGCAGAGTCAGCCCTACACTAAATTTATTCAACTCCCTGCTGATGCCTTCCAGCATACCCTGTAACTCTGTTCGACTGTAACAAGCCTACCCCCAGCTACATATACCCCCTTACAGGGTATGCCAAAGTAAATTGAAACAAAATATGCGACGCCGTCGTCGTCGTCGTCGCGGCCGCCGTCTGCTGCTTACATAACAGCAAATAATGTTAAAGCAGCGGTAAAGCAAAGTCAGAGAGAGATGGAAAGAGATAGCAGCTCACGAGTGGAGACAGCAAGCACAAATAATGACAAACAATAACAAAAAAGTCAAAAAAAGGAGAAGAAACCCGAAAAAGGTTTAAAAAACACATCAAAAAATCAGGAAAGAGCCAAAAAAAAGAGCAATCGAAATTACATTCGAAAAGATACAAAGCCAAAGATACAAAACAATTGAAGAGAAAGAAGAAAAAAACTGATTCGACAGCTACAGGCCACAGATACAAACATACACAGATGTGTATCTGTGAGTTAGTTTGAAAATTGTGAAACAATTCGGGGGAAGGCGAAATAAATGTTGAACACAACTGCAAACGACTTAATCTGAAAGCTATAAACGATTAAACAGCTGATTAACACATTAGAGCAAAGTATCTGACAGATACATATGCGGGCAACGGCGCGGCGCCGTGAAAGATACAGACTAAATGTGGCGCCAAAGCAAAGTGTGTACAAAATAATGTATCTGCCGGAAAGTATCTTAAAGATACTTATAAAATAAAAAAGTATCTTTAGCTAGAAAAACGCATCTGACAACTCAAAAGTATAAGAATTTTAGAGTTTAGAACCAAAAGTAAGTGAAGCGGTACTTCCGAGCCACACGCCGTATCTAGATACTTTATGGTAAAGTCGCCGACTGCCAAAAATTTCATTAGTCAGCGCTTTAAGCCAGCCAAAATAATTAACAACCACAAAATTTCTGTCTAAGCGAAAATTACAATGAAATTCGAATGAAAAGGCGCCGCTCGAGCATTAAAACTATCTACAAGATACTTTTTTTTTTCATCCTCACAAAAAGCACCAACTAAAAGCTCATAATGCGTGCAAAAAGAATCGAAAAAAAAGCCAAAAACTTTATGCTCCATTTTCAGTTGTTGTTCTACAAATAGGGAGGGCGATGGGAGTGGGGGGCGTGGTAGGAAACAGGCCTTTTGTTAGGTAAATATTTCATGGTATTTCACTCACGAATTTCATTTGGAAAATATTAGAATTCTTTGAACGTATGAAAAGAAAGGAAAAGAAACGAAAACGTGGCGCAAGCAATAATCATAATAACAATAATACACAGGCAAAGGAAAGAAACAGAGAGTGAGGTGTGAGAGAGAGGGAGAGAGGAGAGCGAAGAAAACATGTTCCAAAACTGTTGTAATGAGTCAAAGTGAAAATAAACTGTAAGCAGCAGCAAATGGGAGCAAAGGGGAGGGAAAAGAGGAGTAAAAAGGGGAGGAAAAAAGCATGTCAAATGAAAAACTAATTGTAGCGTTGCGAATTGGCCAAAGCCATCGAAGTTGGTAATAGAAAGAAACACAAGAATGGCCAAGAAGCAGCAGAGAAACAGAAAGACAGCGAGAACTGAATAAAGGTCTATTTCTATGCAAGTCACGGCTGGGCCGCAGGGTGCCCATAACACAGCCCCAACCCTCAGTGCCCCCGACCACTACACACCTTCCGCTCCCACACCCCACGCACACGGCTTGTAATTGACGCAAGTTCGTAGGGGGTAGGGAAAAAGTGGAAGAAAAAGTGCTGCAACCTACGAAAAAATGCAGGCAAAGGCGACAATTGTGTGTGCGTGGCATATTGACAACAAAAGGTACTAGAAGTGGGCTTGAAAGAGGTATAACTGGTAGCTGAAAGACCCTGTAATGAGTAGACAAAAGTTGTGCTAAAAAAAAAGACCAAATTAGCAGCCTCTAGGCTCTAAGCTCCACCTACTACTTCTTTAAGCCACTGAAAACTAAGCCAACCCCGCACACACTGCCTACAGGGTCTACAAAACCTACTGAAGCAATCAAACGACAGGCACAGCTAATAGAAAACCGTTAGCAGCCGTTGGTAATTGGCATTTAAAAGTGTGTCGCCGTCGACGGCCAAAAAGCGCACACAAAACAAAAACTCGATGAGCTGTGCAATCGAATGACTAAATGAATGAATGTCCGACTGAATGAGTGAATAAAATGGACATGAAGATGTCAAGGCGCAGGTAAAGCGAGCAGCAGAACGGCGGAGGGTTAGGAAAAGATACTTGTATCTGAAGGTAAGCTAGCGAAGAGAAAGAAGAGCGTCCGAAGGGGTAAAGGGGGTAAAGAAAGCAGTACAAAAATAATTATAAATAAATAACTTAATTACTCAAAGTAGTTTAATTAAAAAACTCTTTTATTAAAATAAAATAGGCTCAGAATTTGCAGTAATTTAATTGAATGCAAACTGAACTTGACCTCAACTCGCAGTGTGCACACAATAAATGCTTGAATCTTGCTGCTTGACATTTGCACGACATGTTGCGACTTGTTATGACTTGTCTCGACTTGAGCTTAAGTTGCAAGCACTTGAAAATGTAGCTGAAAAGCTAAGATTTTAGACACAACTCAAAGAGTAACACATTTCTTGAAACTGCACTCACAATTTGCTCTCTCACACACTCCCTGTTCCTCTCTCCCCCTCCCTACCTCACCCTCTGCTCGTTTCTTTCGCAAAAATATATTGCTTCATTAATGCAAGTAGATGACCTCGTTCAACCGTTCCATTTTATCAGAGCGTTCTTTTTGCACACTTTCCTTTCGCAATATGCATGCGACAGATGCAGATACACAGATACAAAGATACAGATACAGTTGCACTTGTATCTCATACTCAGTCTCAGCAACAAAATATGGCGACATGAGATGGCAAACGACAATGGGCCATATATCAAATTATATAAACGTGTACTTAAAAAACTACACTTCCGACCTTCGGGAGAAAGACCCAGCATGACATCCGGCAAATGTATCTAGATACATGTGTAGCTGTAGCTGTATCTGCAGTTGTAAGTAAATGACAAGAAACAAAACGAAAACGAACTCAAGAACAAAGCGCAAAAAGAAAGCAACGAGGGCTCACTTCGAGTAGGCTGCCTAAAGGTGGCAAGGGGCGCGACCACTAGGCGAGCGGGGGAGCAGAGGTGCAGGGGGGGGCGCGTGTGGGGAGATGAGAAACTGCATAACACAGCGCGACATAAATTGAACTTTTTTCTTTGCGCTCAAACTTGTCACTGAGAGTGAGAGCAAAAAACTAAACGACTGAGGGCTCGCGAGAGTTACTCTCCCTCTCTGCCTGCCTCTCTCCCCCACTCACTCCCCCCTCTCTTTCACATGCGTCGCTTAGCACTTGAGGCACGATTCATAATTTCTTGTAATTGGAGTTTAAATCGTCGTCGTTCCGTCGTGCAAAACTTGGCAGCTGTTAACTCACTTATTTTTGGAAAATTCTGCTATTTGTTTGGCTTACAAGATTCACAGACTCAAGGGGGAAATCTGCAGTTAAGCGGCAAAAGCTGCGAGAAGTGTCTAATGTGACAGGAAGAATTTAAGAAAACTTTAATACAAATTTTAGGCAATTTTTTTAAAGGTAGAAAACAAGCAACTATAAGATTTAATAAATAATTTTATAAATTACATTACGAAAATATTAAAAATTTTATTTTTATTATTTAGACTACCAAATAAATTTATTTGCTTAATTTTTTGAAAGACAGAAATCAAACAATTATTAGATTTCATAAATATTTTTATAAATATTTTTATAAATTACTTAAGAAATGTGGAAATTTTGTTTCCAAACCAATTTATTTACTTTCTTTAGCTAATTTTTTCTTCAAAAAAAATACAGGGTATACAAAAGCTTAAGTAATTAGTTGTCTTATTTTTATGGAACACAAAACAAAATTTCTCTGGAATTTGCGACCGAAATATGAATGAAAATTCAATTAAAAATTCTGTGCCATTTAACAGTAAAATCAAAAAAATGTTTTATAAATAAATTTGTTAAGCAACTGAGGCTAATTTTATATGCCAGTCAGGCATGAAATTCATTTACTACTCGTACTTAAAGTGTGACCAGAGGAAACAAAAGAGCAAGAAGAGTGACGACAGCAGAGGAAAATGCAATCAAGCAGAGTAGAGAGCGGAGAACAGAGAGAGAGAGAGAGAGCAATCAGTTAGGCAGCTACACAATTGGCAAAAGGAAGGAGTGGGAAAGGGGGGAGAGAGGAGGTTAACCACAAATATAACTGCGAGTTTTTGTGGACGGCAAAAATGCCATTTACAGCGAGCATGTTTCAATATACATCGTACATCCATTATTACAATCAAAGACAAATTGCATGATATTTGATGTTGAGTTCTGGCCGAAATCGATAGTCGGCCATTCACTGGGGAGCGCCACAAGTGATGAGCCAACTGAGACTCAATGCCATTAACTTGGCTTGCATACAAATACTTACACATGGAGTTCTTTGGGCAAACTTTGTGCTCAATCTGTGCAAAAGATACTTTAGCTCACATTCGACTGAAGACGAAACTTTGGCAAATTTCAATTAGTTCAATTAGAAATGCAAAAAGGGTTCACGATGTGTGTACACACTGTCTGTCTAAGTGCAGGGAAACGCAGAAACAACCCTCGCAAGCAGACATTATGCTTACAACCCTCGCAATTCGGCGGGGCAAAACTTTTGGCAATTAAAACTTTGAAATGAAAAGACAATAAAAATCAATTATTGTTAATATCAAACGCAGCGTGGCAAGCAGCGGCAAAAAAGGTAGATAGCTTTAAAGCGCGAGGGTTGCTCGAGAGATATGTGGTGGCCTTAGAGGGGTGTAGTCAAAAGATGCGTAGAAAAAGTTCAGCAACTTTAAGTTGAGTTGGACATGAATTAAGTCACAAATTTTTAGATTTTCAAAGCATTACCTACTTAAAATCCATTTAAAAATTAACCTTTCAAACTAAAATATTTAATTAAAGCTCTTGAGCTACCGCTGGAACTGCCCTCGCCAAAGGATGCCACCCCTATCGAAGAATGATGGTCAAAAATGCAGATTTCCGGACGTTGCCCGGACGACGCATTTAATTAACTGTGAGAGCGAAAGAGATAGAGCAGGTGAAAGGAAGGGAAGTGGGAGGGGGGTGGAAATATGCCGAGTCAAAGGACAGCAGAGTTGGCCAACAACTGATGCATTTCTGGCCACCATTAGACCTTGCTTGCAACCATGTGCTCTCAAAAGACCTTGCGGCAATGAGTGCTTTTGGGTGGTTTGGATTTGCTGCAGGTAACAAAAAACTGGGGAAAATTGTGAAAATTGTACAAAAGGGGTTGGCATTTGAATGAATCCCTGGCAACGACCTCGAGACGCACCACCGAAAAACCCGCGCGTGCAACATGATTAACTGAGTGAGAGAAGAAGTAGCAGTGGCAGTAGCACAAGTCAAAGAAGGAAGGGAAGGAGGTAAAGGAGGAGGAAGAAGGGGTACTTGATGATGATGACGATGATGATAATGCTGACTAAGCCCAGGCACAGATCCAGTGCTAATGCTGTCTCGGTCAGACGAGTATGCAATCTATTTATAACTGTCTGGCGGGGGCAGCTGCGATTAGAGAGGGGAGGCAGGAGCAGGGGGGCCAGCGGGGAGCATGCAAAATTTATTTGCCATGGCTGTTGATGCCACCGAGCCAACTGCGTGCGTCACGCGGCCAGACGCAACGGCGTCGTCGCTGTTATGCATCTGCGGGGAGTGGGGGAGAACTAGCGCTGGAGTTGCTGCATTTGAGTGGTCAGTGGGAGTAGGAGTGGCGAGTAGAGATAGAGTATGGGGTGCGAGGGGAGCGCCTTTTGACAAGAGTGCAAATTGCAGGCTGCGGTCAAAAATTTGTAGCTTTGGTTGCCAGTTGAAATGTTGGCTAACAAAACGAAGCAGACACAAAGAGAGGGCTCAAATGAAGTATTTAGGGGGTAGATAAATCGAATTGTTTAGGGGCAAAGTTTAGTTAGAAGGCAAAAACTAAGAAAAAGTGTATATAAAATTTATTAAATACATTTTGAATGCATTAAATCAATTAAAAATTGAAATTTATCTTCAGTAGTAGATAAGAATATATTTTAACTATTAAGAATATTTAGACCTAAATAAATGCATTCAGAATTGAAATTTATCACATATTTCTAATTAAATAAATCCATTAAAAATTTCAATAATATTTTATTTATTAAGCATATATATGTACTAAAATAAATCCATTAGAAATTGAAATAATATTTAAGTTATTAAGAATATTTAGACCCATATAAATGCATTAAAAATTGAAATTTATCTTCAGTAGTTACTAAGAATGTATTTGAATTATTAAGCACATAATTTACCTAAATAAATCCATTAAAAATTCAAATTTATATTCAGTTGTAACTAAGAATACATGAACTAAGAATATATGAATTGTTATACATATTTTCAATTAAATAAATCCATTAAAAATATAAATTTATGGACAAGAAGTTTCTGTACAAAATATGCTTAGTAAATAGTAAAGTTTAAAAGGCAAAAAATTCAGAAAAAGCTGAAGAATTGTGGGTTAAATTTCTATCAGCTAACGATAACTATCCTAGAGACTTTTAGTCAATTTTTTGATTAAATTTAATCAAACATTTACAGCTTTAAAGTCTACTAAAAACAGCTGCAACAAAACTGGCTTTAACCCACAACTAAAACAATTATAGTCAAACTATGAGCAGCAGTTTTGAACTCAGAACTTGCCACTTATCGATAACATATGCAACACTTATTTTTCTATCGTTTTTTGTTGTTATCGTTACTAAGCGCATTTCAAACGCGATGCAGCGAAACAAAGTTTGTCTGAGCTGTGGAAGAAACTTGCACATCATTAAGACAGTGCTGCTCGGAAGTATTTTCGCACTTGGCATCTTTTGAAGAGGCAGCTGAATCCTTAGACCCTGTAACTGCCCCCAAGTTGAGGCGGAAGGTTTTTGTGTAAGACGTGTTAAACGTTTATCCACACTGCAAAGTGCAGTTAAGCGTGTTGAACTTTTTCATAAGTTTTCTTCACTTTTTCCAACCATTTTTTTATACTCTTTGCTTTTGTGCGGCAAGTGCACTTAATCACATGGAAGTGCCGGACGAAGAGGGGGGAAAGGGGGTGGAATAATGGGCGGGTTGGAACGTGTGGCAGGTGTCCCCGTTTTACCACTTTTGGGCGACAGTCGCAGGCACGTACGCAACAGCAAAAGTCGCCTCTAGGCCATGTTGTTGGCCAAAGCTTAAACGATGCCAAGTGGCAAGCGTGCGTCTTAGCCTGGTCTGAACCTTAAGCAGCAGAAACACACACACACACACGTCTAGGCTAAAGGGCCAAAGCGCAACATGGCCAAAACCCTTCAAATGACGAGAAGATGCTGCTTCATGTGCTAATTGCGCTGTCAAGTCAAGTGAGCGAGAGAGACAAAGCGGAATGAGAGACAGAGAGAGCGCACAGACGGAAGCAACAGCTCAAATGCCAAATGAGACACCCACACACACCAACACACACTCCCGTCGTAAAGAGAATATTTGTTGCATACTTTGCGCGGCCGCAGCAGCAACCTTTTCCGCTCTCAGCACAGAATTTCCCTTAACAACAATTTGCGACACTGCTAAACAACATTTTCCCCTCATATTCATTTTCATTTCGATTCAACCTAAGCAATTTCAACTCAATGTTCCGCGTCCCATTGAACACACTCAACCCAACCCACACACAGTTCAATTCTATTGTTTCTATTACTTTTCGTGTTCCATTTCGCTACTCGTCTCCTACTTTTTCTGTACAATTTTCATGCCAGTCATAAAAACAGCAACAGAAAATGTTGAAAAACAAACAACATTTTTATTGGCATGTACAGAGATAAAGCGCCGGCAAAAACAACAACAACAACCACATTTTCAGACCAAATAAAATATATATAAAAAAAAGCGACAAAAATAAAGACAGACAGCGGGCACTACCAATGGCCAAAATCGATTTTTCCAACCCTCAACATGTGGCTGCATTGCGACTCTGCGACAGCGACTCTCTGTCTAGGCCCTGAGCTCTGTTCTGGCCTGCTTTTGATGGTCTGAGGCTGTCTGCCTGGCCCAAAAGCGACGTAAAAAGACGTTAAGCAAAAACATTTGTGTTGACAGTGTCTAAAAATAACATGTTAACGTATTTGTGCTCAAGATATCTCCCAAATTGTCGGCTTAAACTTTTTTCGATAATTTTGTAGGGGTTTACAAGGTTTATAACTTGGGAAGAGTTTTGTTTTAAAGGAAGGCTTGAATTTTCATAGTTAAATAATTATTTTCGAGACTTAAAACATCTAAAAATATTTTGAGAACTAGGAAAAGTTTGAGCTGTGGGGTTTAACCCTCCAGTTTTTAAATCCAAAAGCAAAGAAGTAATTTTTTTTTAAGATAATAAAAAATCAAAAAGCAAACCACTAATTTTTTTTTAAAGAAAATAAATTAGTTTAAAATTTAATAAATATTTAAGCAACTTCAAAAATCTCAAAACAAATTTGAAACTTTTACTTTAAAATTGTCTTCTAGAAAGGGCATAAAAAATTTATTAAATAAAACCTCTGATATAATACTTTTTGAAAAAAATCACACACAAAATTCAGCTGTCGCTAAATTAATTTACTTATATTTTTAAAAACTTATCCAAATGTTTTTCTTCCTAAAAAATCCCACGAGGAAAACCTTGCTCTGAAATCAAAACTAGACCTGCATAAAATGCCATTCAAATGACGGCAGTTGGAGTGTACTCTCGTTACATTATAACCTTTGAGGACCTCTTGTGCAAGCTGCACTTCAACCCTCGTCGCAACGGTCGAAAACTTTATCACCAGAATTTCTATTCCTCTTTTTTCGGTACGCCATCCCCTTATTTCAGTTTGCGTCTTGTTATCAACGCCGACAACACGAACAAACCAGGGGTGAAGCTTAAGTATTGCCCCCACTGATTGAATAGAGCAACTAACGGTATAGATATGGCATCAACATCAAATGTGTGTGCTTTTTCAATACCACACTTTTTGGGGGTTGAGTCCCGCCATCTTTTTGTGGGCCAGTCCATAAAAGTTGCTCAGGTAATTACAGCTCTTTGGGGTTGCTGCAGTTGTGCCCAAATGGAAAAATATTGGCATTTCGGTAGAAAACCTAATACGTCAATACTTTTTATTAGTGATAAGCAAACATTGGGGGTATTCCCGGAATTGAGTTACAGTTGTACAGCAGAAATTGTGTGGAAATTAAGCTCAGTTTCAGTTTGGGTGGTTAAGGAAAATATTGTGTAATATTTTATGGCAAAGGTTTAACTAGTTATACAGAAATTTACTACTATATAGTAGCTAAGGACTCGAAAGAAAATAAAGAAAAATATAGACTTGAAATGGCTTAATAATCAGCTTTAAATTTACTCTTAAACTGTATTTAAGTTTTGTCAAGCTAATTTTATGTAAGAATTGTTTAGGAATAGTTTGAAAAATAATGGAATTTCAAGTTGAAATTAGTTTATAGGCACTTGAGTAAGTTCTTCTAATAAATTGGTTATATAGTTAATGAATACAGTGAAAGCTCCCTTGGCCGGACAGCCAAGGCTCCTCAGAGAATCGATTTTGTATAAACGTCATGCTATAAAGTTCGTGCGGCTAAGAGAGCTGTCCGCCTAAGGAAGCTGTCCCCGAGAAGATCTTTCACTGTGTTTATAAACCGAGCAGATATGGCTTCATTTAAGTATGTTTAATAGCTAAGATACGAATACGAAACGCACTTTCATCAACTATTTCAGGCAGAGTTCTTTATTTCTTTGCCAAGGAAATGTATCCTGAATTTCCGTTAGAAAATCCTGGTAGTTAGGTAACCTGTACCTTAACCTCAGCGGATTTTACTAGTTAGATTTTGAAACTAAAGATTTCCTACAAGAAAACCAAACCTCTACTGCCCCATTAGCTCAAACCCCCTCGCTAAATACCCCTTAAAGCCATAATCATTTATCGATAACTATCGATAGTTTAGAGGCTAGAAACCTAGAACCTAAGAAAGCCATTACTCACCCGAGCATGCATGTTGACGTCGTTCTCGCCGGGCTGTTGCACACCGGTGCGTATCTTTTTGTTCTGGGGTCCCTCGCTGACGACGATGGTGGCCCCACCGCCGCTGACACTGCCGCCTGCTACGGCACCACCGACTCCGCTACCGTTGCTCGCACCGTTAAAGGGCATTGTGGTCGCCGTGTTGAATTTAAGCGTTGTCTCCGTCGTTTTTGTTGTGAAAATCTTGATGTTTTCTTTGTGGGGCTTTTCCAAAGCCTTGATTTCTTCTTAGTATTTAACGAATTTAACTTTTTTTAATTGCACGTGAATGTGGAGACGCTTGTGGTCTGAGTGTGTGTGGCTGTGTGTAAGTGTTTGGTGTGTGAATGTTTGTGGTAGTGTTTTGTGTACACAGAGTTGCACCGAAACACACGTTTTATGGGAGAGAAAAAACAAACGATTTTAGCTTAAAATTTGCTTGGAAAAACGCGCGCGATAAGTCGATAAATATATATGTATAAATATATATTTAAATTTAGTTATTTATTTAGTTAAATGTTTGTTGTTGCTTTTTCCCGTATTCACTTTCTTTTTCCACGATTTTCATTGATCGCTTCAATTTTCTTATTGCACTTTCAATTGGCGCTCGGCGAATTTTCTCGCTTTTCCGTTTTACTGTTTGTTTGCTTGTAGAATCAGCTGCAAAAAGAGAAAGACAGCAATTAGTAAGAGCAGGAAAGGTTGTAGAAATAATAATAATAATATTTTTATATATATAATTTAGTAGTTAAATTGTAGGACCACAAACTTTAGATTGCAATCAGCGAATTTGTTTTGAATAAATATTTTCAAAGGTCAATTACTGGTCGTCTTCAGCGAGTGCCCACTGTAGCCCTAGCGGTAAAGTAAGCTGAGTTTATAAAGCGCTTGAAATTGTGCTTAATTTAAGCAGACTTTGAAAACTCTGCTAAGTAATTGCTATGCTCT
Source organism: Drosophila dunni (assembly GCA_018152125.1). Classification (NCBI taxonomy): domain Eukaryota; kingdom Metazoa; phylum Arthropoda; class Insecta; order Diptera; family Drosophilidae; genus Drosophila; species Drosophila dunni. The sequence continues at coordinate 15,841,687 of JAECXC010000339.1, read as the reverse complement.
AGATATACATATCTTTATTACAGCTTATAAATTGAGCGAAATTAGAATACACAAACTACTTGACTATATCTTTTATATAGCGTTTATCGCTCAATTAGACACTGAATTATCAGCAATCATATCAATCATCCATCGATTGCAGCTAAAATTTGAGCTTATCTGCGGCCCCTAAACAAAATGGCGGCAATTATGAAATATGCGCGTTTATTTTTATGGCCCAAACGGCAAACATATGGCAGCAAATTTTAATTATTTTTTAGACAAACAAACAAAAGTTCATAATAAACAAAGTGCTGGCAATGCCAATTGGCTTGAACAACCCTCGCGGGTGAGGAGCGCCGGCAAAACAGCAAAAAACGTGCAAATAACGTGCAACATGAAAGTTGGTCGAAATGTCAAAATAAAATGAAAGGACAAGCGCCACAAAGCGGACAGCAGAGTGACAAAAGCAACAGCGGTGGAAACGAAATGGAATTGAAACACAACCGGCCACGTTCAAAGCGCCTGCAACTGTGAAAATTCGCAGTGAAAAGCGGCAGCAACGGCAGCTGAAAGAAATAAACTTGAAAAGTTGTTTCTGATTTTGGTTTTTGGGTTTTCCACACAACCCTTATGGAAAATGGGAAAATGCTGGCGAAAGAAAAGTAGAAATGTCTTCGTGGCCGTTGCCGTTGCCGTCGCTGTTGATTTCTGCTTTGTTTGTGGGGGCGCTTGTCAAATGCCGGGGGTTGATTTTTCATTAATAAAACACACACACACACACACAGAGGGCGCTGGGAAAGCGAACGAACTTTGTACGTCCGTCTGTCCGTCCGTCCGTCCGTCCGTGCGCTTTTCACGATTTTGTTATTGTATGCGTCGCGCGCTTGTTATTTTCCTGCTTTTTTTTTACTGTTACTGTTCTGGTTTTCTTTTCTCTGTACGTTTTTTTTTGCGTACCGCGCTTAAAAATGGCGGCGGCGGTGTCAACAACAACATCAATTTGGAATGCACAATATGATAATGACGTTTCGATTACAATATTAAACGAAGCTTTTAATTTAGATCAAACTGTTAAATTTGTTACTGCACACTTAATGCACTGTATTTAGTTTTAATTGTTGTTTAATGTTTTTTAGTTATTATTTTAAAATTTAGTTAATTTAATTATATACACATTGTTTTATATATTTTTTTTTATGTTTTCAAAGTTATTAGTGTTTTTTTTTCGTATATATGATTTAATTAAGTCGTTGGCGAAAGGAAAACTGCACTCTGTGAATTTATAGCTGTCAATGGACCAATGGATTTGACAGATCCGTCACTTGGACAGACGGACAGGCGGCGCCTACTTACATTCTCCGCTTTGACAATTAACAATTGACAATTTCAATTTGCTCTGCACACGCACACACGTAAATATATAATTCTTTATACGATGTTATTCAAATAAACTTTATTTATTTATTTAGTTTGTTGTAAGTAAAGTTGTTTGTGTGTGTGTGTGTGTTTAATTTTCATCCGTTATATTGAAGACTTCTGCTGTTGTACACTTCGGCGCCGCGCTGGCGAATGACGGTCAAATAAGAAATGAAAACCTGTGAGAGCCGTTGAACGTCAACAGCGGGCTTCGGACTCTTGCACGAACTGAGCGCACACACACGAAGCGTCGACGGCGGCAGTGACAGCGACAGAAGCAGCAGAGACAGCAGCAGCAAAGAGAACGAGTACGCACGTCGCACAGGTAGCCCGACGACGACGACAACAGCTGCACACAACACAGCACGCGTTTTGATAGGGGTTGCAATGGCAGAGAGAGCAACAACGCAACGAAAGAGCGCCAGAGTGCAAAGAGCACGAGAGAATGGCCACGGAACAGAGTAAAAGTACCTTGTGCTTTTTTCCGCTCTTCTTTTTGTTTGGCTATTTCGTGGGTGGCAAAAGAAGCACCTACCGGTTACGTTTTGTTGTTGTTGCTTGTCGCTACTGCTGCTGCGAGACTACGAAACAAAAGAGCAAAGCAAACGACGCGCTTAGAAAACTTTTTCACAATTTTACAACGATTTTTACAATGCCTTTGCACTCTCACACACAGTAACAATTGCAAATATAATTAATGAAAACACGGACAAGACACTGTATACACACAGCTCCTCGCATGCAATTTGTGTAAAATAACACTTTCACCCGTTAGGCGTCGGCTTTTCTTCTCTTACCTTGTGTTGTTGTTTGGTTTATTTGTTTTTGCTTCTTTAATTTTTCAATTCATTCAATTTGGCCGCTGCTGGCACTTGTTTTATAATTATTATTGTTTATTATGATATACACTTTGATGTGATGTCTAAATTCGCATGCAAACGATATTTAATTGTGTTATTTTTGTTTTGTTACTTGCTGCTATCGCGTGTCTGCTTCTTACTTCTCGGCGGCCCTTTTTAATACAACACAAACAAAACGAATGCGGCGGCCAGACAGAGACGCATTTACAAATGATAGAGACAGTGCGAGAGACTAAAAACAGCGAGAGTAGTTTGTTGCGAGAACGAGAGCAGGAACAATCGAGTTGAGAGATTGTATGTATTTGTGTTCGTGTGTGTGTCTGCTTGTGTGCGTGCGTGCGTTTGTGTAAGAGTGTATATGTTTGTATATTCTGCTGCTACTGCTGTGTGTGTGTGACGTCGACGACGTCAATGCGGCGGGGCGAGTGAGCACGCAATGGAAAAACTGGCGCGGCGACAACAACAATGACGACGACGACGACGCGCGGAAGTATTTAATTAAGCCAAAAAAGTATTTAATTTAAATTGATTTGGAATATGTAAAATGTATGCAAAATGCACACATACGCACGTACAATGTATGTATGCGAGTATACGTTTTTTTTATTCTGCGTTATTGCACAATACACAACACAACAATAACAATAATACACACAATTGCCGTCTCTCGTTGCTTTTTTTTTAGTTGGACTTGATTTCGTGTGCGCTTTTCTGTTGCTACTGAAGGTTTTCAACCGTGCGCCACAGTGTCTCAATTCGTACTGAGAAAATGAGCGGCGGGTTCAGCGGTAAAAACACATTGCCACATTGTGTGCGAGCAGTCCGGCATGTGTATGTGCGCGTGTAATCGCTCTCTTTTACAAGCGTGCGCGCACCAAACGTACACACACATACATGCAAACACATTCGCTCAATCGTTCACGCACCACTCCGAACGCAAGTGCTGTGTGCTTTTGCTGAGCGTGAGAGAGAGTAACCAGAGCGAGCAAGTGAAATGTGCTTGTTCTCGCTCCCACTCTCCCACTCAGCAGTGTTGTAATGAGCGCGCCAGAGCATCGTGTTCCAATGTATACGCACACACACAAACAAAATCGAGCATATATATGTATGCATGCGTGTTTGCGCTTGTGCGACGCGTTGTTTTTGTTGTTTGTGACTGGCAAAAAATTGGCACAGTGTGTAAAGTGCTATGGAAATGTGGCATGTGTAAAAATAATAAGAAACGGTAAGTGTAAAAAATAAATTATTAATAATTTATTAACTTAGTTTTTTATTAACAATAACTTGTAACATAATTTACATGCTAACGTTTAAAAATTACATTATCAACTGTTAAGCGATTACATTTTATCGATAAAGCCTCTAATTGGCCGCTTGTAGTTTGCACAATTTAAGCAAAGAGCACACGACTCTTATTTTCTCTTAAGCGCATGTTTCTCTTTAACTCGTTCTCTCGCTCGCCCACGCAGCCCAACAACTCTGCTCACTCTGCTGCTGTTGCCGCTGCTCTCGTCTCGTTGCAATTGCCTGCATTCTGTTAACAGTCATTGTCTGCATAGCATGGCACTGTTAATGTAAATGCAATGCCGCTGTTAAACTTAACAGCTGAGTGCTGTGCTGTAATGTTAGTTACATTTTAACGTTATTTTGAATGTGCAGATAATAAATAAATAACAGTTGATGAATTAAAATGTTATTTGTTTAAGAAATAAAATAAAAATACTTAAATTTGTAGCAGTCAGTTTTAAATCTAGTCTTTAAAAATGTTTTTCAAGTTTGTGACTCTTGTCGTTTGAAAAGACTGTATTAACGGACTCCTGTTGCTGCCGTTAAGTGGAAAAGGAGAATGCTGCATGTTCCTATTGGATAGTGGAACCCCAAACGGCGGCTGGTGTGGGTAACGCTGGACAACAATGGTAACCAGGGCAGTCAAATAGCATGACATGTCCACGTTGCCTACCCTTTACCCCTCCCACTGTCCACCTGCTCTGGCAGCACCAACGCCCCCTCACTTAAGTCGCAAATACACATGAATTTCGCTTACGTGCTCGTTTCCTCTCCCCTTACCGCTCTCTCCTCCTCTCCTCATCGACAGCTTCAACTCTCCCTCTGTCTCTTTGTCTGCTTAGCTCTGCTTGGCATTGGCATCCTTTCACTCTTGGCCATCCAAGGCTGGGGCGCTTTCCTTAATGCCAAAGTGCAGGACAACAGCAACTACAACAACGAGAGTTGCTGCAAGTTGCCTGGTAAACAACATAAACTATTTAGTCTATGTGTGTGCGTGTCTTATGTGCATGTGAGTGGGCGAGAGCGTGTGCGTGGGCGTGGCATCAAGCGTGGACTTTAACCAGCTACTGGTTTCTACCCTGTAGCATCACTTGCTTGAGTTGGGTATATTGGTTTGTAGTTTGAACGCTCCTTACCTTTAACTTCCTGCTACTTTCCCGCTTTCTAGGGTATCTAGGGGTCTACCCTGCAGTTCCTACCCTAGTTTAGCTAGCTTAGTGTCCCCGCCAATTGGACAAAACTCTCTTTGGCCATGTTTGCATCGTAAAATATGGTTTTAGTCGTGTGTGCAACGGTTTCTACACCCGAATGCACTTATCGATAAGCATTTCGGGTTGTCCTTGGTAGTTACTGTTATGGTTGCCATGGTTGCCACACTTGTTGCCGATTGCATTCCCGTAAATGCATGAATGCGATTTCTTAGCTATGGCAAACATACTTTTCGGCGCTCTAATGCAAAGATAGTTGCATAGCAAGCAGCTTTGTGTCAAGTGTGGGCATTTTTCTTTAAAGAAATGGTATATAAGTGTGTTATGATCGTGGTATTATGGGGTGTTTTATGGGGAAAAGACCCGAAATGTTTTGTTTTTCTTAGCTGAAACTATTAAAAATATTATAAAAATTTAAATTTAGGAAATTTACTGCTTTTAAAATAGAAATTTAAACACATTTTTTATTAAAAACTATTTAAAATATTATATAACTTTAATTTTATGAAATTTACTAATTTTACAACAGAAATTTATACACATTTTTTATGTAACACCTTTTGAAACATATTTCTAAAAATTCTTTACCATAGCTTAACTTATTTATCTGGTATTTTAGCCGTAACGCTTGGAACTTCCATGCTTGATTTTCTGCTGCTCAGTTTCTTTAAAGTTTTAGTTCATTATGCTAGTATTTTTTTCTAGTTCTTCTCTATTATTTAATCACAGCAGGTTTGACCCAAACTTGTCCACTTAATCAGTTACAGTTGTACAAAATGTGCATTCCCAGAGGTTCTAGCAGAAGTACGACTTCCAGAAAACCTAGTTCCAAGAGGTTCATCAAAATTATGGATGCCAACAGCTAAAAGAGTTTTACTTTAAAAAAATACTGTATGTTTTTAGTTATATATTTTAAACCGACTCATAAAACATTAAAGTTCTGGGAATTACTTTAAGTTCCTATCAATTAACCTCTTCTCCTATCAAAACCTCTTTATCGCAGTCTTTAAGGAGCTGCAGTATTAAACGCAGTATGTTTATGGTATTTTGCGGTATTTTTTGAACTTTTCTCTATTTTTCTCTACTTTTTTTAAGGAGCTAGACAAACTGAGCAGTAAATATAAAAAACTAGCGCAGAGCTAAGAAGATTTAGCTTATTATTCTAACCTTAATCGCTTACTTTCACTTGACTTTCCTTCGCAGCTCAGCGGAGTGTGCCCTGCCCCAACCCCTGCCTGCTGCACCCCAAACCCCTCTCACCCCTGCTCCCCTAAGCTGCACCGCTCCACATGCAAAATTCAAAGCTAATGCGCCTTTAAATGGATGAAGCTGTGGACTGAGCATGGAATTTTCTAGCACTCAAGGGGGTTGGGTTAAGGGAGAGGTGGGTGGTGCTGCCTGTAGCTGATAAGCTGCTGCTATCAACGCCTTGTGGTGAGCCCTCCAACCCCACACTTAGCACTGCCATTCCCCCTGCCCCCGCTTGTGGCAAGCATCCGCTTCCGTTGCGCTGCAGCGTCAGCTGAGTATCCTGTTTTAGCCAGATTTACAGCAGAAACTCCTTGAAAATCCAAGTGCATGTGTGAGTGGGAGGCTGTAAGTGTGTGTGTAAGGGGGTGTGTGTGTGTTTATCTGCGGCGTTGCCGGAAAGTGAAACGTTTATGAAAACGTCCGGCAAGGCGTGCCACCAAGCCACTACACTCCTCTCCACCCTCTGCTGACCTTCTTTCTGCCTTGCTAAATTTAATATTAACTTTCATTCAAGCCTCTTTCTTCTTCTTTCTTCTGCTGCTTCTTCTACCTCTTCTTCTTGCTACCCTCAGCTAATTTGCAAACTGAACAATGCTTCAAGAATTTAATATCCAAGCGGCTCAGCTGACCAGCACCAGAATGGCACAGAACCCATGGTAACGTGTGAATCTCTGCACTGCCTGGTTTGTAGTCCTTGGTCCCTGGTCCTAAGTCCCTAGTCCCTGTCCCTGGTACATGTTCTAGCAACCGTTTTGAGCCTCTTCGGCCAAGATAAACAATGAAGTCTTGACCTAGTTCCAAGCACACGCATTTGCCTTGCCCTTTGTCATCATCATCGTCAGCAGCAGCAGCTTTGACATGGGAAAAGCAGCAAAGCACAGCGGTAGTAGCAGCAGCAGATACCCTGTAAACACAAAAATTTATGCATTACCAAAGGAAGACAAGTTTAAGCAGGCAGTTGAGGTACAGAGATGTAAGAAAGCGGCTATATGTTGCAATGATAGACTAAAAGATACCCTGTAAAGCACATTTTATGATGACTAGGCAACCAAAAGAGTAAAAAAACCTATTTCCATTTGAATTCCCCATGAAACACAACTAAATCACCCACTCAATGACATTTACAGGGTATCAAAACAAAAGAATGTCAAAGAAATTGCGCCAACTTTACATACTGAAATATTAGCTTAGCCAGAAATTGAGAAAGCTTTTGCCACTGCCACATATCCTATAACCCCGTGTATATAGTATATTTCTGACCTTTTTTGGGTGGGCCTAGGAGGGGGCGTGTAGGGGGCAGGTCAGAGGGCATATGCGGGTGGCATGGCTAAAGTGCAGTCAGACAGTCATTGGATCATTTGTCTTGGCATTGTTGCCTTTTTCAGATTTCGTTCTCTCGCTTTTTTTCAGCGGTTTTTTGGTTTTTTTCTTGCTGCTGTTGCATGAAACTTTTTGGCAACGAAATGTTGCAATGTGGCTTATGGATTTGGCCAGCTTATATGTCACTAAAGAAGCGCAAATAAAAGAAATGCCAAGTTTATGGGCGACAGAAGTTACAAAGTAAATAAAACAAAAATAAAGGCGATAAAACAGGTGAGTTTAGGCAGGAGAACTAAGTGATTGATACCCGTTTTGTAGCTAACTATAAAAAACATTAAAATAAAATAAAATATTTAAAACAAATGCATTTTAAAGGGGTTGGTTTTTGAAACTAAAGTTAGTTAGTTTTGAAATTTTTTATTTTATTTTATAGAAAAAAATAATTTTTATTAAGTAATGACTGTCTTAAAAATAAATATTTTTTTTTTATAAAAAATTTCAAATTTTTCCAGCTTTAATTTAAAATAAATTTAAATTTTTTAAAATATTTTTAGAGCCCTTCTACAACCCATAAATACAACCAGTTAAAAGTAGCGCAACCGAACTTGAAAAAAACTAACGCCAAGAAAAAACTTGAAAAAGAAATTTCACCAAAAATTGTGCTCTCAAATGGACACAACCCACACACCCACGCACACACACTCCTACACCCACTGGCACACACACAGTGGCCGTATGCTGTTAACAATACGTGAAAAAAATAACGTTCAAAGAGAGCAAAACAAAATCACGGGCTTGACTCAGACTCGTGCCTGTTTCTGACTTTGGCTTCAATGTCCGGAGCAAATGAAGGTGTCAAAATGACAAGCAGACACAGCAGAAAAAAGGAGCAGAGAAATAGAGGCAAAACACACACACACACACACTGGCTGTGCCTGCCTGGTTGGACGTGTAGTGGATGAATAGATGGATAGTTGGACGCTTGGCTGCCTGGCCTAACAGTCCTGCTGTCCGTGCGCCTGGCTAACTGTATAAACGCCAAAACGACAGCAGCATTTGCTGGCTTGCAACAGCTACAAAAAATAGAATTAAATAAGCAACAACTAGACTCAAAACTACCCGGTAGAAGGAACTTTCTAAAAACAAACTCAAGCATAAAAATACTCTCTTTTATACAACAGCTTTTAAACCAACAGTCGCTTATAAATACTATTTGCTTAACCCCTAACCTAAACAAACCCATGACACCCCATTTATACCCTGCACAGCAGCGGAAACAATACACATGCAACACAAGAGACTACATAATTGTATCTGTATCTATGTATCTACACGATGGCCGTGCATTGTATTGCAGTTACGTGCTTGATGGTCCAGCAAAATGGCGAAACAACAAAACAAAACAAAGCCAAACAAAAGCATAAAAACGAAAATAAAATAAAGAAGAGTAGATAAGAAGAAAAAGAAGAAAATCGAAACTAAAGTGCTTAGTGTGGAGACAATACGAATAGCTGTTGTACTTAAACGGTGAAAATCAGGTAACTGATTAGGTAAAAAGTATTTTGGAGTTTAAAAATAATAAATAAATATATGTATAAATATTAAAAAATTATAACATAAATTTATGTTTACATATCTTAAAAGATATATAATTTTTAAAAGTCAAAAAGCATTGTATTTTTATTTAAGGCGAGCGCTTCCAGAAAAGTCTGTCTAGCGTGAGCTAAAAAATATTTTTAAAAATTTTAAAAACTTCTAAAATTATGACTAAGAATGTGCAAAGTTTTTACATTAATTAGAAAAATAATTTTTACAAAATTTATGTACTAAATAACAAAGTAAAGTTCTACAAAAAAAAAATCCCTAAGTATTAAAAAATATTTTTTTCTGTCTGTCTAGAGTAAAATTAAAAATATTTTAAAATTTTTTAAAAACTTCTAAAGTTATGACAAAGACTGTACAAAGTTTAAACAGTAATAAGTAAAATATTTGTAAGCAATTTTATATACTATAAAACAAAGTAAAGTGCTTACAAAAAAATCTCTTAGAATTAAATAATATTTTTTTCTGTCTGTCTAAAGTAAAATAAAAAAAATTTAAAAAATTTTTAAAAACCTCAAAAATTATGACAAAGAATGTCTAAAGTTTTGACAGTAATTAGAAAAATATTTGTTAAACAATTTATGAACTATAAAACAAAGTAAGGCGCTTACAAAATCTCCAAGAAATAAAAAAAAATATTTTGAAGTAAGCTAAATGAAAATTGAGTTTTAATTAAATAAACTACTTTAAACTAAATATTTTATACTAAAGCACATAAAAGACAGTTTGCTAAACAAATTGAATTTTAATTTAAAATTTTAAAAAATCTTCCACATACTTTAAAACACAATTTAGTTCCAAACAAAACCTACAAACCTTTGGGCTTTAAATTTCCAAACTCCTTGGTGCGTGCTCAAAAAGAGGCCAATCCCTGTGCACAATAATTTATATTGGCACTCAATTTTGGTGGGCACGCTGTCATCCATCAATCGATCGATCGATGGGACAAGCCTTAGAAAAGTGTATAAACTGATAACAGGAAAATCGCTTAAAGACTTTGATGATGGCCAACTACTGAGGACTGTGGACTGACTACTGACATGATGGCCAAATGCCAAAGCGGATTTAGCTTGTTTCGAAAACTTTAAATGAGTTCAAGTTGGCGAGATTTGGTGCTAAGCGAGAGCGTTTCCTGCGCTCGGCCACGCCCACACTGATGGCTGTATTAGGGCTGAATGCTTGTGCTGAATGAACCGTAATGATGATGACTTTTTCTTTTATTTCTATTCCACTTTTTTTTGCCAAACTGATTGATGGCTGTGAGGGAGAGAAAGGGGGGCAGCGGAGCAGACAAAATTTCATGAATTTCACAATTTCGAATTGCTCATACGCCGCGTTGTACGCCGAGTATATGTATGACGCTGCAGCTGAGCAATTAAATATTTGTATAATTCATAATTTGCACTTTTTTATGTCACTCATGCACCGGAAATGTCCGTGTATTTGTCAGGTATGAAACCAAGAATTTCTTAGTTCTCAGTTGCAATGGATCAGTGGACGGGTGTGCATCGGGCGTTTATAATACGTGCGTATTATAGAAACAACGATTCGATCAGCAGTGCTCAGAGAATGTTTAAGAAACAGTTTAGCATTTATCAAGTGCCGCCCACGCAAGTCATCAAGTCCTGGCTCAGGCACTTTGAGTGTACAGGGTCCTCGCAAGCCGGTGGCTGCCTGCCACGCACTTCACTACCAGTAAGTGTGTAGAGTTTTGAGTATTTTAATAGCTAAATGGGTTTCTTTTTACAGCAAATCTTCTGCACCATTTGCAATCAATGTTTGAGCAACGAAAAGAACTTCAACAGCTCCTTGAAGTGATCGAGCAGGAAGTTAGTCTAAGTCTAAGTAATACAAGTATTAAGTGCTGTATTTAAATAAAAATTCCTCTAGTTTGTAGCTGTATTTATTTGTATTTAAATAAATATATATTTTTTGCTAATTAACATGTTTCCACTCAACACTGTCGACTGTAAATCAAATGCTCGACATTTTCCGCTTTTCTTTTTGGCCTTTTCTCGCCCAATTTTATCTTATGCTTGGCTAACGTTCTACGTTTCGCTTGGCTACGTTAGAAACTGAAATTCTTTTGTACAAAATCCTAATGACTGACAATGAAAAATTGGCGCAACAATTTCACTTGAATTTGAAGCAGTCAATTAGAGAATTTCAACACAGTTTGCACTAGTTTTTATAAATTTAAATAAATTAAAATTAATAAAAATATTTTGTAGCTTTTGTTATGACTTCCTTATTGAGTTTTCTACAAAGTTTTGACAGCTAGAAGTTCTTTTTTTGTTTTATATAGTAACTTGGCCTAAACACTCAACATTTCCCTGGCTCAGTTAACATTTTAAATTCAAGCTGTTTAACTAAATTTCATTTGTGCTACAGAAATTGTGCCAATCCAACGTATATTGGTAAGTCCGCTCTAAGCCCTTTTTAATACTTTTAAGCCCATTTCCCACCTTTAGAATTTATTGTGAGTTCCCCAAAATGTTGCCCTGGTATCGCATGAGTCCGAAGACTTGGTTTCATATGTTGCAACGGAATAACTCATCGGGGGAGTTCTTCAAATGCACCCTCATCTTCTGCCTGGGTATATTGCTACTCAGGCGTTTGGGGCGTGGTCTGCCCTCTTTGAAATTTGTGGAAACCTATTTGACGCCCAAGAAAACCTAAGCCAAAGAAATCATGTCAAATGTTTTCGTTTCTCTTACTTTTTTCGGGAATTTGGCGTGTGAGTGTACGAGTTTCTAAATGGCTTAATTTAGAATTGTACAAAATCGTGAAAATTAAAGCTAAATAAATTAATTTTCTAATATTAGTAAGTAAGAAGGGCTGCAGTCGAGCGAGCCGATCCCGTACATCTTCTAGTGTGGAATTTTCCATACATTTGAGCAATTTTCAACAAATTTGTCCTATGGGAGCTATAGGCTATAGTTGTCTGATCCGGGCCAAACTTGCTAAGGATAGTTATAATGATATCATACACGTACAATGTAAATTAGGTCACGATAACTCAAATAATTCTACATGTCTTTACACAAGTTTTCCATTTTTTTCCGATATGTCCTATGGGAGCTATGAGTTATAGTTGTTCGATACGGGTAAAACTTGGGAAGGATAGTTAAAATGGTATTATACACATAATATATGAGTTTGGTTACGATCGCTCAAATAACACTACATGTCTCCATACAAATTTTCTATTTTTTTCCGATGTGTTCTATGGGAGCTATAAGTTATAGTTGTTCGATCTAGATCAAACTTGCTGAGGATAGTTATAATGCTTCTATACACATAATGTATAAGTTTGGTCACCATAGCTCAAATAGCACTACATGTCTTCAAACAAATTTTATATTTTTTTCCGATATGTCCTATGGGAGCTATACGCTATAGCCGTCTGATCCGCATCCACCTTAGTGAGGATAGTTATAATAGTACCATACACGTACAGCGTGATTTTGGTCACAATAGCTCTGTTAACAACAAATTACAGGGTATTCACCGTGCTTACTAAGCTTTTTCCCCTTGATTTCCCCTGGAGTGCGCTACCTTATCCGCTTTTATTTCTATTTTCTTTTTTATAAATTTAGTTCTTTACTTTTTGAGTACCCAGTTTAAAGTTTGGCCAAGTTGGAGCTCTGTGCAGTGTGTGTTTGTGTGTGTGTGCTCAGTGTGAATTGACTGTGACTTCTCGAAGTTGAGCCTAATCAAAGCAATCAAAGTCGAAAGTTTTCAATATGCCAGCTTAAGATCTTTAGAGTCCTGTCAATCCCCTTTGCTACAGTCGGCCCACAACCCCCCACACCTACTGCCAGCTGTCAGCTTTGTGTGTGTGTGTGTGTGTGGAGAGTGTATAACATATTGAGGAAAATGTGTGTGCTTTTTGGCACCTACTGCAAAATGTCCACTTGAACGGAGATGTCATCAAGCTGTCATGTCATCTCAACTCAAAATGAAATAAGTACGAGTATCTATTAGGCCTGGCACGCTGATTGACAGGGCGTGTAGGGGCGGGTGGGGTAAACTACACAGCCTAACGGTTATTAAGGCATTATGCTTACAGATTACAATCGGAAGATGCGCATAAGGTTTTACGATACAACCGCTGGGTATTAGTTTGAGTTATATGTGAGCACACACATTTTAACGCGCCAAGCAAATAAAATTAGGTTAGTCAAGGCACTGTCACCGCCCCTCCCCATCCCCCTACTGTCTATAACTTGCACATGAAACATAAAAAAATACCCATGAGGGAGGGAGAGGCACTGGGAGGAAGTACGCCCGGAAAGCAACGTCAACGCCAGAGCCAACGGTTCTGGTATCATAATTTCGAAATGACAGGTAATTTGGGGCAACAACAGGAACATCAGGTGGGTCTGGGACTGGGGGGACTGGGGGTGGCCTGGCAGGAAGACAAGTAAAGAAATGAAGTGCGAGCGCCAAATGGGAAAATGATGCGAGTTTATTAAGTACCGTTACTCAAAAAAAGCAGGTAGGAAGCGCAGCGCTAACGAAATCCTCCCAAAGAATTTATGATGCGCAATTTCCAAAATAAAAGCACAAAAAAAATTGTATAAGAAGACAGAACAGAAACTGAACAAATTTATATTGTAAATATAGGTAGGGAGTGCAGCCACGCCCACATCGCCACTCACACGCCACACACACGCCCCCTAGTCCACACTTGCCCCCAAATAGTGGGCGGCACTTGCTGTTATCTCTCTAAATGATTTAAGCACATGAACATGCAACTAATGAGCAAAGCTCGAGCTGTTCCACACTTCTAGTACTTACTGTACCTTGAACAGCACATAAACATTACTTGTGTCTGGAGTTTGAGGCTTCGACGCCAGTTGAAATTTAGAGCGCAGCTACGTGTTTATGGGTGGGTTGGAAAAGCTGCTAGAAAAGCGCTGAAAATGTCGGGCAGTCTAAGCAAAAAAAAGCTAAAATTGTCACAGGAGTGTAGCCAAATTAAGTTATGTTTGGAAACAAGCAGTTAATAGAAGTTCTTTAATATTAAATAGACCAAAAACTTGAGGAAAAGTTAAGAAAATACTAGAGCGATTTTATTAGCCTTTTCTTTAGAGATTTTTTAGGTTTTTTTGAAGCTAAAATAAAATAAAAATATTTTTTTTTTATAATGTAAAGCCTCTTAAACTAAACACTCTTACCAACCATCTGCTACTACGACCTCCACACACCCTTTAATTTTATTAGGCTAAAATAAAAATTTCTCGGTTTTTTTTAGAGCTAAATTCCTTTTTTTCTTATAATTTAAAGTCTCTTATACTAAACACTCTTACTAACCATCTGCTACTACGACCTCCACACACCCTTTAATTTTATTCCCCATTTTGCTCTATGAACTTTGACCTTCGACAGTCGCTGAGTTGCCAACGAGCCACTTGGTCGAGAGTTCAGCTAGCAGTTGGTTTATTGTCAGAGGTTTCGACATACGTCAATTGGGCCATATATCAATGTAACAAACGGCTTGTGACGCTACTTAACGAGTTGCCATTAAAAACGGGGATCTATTGATGCGCGAAATACATGCATATTTATTGTAAGATATCTTTTCATAATGTTTGGATTATCTGCTAGCTATAAGTCTTGACGTGGATTTATGTGTGTCAAGAATCAAATACACACACACACACACACTCATACACTCACAGCAGGCAATGTCAGCTTTAAGCTCTTAGGAAATTGAAATCTTAAGCTTTATTGTTTTACTGCCTTCGTACTCCCCACATTCTACGGCCTCATTTCAACAAGCAGGCCGAGAAGCAGAGCAGAAGAGGAGGAGGAGCAGGAGGGGAGGGGAAAAAATATATATATTATAAGAGGACCGCATGCAAAGCAAGAACTTCAGGACGACAAACGAAGTGAATAAAACTGCAGCAAAAGCAATTTTCATAAATATTTAATGGATAATGGCGAAAATAAGCAGAGGTCCCCGCCACGCCTCCTCCTCCACGCCCCCTACCACTCCATTTCTTTTCGCCCTCTCGCTGTCTCTTCATCACTTTCTCCCGCTTCCGCTCTCACTCTCCTGCTCATCTGTCTGACAGTTTCCCCGAGTTTCTGGATGTATTGTAATGTTTGTATAGATATATGAACTGCCTGGCACATATGCTGTGGCAATCCCCTCCAAGAACACATGTCCGAGCATGTGAGCTACAGTGAAGCTTGACCAGTGTGCACAGGTTCGGTATTGTCTTGTATTGTTTACTGAAACTTGGTAGACAGTCTGTTAAATTTAAGCAACAGCTGTCAACGGAGGGTTAAGCTTGGTGTCTATAGGGTTAAGACTGTGCCTGATCAACGCGCAGGCTAAAGAGCCATAGGTGTGATGCTTCAGCTCACTCCAGTTGAGCTCAGTTTCTACTTCTACTTCCTTCTATCGATTGACTTTTCGCCTCTGCTTTTCCGCCACACAAAATTAGCCTTTGTCCTACTTAGCTGAGCTTCACTGTAGCAAATGAATCTCGGCTTTTAGTTGGTATCATTAAACGAGGATTTTGCGCTGCAAATGCGCAGGAGAAATTCAACTGAAAGCAGCGCTTATTGTTTCTGCTGTTTGAGCTGGCCAAAGTCCTTCAAGAGCGCCATTACAGGCGGCAAAAATCATAACAATAAAAACGAGACAGCCAAGAGAGCAGAGGAAGCGAGGTGCCAAGAGGTAGGGGAGGGCGAGTGGAAGAAGGAGAAGTAGAGTGAGACGGAGTGAGCCGGAGCTGCTCTTACTTAATCGATGATGATGAATAATTGATTCGTGTGAAGCGACCAAGCATGGAAATGAAATTGTCGGTGGGGCATGTAATGGGTGCAAGCCAGGCAGATTGCTGTGTTGTCTCCACACACACACACACACACAGAGAGACCACCCCGTCGCTGTGTAACGAGTGGCAAATTTCAGGAAACGGAAATGGCAATTGCAGGCAACGCAAATGTGAAGTTGTGCGCTAAATGAAATGCCAACGCAGCAACACGGCAAGAAGCACGGAAACAGCAATGTGGACAGCAAAAGGAAAACAAAGACACAACAAACGAGAAATGTAGAAAGACAGTAGGGGAAGAGGGGAGGAAGGAGGCAGTATAGCTGCTGGCAAGACATGTGGCAAGGCATACAATTTGCTGGTATTTAAATTTCATTTTTAGTTTCACTGCTTAAATGGTTTCCACCGAGCGGCATAAAGTAGTGAAAGTAAGTACTTATATAGGGCTTGAAATGGGGTATTATGATAAGGAAAACATACAAAAATCTGTATTAAACGCTTTTAGCTGTAAAATAGCTGGAGTTATAGCTTTTAGTACAATTTAAAGCTGGCTTAAACCGTCACCGAATTATGTATGTAGATCGAAATGGCAGTCGTAAAAAGCGCAGTGCATGAATTGCAACAAACTGCCACATAATATGTGCAGCAATATTTACTGAGAAATTGTGCACGCCAGGCGCTCTGATATTGTTCAATGCACAAGAACAATGCAATTTCGGTTAGCGAATGGCAAAGGAGAGTCCGGGGGGTGGTGGAGCGGAGACACAGTGGGAACTCGCAGTGTTTTGTCAGGCAAGAGAAATGCTGGGTGCATGAAGATAGATGGCATAGATAGCCGACTGTAGCTAATAATACGCATTTTGCTTTAACGGGACATTTGTCCCCAATCTGGCATGCAACTTGTGCTGCTCTTGCCGCGGTTGCAATTGCAATTGCTACTGTAGCAGCAGTGGCAGCAGCAGCAACTGCGGCTGTTGCTGTCGTCGTTGTGGAAAGGACAACGACAACAATTGCTGTCGTTGCTGTTGCTGCTGTTCCTACTGCTGCTGTTCTTGCCGTTCTCGCTGCTCAAAATAAATTGCAATTTTATCGCGTATAATTCAATTAAATGATTTGGTTTTTGCTCTCGTCTGTCTGACAACAATTCGTCTGCGTTTTCTTTTCACTTTCGAGCAATTCGCTAGCATTTCTATTCAGTTTTCACTCTCGCTGCGTTTATATACCCGTTAGTGGCGGACTAAGGGGTAGTTGTAGCTTAAAGGCAGCTTAAGAGTTGTCATTTAGTAGATAGGATTCCGATTAGTAGGTAAAAAGACAGTAAGCTTAGCCCCTCAGCGATTTTAACGCAGCACCTAAAAGCAGGCAACACTTTTTATAACTAGCTGTCCAACTCAAACTAACAGGTATCTGACAGTTGAGCAGCCTTTTGAGTGCGTTTTTTTTAGTGATTTATTGTGCATGGCATTGTCTGTATCAGTCTCCCATCTATCTATCTCATGCACAGTCCGTCTGTCTGCCTGTGCCACTGTCTATTGTGTCTGCTATCTAAAAATAAGCTTCAGCGCCGCCACTCGACTGCATAAATTGTTTGACTAAAATCGAGTTGCAGTCAGCGACTGTCCAAAGCCCTTTTCCCCTACTCTCCCCCCGTCCCTTGTGTGCCACAAGAATTAGATTTAAATATTTTGGCATTTTCCATCAATTCTCTGATAATGTTCCCCGGGTCTCTGTCATGTGAACTTACGGCGGCAAGGAATGCGGCATGTTGATAGCAGCTGATGCCGTGCAGCGTTTTTGTGGCAAGACAAGCCAAGGCATTCGATCAACCATCCTCAGTCGTCCACATTTTCAATCATTTATGCTGCAATCACTGGCAGCTTCATTTCCACACGTACGACTCTACTGACTTTTCCACACACACACACACACAGGATATACACTCTGCTTGCTGTAAGCTGAAGGGAGTATGCGATACATGTGTGTATTTATTTTCAAACCAAAAATTAAGTCACAAACTCAAGTCACAATCATTGCGCATGGAAATTGATGCAGTTGAATTTTGTATGAACTGAAATTAACTTTGTGCATCAATTATGTGTCGAATGCAAGCAAATAACTTTGATTTCGAGTTCTTCAAATATGGAATTTAATGACTATTCGATTTCGCTTTTAAAATTTGAGCAACTTTCGCCTTTATGCAATTTATTCTATTTGAATTTGCATACACACACATGAATTTATAGAGTATTTGTATTCACAAACTGCACATGGACACTCACATAAAATTCAATTCTATTTCCTGATTTGGAGGCTAAAATCAAATTAAGTCAACTGCATAAATTGACTTTTCATGCATTGCGAATAAAATGTCGAGGAAGAAAAAAAAACACACACACACACACACACACACACACACTGTGCACTGAATGCAATCAATAACAGAAGTGACACAGATAGATGAAGTATTTGCTTAGTGGTTTTTTGGAATTCTATTTAATTTGGCGGCAATAGGTGAATTAAACAAGGGAAAAGGCAACGGATTGCTGCCTACGATGAAATACCCTAGGAAAAGTGGGTAAAAATAATTATTTAAATAATTTAAAATTAAATTAAATAGGAAACGTTGGTCTGAATAATTATTTTAATATTTTACAAGTAAATTAAATAAGAAATGTTGGTAAAAATAATTATTTTAATATTTTAAAAGTAAATTAAATAGGAAACGTTGGTATAAATAATTATTTTAAAACTTTAAAATTAAATTAAATGGGAAACGTTGGTACAAATTATTATTTTAATATTTTAAAAGTAAGTTAAATAGAAAACGTCAATAAAAATAATTATTTTAGTATTTTAAACTAATTTAAATTTAAATTAAATTATTTATAATATATTTCAGAGCTCTACTCACTATTTAAAAATGATATAAAAATTTTAAGCACATTACAAATTGACATACGAGTTGTTTTAAAATAAAACCATTTTGTGTTGGTAAAAAGAAAATAATAGCATACTTTTGGGCGAAGTACAATTAATGCAAGGTATTTAAAAAAAGTTAATATATAAACTAATATACTTCAAAAAAATATTTTAAAGCAAAAACTCAAACAAAGCACTCCATAAAATCAAATTCTGTTTTAAAAACCAAACAAGCTGTGAGAATTCCACTAAAAAAGGAAAGCAAAAAAGCTTGGCATTTCAATATTTTAACTAATATTTAATATTTCAAGAGTTTCCTAAAAACGGCAGAATGACTGCATCAGCAACTACATCAACTACAGATCTATCCGAACTCATTTCAAACCGCAGCCGAGTGGCCAAGTTGAGCTTTCCCGATGTGAAGCGCATAACAGACGTGCGCAAGTTTATGGCCGATGCAAAGAATGACAGCATCGAGAAGTTAATGGAGTTCATTGCTGGCCAGGAGAAGCAGTGCCAGGAGGTGCTCAAGACGCTACGAGAGCAAGTGCAGCAGAAAATGCAATCACTACATCAGCTGAAGGCGGACATGTTGGAGCTACAACGTCAACTCAATTTACCAAATGCCGAGAAATGCTGTAAAATTATGCAGGTGCAAATCACCGATGGAGACGAGACCCATAAATGCGATGTGGCTGAGGCTCTGGTGCGCTATAGTCTCAACATGAGTTCACTCTACTTTGATATACTGGGACTCGACAGCGATGTGGATTATGCCAACTATTTGGCCAACATGGCCAGTGTCAACAAGGAGTTTATTCAGCATTGGTACAAGTGCGAGAAGATTAACAAGTCCAAGATAGCCACTATTAGAATTTAAGCAACTCTAAAGATTTTCTAGGGGGGCAAGTAGTTTAGTTTTTTATAGTTTTAGTTTTGTTTTGTTGAATGAAAAGATACTTTTAATGTACTAACACATACACTGGATGAGGACAGCTTAAACACACAGAATCACTTCAAAATCTAGGTCTAAGGTTAAACATAAAAATTGTTCTTGTGGAAAACTTATTGTTCATGGTATGATTTCTAAATTAATGTTGCTTAAAACTATATATAAAGTGAAGGCTTCCTTGGACAGGCACGGTTTAGGTATTTTTGTCCGCCCAAGGGAGATGTCCGCTTAACAGAACGGATTTTGTATGAAAATCATGATAAAAAAAAATATCAATTTCGTCGGCAGCTTTAGGAATCTGTTCGCCTGAGGAAGCTGTTCGCTTTAGGGAGCTGACCGCCTGAGGGAGCTGTCCGCCTGATGGAGCTGTCCGCCTGAGGAAGCCGTTCGCCTGAGGGAACTGACCACCTGAGGGAGCTGTCCGCCTGAGGAAGCTGTCCGCCTGAGGAAGCTGTTCGCTTTAGGAAGCTGTCCGCCTGAGGTAGCTGTCCGCCTCAAGGAGCTGTTCGCCTGAGGGAGCTGTCCGCCTGAGGGAGCTGTTCGCCTTAGGAATCTGACCGCCTGAGGGAGCTGTCCGCCTGATGGAGCTGTACGCCTGAGGGAGCTGTCCGCCTGAAGGTGCTGTCCGCCTATGGGAGCTGTGCGCCTGAGGGAGCTGTCCGCCTGAAGGAGCTTTCCGCCTGAGGAAGCTGTTCGCCTGATGTCCGTCTGATGGAGCTGTCCGCCAGAAGGAGCTTTCGGCCAGAGGATGCTGTTCGCCTGAGGGAGCTGTCCGCGAGTAGAGCTTTCACTGTATATTTTAAATATTTTCCATTTTTCGAATTTTTCCCTTCACTTTTTTGAAAAACTTTTGAATCTTTGTAAACCCTCAACCAATTTTAAAAGGGAAATTCTGTTTTGAGTCTCGTCTTTCGGAATATATATTTAAATATGTGTTTCTTTATTAATTTTCAGCAAATTAAAATTGTTTCTCCCAATTTCCAGTGCCTTAAAGCCAGATAACTTCAGCTACGACTGTTACAATGCAGTTACCAAAGTTTGCTCTCAACTTGTTTCTAAATTTTCCTAATACTCTGCAGTCTTAAGACTCCTCCAAAGCCCCTCTCGCCCTCCTTCCCCACACCCACACAGGTGTAGCTTCATTTGCATGCTCCATTCATGAATAATCCGTGTGACACTTGCGTTTTATGGCTTTGCATATTTACGAGTTTCAAAGCGAGGGGCGCTGAGGGTAGTGGGCGTGGCTGGTGTGTGGGTTTTGCAAACAAAACTGCAGTCACTTGGGAAGTATCCAGAAGCCCAACAGGTGGCGCTGCAAGGCACTTTTTCATGGTGAATGTCGGCGCTGATAGCGAATGTAATTATTATGCTGCCAAGGGGTGGTAGGAGGGGCGGTGGTGGGGAGTTGGAGGCGTGGCAGGGCGTAGCTGAATCTAAAATGCCCCTCATTGTTGTTGTTGCTGGGTCTTGTTCTGTTGGCAGCGTACTGTGAGCACATAAACGCCTCTAGTTACGCAATAAATAAAAAAATGCGATTGTTACCAGGACTAGAGTGGACCAAACTGTACTGTACTGTACTGTCCGCCATGTTTGCGCACAACAGCAAGATGGCGTCCGGCATCCGTTGTGCCAATGCGAACAGCCTCATTCCATTCCCATTCCACAGCATTCACAACACTTTCGCCAGTTGGTGTGGCTGTTGTTCCTGCTGGGGTGTCTGCTACAATTCCGTTTGACAAAGTTTTGCAGTTTGCTGCTGTTTGTTTGTTCATGCCCGTTGTTGTGTTTTTTCCCCACCTTTTTTGTGGATGGGTTTTCAGCTTCCGTTGTCAGCAGGCTGCTCAACTGCAGCTTCCTGTTTCTGCCGCTCTCCTCACTCCTCCCTTGATTTGCCTGGCCAGTTTGGAGCTTATTTAGCTTTGGTTTAATTTGACAAAACAGCGCATTTAAGCACTTTGTAATTTACGTTGCTGTTTTGCTGCAATGCCAAAAGGTCAAATAAGGCGAAACAAAAGCAGCAACAACAAATAACCTGGCACAATAACAAGGATAACAAGGATAAGTATTTTACAGTGTTGCCTTCGCTTCACAGTTTTGCTAATTGAGTGTCAACTCTGTGCAGGTTGCCTAATGTAGGTAATTAGTGTTGCCAAACTTGTACCCAAAAAAGACGCTGGCCAAGACAACAAAGCCAGTCTACAGTTTGCAGTTTACAGCCAACTGCAGCTGTTGTCAATTTACATAATCAAGCACCTGCAAACGGCAACTTTGTCTCTCATCTTTCTCTCTCTCCGGTGAGCTTAGCAGTTCTACAGTTCTCCATTTCTCTAGTTCTCCATTTCTCGCCATTTCTGCATTTCTCAGCTTCCGGCAACTGGATTAACGCAAAGCTTTACAATCGCCAGCCTGGAATTTGCCAATTTGCAAAAACACCTGCAACTAAATTTTAATAAACAACTGACAGTCAAAAGTTATTTATGCCATTCACTCCACAGTGGCTTAAGTGTCTGTTTAAGTGTTAAATAGTAGAGTTACTTAATTCGCTACTTAAAGACATTTTTAGCTGCTTAAAAAGTAGTATAAGAGTAGTATAAGACGGACTTTGAGTGGACAAGTGCTTGAGGAAATATGTTTAAAAATTAAAGAATACTTCACAGAATTTTTCAGCATAGTTTTGATAACTTTTAATAACTAAAAAGCCCATTTAAAAATATAAAAAATGGTAATTAATATAGTTATTTATGAGAGACAAAATTATAATGAATATATAATAATTTAATTTTATTAGCAAGGGTTAAAATTATAAAGCAGCTATAATTTTTATTAGCCTAAAAAATATTAAAAAAAATAAAAACATAAATAAAATTAATTTTATGTAGAAAACGTTTAAGAATATTCTTTTTATAAGCACCAAAAGCTTATTTAAAATTAAAGTGCACTTTAAACTGGCAGTTTTGAGTGAAAACTTTAGAAAATTGGTGCAGTTAAGTGTAAAATTTTGATGAAAACTTTTGCACTAGTCAAATAAAAGCTGTAAAGCTTAAGCTTGGCCAGAAGCCTGCTTAAATGGCAGCACAACACACCCACACACACACACACCTCTTTATAGACAAACAAATTTTATGGTTATCTGAAAAGTACGTGAGGTAATTGGCTGGGAAACGCAATGCACGTGAGCAGAGCGGCAAACAAAATGAGCGCAACTTGCCACATGTGGCAAATTAAGTTAAAATTAAGCAATTAATTTAATTAGTGCACTGTGCGTGTGGGGACACACACAAAAACACACACACACACACCCGCACTTGCCACATGTGCAACAGTTGCAATTAAGCGGCAGCAACGGTAACAGACACAGATGGAGCTGCAACTGCAACTGCAGCTACAGATGCACTTACAACTGCCTTGTTGCAGCTGCCATGGCGGAAATTACAAACACAAATTAATGCATGTATGTGCATATGCTAAGTGCACACACACACCCACACGCACACCCACACACACACGGAGGAAAACACGTGTCTGTGTGTGCTATAAAATATCATTATATTGATTCGTTGTGGAGCCTGGTGTGCATAAAGAGATTTTCCATGGCAACTGTTGCATAACCGTGGGGCAAATGGCAGTGGCAGCAAGGAAAAACTCCAGGGAATTTCTCATTTGCGTTGCCAAATGCAATCGACTTCTCAATTAAGCAAATAAATGCATGTCCAACAAAATCCATCAATTGCAATTAAAGAAACTTGCCACAAAAAAATATACAAGCGCAGGAGGAAAGCACGACGATCAGTTACCCTTGAAATCAGTGGAAAATTTATAGGAAATTTAAGGGGAATAAATAGCGGGTACTTTAAAGAAAGCACGACGAGCAGTTACCCATGAAATCAGTGGAAAGTTTAAGGGAAATTTAAGGGGAATAAATAGCGGGTACTTAAAAGAAAGCACGACGAGCAGTTACCCATGAAATCAGTGGAAAGTTTAAGGGAAATTTAAGGGGAATAAATAGAGGGTACTTAAAAGAAAGCACGACGAGCAGTTACCCATGAAATCAGTGGAAAGCTTAAAGGAAATTTAAGGGGAATTTAAGGGGAATAAATAGAGGGTACTTTAAAGAAAGCACAACGAGCAGTTACCCATGAAATCAGTGGATTGTTTAAAGGAAATTTTATAAAAATAAAGTCCCAAAAGGGTTTGAAGTATGAACAAGTTCAACAATTGTATTTCAGTTAAAGTAAAGCATCCAAAAGTCAATTAAATCTCAGCCTAAACCACTCCAAACCTACTATCCTCCCTACTCTACCCACTTGCAAACCGACTCAACCTACAGGGTACTTTAAAAAACGCCCTCAAACTGAAAAAGAAATTCGTACTGACAGCAAACATTGAAAGTGTTTTAAAGTCTAACGGAAACTTTTTTTTAATTAACTGCAAATATACAAATAAAATGAGCATTAAATAAATTACAGCAGTTTCATTAAAACGCATTAAGTGGCAGTAAAAAAAGGGTAGTAAGTGTAGACTTTAAAAACTTGGTCTTAAATTCTAGAACTACATTTATTTTGAAGCATTTCAACATTTCAATTACTTGCCAGTTTATAAATAATATTTTCTCACGACAATCACTCGGCAGTTGAGTCTCTGTTTGCACTTGGCATTTGTTTGGCTCGTTGCGTGTTGACCAAGTTAACTCGAATTACATGAGTACACACTGCACCCGGCTGAACCCTGTAGCAACCTCAAAGTGGGCAGCTGTGTTTGAATTTAACATTTGTGCATTTGTAAATATTGTGTTAGTTTGTAGCTTACCAAAAGGCTATAAATGGTGAAGAGTTCTAGATAAACAGCTCAAGATAGCAGTTAAGTAAGGCAGTTAAATGGACATAACTAATAGTTGGACATAACTAAAGACAGGAGCTAATTAAGGTAGTTAGATGGACTAACTAAGTCTATTTTAGAATTTATAAAAAGTTGGAGTTTTGTTTAAGAATATTTCTATAAATATTTTATTATAAATTCTTGACAAAAATTATATAAAAATATCTTATAAATTCTAGAACTATTTTTTAAAGCTGCCACAAAAAAGTTTGACTTTTTAGCACTTAACCTGCACTAACCATTAAATTTCCATATATAGCCACAGCTGCTCTGCTCTTCTGCTCTCTGCCGATGGAGCAGAACTGGCTGACACCAAAGTCCCCCCTGGTATTTGGCACAACAGAACCTTTAAGTAGAGCCCTCAATGTTAGTGGTCAGTTCAGTTGGTCGCGCAGCGTCAAGAAGTCAACAAGTCAACAAATTTTTGTAGCAAGTCTTGAGCTCCATTCAAGAACTGGTTTCTGTCAACACAATTTCAAAGTCACTGTCAAAGTCAAAGTCAGCATGTGGCTGCCACAACTCTTGGTGTTGTTGCTGTTGCAAGTGCTGCAGATACAAATGCAGCCCTTGGACCAGGGGGAACCGGTGGCAGACTCCACAGTCGAAGCAGATCGTGTGCTGTACGATCAGAGGCAGACGGGTAAATACAACATTCATGTGAGCATTAAGGATGTGGCCATTATCGAAGTGGATCAGAATGAGTTGGCCGATGTAAGTGTCCCTCTCGGGCAGAACAAGTTTAAAGCTATGCACTTGCTATAAATAACTTTATTAGGAATCGTATAATGGTGATGACGATGATTACTACTACGACGATACGGCGCTGACCATAAAACCCATCAAGTTTGCCACCGAAGCGAGTTCAACAACAGCCAGTACAACAACAGCCAGTACCACTACTACAGTGGCAACCACTGTGGCACCTACTACGACCAACAATAGTGCCTATAGCGCTCAGCTTTTGGCCGACATAGCGGCCACACAGCGCCAAAAACCCAAGACGAACAATTTGATTATTATGAACACTCCACCGGAGCATTCATCCACTTTGCCACCCAAATGGCAGCATGCACGCTCTAAGGATGAGCCCATAACCACCACACCATTAACTAACATCGAGTATACGCCACCGCAAGGTCAGGATTCACCCATCTTCAAGCTGAAGATGCAGCGTGCCGCCAATCCCAGTCCCAGTGTCAGTGCCAGTATCAGTACCACTGCCAGTCCCATAGAGAGCCCAACTCGTTGTCGCGCCCATCAGTTCCGCGATGCTCAGGGCAACTGCCACAGCAAACGCTCCGGTTCCATCTTGTAAGCAGAATTCAATAAAACACGTGAAAAGAAACAACAAACTTAATCGGCTTATCTCTGTTTCTTCTCCTCTCTTCCCCCTCTCTTCCGCTCTTCATTGCTTAGAAGAAAGCTCTTCAGCATGCTGGTGTCGCTGCCCTTTGCCGGCAATCGTCGCGCTCTCCATGGTCACGGGCTACAGGTGTCTCCCCCCTAAAGACGTTGCTCCATGATCCAACAGTTTTTAACATTAAGTCATATTATTCTTGGCATTACAAACAGTGTCTCTAGCATTATACAATTTATTGTTTAACTAAGATTAAAATTTATTTAAAGTTTTTTATTTTTCTAAAGTTTTTTCTGGGGGTATTAGTTAATTGAGCGGTTTGTGGTAATGAGGCGTGATAGGAATTGGCTTGTTAAAGGTGGAAAAACTGCTTAAATTTTAAATAAATTAAATTTTACTTAATAGACTTCAAATGTTGAATCTTTTTTCTAACTTTTAAGCGTATAGAGCTTAACATATATTATTTATTTTTATCATTTCTTTGCCCTACAAAATTCAAGTAATTTAGCCAGTCAGCAGCATTAATAATTTATTATATAACAAATGCCTGCATGCTCGCATAAACTCGTACAGATTTCAATAAATATTTAATAGTAATTATGTCTATTGTCTACTTGGTTGCATCTGCCACAATTCCACATACAATTAGACGTGCAACATGCGGGCCTTGCAATCAATTGACACAACTAGTCAAATAATTGTAGTTGTAGTTGTCTGCAGGTTTCGACATTAACTTAATAATGCAGGTGAATCACTGGTAGTAATACATAAATTAAATAGGCTTGAAGGAAGGAAATGCTGTAGAGGAATTTAACCAACTACTCCAGTAAAAGGCGACTAAAGTGGGTCAGCATAAGGACAAGTTCAACTGAAGATTTAAAGTTGATATATCGACTTAAATTCGTTGAATAAATCGCTGGTTTCTTGACCAAAACGTTGCTTACTTTAAAACCTTTTGAAATAAACATAAATTGCACTTTTAGTTACAAATTGAATTGAATTTGCAGCTAATGCTTCAAAGCGCATTGCTCTCAGGTAATAGAGATGCTCAGCTCTCCCTACTCAGCTCACCCTACTCAGCTCACCCTACTCAGTGGTTAATATATGCGAGGAGAGCCTATTGCAAGTCCATTATCAAATGCAACTGGACGTTGGCCACTGAATATGCCGACGGGTTTCAACAAGGGAAATGATTTGCATGACGAAAGATATTCAGATGATGAACGTGGAGTGTAGCAGTGGTGAGAGGGGAAAGAGGGAACAGAGGGGCTTTACTAGGTTGGTTAAGGGTGGCTAATTTGCATGCAGAGCGCAGTGCTGAAATTCAGAATGCGAAATCAGCATTTCTCATTAGTGAAAGAGATATATACACGAGTACGACTAAAAATTAGATTAATTTCAAATGAAATTGCAGCTGCGAGAAGATTTTCTTTAGCTTTTAAGTTCGAGGTAGATTTTTGGGGGGCGGCATTTGTAATTAGTTTTTTGGCCGCAAACATTTCAAGGGAAAATGCGGAAAAACTTGCAAATTTTCGACTGTGCTGGCTCGGGCCATAAAGCCGAGCTCAGCAGAAAGACTGGACATGCCGCAGGTAACGTTGGAAAAGATAGTAGAAAGAGGATGGGAGACGGGTTGGAGATGGGAAGGAGTCAGGCTAAGAGTTAGTGGGTCGCATATGAAGTGTATAAATTGCACTTCATCATGAATTTATTATCAGCACAGCTGCACTTGCCACGAATGCAGCTGCCACGCGTTGCTGCCTCAGCACAAGACGTGCAAAAGCTTACATTTTCTCCAACACATACACACACACACCCACACACACACTCACTTGTAGAGGTGCTAACAAAAATAACAACAACAACAACGGTGGGAAGAACTGATGCTGACCAGAAAATATGCATTTTTCGTGCAGCCAACTTGAAATTGTGTTAACTCAGCGCAAAAATATTATTAATTCTAATTTTGCAAAAGTCCAAGCAAGGACTTAAGGACGAAGCACCCACAGTCCTTTGTTGTGCGGCATTTTTGTAAATGGCTGCCATTTAGGCGCTTAGCTGCACCTTTAATTGTGCCAAAAAAGTATGCAAGAAATGCTGTCACTCTCCCTCGCTCTCCCTCTCTCTCTTCCCTACTCTACCCCCACCTGCTGCTAATCCCTGCCTGCTACACGCGCCATTTGCTGCTCATCAATTAGCTGAGCACTGAGTAAAAAAGTGCAGACCTCTCCTTCAAACTCTGAGTAGCTTTTAGTGCTAAAAAGGCTTTAAAAAAGGCTTTCGCATTGCCTACTTTTAGGCGCTTTGCTGCCTGCATGCCAAATAATTGCCCTGAAGACTTTGGACTCGCTGCTAAGCTGCGATTGACAGAGTACAGTTACCAGAATGTTGCAAAAAAACGAGGCAAATTGCACACTGTGAGTGACAGGTGCAAAAAAAGAAGATTTAAATTGCCATTAATTGATGTGACGACTTGGGGTAGAGTGAAGGCTGCTAAAACCCTTTAAATCCCCTATAATTACTCAATTTTATGCTGAGCACAAGTTAAGTCGTCTTTAAGTTGGGTTGGTTGGTATAAATGTACGACACTTTAAAACAAAATTTTATTTTAAATTAAAACTGTTTTATTACTTTAAACTTTGTACTGATTCTAGTGCTGAAATTATTAAATTTTCACTCTTACATTTATTAATTATAGTATGTATAAAAGTTCGAGCTTTACAACGCGAAAAGTCGGAGCGAAAATGCTGGTAATATAAAATTAAACACGATGCCGCAGAGCATTTTAATCTCTGCGCACATTTTGCATATTAATCACTTAATTAGGTTAACATTATTAAAATAAACAAGTGTCAGAGATTAAGTATGTGTGTGTGTTGGTGTGTGTGTGTGTGTTTACTCGAATTTATCAGGTAGGCACACAGCGGAGAAGGATTCACATACAGCGCTCATATGACTTCATTTTATGTGTCGCAGGTGCTTAAAATGTTAAACGCAATAAGGGGAGTCTTTATATTTGCACTGGTGTGAGTGTCTGTGTGTGTGTGTATTGCATTAATTATGCGCCACACTTAAAGCCAACTATGCACCGCTTGTCAAAGGCAAATAAACGCTCACACCCAAAAATGTTTTTCCTCTCTCTCCTCTCTCTTTCTCCCTCTCTTTCGAAAAAATGCCACAAATGCCAGCGATTAGATGTGTTACGTAAATAACCAGCGTTGCCAGCCAGCTAACGCACGACTAGCTGCTACCCTGTATACCCTACTTTAAGCTCTTGCATTTCAAATCAGTTTTATTTCATTTCCCATTTCGTGCTTTAAACTCCTGCTTAGTTTATTATGCAATTATGCTACCCGGTTGGCCTGCTCGCGCCTCGAGGGTATCATAAAAGTGCTCGCACTCCAAGTTCATGCTCATATGTTTGTATTACGAAAAGTGCCGCCTTATCAAAGAGCACATAAATATTATTTATTGTTTTTTATGGCGTCGCATGCCAAGCTACAAATGCTACGTCAGTGGGGAAATGTTTCGCTGTTGCAAATACTTCTCAAAGACCCTCGAAAAATCCCACCGTCCACACACACACGCACACACACTCGCACACACACTCGACACACATTCCTTTCAGATGTCTTCATTGTGCTTTAATGAAACGTGCGTGGCAAGCTAAGGCAGCGCCAGGAGCGTGTGTGGCAGAAAGGTGTTGCTGTCATCTTTAAACTGCGCACAGAAGTATGCTACAGTTTCGCGTATACACACACACACAGACACACAAAATTTATGTTACATTTTCAGCTCCATTCGAGTCTTTTATCTTGACTAAACACAACTTTTCGATGAAACAATTTTAAAGTTAGCCCAAAACTTTATGTAATATTTTTTGTCGAAGAAAAATTCCAAATTCCATTTAAAGTGTCACTTTTTATAAATATTTCGTGCGAAACTTTTTAAATGTTCCAACAGCGTGTGCATTAAGGCACTCTGTACTAGTGTACACATCCATCAAAATTTAGTTTTTTGTGCTACTCTTTGGGTGCATCAATCATATACAAGTCTAACATAACCGTACAATTTGCGGTTGACTTAACCGGAGCAAGTTTAAACTTTGATTGTGTGCACACGTGATTTAATGGTGTCAATTTTAACTAAGCGAATCGATATTAGAGCTGACAATTGACAGGCATGTGAGCTTAATATATAATTAACTGGAAAACTCTCTTTGTTTGTAATTTTATTAAATAATTAAAAGTTAAAATAAATGTACCAAAACCACTAAATTAATTCCCATGAGCACTGAACTTGTTGCCACTCTGATTGAAATCAAATGCTGCTAATTAGCACTTCAAATGACTCCTTAATAAGCATGACTTTCTAAAACACACACCGACTATAAAAGCTGCTTAGCCGTGAGCCAAAACTTTTAGTTTAACTGTTATTAACGTAATGCTCGGTGTCTGTCTGCTCTTTTGGCTGGTTTTACCTGTCGGTGGACTGTACGCTGGACTTACACCCATGGCGTATTATGATTACGGATTTGTTTTTGAGCTCGCGCGGAATTTGATAGCCCGACATCGTTTCGAAACCATTATACAATTTTCTACCAATCAGGAAACGGAAGTGCCTGCGGCTCAGCAGCTTGTAATGGATTCCCTTGAGCGTCTACTCGTCGAGCAACTAAAGCTGCCCATGGTAATCATGGATTTAGCAGCTAATGCCAGTCTCTGCCATATAATTAACCACAAGACGCTGGTGTTGGTTAGTTTGGGAGAGCCGGAGTATTCAAAGCTGTTTAAAGTGCTGCTAAAAATACTCGATAATCGACATAATGTGTATCTGCTGTTTGTTGTAAGTGGAGTGGGGAGAGTTACACCAAATCGGGAGGAATTACGGAAGTTCTTTAGCTGCTGCTGGTCTCACAATTTTGCTAATGTGGCACTGACTTTTCAACAAATGTCGGCAGACCAAAAAGTGCTCAATGAACTCTACAGCTACACGCCTTTTCCGCAAGTAACAGTGCTCAATGTGACCAGCTTTGGTGTGGACTACGAGTGGCCCTACTTTCAGCCGACTGATGTCAAAGGCTACGAGTTTCAACTGCCTTACTTTAGGGATCCGCCCTTTACTTACTTGGTAAGTTAACATAGCTCGCAAATAACAATTGAGTGTTTTTTTCTTTACGCTCAATCTCTGAGCAGAAGCGAAACAACTGAAGAAATTTGCTCCCACTCTGAGCAAGAGAGTTTTTTCTATTTTGCTTCGGTCTTCGCTTGAGTTCTTGCTGTTGAGTTCTTCGTGTTGAACTCTTTTAACGATTCTCTTTTCGGGAGTAATATAATTGTCGCTCGCGAGTTGAGACTCAGTGAGTGAGTGAATGACTGAATAAGTCAATTCAAAAAGTCTTGCAAACACTCTTTAGGATTTTTCTTAATAAATAATATTTACTTTATTTTTATTTTGCGTTTTTTTTGTTTATTTTTCTTAATGTAAGTAATAAGTCAAAACAATTTAATTTTTCTCCGATTATTCTTTTTTTTTAGCTTCAATCGAATACTTGATTAACAATAGAAAAAATATTTGTTTGTTTATTTAGTTTAGAATATAGTTGTAAACTATCAACCTAACAATTTTTACAAGCACTAGCTACTACGGCCATCGGCTTATACGATAACCACATCCATAATCTAACCTGGGATTCGAACCCGGATCCCCGTTGTTCAGTTGCAATTATGACAGGGCCACTTAGACAAAATAGAAAAAATAAAAACAAAACTATATAAATAAATTCAATGAATATTTCGTATTTATTTTGACTAATTGTTTAGCTTAATTAATAACAGTGAGTTTAAATTGTCTGCTCCTATTGAACTCCGGCGTTCACTCAGTATGAAATGCAGGGCTGAAAATGCCCGTTCTACTGACACGTCGCAATTTAATAAGCATCACTCGCTTAAAGACGTTTTGCTTCATTTCACTCATGCAATTACTCGCGGTCTAAGTGAGACGAAAAAGAAACGAAAAAAAACGATTGTTGTCCGAGCGCGTGTGAGACAAACGAAGAGATTACCGATACTCTACTCGCGAGTATTCTTTTCATATACTCAGTAGAGAGACTTATTTGAAGACGTCGCAAAACACTCAATTGTTATTTGCGAGCTATGTAAGTTAACTTCAAATTTATTAAATTATTTAATTGACTTGTCCCCACATCTTAAATTATTTAATTGACTTGTCCCCACATCTTGCTAGTTCTCCGATGGTCACTTGCGGGGCATCACAGGCTCACAAATGTCGGAATATGTGTTTCAAACCAAAGGACGCGCAAAACATGAGCTCCACAAACACGTAAATCGAGACAATTATTTTTATGATTTTATGATGTTGGCGGCGCAGGGAAAAATCGACTTTGGTGTTAATCCCTTCACGACTGTAAGCATCAATGCCAATCTGACCGACGGCGTTTTCAACTTTGACATAAGCAGATCCTGTCTAATGGTGCCCTGGATACGCAGCTCGGCATTGAAAATGTTTCTAGGAGACTTTAAGTATTTTTACTTTATACCCATAACACTAGTGGTAGTAATGCCGCTGATCTGGCAGTTGACGGCACGCCAGGGCCTCAAAGGCTTGTACTTGGGATTCGTTATACTTGCACAACAGTCCTTAGATACCCGCTGCTTCTGTCGCTTGCCCAGGGTATACAAATACTTTCACATTTCGATGCTTATGGTTACGATGTTGTTGGGCAGCTTGAGAATTGCTTCGCTGTCGGCCCATTTGAGTGTACAACAAATGGATTCACAAATTAATACCATGGAGGACTTTCTAGCCTCCGATTTGCGCATAATGGTGACAGAGTCACACAAGAAAATCTACATTGATTCGGGTATATTTCCAGCCGCAGTCCAGCAGCGTTTGACATTGGTCAATTTCAGTACTTGGCATCAACACCTCGACACACTCAACACCAGTTATAGCTACATCACCTCAAAGTCCTATAAGGATGTACTTGCGGCGAGGCAGCGCTTCTTGCTGCGTCCACTGCATCGCATTGTGGAGGGTTTCGAGCTCTGTTCCACGCCCTATTTCGTTGGAGTGCCCATACAGTTCAATTCGCCCTTCAAGGAGAGCCTCACACACTTCAGTTTGAACGCCTTCTCCAGCGGCATGGAGTTCAAGTGGTGGCGGCGTACCAAACACTTCCTGTTGGTGTCGGGTGTCTATAGGATACTGCGAGACGAGGAACTGCCTTTTGCCATCATAAAGCTAAATGATCTGGAGTTATTGCTGCAGATCTATGGAGTGGCTGTGCTCTCCTGTGTGCTCTGTTTGCTGCTGGAAATACTGTGGATGCGTTTGGCCGCTAAAAGGGGCCGCTAAGATCGCTAAACTTGGCTCTAAAATAAACTAACAGTGCGAACTTTGTATGCAAAATAAACAATAAGTGCATTAAAAACATGTTTTATTTAGTCGGCAGCTGAAAGCAGCTTAAACAATAGTTTTAAGCTGTTTAAAACTTGATTGTGGCAGGAATCAGCCGTGCACACTGCTCGGTAGCAAAAGAAATTTCAATTGATACAGAGCAGAGTGGAGAGCTATCAAACGAGTTGCATATCAAAGTTAAGGTAAATAGAAAATTCAATTTAAAGCTACGCCAGTTGAGTTTTAGCAGCCTGCTGGCCTGGTCTGGTCTGGTGTATGGGCTATCCACATGGCATACGTTCTTATCTGGCAAACTTTACCACAAACAAACTTCCTGTATCGATGCCAGCACACGTACAGGTGCAAACCCCAACTGTGCTTCGGGCCAATATCTAAGTGAAAACACAGATCAACGGCACGACAATCAGCAAAGGTAATGCAGAGGCACAGGCAGAGCTACAAGCGGTGGTAGGGAAGGCAGTACACGACCGTACCCAGCTCAGTCCCTGTCCTATCAGACAAGGCAAAGACATGGTCCGCCCAGGGGCATGTCTAACGTATCTTCTCTTGGATTCTAGGCAGTTGACTCGCCCACAAAATGCGAAGCGTCAGACACATTCAGTATACGCCCACATTGATTGGACTTTGCTGCTCTCTCTCTCTCTGTGTGTGTGTGTGCTTGTGTGTGTGTGTGTGTTTGTGTGTGTTTATCTGCCTTCATTTCTCTTCTATTTTTTCTACTCTGCTTTTATTTGTGTAGTGGCACAGCAGGTAAATTCTATTTTTTGCCAGTTGCATTTCTTGGATTGCATTTAGGCAACATTTATGCATTTTTAATGTGACAACTGAAATGATGAGACGGCAACGTTTGCCATCCCTCTTCCACTCCGTGCTGACAGTCCGAGTGTGCGACATTGAAGTGTGCATAGATCCATGGAAATGTCATAGTCATATTCATATGAGAATTTAGTAGCTCATGCAATTTGCAGTGTTGTAAAATTTGTGAAAACTCTGTGACAGCGCTCAACGTATGCTGCTGCAGGCTAAGACTATTGTAAATCATTCCAATGTCTGGGGACTCAAGTGAGCTACTCTTGATATATTTACTGGCGTTTTTTTGCCTGAATAATTCAAGTCAATTTGAGTGGAATTTGTAGTAATTTCAAAAGATTTTAAGGTAAGTTGGGAAGAAAACAGTTTACAAATTTAAAGACAAAGATTTGTTACTCCTGGAAGTTGAGCCTTTCCTTCAGTATTACTTGCTTTATGTCCATAAATAAACTCCCAACAAGAAGAAGTTTTTGTTTCTAGACTTGGACTTGCCGCTAACGAACTTGCCTTGCCAACCGCTATAAAATTTGGCTATAAACATTTTGGCCAATCGTCAGCTC
Organism: Drosophila dunni; assembly: GCA_018152125.1. NCBI lineage: Eukaryota > Metazoa > Arthropoda > Insecta > Diptera > Drosophilidae > Drosophila > Drosophila dunni. The sequence continues at coordinate 15,807,057 of JAECXC010000339.1, read as the reverse complement.
GCTGATCGCCACTTTCTGTTCTTTTTTAATGCTTGCACTTTAATTGGCATTCAAATGGTAATGGCAATGGCCACAATTGACTGCCAAGTGCATAATCAATGCAATTTTGTATGATTTGCGTGAAATGCTTAGCCGTAGTTTGCAGCGTTCAGTCATTCCGTTGGCCAAATGCAACACAAAGCAGCTAAGCACGCAAAAGGTCAATATTCAGCACGCCTGTAAGTATGCAATGCTTTTTGTGAATGTTGCCAATTACCCGACGTGGACAGTGCTGGCAGTTTAGCGGGTTTATAGCGGTGTTGAGAGGCAATTAAGAGCGGGGAAGTATAGCTAGTTTGAAGAACTGTTTTTAGCGTGTCTGTGAATAGTTTTTGTTATCGTCGTGGGCTCTTCAGCTAAGAACTCGACTCGACTTACTGCCACTTTGTTAGCTTTTCTAGCCACTTTCCACTACACAACATTTCAGCATTTAGAATTCTAGCAGCACTGCTTGTTTAGTTTGTCGGTCTGCCAGCTGGCCAATTGCAGTCTGGTGTTTATTAGCATGATTAGCTGCCTGCAATGCCGCACAAATTGCAATGCCGACGCATCGGAATTGGGGTCAGCCAAAGGAAGGATAAAGAGGTGAAAGAGGGAGGGTTTGCCCTGTTTGGAGTGAAGTGGATTGCAGGGCATCTTGTAATTTGATTTCAGCGTCGTTGCTATTTGTTTGTAAGTTAAACCAGAGCATGACATTACACTGATTACACTCAGCAGCAAATATTCCGCTTATTTTGATTTCAAAGCAATCTAGACTTTCTCAAGAAATCGTGTCGTGTTGAAGTGTGTTTCGACTGCGAAAAGTACACTCGCATATCGAATGCAAAGGACGGAAAGACGGAAAGCTTAAAGCGAATTTTTAATTAGTTTTCCATGCACTTCAATTTCAGCTTGCTACACACACTTAAGCTCAGTCAACTACACACACACACACACACACACTGGCAGACAAACAGTTGAAATGGCGTCGCACTTGGCTTGTTTCGTTTCATTTCCGGTTAACCACATCCTGCGTAATAAGCGGCACTTCCGGCCCAAAATAGACTTAAACTGTTTTGTGAGCTGTCATTGTTTTGTTTTTATTGTGTACCAAATTCAGTTTTGGCCAGTAAACCAGTCTAATATTTCTGCTGCCTTTGCCTTTGCTAGAGACGACTCTGGTACAGCCAGGATGCTGTAGCACTTCCGTCCATTCACAGTGGAGCAGTTGGTCTCCAAAGTTTTTGTGCTTTGCATGTGAATTGCACGTTTATGGGCAGTTTTTGTTTTTGCTTTAGCTTTTTTCAAGCCATGTCCTTCGCCTGCTGCTGTGCTGTGCCATGTTGTCCTGGCGCAAATTGAAAAGCCACAAACTGAAGTTGCATTTTTATTTGCCTAGAAAACAAGCCATTGTTGTTGTAATTGCTAGTGTAGGACATGCCACTTGGTTGCATGAAGTATTTCAGCAATACCCAAAAACGGATTTGAATGCGTTACGTTTTTTATGGTCAAAAGGAGGCAGAAAGGAGGAGGCGGGTAGGGGTAGTGGTAGAAATAAATAGTCATACAGCAGTGGACAAGTTTGCAAGTGTTGAATTGTTTCAATTAGATTTTTATGCGAGTTTTTGAAGAAGTTGTGCATAGTGGAAGAAAAGAGCATAAAGAGAAGCAAAGGGCCTTTATAAATATTTCAGCTATTTGAAGGTGAATCACCTCAGAGCTGTCAATAAATAAGAAATAGCTAAACTAAAAAAATATTAAATTTGTTTGTGGTGTTTTGTCTGAAGAACGTTATAGTTTTGCAGCCAGAATAATAAAGACTTTTAACTTAAAGTCTTACTATTGTAGCAGGCTGTTGGCATACCTATAACATGTTAACTACTAACATTTCCATCACTTCAACTAACAGTGCCATCACTTGAATTACCAGTGCCATTTTGAATTAACATAACAAGAAAGTTATCTCCCTCTAACTAATGGGATATGTCAAGCTTTAAGGACGAAGAGAGGAAAAGATCAATTGAAGTGGAGAAGCGAAGAAGAAGTGAAGTAAAAAAGAAAGAATTAATTGCGTCTACAGTATTTGTTGCTTCCACTTTCCCATTCCATTTTCTTCTCCCCTTTTTAGCCCCCTCTTTCTAAGACATTTCCTTTTCCTGTTGATTTGTATTTATTTAAATTTACTTGCCGCTTAATGCCAAAATGATTATGAGAAATGTGCAGCAGCTTCATTAGCATGCAACTAATTGTTGACATACCAAGCGAGTACCCCCCGAGGAAAACGCCAACACCCCAGCAAAACACCCAGAACACCCAGCACTACCCAAAACACCCAGCACTACCCAAAACCCAATAGCATATTGTGTTAACCTAAATGTTGCAGAGCAAAACACTTAAATAATGTGCAATTACAATTTAATTGCATTGCAAGTTTGCGGTGAGGCAGCAGTGGGACAAGCAGAGGAAAGCAACGAGAGATAACAGTCTTATGGATGATAGAGGGGAAAAGAGGGGTGCGGAAGAGAGGAAGCTGCCTGCTTGAGTACTAAGTGCGCCCATATGCAAGGACTTACTGCGGCTGTACTCGGAATAATAAACCCACAAGCGAACCAGCTACATATGTTGCACAATCATTTTATTTGCACAAATTAAGCAGCTTGCCACACGCTGTTGCACTGCACAGTGGCACCAAATGCAGCAAACTAATTATAAATTATGTGTTTGAAATGAAAAGAAAATTTTAAATGAGTATTTTTATTTTTAAAGGTATTTTTCATGTATTTAATTTATAGCTAAGTGAATAAATCAGTTAAAAATTTAAGCTATAAATTTAAATAAATTAAATAAAATCAAATTAATGAATAAATGAATTAAGATAAATTAAAAAAATAGTTATACATGATAAAATCAGTTAAAAATATGTTAAGTTGTAACTGGCAGAGACAAACAACACTACAAAAATCTGTTTACTATAAATTACTTTAAGAAATTGTCTAAAGTTGCAATATACAACTTTTACAGGGTTATAAAAGCCGCGTATACTATAAAATTCCAATCTTTTGATTGCTGGGCATATTAAAAAATATTTGATTATGCAGAAAAATAAATGTGACGGCAACTCACATCGAATTTCTTACTTTTGTGCATCAAAATGAACTGAAAGTTAATTTCGAGCATCCTGTGAAGTCAATGCGAGGTTACTGTGCGTGTGTGGGCTGAGCGTGTGTGTGTGTGCGTGTGTGTGTGTGTGTGAGTGGTAACAACGTTGGGACATTGGATGGCATCTGTGGTTGCGCTGCGGTTGTGCATTTCTGCGTGCTGCCTGTCATTGCATCTGCCCCAGCTACGACCTGGGTTTGTCCCTCCCCCCCTCTGCTCCCTCCCTGCCACCCACTGTCACACCATTAGCATTCATGTGCGTGAATGCCAGGCAAATGCAGAACAGAGGCTTGTGGAGCGAAGTATTCTGCCAAAAAAGCCAAAGCCATTGCTGCTGCTGACGAGAACGACGAGGACAACGTTTTGGGGTTAACTGGCATTAATGTCATGCCGCCATTCTGCCATTTTGTAGGTGTGTGTGTGCGTGTGTCTGTGTGTGTGTGTGTGTGTGCACTTTGCGGTTCCTGCCTGCCTTATACACACACCACACCCACGATCAACCCACTTGGAAAATTGCTCAAAAAGCCCATTTAAAAGTTTGCACAAGTGTATTTCTTAGACACCCATTTCCGCACTCGACATTTCACTTTAAAACGCAATGCAAGTTTTGCTGTGACTCGTTTGGCTGCCTGTTGCATGCCACTAGCCCAACTATTTCACAACAATTCTCTCGACATTAAAAATATTCAAAAATATGTAGAAATACATACAGATGTCTACGACTGACTTGTCAGCTCAAACATTTTTGCATTAGTTGATTTTGTAGTTTGATTTGTCTGCTCAAAGCCAAGAAGACACGGCGTTTTGTTCACTTATTGCTCGTTTTAAAAACAGGCCGAAAATTCAAGTCTACAGACAGACGAACTGTGAGCTTTAACTTTCGGAATTTACACCATGGAGGGTGAGTTATAGCAAGAGTGGTTTAAATTCCCTTCCTTCCTTGTTCCTTTAAATTACCCCTATGGCAGTTAAATCTTAATCTTTTTGCTTACTGCGTGTCAGCAATTGATGGCTGACTCAATCAAAGCGTTATCAATAAATTTGCAAACAATTGTTATTATAAACGCAGTCACTGTGTGACCCACATAAACAACAACACAATGGGAGAGTTATTAAAACCAGAAAGTAACTCAACTAGGTCAAAGTTCAGTGCGGAAAACTCTGTCTAGACTTGGCAGTCAGTCGTAATAAAATGGCGCTTAGCTAATTCCGGTAAGGGTAGGGGCTTGTAGGGGGTTAAGGAAGTGTAGGGGAACTCGAAAGTTTGTCATATTGATTTCGATGCCGACAATGCGCGTTTGTGATGATTATTATTGATAGCAGGTGTAAATGGTAATGGGGCAGGTGCGTGCTATGCGTGCCCAGATCCACAGTCACAACCAAAAGTTTAAGTTCTGCTTGGCTCCGTTACCCATTTGAACTTCAGTCTAGCAGCGACTGTGGTCTACGATGCGTGCTCGACAGCCCAACGCCCAGGAACGCGAGCAGCTGCGTCGTCAGCGCTCCGAGAGTCGCATGATCCTATCACGCTGTCGTGCCTTAGGTCTCCTTAAACCCATTAAAGTTATACCACTGTTAACTACATTCCTTTACAGGCTTTGAGTATGTGGTCAATCCGTTGGTGCTGCCCAAGGTCGCCTTTGGCACCACCAGACACCGTGAGGTGATGCCCATATCGGGACCCTTTCTGGATAGCTACATGAGATCACAGCTGCCGGAGGGACGACCACATCCCAGTCCACTGGACTATGATTGCTCAAAACCCATTGGATTTAAGGTGAGTGTTTTGGGGTTACCATTTTCTTCAACTCTTTTACCCCACTCCTTCACAGTATCCCTCGAATGCTGGCTTCTCCGCGCTGGCCAATAAAATGCCTCGTCTGCCTGTTGTGCGGGAGCAAATGATACCACCCATGGGCACCTATGAGCCCTCACCGTGGGTCCTACGTGCAGGCTACACCTTCGACAGGCAGGTATCGCCAGAGCCCAAATGGATAACACCAGGGTGAGTACTCAATGCCTCTATGCTGCACATAGTAATGATTGTCTTTCTTAGCCCCTCCACTTACTCCATTCACAACAAATACCCAAATTGGAAAATGGAAACTGCCTTTGGCACCTGCCGCGTTATCTGGCCAGCAGTGGCCATCTTTTGTGGACCCAAGAACGTGGCCCAATGTGTGTTGTGTCACCAGCGTCCCGTCGGCGATTACTTTCATAGTTTCAGCAGTGATAAGGACATGTGCAGGAAGTGCATGCATGCCGAAGTGGCGGCCATCAAGCACTGCAGTCTGAGTGTCACAGAACGTTATAGAAAGAATCGCGATATCAAACAGTATGTGCCCGCGCGTTATTGTGGCTTCTTTCACGATCACAACGGCACTAATGCGGCTGTGGAGCTCAAGTCCCGTAAGGAGTTACGCGACAAAATACGAATCGAAAATTATTTGTACCGCTTTGCTGGAAAGGTGGAAGTTTAAGTATTTTCAGTAAAAAACTATGTGTTTTAACAGATTAGTTGTACTCAAGATATACCATAAAATAAAATAAAAAGTGTCATTAAATATGGAATATTTTTATATAGACATAATCCTGCTACACAACAACTGTTGTTAACTATTTCTTTAGCGTTTCGTTTTTAGTTTTGTAATTTTCAGCATTTTATTCGCACTTCCGGCATTTAGTTTCCTCTTCCCATTCCGTTAGCCAGTTACAATGTGGCTGCAACATGCTGCCATGTGGCATGCATTGTGGCAACAACAATGGCAAACGCTATTGCCAGTCATTTCAGTCGTTATACTTAGTTTGTGTTCCTGTTTTTCAGGTGGCTGCGCTGCCTGTCAATGAATGTCAATTCGCAGCTGGCCACGCCCCGCTCCACCATACGCCCTACATTGTGGCACAGCGCCACATGTTTGCCACACTCTGTTACCCAGTTTGCCAGGCCAAACACGTTGTGCCACGTTTATGTGGTTGCTTTTCGCTGCTGTAATTCCAATTACACAGCTTCGTGTTGCCCGCTAATAGAATGTAAAATAATGTAGCATACTTATGTGGGCTTTTCAAATCAAATTCATTTATCTGTTTAAATTTTATTAAATACATTTATTGGTATAAGAACTACATACACAAAATTACTTGCTCTCGTTAACTGACTCCGTCATTGATCATTGTGGAGTCAAAGCGATAAGAGCATATAACTTAATAGTGCTCAAATTTATAGTTTCCCCTTGATTAATTGTTTAACAAATAAGCAGACACAGTTTAAATTTTTATAAATATATATTTCATCGATAAATAGTTCTACATCTACAAAACTCTTTGCTCTCGTTAACTGACTCTGTCACTGATCATTGTGGAATCAAAACGATAAGAGCACAATACTTAATAGTTCTTAAATTAATAAAGTTGATGAATTGCTAAACAAAAAAGAACAGCCACTGTGATATAGATTGTTAACAAAGGACTACATCAACAGCGAGAGTTCCCTTTCTTTTAGACAATTTGCAGACTATAAATAACACAAAAAGTGTAGTTGTGATAAATTGTGGAAAATTGTCGAACAACCAAAAAGAACAGCCACTGTGATATAGTTGGGTTTATATATAGATATATCAACAGCAACAGTTCCCTGCGGTTAGACGCAACATGAGAAAATACTTCTCTGCATAACTATAACTTGTTGTAAGGCACTTTAGGTATAAAAAGAACAGCCACTGTGATATAGATATGAATGCATACAGCACAGCGTCTATTCTCTCTACATTAAAGGCGTTAAACTTAGCCATAACTTTGAATAGTTTATTAAATAAATTGTTGAATTTTGGGGCAATTCACGCGCTATAAAGGAAAATCACTGTGATATGTAACGATCAGTTAAACGCATATCACAACGATCGTTCCTTTTAGCGCATGGCCCAATCGTGTATATATATTTCAAACCCTTTTCAATCACTTATCGCTGCTTTTGCCACAACGAACTTCAATGGTTGTCTAGCTTTATGAGCGGAGAAGTCACCTAAGGCTAAACGACCAAAGAAACTAATTGCAACCTCCATAACTTTGGATATAGATAACTTTGAGTAAACTTAGTAAACTCCCACACATGTTGAGCATTTTAAAATTATAGCACGAGTGTTCGGTCTAGTCACTTTGACGTTGCTGCTTTTAAAAGCGACCATACCGACAATCGCCATTTAATTTTAAAACTTAAGAATTGTGCACACTTTAAAACACTTTAAACTTTTAAACTATTTTTTTCTTTGAGCTGAAATTTTGAGACACACTTTGCCCAGTGATGTGTATTGTAGTGAACATAACTGTACAAAATGAGTCCCAAAAGCAGAGCTATCAGTTTTAAACACTATTTATTTCTTCTATTGCTGCTGCCTTGTGATTATACGACAAACTTCACCCAGTGATGCACACAAGTCGGCAAAACTGAACAAAGTTTACCATATAATAATATTTATTTCTTTTCCTTGCAGATCGGTAGATCCTTACACACTGACACCAAACAGTTGACTGATGATTTAGCTGTCGGTGCGCACAGTTTATATACGCTGCGATCGGTCCTACCTGAGATCACCGTCGGCTGGGATTAGCGTGAGTTACCTGCAAACTTCGGCGCTTTCCACGGAATTCGCGTGAACCTTCGTGAAAATTTTGCAACTTAATCCGAGGCCATAAACGGATTAAATGCCGTGCTTAAGGATTTCGGGTAAAACGCGCAGCTGTGTCGCGCATTCCTGAATTCGCAGAAGTGCAATTAAGGTTGGGTTTAGGAATGCCAAAGGATCAAGCGGTTAATTGGTCAGTTCGTTCGAAGCGCAGTAGTCCGGGAATTACCCTGGACTGTCCTTGATCAATCCGTCTGCCTGTTAAGCCGGCGTGCTGACTGTACTTTCACGCAACTGTGCGGTATATGTTTACAGTCCAGCTACTGTCGCATCCTTGAGATCCTCGAGTACTGCGGACTGTACATTTAGCTGTTACTTTGCCCACCTGTTGACCATTAAAGTGCTGCCAGTAGTGCAATTAAATGTACTTTAAATGTTTAAGTATTTACTCTCTCTAGCTTAGCTTATAAAAGCCAAACAGTTGCTCACTTTGAGAAGTTCTATAAATAGCTGGCTAAACTCCTTTTCGCTGTATTAGAAGTAAAACTGTAATCGCATATTTCACTCCTACTACTGCTAAGAATGAGTTTGGTGGCAGGTATAATAAGTCCTTGGTTATTTATTTAATTAAAAAAAAATTATTTTATTAATAGTAAGGCCTTTATTATTATTCAAGTTCCTTTCTTTTATTTTACAAAAGCATAATCTGTAGCTAAGCCAGCCGTTAAGTCCAGCGACTTGGGCATTTATAAAACTTACCTTTGTCATAGTTTGATCTAAATAACTGTTAAGCTTAACCCATTAAGTACTATGTTTATGTTTCAACAAGCTATCTTTAGGATAAATTAACGGTAATTTATTTACCAAAGTTCCTCTAAAACTAATTTATAAAATGGCCTGTGGCTTTATATTTAAATTTAATAAATTTTACTAGTCTTAAGCGTTTAATTTAATCAACTAAATGTTTTCATTCAGAATAGTTAATGATTTTAGAGTATAAATACTAAAATATGCTATGAATGCTGGCTGTTCTTTATAAAATCGCATATATTTATAGCATACTTCAATATAAAGCTTACATATAATTCAGCTAAGAGATTTGCGATCAATGTGTAAGTTTTTCTACCAAAGAAGATGCCGTGCATCAAACTTTATTTTAATTTATCAATACATTTTTAATCATTTTAGATGGAATACTTAGTTATAGCTCCAAAACTCGTATTTTATTTAATATCTTTACAAAGCGATCTATATTTTAAATAGTTTTTGCCGATGCTCTTCGACTTAAATATACATTTATTAAATTTATCAAAAATGAGCGCAGATATTAATTAATCTATGGCTTTAAATGTCCATTAAACTAGCGACCAATATAAAGCAGAGTTCTTCAAAGAAACCAGTTTACAATACTCTCGTCAATATCCATTTCTTTTCAATTGATTCCATTCCTAAGCTAATTTAAACATACTACTCCCCAACGTCTTTATTCCTGAAAAGTAAGAAAAGAATTCCCCAAACCCGCAATCCAAAACCTTTTCAAAATAATAAGTCAGAGATAATTTTTTTTTGGGCTTTCGCCATGTATTTTCTTTTTATTTTGTTGTTTATTTGGTAAAATTAAATCAATATTTTCATTTCAATTATATATTTTTTTGTTATTACCTTTTTTTCAGTTATCTTTTCTTAGAAAAACGAACATAATTGTTTCAAATTTTCAGCGTACAACTAGAAGAAGAAGAAAACAAATGTTGAAAACAAGATGAAATTAAAAAAGATAGAAATAGGTTCTAAAATTCATAAGTAAATCTTATTTATAATGCAGTTTGCATTTCTTTTTTTTTTTTCCTTTTTTCTGCCATCAGCACTCTCTCACCATTACACTCTTTCTCTCCCTTTACTCCTCCTTTCTCATACTCCTTTTTTTCTTCATTTCTTTTACGCACTCTCCTCATACCAGCTGTGGGAAGTAAAAAAGATGTACAACAGTATTATTGGGGAGAAAACATTAAGACAAATGTTAGCGAAATGCTTTCTTCTGGCGATCAAAAAGTTATAGCTCGCTATAACACACATATCGATTGGTTGTTGTATTCTGGTTGTTGTTGTTGTCCGCTTTCTATGGTATGTATTGTATATATCAACGCAGTGTCGTTGAATGTTTCAAATTAAAACAAAACTTTGCAGGCTTTAAATGGAAACCTGCAATAAAAATGCTTTTATTAGTTACTTTTCAGATATACACAATCGTTGCTAACACTCACCGTTTTGTATAAAATATAGGGGCTTCCATTCAGTTGGAGGCATTCATGCCAAAGAAAATCAATGGATAGGTTAACTATGAAAACTAAGCCTTAATGGTATATGTTATAGCTTTTTACACTGCAAATAGATAAAAATAAATTTTGATATTAATTTTAGCTTGTAAATAAATCAACAATTGTCATTATTTATATATAAAGTTTTTATTTATTAAATCAAGTGATCAGTTTGTGTTCCCTATTGTATCAGTCTGTAAATAATAAATAAGTCCGGCGCAATTTTTGAATTATTATTAAACTTCAAATATTTATTAGTCATTTAATATTATCATGTCATATTAAATTAATAGTAAAATTGTGGGTACCCTGAGTGCTGAGTCTGAAAATAATAAATAAGTCTGAGGAATTTTTATTTAAATTATTTTTAAACTTATAAGTTTTTATTTGCCATTTTTTGATCATCTAAATAAATTGTAAAATTTTGAGTTCCCTAATTAATAAGTCTGAAAATAACTCAGTTTTTGAAAGTATTTTTAAATTTACAAATTTTATGTTATTGCTATTTAATTGTTATTTATATTTAATTAAATCAGCTGAAAAATTTTGATTGCCCTGATTTCTGAGTCTGAAAATAATAAATAAATCTAACGCAATTTAACAAATATTTTTAAAATTTTTGTTTGTCATTTAATTTTTTCATGTCATTTTATATTTATTAAATGAATTATAAAAATTGTAGTGCCCTAATGTCTGAGTCTAAAAATAATAAATAAGTCTAACGCAATTTTTTAAAATATTTTTAAACTAAAAATTTTTATTTGTCATTTCTTTTTTTCTATAATTTTTTTTTCAGTCCATTAGACTTAAGATCTGCTTACAAAACTTATAAAATAAAAATACCAATACTAATTTTTTTTTTTTTTTGTTTTTTATTTATGTTTTTTTTTTTGCTTTTGTTTATTTTTTTTTTTTTTTTTGTTTTTTTTTTTTTTTTTTGGTTTTAATTTTATTTATTGTCAAAAATGTTTGTACTTGGAAAATTGAGATTTTCGGTGTCAAGTTTGTTTTTTATATTTAAAATATATAAATTTTAAAGTAAATAAGCGTAGAAATAGTCGATAGTTTGTACATAGAACAGTCTTTTTACAAATGAAAAGAAAGAGATAGAGACGAGAGAGAGAGAGAGAGCGAGTAGATGATAGACATTTAATTGACTTACAAGAAATTGTCGTCGCCGCTGTTGCGGCTGCTGCTGCTGTGGCTGAAGTTGTTGCCGTTGGCCTGTTGGCTCTGGCAGCAGCATGCGATTGTTGTTGTTGCTGCTGATGTTTCTGTGGTTTTTGCGAAGGTGGTTGCTGTTGCTGTTGGTTGTTGTCATCATCGTCATCAATGTAATAGCATAAATTTGTATTGTTGCCGCCACCGCCGTTTTTATTTATGTTGCTGGAAGCAGCAAGTGTGGCTGACGTTACGGTTGATGTCGCTGCTGCTGTCTGCTTGCGCTTGTGTCCGGTTATGCTTAGAGCAGCCGTAAGACTCGAAGCCGCATGCAGTATTGAACGCTGGTTGAAAATGCTATTAGATGCAGCTGCTGCTGCTGCATTGTTGTTCTTGCGGAACTTGTGATGATGATGATGTTGCTGCTGCTGTTGTTGTTGAGATGGTGACGGTGGCGGTGGCGGTGTTGGCTGCTGTTGTTGTTGCTGCTGATGCTGCTGCTGTTGGACTTGTGGCATTGGCGGTTGTCACGAGCATGCCACCTCAGCTGTTGTTGTGCTGCTGTTGTTATTATTATTATTGTTGTTGTTGCTACCAGCAGTGTTGTTGCCATTATTGTTGCTGCCATTATTATGCGGCAATACTGGCGCAGCAGGCTCTGTGGTGTCCATGCAGCTAGCATCGCCACCATTTTTGCCTGTTGCCTTAAAACTAGGCGCATTCATTTGCGTAGCTGTTGGCGTATTTGGTGTTGTACCGCCTAAATCGCTGGAGGCATTTGAATTGTCCTCAGTCAGCTGCTCAATGTAGAATAAGAAAGTTAGTAAACACACCTCTTAAACCGTTTAGGTTGAAAACAAACCGATTCACTTAGCCGATGTACTTTGGCAGTCTTGCTGGGCTGTCCCGGCGGCGATGGATCGTTTGATTGCGCCAACTCAGTAGAGAGACGTTTGCGGTTAGCCTGCAATGTGTTATTAAAATTGTTGTGACTTTCCATCGACTTGCGTTCACGTTTCAGGAAATCAGCATCCAAATAGAGCGACAACTGTTTACGCTTCACATGACGGGCATCGATAGCCATGCCTTCTTTCAGCATCTTAATGTTTACCTGCAATTAAACAAATACATTAGTTACCTGAGCCATATAGAAATAATTTATGTTACTTACCCCATGCATGATCACATGCTCTGTGAAATTTTGTATGCTTTCGGTTAGGTCAATGTTAAGGTTCTCGGAACGCTCAAACTCAAGACCTATAAACCAGAGTGAACAGTACGGCGATGTTGTGACTGAGGATTGGGATGATTGCTGCTTTAGTTCATCCTCGTTGCCACTGTTGTTTTGCGAATTGTTGGCACTGTTGCCCTTCTTCAGCTCAAAGCATTTGGGATTGACATGGGCAAGGGCAATGTGAGGATTACGCTCCAGATTGCCAATAAGCAATCTAACTTTGGATTCAACAAGACCGCACCATTCCAAGTGATCGTCAGCTGATTGCGAATTGACAAGCAGCACTATAAAATGACGATATCTATAAAAGAAACTGGGCGCCTCAAAAAGACGATCCCAGCTAACGCGTCCCAGCATGATTTCGTCTGTGATACTCATGCCGCGATTAAATTCGGTCAATATGACCTTCTTTGTTGACTCAGACACATTGAATGTTGAGTTCTGTTGTGGATATGCGGGTGTAATAATTGGCATCAAGTGATACCGATCAGAGGCATTCACACGTGGATCCCAAACCTACAGGTAGATAAGAATTAGTTATAGAAACAGGTCAAATAAAAGGGGTTTGTGGGCACTTACCTGAAAACGTAGGTTAACGTTGTCGGGGTGTTTTAGCAACACGGGGTTGGGCCACTTCCAGCGGGAGAATACCAAAAAGAACTTGTGTACGAGCGTTGCAGCTGCGGCATTTGGATAAAGTTGGCAAGTTCTGGCCACCAGCATCGCCCAAGTGACACCGCCAAAGTAGCCCAAAGAATTTGAATAGATGCCATGTTCTGAAAGTAGAATTGTTGATTAATATTTGTACAGTTAGCAAAAAAAGTGAGTGTACTTACTTTTAGCCCACAATTTGATGGTGCGCAGTGCTAGGCGAAAGTTCTCAATGTTGGGCACCAGAGCGAGAATCTCATCGGTGACACGGCAACCGTTGAGGCTGCGTACCGAACGTGGATCGAGATTCTTGAGCAGATTATCGTCACGCAGATCAAAATCATCGGGTATCTCTTTGAGCGATAGACGTGCAAATAGTAAATCAATCTCAATGCCATCAAAATTCATTTTGATGACCGGCACAAAGGCCTCTTCCACCGCACGGCATTCGGTGACCTCTGGCTGCTTTTTGAGCAGCTCGAAGAAGCTCTGAAAATAATCGGAGCGCTCAATGTTGCGTGGTGCCACGCAGAGTGCATCAATATCAGCACCCTTATGATGCACACCCAGTCGATACGACCCAAATGTATAGATCTTTCCGCCCAGCTTCTCAGCAGCTGCCTCGGGCATATTCTTGCTAACGGATATATCTTTAACCCATTGTTTAGCCAATGTATTTAGTTTGGCCAAGATTTCCATGCGATGATTTAGCTCATCTTGGCTCTCAAATACATTGTATGGCTCCAATGATTTGCTTAGATCTTCTGTTCGCAGGATATCCTCTGGACGAGGCTCGGCCAGGCTAATAGCCGATGTCATGCCCAATTGTTTGGCAGGCTGTCCGCCCGAGGTAGTATTGCCATTGTATTGTTGCTGCTGCTGCTGGCGATGTGTTGGTTCGGAATTCCACATGTTGTCTCTAAGTATAATTACTGTAAATTAAAAGTAATTTGAGTTAGTTAAATTATAGTAGCTAAATAGTTATTAACTTGTACTCACCTTACTAGTCTTATGATTAACTGGTTATTATTATCTTAACAATAAAGTTGCCTGTTGCTGTTGCAGCTACTTTAGCTGTTGCTTCGGTTGTTGTAGTTGTTGTTGCTTCTGTTGCTGCCACTTGTTGTAGCAATAAATGGAATTACTTATGTTGCTCGATGGCGCTGCGCACAATAATAAAATGCTGAAATTGAAATAAATTTAATTATTATAAATTTTGTATTCTTCTTCAAGTGCAAAGTGAGAAAAAATCATTGCAAATCAAAATACTTCCGACAAATTCAACTCGTTTGAATTTATCGCTTTGTTCTCGGTGTCTCAGATAAACAAAATGCAATAGATAAGATATTTGCCCATAGAAATAATATAAACAAACAAAATGAAAGTGCAAAGCGAAGACTCCGTTAGCAAATTCTAACAGTGCTGCACATTTTGGCTATAAAACCAAGTAAGGTTTGCCGTGAAATTCAAATTTTACGTTAATTAAATATTTTATAAATATTCAGCGGAGTGTTAAATAGCTAAAGCAGCTAATTAAATATTTAAAATAAAACGTTTATGTTGTAAGCGGTAAATAAGTGGCTCGAGTTAGCCGTAAAACGGCGAAACTGACAGTCCCGTTGCTGGACTCTCACTCATTGCGAAGGCAATGTTTTCGTTCTTGGTCACACAAACAAATGCGTAGAAATTATTTTTTTTTCGGTTGTGATAAAAGTGCAAGCACGAAAGTCGACGCGTTACAAACATAAACAAAGAGAGCAACAGTAAAAGCGTATCAAAACGGAATCACAAATCGTATAGACACCCACACTAACGCAAGTATACGAAAAGAGAGAAGCACAAGCAAAAAAAAATAAAACTCACAATTATTCACACACTGATACAGTAGCGCACCCACACGCATTGACGGATGAAAACAATATGAATTGCGTATGGCAAAAAGAACTCTTTATATATTAATTTGGGCGAGCGATTTGTTCTTAACGGTCGCCTACCTGCTTACCTGCGCTTAATCTTCGGGTTGTCGCATCTGTTGTTTTATGATTCGGCTTAAGCTTAAGATTACGGGTCCAAATTATTGAAGGGTCGTTATGCGTATGTTAATCTTCTTCTTGTTAATTGCCGTTGTTGTTGTGTCGTAGTGGTAGTTGCAATGGTGGTTGTAGTGGACTTGATGGCGCAAGTGTATGCGTGTGTTTGGTATGCATATGTGTGCATATGAATGTTGTATGTATGTAGTTTTGGCAGCGTACGAGTGTTGAGGCCCCATTCATTTGTGTCGTTCCGGCTTTTTTCATGCACTTTTCTATTTTGTTATTTGTGTCGCGCTTTGTGTGTTTTATTCCTCGCATTCGTTGTCGCGCGTTGTATTCATCATTCTCATTTCTTTCATATCAAATTCGCTTCTATACCCACATGTAACTTTTTTTTTTCTCTTCTGGCCCTGCTTCTTTTTATGCTACGTGACTTGGACTTGCTTGCTGACTGACGCACGCCATACAAAACAAAATTCACTTTTCATTTAAACTCTCGTACATATTACGGACGCGCACGATGCATTGATGAAATTGCGTCTGGGATTTTAGTGTGTATTCGACATTTTCGGTTTCCGTTTTGCAGTTTGATTTGCGCGTTCCACAAATTAATATTCCAAGAACCGCAACGACCGATACGAATGTGTGTGGATAATAAAAGAAGCCAAAAAATGCAGAGTTGCTTTCCCGATAAACTAAGCATTCACTCGAACGCGCATGCATATACTTAAACGAACTAGAGTCCACACAATCCACAGTGTCCAATTGTCAGTTGGCGTCTTGTAAACGATTGTAAATATCGATAGCCCCAAGCTATCAAACGATAGTTTGATTATAACTTCTGAAATTAATTGGCGATCTTTGAGAATCATTAATTTACTCATTACATAGCTGCGTTCTGTTTTTCTAATTTTTCTGTTCATATATTTACAGCCCCGACGCTGTTCGTCCGCGCAGCAAGATATGTTCCACAAAACCACCACCGATGTGGCAACGCTGCAAACAGCTGTGCATTGTATTTTTATTTATGGGAATTGGAAAACTTTGCAAAAACTGAAACACAATGTAAAACCGATTAAAAGCGACTAATGGCAGCCATATCATGATACCCTGGATGCGCGAGAAGTTTAACGAGAAGCGCGCAAAGTGGCTGGCGCGTAACAAACAACGTGGCGCCGATAGCGAAACAAATTCCAATCACAGTCCCCGCAGCAGCAGCGCTGCACGCACAGCCAGTAGTGGCAGTGGCAGCGATGCTGACAGTAGCCTCAGCTTGGGGAGCGGCGCCTCCGGCTCGCTGGTGCAAGTCCATACCACCGAGATGGAAACGCAAACGGACGGCGGCGTGGGCGGAGGCAATTGCGTGCTGCGTACACCGTCACCGGCGCGTAGGCGACGCATTCAACTGGAGCTGCAGTTGCAACAGGAGTCGGCGCGGAAAGCGGAGCAGGCGAGCACGTAAGTTGTCAAGTGAATTTTTTCTATATGTTGTAAACAAGTTGTAAGTTTCGAAATTCTCCGTTGGATTAACGCAAAAACCAAATCAAACCCAACTCCAATCAACTGGCAATATCAAAACAAACTATGCAAAAACTGCGCAGTTTGTTTCTCCGGTGAGTACAAAGCTACAGTCAGTGATGCCAAGTCAAAAACTTATTTATCTTTCATGCTCTCTCTTAGAAAAAACCACACAAGGCTCGCGGCATCCTCGTCGACGGCTGTGGCCGAACCAGGGCCGGCCAAGGTGGGCGAAACCATCACCGTCCGCGTCATCTGTCCCAGCTCCCGAGTGCTCATCTTCAAGACGGACATGAATAAGCGTCTGAGTGATCTAAAGAGCGAGGTGATACTAGAGCTAAGCGACGATCCTGACTCGATACAACTGTTTGCACCAGATGTACGCCACTTGAATCCACGCTATCGTCTCTATCGTGCCGAATATTTTGGCAGTGAGCTCAATGAATCTCATACACTGGCCCAATTGCGTGTGCGCCACAACGAGACGTTTATTCTGTCACCCCGCCGCAATACGCTGCCCCAGACAGTGACACGCACCCGTGAAGTGCCGGGTCCAAATGATGCACTGCTCGAGAGCGCCACCCGCTTTGTCCAGAACAACACAAACTCGCTGCCCATCATCGACATCAACGAGATCTTTCAGCAGTCGAATGTAAGTCACAAAACTAATTGGAGTTCATTTCTAATTGGATTTTTTTCTAGATCCAATATGATGTGCGAAAGGTGCTCATTTCACTGGCCCAGGCATCGGCAGCAATCATTGGCGCTGGTCCATATGCACCACGTTTGATTACCATGCTTAAGCAGCGTTTGGTTAATCGACGTAATCATCAGGCGGATACACTGCAGTGTCTGGTCGACATGGGTTTCACACGCGAGGTGGCACAGCATGCGCTGAGGGCTAACAACGGGGTCTACTCGACTACACTGGAGTGGCTAATACAAAACCAGAGGGAGCTGGAGCCACAGCCACCGGCTGCAGTGACTTTGCAGCGTAGCCTTTCATCCATATCACCTTCAACAATTGTGACCAATAATGTAAGTACATTTAGCACATGTTTTAGTTAGTTACTTAAATCATTATTCTGTTTCTAGGAGACCATTGAGAACACGGCCGCTTTGATGCAGATCGTGCGTATTTATAGTCATCGCGATTCGCCACCGAATGAGGAACTTATTGAATCTCTAACTGAAATGGGCTTTGAGGAGAATGCCGTCATTTCGGCGCTTAAAAAGACCGGCAACAACAAGGCCTCCGCCTGCGATTGGCTCTGCGAGAATCGTTCGGCGAGCGTTATAGAACTGAGGGAAGGACTTGCTCCAGATTCACCCATATTGAAAGTAATACTCGAAATGCCACAAGTGCAGCTAACGCTCAGCAATCCCAAGACCTTTTTGGGTGGGTATCTAGAACTGTAACTCCCCTATTGTGCACCTATAACTAATGCTATTTCTGTCTTGCTCTAGCCTTTCTGGCCATTTTGGAGAACGAGAACGCGATACGCGTGTGGCGCGGCGATAATGACACCACCTCAGTTATCACACATATCCTGCAGAAGTATCACGAGGAAAAGCATGTGATGGGCATCAATCAGTTCTACGTGAATCGCTGGTGATTAGGCGCATCAAAGTGGCTTTATATATATACAAACATATAAAACTAGATATTAATGAGATTAACCAAATTCTATTTATACATGCATCCACACAACATACACACACATTCATATACATATTTGTATATATGAATATATACAGATACACACATATTTAGGTACGTAACGTGCATAGTTAAACTTAGTTAGTATTAAGCCCGCATTGGAGCCTCATATTGTGTGTATGAACAAAGTATTTTTATAGCCTAAGAAACAAAGCTAAAAAATCAGTTAAATTTAACCAATTAACAAATAAAATAAAATTGCACAAAGCCAAAGATGCAAAATGCTTCGCTTCGAGCACAGGCTGCAATCGTGAAACGCTTACCGATCAGTACGAAATGCATTAACTAGCCTATTTAATTCATAAATATATATATACATAAAATCAATTACATATGTATGTACACTAGTTCATCTAGTTCTAGTCAAGATCTCTAGCTTTTACATAGCATTATCAAATCTATTCAAAAAAAACTCGCACAATTTCGCAAAAGTATTTCGATTTTAAACTTGATAACTGAACTGAAACTTTCGTTTGTTGTTGGCCATTTAAGATACCAAAATGAGTGAAAAGGTAAATAACTAACTGAAAGCAAGCATCAAGTATTATTTTGTCTAAACAAATATTGTATTTTTATTGTCATTATTGTTTGAGCAATAAGCAAATAAATTAGTTTTTATAAAAAACATTAAAATATCAACAATTCTCTGTACTCACTTGTAATATTTAACTGTTTAATTAAGTTTAGCTACTTGTATTACTTATACGCACTGTTGCTATATCAGTCGAGTTGATTATAATCAATTGTGTTTTTGGCTACTGTGAGTCACGTCTGTAAAGGTGATTTACATCTTTTTGATTATCAGCTAAGTGCGTGAATCATGTTTAATATTATATTAGTCATAAATAGTGTAGTTAAGAGGTATTGATAATGAGGGTACTTTTAAGTGGATGAAGTGCACCTGAGTTCATGATTATAAAAGGGAACTCCGTTAGCTTATAAAATACGTAGTTAATTGATGACTAGCCATGAGCAGTTTAAAAGCCACAAACGAGGCAGAAACATACCGATCGATAGTAGTCGTTGGTAACATAGATAGTGGCTGATAGTGATCGATTGTGTCCGATAGTGGGCTCGATAGTGGCTGGTAGTGATAGATAGTGAACGATAGTGGACGTTAGAGACATCGATAGTGGTCGATATAGGCCGAAAGTGGTCGATAGTGGCCGATAGTGATCGATTCTGGTCGAAATTGTTCGATAGTGTCATTGATAGTGATCGGACGCATCAATAGCGACCGAAAGGGGTCGATAATTGTACTATCCATTGTTATACCCATATAACGGTTTTAATAATATAAGAGTATTATACAGTCTGTTGTGTTCGACTGTACTTTTCACTCTTGTTACTTTGTGTATAGTACTCCTAGCTAACTCTAAAATTTACTGCCGTGCAAATTCCACAAACTCATCACATAAATCAGCAGCTCTCTAAATATGTTGTCCTTCACTTTGGCACAATTGTTCATACATTCGTACTTCAAACAAATGTAGCCAAAAAATGCGTATAATTTGTCAAGTGTTTTTTGTTTCATTGTGTTAAACAATTTAGTTTTATTTGTTGTGTGGAAACAAATAATGAAATTTACAAGTGCACTTTTAATGCATCACAATTAATTTTCCAAGCGACCACACACATATTTCATTTCATTATTTTACACAGGGAACACTAGAATTACACAATGAAAACAACAACAAAAAAAGTTGAATTAGAAATTGTTTATTGTTTTGGGGAAATGTGAATTTGAATTTATGTTAAACGCGTTTATTTAGTGGTCACGTATCTGTGAGATACTTTTGCTTGTTCAATGACTGCCGAGTGGTTTTTAATTAATATTTGGCGCTAAAATTGTTTAATTGTTTTTTTCTCCTGTTTGGGGGAATATGAGCAGAGAGTAAATTATTTATGGTCAGTGGAGTTTTCCCTCCTCTTGATTGTTTTGTTGTTGTTCCTATTAAATGCTTTGCGGTTGTGCAGCAGCTGCAATGCTTTTGCCTAATGGTCCCTGGCAATGTCCATGCAAATGTGCGACTATCTCGCAAAAATTGATGACGCATAAGAAGTGGGGAGGTGGTAGGGTTGGGGGTGTGGTAAGGGCAGCGGTTTGGGGAGCTGACTACTCTATAATAAATCATCTGCTGCAAGCAACATCAAACTAACTACCAAATCCCCCCTTCGAAGTGGCCAAGGCAAATGAGTTTTTGATATTATCAAAAGACGAAATGCATTGACAAGCAGCAGCAGCAAGTTGCCCTACCCTACCCCGCACCCTTCCTGCTGCGGATAACCGACACACGCCCAAGCACTCCCCTGAAGCCTATAAAAAATATACACGGAGCAGCATCTTTAGCCGCAGGCTGAGCATTGGGGACTGCGGAGGCAGGAGCGACGACTCCGGGGTGGATTCTACTTGAAATTGAAGTCGTGTGGCTTTGGCAATTTCCGTTGCATATTTGCAGGCGGCGAAAAATTTATGAACATTATTATCGGAAAAACCAAAACGAAACTTAATTCCAAATCCAATACAGTGCTGCCGGAGTTTCGGTAGCCAAAAAAGTAGCCAGAAAAAAGCTAAAACCTTAGCTACAAAAATTTAGAAGTTTTGCAGCTTTTATTAATCTGAACTTAGTCAAATGATGCAATTAACAGAACAAATTATAATCAAAATTTTGCATTTCTAAATTTTTTCACACTTTAGAACCTTTAAAATTTATTTAAAAAATTGACAAAAATTGATTCGGGAATATTTGACAATATTTTTATAATAATCCATAGTCGGAACTCTGAAAGAACCAATTTCCAATCAGCCATAAATTAGCTAAAATGTCAACACTACACAAATCTAACAAGTAAAACTGCACTCTACCTATAGCTACCCTATACAAATGTTGCCAACTCTTATTCTCTGGCTACCAAAAAAACTAAAAATTTTTTTAAAAACTTATATTTAATTATTAAAATACTCAACTGTTAAAACATCGTTACTTAACTATTTCTCCACGAACTTGTAGTAGTAAAAGCGCTGCCATCCTACCCCTTCGGTCAACTCCTCCAACAATTACAGGGTATTTGAAACAATACGCATGCGATTCGGAAAAGCTATTCAACATTTTAGCAAACACACAGAAATGGCAAAGCGAAAATCCGCAATTTGTATGAAAATGTTTTGTCATTTGGCCATAAAATGATTTAAAATTCTTTTCGCATGCGAATTTTGGGAGAGTTTTCTATGTTTATATTTGCGGTAAAAGGCGAAATAACTTCATATAATGCGTTTGGCTCTTAAAAATTGCATTAAATATGCATTAAAATTACCATCGCAATGTCACAATGTCGCATCATCACATCCCCCATATAATAAAATATTAAAATCGTCAAAAAAAAAAAACACAGCAAAAAAATTATATGAAAAAGAAAAATATATTTTCACAAGACGTGAGCATTGTTCGATTTCCTTTGGGCTTACGATATTATGGAGGGGTAAGAGTATTTGCAAATGAATGCATAATACCCCAAA
This sequence comes from Drosophila dunni, assembly GCA_018152125.1. Lineage (NCBI taxonomy): Eukaryota > Metazoa > Arthropoda > Insecta > Diptera > Drosophilidae > Drosophila > Drosophila dunni. Next base: position 15,785,112 of record JAECXC010000339.1, on the reverse strand, counting down.
ATGAGTCTCTTAGGGTGTTCACTGTACTTCACATTGATTACGGCTTATGTTCTACACGAATTTCCAATCAATTTAATCAACAATTGAAGTAATTGTTGTACTTTCTGTTTGGTTTATTCTAATTATTTGCATTGCAATTCATTAGGAAGGTTTGGACAACAAGAAAAGACTGGAAATTGTTAAGAATCTTAACACTTCAAAATATTTTAAGTACAAAAATAATTCATTGATTTCTGACTGCTGTTTTTAGTCCCCTACTAATTTATTTTGATTAACAAATCTTGTCGTTTATGGTCAATTTTATTACAATCTATTGCCTTTTATTAACTGAAAGTGGAGAGCTAATAAAGTATCTTGAAAACTTTTGGCCACTCAAAGTTTATTGGCCCTGAAATGGTACACAAACTATTTATGTAAGCTTTCCCCTACGGAATCTCAGACCAATTAACCATTTAAGAGCCCAATCGAACTCCTTCATTAGCAAACATTAGAAAAGGAAACAACAATTTTGTTGGGGTGACCAGAAGTTTAGTATTAACATTTCATTTATATGCCATAAATACTTGTACGAAACTTTCAACGCGACATGAAAATTAAACCCCTAAAATTATACAAAGCAGGGTCAGTCTGCTCTCCATGCCCCTGCCCCTCTGTTAGCCTATTAATTTCTGCAATGGCAGAGAATAAAAATTCAGCTTTAACGCATGAAATCACACTGAAATGATACTAGAGATGTGAGCATGCAAACGGCATGAAGGAGTCTGCGAGAATGTCCTTAACAAGAACATCGCATGCCACACATGCATACAAAGCAGCAGCAACAACAGCAACAATGTCTGCTACCCTGTGGCCAACCAAACTGTACAGTTTATGACGCAGTAGGCCAACCGTTCTGGCCTCATAAATATAAAAATTAGTTGCTGGTCAGTTAGCAAGTGGCTGGCTGAGGGGGCTGTGGCATGAGGGGAAGGCTACTGCGTGGGTGGCAGCAGCTCAGACGACGCGTCGGTCTTGGTCTCTTGGCTAACAGGCTATGCTACGGTGGCCGCCCCACAATTAATTAATTAGTTCAGTTGACAAAAATTGAGGGGGTCGAACCAGTGGTCGGTGGACCGAACCCAGTGGCGGGGTTGTGTGTGGGGAGGGGGGTGTAAAAGGACTGCTGTGGTTAGTCCAGGCGCATGTTTATGATTGGACTGGGCTGCCAAGTGTGTGAATGTTACTTTGTTTATCAGCGTATGTGTGTGTGGGTGTAGAGGCAGAGCTCTTTAGTTATGCTGTGTTTATGCCATGAAAGTCGAGACATTTCAGGAATTTTCAAAGCAAATTCATTGAAAGCCATGTCTGATTTTAGGCTTAAAATACTAACTAAAAATAGCAACTCTTTTAGCACTTTTTAGATAAGTTAAAGCAGTCTAAATTTTATGTAGATACTGATCGGAAACGATCCCAAATTGTTCTATACGCTCCCACGCATAAACGAAACACCAACTGTGATTACGTATGTATGTGCTTGTGTGTGTGTTATTTTGTGTGTCATTTTAGTCAAGGGTCATGTGGCATGTGGCCAACTGTTTTCATAAGCGTAGCAAATATTTTCACAAGGCCAATTAGTGGAGAACCCCAGCTGACCGCTGACCACACAGCTGCCGAGAGTTCAACCTTGCGAGGACCCACAACTCTCGACTCTTAACTCTCGACTCTTAGCTCTCGACTCCAGTCGACTCAACTCGACTCTCAAGTCTTCAGTTCTGGGTCTGTGTTTCCGTTGCTCGCTGAATTCTATTCAATGGGCTCTCTCTCCCCCACTCATTTTCTAGCTGCCATACTTATGTATGTATGGAGCATAAGGCTTTGGCTTTGGCTTTGGCTGTGCCCCTCCTGTTGAGTTCTAAAATTAATAAAAGTGCAAAACTTTCTTCTTTCGACAGTTTTTGGTCTCCTTTTGCCGTTTTGTCAACTGTGCCGTCTCGTGTGCAACATACTTGCGAACAAAAGTGAAAAAGCCAAAAGCAATAAAGTTTTCAATTGTTTCTCTCGCACTCTATGCAGTACGCGAAGCACGATACCCTAACTGAAAGGGGTATATGGGTGGGTAGTGGGGTAGAAGTGTGCCTAAATAAACCTGTTAAGTCCTGGAAAACGGAAATTGTAATAATATATTTTGAATTATTAAATTTATGACAAATCGATTCCCCAATGAAACTTTGGGTTATTTTCTTTATGAGATATTTTAATAGATGTAGTTCTCAAAGTATCTTGTATCTTTTAAAGCATTTTATTTAACTTTTATAGACCTTAAGTCCTTTAAAATGTTGTAACTGATTTTAAACCTCTTTTTTCCTTATCTCAACTTCTACTACAGTCCCAAAATGTTCTGGTAGTGTATACATACTTCAGCATGACCCACAACTACTCTTCAATAGTTTTTTCCTTAGTTTTTACTTTATTTTTTTCGGTGTAGTCGTTGGCTTCAAAGTTTTTAACTGGCGCTGACTTTAAGTGCAATTCAGTGCCGAGGCAATGCGAAAAAATGCTAAAAACTTTTCCCTACTTGCTGACTGACTATGTTTTTTGTGTGTGTTGTAGTTGTAGTTATAGTTTTTGTACTCCCCAATTGTTGTTGTTGTAGCTATTTTGTGGCTGCCACATTTCGTTTTGTTTCTCTGCAGTTTAAAAACGCATTGCCAAATGTGTCACACAAAAGTTGCTGTTGTTGTTGCTGTTGTTGCTTCCTGTTTGTTGCTTGCCAAGTGACACAATAGCAGCTGGCAGGAGGCTGTGTGGGAGAGAGTAGGGGCGTAGGGTGGTAGGTGTACGGGGGTACTGGGGGCTACCAGTTTACTATTTGGTATGCGGTTTGCTTTGTCTTATGCATTGCACATTTTGCACTTGACATAAAACAAAAGGCTGAAACACACAGTGAAGCCCCCTGAAGAGTCGCCGTCGAACGGCACTTAGCGGGTCAGCTGGGTATTTGGAGTGCTGCCTGAGCCTCAGCCTGGTGGCAAGCCACAAAGAGAATGCTGCATGCCCCACTCAGTGTGTGTGTTTGCAACTGGGTTGAGTATTTTAATGTGCTGACATTCAGGCTTTTCAATTTTTGTGCGTTGCAACAACAAAGGGAAATGGTTAAAAGCTTCAGTTAAAATGGCTAAGAAATTTCAACTGTTAACTATGGGAATGAGTGTTAGAAATTGAGTAAACACTAGCAGACAAGTAGCAAGACTTAAGACGAGTGTAGCCCCATAAAATGACGTTCACTTTCATTGATCTAATTCTAAACTGGTCTAAGATACCTTACAGTAGTTAGCGCAGCACAAAATCGAATTTAACGACCGCCAATTATTTCGCCGAATTCGTTACAAAAGTGAATTTAAGCGTAGTCTTAGCCGGGATTACTGGCCTGGCCAAGAAGCTGCGCAAATACGGCAAGTTAAATGTACTTTTAACGCAAAAGCCGACACTAACAAGCTGCATTTGGCCCAATGGCTTGGACATTGATAGTCTTAACATTGTATTATTAAAACGGCTCAGGAAGACGGATTAATTTTTAATGAGTGGAGCTGGACAAACACAACAAACCACCCACCCAAATGGGTGTAGTGGTGTGGAGTGGAAGGGGAGGTGAAAATCTTCCACGTGCGTGAAAAATAAATCATCATTGCCAAATACCCAGTAAAGTTCATACAATTGCAATTTTGTGGGGTCGCAAACAATGCTCAAATCCTGACAAATGAGCGAAATGGGTATGAGACATCGTATAAGACACGTTAATATCCCATGCCAGTTTCAGACTACGGCAAATGCATTAAGTCCTTGAGTAAAACTACATAAACTTTGTGTACGATGCGATCCTTGCATTGCCATCAAATTTGCTGCTTCATTTATAAGGATTACGGGGCTGTTGGGCCACAAAACACGAAATGCGAAAACAGTGAAAACTCATAAGAAAATTACTTGCAGGAAATGCAACAAGCTACCATAATAACTATCACAGCCACCCCTAAGCGTCTTATTAGCAGGGGTTGAAATTCTTTACCCTGAATTGAATCCTGCTGACTTCATGCCTTACCATTGCTCTCCTCAGCTCTGCTCTGCTCTGCTTTTCTCATTGACTTCCTTTCAGAGCGTACACGAATTATGCATTAGTTTCAACTTGTAGCCCATGATTTGATGTTTTTCTTCCGTTATCCATCTGTACCAAGGGCTCTAGCTGACCCAAATGTACACTCAAGGCTCTAAGGGAAATATGGGGGAAATAATAATAATAATCACAATAATGAAATACTTCACATGCGTATCAAAATATTCACTGAACTTAAATGAACTGAAAGTGATTAGGAAAGTATAAAAAGTATTTTGTATAACACCAAAGTATTTTGAAAAACATTTTTCAACAAGCAAATATGAAAATTACAAAAACTGGGCAGTAAAAAATTACAATAAATTATAAAATTTATGTCAATTATTGTACCATTAATCAGTTATCAGTTTGTTTAGTTAGAATTTTGGATTTGAGATCAACTGAAAGTTCTGTTCGCTTGGTATTGCAGCTGGAATATGCAAATTCCTAGTTGAATTCTCAAGCGAAAAGAAATCCACAGTAAGATACAACAGAATTTGCAACAGCCCAGTTTAAGCAAAATAATTTTGTGTATAGCAAGGAGTAATTCTGTTTGCCTCATATAACATGCATATGCCGCCCGTTAGAATGCTACTTATAAGCCTTTGCGGTCCAAGCACATCATTTTCTAACGCCGTCATTTTGAAATACCAATAAATTCAAATTTTCAACTTTGAATGATCATTTCTCAGCCAAATGAAGTGATATTTTGAAACGCATTGCCTTTTTAGACTCTCGGCAACCAGTAGCATCGATTCCGTGTCAAAATTCAAATTTTTAAATTCGACCCCATTTTGACAAATTTTGCAGTGTTACCCCTTTGCATTTTTGTCAAAAATCGTCAAAATTTAAGATTGCGATTTTTTGATGCCAATCGATAGTCCTGGTCCTCCCGAGTCCAAAAAGTCATACCAATCGAAAATCTGACGTATAAGTCCCAAAATATTCAATATCAAAGTTGCATAGTTAAACTAGCCACAGAAAAGCGCATATAATTTTCATACGCAGCTTGAAATAATGCTATAAAATATTTGAATTTAAATTACACAACTGTGAGTTTTTCTTTAAGTGTTTCCTGTTGCATATTTAAAGTGTAGCATACTTTTAGGACTCGTATTTAAATTCCAGTCTGTCGCTTGCTGCTGATTCTGATCGCTTGGTGTTTTCACCCAAAGAATTCTTCGATTTTGGCCATTCGCGGAATTTTTTTTGCGTGACGGCGGCGATGTGCAGCGCCAAAAATCGTTAGAAATTCTTGCTGAAATACCAGGCCAACAGAGAGATCAGCAGGTCGCAATTCAAAAATTATTTAACATTAACATTGACTTAACAGTAACTTAACATAACATTGACTTAACATAACATTGACTTAACATAACATTGACTTAACATAACATTGACTTAACAGTAACCTAACATAACATTGACTTAACATAACATTGACTTAACATAACATTGACTTAACAGTAATCTAACATAACATTGACTTAACAGTAACTTAACATAACATTGACTTAACAGTAACCTAACATAACATTGACTTAACAGTAACTTAACATAACATTGACTTAACAGTAACTTAACATAACATTGACTTAACAGTATCTTAACATAACATTGACTTAACATAACATTGACTTAACATAACATTGACTTAACATAACATTGACTTAACATAACATTGACTTAACAGTAATCTAACATAACATTGACTTAACAGTAACTTAACATAACATTGACTTAACAGTAACCTAACATAACATTGACTTAACAGTAACTTAACATAACATTGACTTAACAGTAACTTAACATAACATTGACTTAACAGTATCTTAACATAACATTGACTTAACATAACATTGACTTAACATTACATTGACTTAACATAACATTGACTTAACATAACATTGACTTAACAGTGCATTAACAGTGCATTTACAGTGCATCAACAGTGCATTTACAGTGCATTCACAGTCCGGTAACAGTGCATTCTAAGTCAATGTTAAGTGAATGTAAATGATAATGCACTGTTGATGCACTGTAAATGCTCTGTAAATGCACTGTTAAGTCAATGTTATGTTAAGTCAATGTTATGTTAAGTCAATGTAATGTTAAGTCAATGTTATGTTAAGTCAATGTTTAGCGGGAATCCAAGGTGCGCACGTGTATAAACAAACCATTTTGCTTATTTACTTCATGTATTGCAGCCTGCTAACTGTTTCTGTTGGCCTGGTATTTCAGCTCAGATTTAAAAGATCCAGGTGTTCATACGGACGGACGGATGGACAGACGGACAGACAGACGGACAGACAAACGGACAGACTGACGGACAGACTGACGGACGGACTGACGGACAGACTGACGGACAGACAGTCTGACAGAAGTGCAAACAGCGGAGAGATCGTAAACAGAGAGTGGGCGGAAGAGGGAGTCAGTGCACGTGTATAAACAAACCTTTTGGTTTGACGGGAATCAATCAATTCAATTACAGAGAGTATAGTCCGGGAGGGAGCATACGTAAACAGTAAACAGAGAATGCACCTTGTTAGCGCCACAGATGACAGCGAACAAGCATACAAACCGTTCGTGCGCTCTGCTGGCGTCCGCGAACAATCACACAAACAGTGGCATAGATCTCTGAGCGCAATTAGCGCACAGAGTGGGAGCCTCCTGTTAATGTTAAATAATTCTTGCATTGCGATCTGTTGATCTTTCTGTTTGCCTGGTATTTTAGCACTGCAGATCGCTGCGGTCAAGCAGAAAAAATCTTGTAGGACGGACGGACGGGCGGACGGGCGGACAGACAGACGGACAAACGGGCATTGCTATATCGACTCGGCTGTTCATGCCGATTAGGAAAATATGGTGTCGGCCACGCCTCCTTCTGCCTGTTACGCACATTTTGCTTCTGAAAACTTAACAGACCGCTCTACTCTTATTTAGAGTACGGGGTCTAAAAGGGAGAGTGAGAGCGAGAGTGAAAGGAATTATAAATAGAAACAAAGGGCTCTTGCTGTTAGCTGGCTTTTAATAAATATAAAGCGCTAATTTGCTGCATAATTGCGCTGTGCCACACCCAGAAGTAGACCCTTCGTGTCTGGCAGCTCGTTTGCTCCTAGTTAAGTAGCGCAGCCTCCCCGTCCACTGTTCCAGCCCCACCCCCTTTTCTTGACTTTTCATTACTTTCTTTTTTGGCAAAACACCGAAAACTGTAGGCAGACAGGGACATGGGATGTGGGACGGGGGGGAGAAGTGAAGTCAGACAAACCGTCAATCCTGGCTGCTTCCCTTGCTTCAAGTCTTCAATGACAGTTATTTCATTTTTCTTGTTGATGTTTTTCCTCCTGCACTCATTAAATCAAGTTAAAAAGGCATATAGCACCCGGTACTTGTTGTTGTTGTTGTTGTTCTTGTTGCCCTGTTTCCGTTGTAAGCCAAGCTGTTGAAGTTGTCCTGGTTGTGCTCCTGTTTCTTTGCCTTAGTGTTCGTGTTCTTGTGGCAACGTCGAAGACAACGCACAACATTTTCAAATAAACATTTTGCAGAGGCTTCCCAAAAAAAAAAAAAGATGTGAACATAACGTAGCACTCTTTCAACGACTTGGCTTTAATTATAATAACTTGGCTCAGCGCCTGGCGCCCAAATTGGTTATAGTACAACGGGCTTTAATGTGCTAGCCACAAAATGTTATGGTTTTGAGCCAAAACTGACATGAATCCCTGACAAATGCTCAATTGCTCATCCGCCTAATTGGACGACTTTTGACTGTCGTCTGAACATGAGAGCACACAACGAGCTACAAGCATTTGCTTTTCTCCAGTTATATTTAAAATAATATGCATAAAGTCCTTGGGGAGTACTTTTCACAAGTAATGAATCTTTTTAGTGGCTGCAAAACATTAGAACTTACTGTAAATTTAAAACTTGTAGGCATATAGATATTTTATTGCTATAACTTTTGCTTGCAGTCGGCAAATAAGGCACATTTAATCCGTTTGGCATTAACACAGTGACTCACAAAAGTGTTGTCATTTGAATTTTGGTTTGTAATCACTTGAAAAGCACACACACTCATGATTTGTAGTTCTCTTTATCGATTTAGAATTATATTTACATAAGAATTGCTTACAAACACTTTTTCACATTTTAATTTTATTTATAATTTATTTAGTTTTGAGTTTATAAAATAACGCAACCGGCTTCCTCCATGACACAGCAGGCACCCAGCATCAGGCAGCACTCCATTTGCTCTTGCGTCGGACCATTTTGATTCTCCACGTAGACCGTCTGTGGTTGGGTCACCACCACCGCGGGCTGTGCATATGCTGGTTGCATCATTGGCTGGTTGCATCAATCACCTCCACTGGCGGTGGGTAGTAGGGATCAATGACGTCCACTTGATATCCTGGGTTGTACATGTTTCCTTAAGTGCTCGACTAACTAAAATGTTTAACTAAAATGTATGTGCTTGCTATGCAACGCAATAACTGATTTTAAACTAAAATTCCAGGAACGCTTCGATGTATTTCGCTGAGTAAATTTTGGTCTACCGAAAATTTATCTAAAGCCAGGGCATTTTGATCAATGAGCTGTGATAATGAACAGTTTTGTGTAAGTGTCAGATATGTAGAGTCCCCGCAGTGTGCAGTGTACAGTGGGTCGGATAAAATCATGAAATTCTTGAGTGTTTAGTTAGAAAAGGAAAGAAACGTTGAAAAAGTTGGGCGGTTAAATCTGCAAAGAGTTTGTATTTCAGTGACAAATTATAGATTTGTATATAAAAAGAGTTGAACATTTTATCAAATTTTTTATAATAATTTTAAAAAAAATTTTAAGTGGAAGATTGCCTAACAAGTAAGTTTGGCTGATTAATAACTATTTTGCTATCTAATAAAGTAACTACAAGTTCATCAGCCACTTTTGCCCCACTGTGCAGCGTCTTTACTACCACAAAATGTATGAGTAATACGTTTTGGGCTTTAGATAAACAGCGAGCCAAAAGAAAAGTACACACAAATTACGTTGAATGGGTTAACAGAGTCTCCTATCTCCACCACTCCCTCCGTACCTACTACAGCTCCTACCACATTCATAACCCATGTCAAAAATCGTTTGGGCCACAGAAAAAGTTTTTGCCGCTGCGGTTGCAATGCGAGCAGCGTAGAGATGGCAAAACAGTGGGGAAGGGGGAGCGGTAGGGCGAGGAGAGTAGAGGGAGCAAAACCTTAAAGCCCATAAAATGTTTTATCAAATGAGAGCAGGCCCGAGAGTTGGCCACACTTTTGACACATTTTCGGTTTTATTGGCAAATTTTGAGAAACATATAAATAATAACTTGGAATGTGAACTAACTTGGCAAATAATGTGCCAAAGGGCCCCAGCACATGAAACTACAAATTGTTGTGGTATTTTTTGTGTGTGTGTGTGTTATTAAATTTAGCTTTTTACGAGACGATTGAGCGAAGGGACGAACGAGAGAGCGAAACGAGATTTATGCAAGACAATATGTTGCCACAACCACAGCCGAGTACAAAACATTATTTATAACAAATCGTAAAATTTTATTGTACGAAAAAAGTGTGTGTGTATTATGGTGTGTGTGTGTGTGTGTGTGTGTGTGTGCACGTGTGTGTGTGATTCACAAACTACAAACACAAGCTTCACAAAGCTATAGAAACTTAATTTAACGTAAAGTATTAAAGGATTTGTGCGCCTTTGTTTGAAGTCGTTATTGTTGTTGTCGAAGGGTCGTGGTCGTCTACATTATGGTACAGCAGCAACAACATTCACCGCAGCTAAAGCAGCACGGACAACAGGGACAGCAACAGCAGCCCTTATCCTTGGGCGGTGGTGCCTGCTGTACAATGACCGTAGTTGGTGCCACTGGCTGTGGTGGCACCTGCACAACCTCAACTCGTGTACGATGATCCATTACGATGGTTTTCGAAAATTCAACTCGAGCGACTTGTTGCACGCAGCACGTTCCAGCTGATACTAGACTTAATGCCAGATCGGTCTATTATAGCATTTGATATTAGCCACGACTCTCTCGCTCGCTCGCTCCCTCTCTCTCTCACGAGTGCTCGCTTGCATTGCACACAATAGTCTTATCTGTAGATAAAGGCTTTATCGCGCTCTTATCAGTATTGTGGTGTTATCTGTACCAAAACTATATATATTTATATTATATTGAAACGCATTTGTATACTTTAAATTAATATAAATAGCAGAGTTATGGGTTGCATGCTGCAACTGGTTTTAGAAGTTTCCGGAGTAGTTTCCGGAATTTATTAAAATATTTCTGCCCTTGAAATGAGTCACTGAAATCTTATCTAAACATTCTTGATAGGTTTATTGCAATTCTGATTACAACATAATACTTTTTTTTCTATAAAAGGCTATCAATTGTCAAATGTTTAAAAACAATTTGATAAGGCAACAATCTTGGCAAACATTATCGCTGAAAGGCACTTAAATTATAGCGAAATCATCAAGACATAAGAAAACTATTGTTTGTTAAAAATAAAAATATAAATAACACATAAGAAAAATTTAAATAAATAATAGAAAATGAAGCTTTAAGAAAGCTAGGATAAAAAAAAATAAATAATCAAATTTCTACCTTAATTTTCTTCATTAATTTATTATACTAATTTATGCCCATTAGCTGCACCAAAGCTACCTATAAATATTTCAAATAAAATAATTAAATGACTCACATTAGACGCCATTAGCGTCAAGTGCAACACCAGCAAAGTTTCCCCCTAATAAAATCTTATATAGCTAATTATAGTTGAGCTTATCTAATCCGTGCTATCAATCGGTATAACTAAATGCAGCAATTTAAATTCAGAACAGAGTGTGCCACTATTTGTAGTGAGGTTTTTATCGCATTGCTGGATCTCAATTAAAAATGTACAGCCAACAAATGTGGTTGTGCCAAAGGTTGCTGTGACGCTGTGACGCCCTCGATAAAATTAATAAAAATATATATATTTTTGAACGTTGGCGCGCACTGGTGATGATAATTAGTGTACGTGATTCTATTTACTTCATCACCGTGCAACCAAAAAAAAAACAATCTCTGGAATCCCGATCCCCCTTGGAAAAAGGGGTGCTTTGCCCATGTGTGTGTAATATGATATGCGCGTAAAAAATATAGTACGTGTGTGCGTGACAATGGCAACAACGTGCGATGACAAGACTGAGAACAGAAGGACTAGCGAAAGGAGGAAGAGGAAAGCTGCGGAGACCTGTAGTGTATTGAAAGGGACCTGAGCGCTGGGAACTGAGAGCTGGGAGCTGTTTTGGTCTTTCGGGTGTCAAAAATGAAACAACGCCTGCTCGGAATTTTAAAATAAGCAAATGAGTTTTGTGCTCCAAGTGGAGTGGAAGTGAGCAACAAAAATACACACAGCCCATAAATATTTATAAACTTTTGGCCCTGTCATATAAATACAGGGTCATTAGTTTGTTTGCACACCTTTCGCTCAACCCGCCCACGGGACAATAAAATCCAACTAGGCGGCCATTTAAATGTTTATGACTTGATACACGGTGTGATAACGGCTCGATAGGGCTTATTAGTTGTAAACAAAAGGGCAAAGGATTCGCGGAGTCACTATTAAAAAAATGTCACTGCATTCGAAAGGTATTAAGTCACTGCCAGAGCAACATTTTTTTTGTTCTCCTCTAAAATTGTATAAATAAATTGTAGCATACTTTTAGGATCGCCGATTTATTGCTAGGGCCGTCCATTTTGGAAACTTTCAAAGTGTTGGTAGCACTAACAGCTAGTGTTTCATACAAGTTAATCATACTCAGACCTTTCCACTTGTAAAAATGTTAAACCTTCGAGGGCATTAGATTTGTGACACCAAGTTGACTTTTAGCATTCTTATTTAGAATTTAGTGCCCGATGCGGGTTGTGGGGCACACCCATATAGCTAGAAAACTGCCAAATAAAAATGATAAAGCAAAATGGCGAAAAGTGGCAGTAAAAAATAAAATGCGCTGCCGCAAAAGTGCCATTTGTGGCATAAACACATGCGCGCTAAAGTTTTGATAAGACAAAAGGCAGCCAAAGGGGGGGCTAACAGGTGTGCAGCAGTGTGTGTGTTTGTGTGTGGCAGGTAGGCCAAAAACTTTGCCAAGTGTGGCGCCACACAGTGAGAGTGTTGCTGGGAGAAAACAAAAAATAAAAATAAAAAACAACAGCAACAGCAACGTGGCAATGTCCCAAGGATGAACTTCAGCGTCGTCGTTGGAACCGCAATGTGCCACTAAATGCTGCCACTAAATGTGTGCCAAGTATTTTTGCAGCCCAAACACAGGTGTGTGTGTATGTGTGTGTGTGTATCTAAGTGTTTATATATACAGAGAGCATTTTCTTACCCAAGGATCTGCGTCCTGTCGCGCTTCCTTGCCTCCTCGCATTAAATTAGCACAATAAAAACCCATAAATGCGACACAAAAACATGAAAATCCACTTGTTATAATTTAATCGAGTTGATAGAATTTTTACGACTCCATTTCCCAGGTAAATTTTCTTTCCATAGGTATGCATGTGTGTGCGAGTGTGTTTCTGGCTGCTTTTGGCTTAAGGCAGCGCTTAAAATGTAGGCCAAAATAAAGTTTTAATCACACGACACCAGTTTATAGGCAACCACAAAGATTATACAGTTATAACTTTAGTCTGGCTATCAGATCAGCGCCTTGAAAGCACAAATTCTAACAAAAGCTGCTATAAAGTTTGTAGTGCTTTAGTAAAACTATTACAAGACTACAACTACCACCTTTCAAATAAATAAAATATTTATTTGTACTCTTGTTACACTTCTTACAATCGATTCTATTCAATCTTCATTCTGTTTTTCATCCAACTCCTCTCGCATCATTTCAGTGGTTACCGACGCTTTGCTCGATCTCTGACTGGCTATCGAGCTCTGTTTTCTATTGTAGTCATCCTCATTATTAAAAGCACATGTCTCCATGAACTTGATGAGTGTCGGTGATCTAAGCTTTCTGGCAATGGGCAGTGCCTCATCCAAAGCCTCCTTGGTGCGTTCAACTTTATGCTGCATCACATTCGCCTTGATGATCTGCACTAAGCTCAGAAAACGCCAAATAATGCTGTTGCACTTGAAGCTTTCTAAGGGAAATAGTAATATTATTAATAAATATTATCAGTTGTTTGTTCTACTTTACCCTTTATGGATCTGCGAGCATTAAAACAGCACTCGTCGTAGTGCAATTGACTCAGATGAATGGTGGCCATTTGGTGATAAAGATAGCACATTTCTATAGGATATTTAGCAAATCGAATGCGGCGCTCAGTGCGTGTAATAAGTTTCCTAAGAAGCATAAAAAGTAATTCAAATTTTAAACCAAAAAGTAATAAATCAAACCGACCTCGATCTCTTGCCTTCTATGTCCTGATCATCCCCCTCCTGGTAGGTGGAACGATCGCCAAAAACAAACGGCACAATGTCCTTAATTTTGTCTCTGGGCAAATGCAAGAGTCTCATGAGTGCAGTGGCATTATTTCTAAAATTTCTGGGCACTACATACTGCTCGCTTAGTGCCAGAGCTAAAATGTTATAAGCCTCATTGATAAATTCGAATTTCCAGCACATGACGCGATTTCGCTTGGTCACATAGTAATCGCCCATGACTTTCTCCACGTAATCGCAAAGGGGCTGTAATTTTAAACTAAATTTTTGGTCTTGTTACAACTATTTTCCACTCACCTTTATGCTCTTTTCTTTACGTAGCTTACGCATATACTTCAGATCAGTCACCATGTTTCTATAGGTCTGATACTGCACCCGGAAGAGATTTGCCTCCTTGTTTTTATCCAGCATCTTTTTGTTGGGGTACTTAAGGACACTGACATAGTAAAGCGGATTGCGACATTGCAGCATTTTCTGAAGGAAATTATAAATACCTTTGCTGCCTAAGAAACGTGTTTAAATATTTACCATAAACTGCCGCACAATCTCGTACTGTTTACTCGAAAGTGTTTCCAAGAAGCTTTTGGAGCGTTTGCATTGATTTAGCAGCAAACTAGGATTCTTTCTCAAGTTCTTTAGAAAGAGTATATCATACCAAGAGTCATTCATATAGGTCTGATGCACTACATTAAAAGCACGCTTCCTGCGTGCTATTTCTATGGGGGACAATACTTCCTCCACAGTTTCTAGCACGCTAATCACATCACATTTGCCCTGATCTCTCAATTTTTTCCATAAAATACGATTATCCACAATGGCTTTGGCCTTGGTGATTTCATTAACGTGTTGTATTAGCTTTTGATTCTTTAGATAGAACAAGGACATGGCTTTGCCAGTGACATCCTTGATGACATCGTCTACTACAATGAGACGCTTTTCAAAGCTTTTGGCCTTCACACCAATGAAAACTCTCATATTGTTATGCAATTGCATATTGCAATTCTCAAACTGATTGAGCTCAAAGAGTGCATCGCAAATCTGCAGATTTATAGGACAATTCGGACCGTGTCTGTCCAAAGCCATTTCTAAGTAGAGAAAAGTTAAAATAAAGTAATTGATTATGTTATCTGTTGCCTTACTTGCTGCTTTAGTGGCATCATTCAGTGCTCCTTCGATCCTTGCAGCTCTACGTTGTGTCTGACTGCGACGATATAGCGTATGATAATCGTAACCATCCAAATCCAATGCCTTTGTATAATAATGCATGGCAAAGTTCTCTCGGCGACGATTGAAGTAGTATGTACCCCAATCACGATAGATGTCATGCTCGATTTCTTCAGACCAATCGAGTTTGGCCCAATACGGCAAAGCCTCACCAGCCTCCAGATGCAGGGTATGTCCCACAATCGAAGTCATTTTGCCGTTTGTTTTTTATACTTATCAAATATCTTACAAAAATGTAAAATGTAAGTGTAAAAATGTTGGACTCGAATAAGTAATTGTTTTTCTGGTCTGTCTACTTCTGTGTGTGTAATAATACTGAAGTTTATTTAGTTTTTTGGAATACCAAAGGAAGTCTACGTTTAGCACAAAGAGTTCTAGATGGAAAGAGTGTTGGCATTCTAGCTATTTTACAATATTTGCTGGGATTTTTCAAAAGAAAAATATCTGTTCAAAATGCTGTCAGGATTCAGTCTTTTATATACCACGGATACTTAATATTTGTTAATGGGCATACAATAATTTCGCTGCCTAAAAGCATGCTACATTTTTGGTACTGATACTTTGGCTTACTAATATCGCACATAAAATATATAATTAAAAGAATAAATATCCAGTTAAGTTCCCTTTTGATCTACTTAGACACTTTTTAAACACACAATGCATTTATACACATTTAAATCCAGTTTCAATCCATTATAGCGGAAGCATTCGTGGCCCGATGACTTGAATTCGCACTAATCGTCTTCTTGATCAGCTCCTCCTCATTACAGGCTATGCAAACCTCTATAAAATTGATGAGCTTGGGCTCACCAAGCTTTTCGGCTAAGGGTAGTGCAACATCAAGGGCTTCTCCAACACGTTCTACTTTATGCAAAACGATATCCGCTTTCAGAATTTGCAGAACACTTAAAAAATTCCAAATATTGCTATTGCAAACTTTGCTTTCTAAATAAGAAAATGTTAAATTAATTATAAATTATTTAATAAATTATTAAGACAAACCTTTGCAGGCTTTGCGAGCAATAAAACAACACTCGTCAGAGTGTCCTTGTGATAAATGAATTTCTGCTATTAAATAATACAAATAGCACTTTTCAATTGAGAACTTGGTGAATCGTATGCGATTCTCCAAATGTGAAACACGTTGTCTAAGAAAGATATTAGCTGAAAGTAGATTAAGTTAAAAGTTTTAGTGTTTTTACCTAAATTTTTTGCCTTCAGTTTCCAAATGAGCGGATTGAACGTGGGTTGAGCGATCCCCAAATACAAATGGTACTACATCCTGTATTTTATCGGATGGCAAATGCAATAACTGCAGTATGGCCATATTACTGGGTCTAAAGTTTCTGGGAATCGTATACTGTTCAGTTAGGGCCAAGGCCACGGTATTGTAAACTTCATTAATGAACTCAAACTTCCAGCACATAACGCGATTGGTTTTAGTAACATAATAATCACCCATTATTTTCTCCACATACTCGAGTAGTTTCTAAGTTATGTGGAAGCTTTAAAAAATATTTAATTAGGTATTTAATTACTAATTACCTTGATTCTTCCTTCTTTGCGCAGTTTGCGAATTTGTCTCAGGTGCTCGAGCATATTTCGATTTATTTGATACTGTGTTCTAAACAGATATGCCTCCTTATGGGCCTCAAGCAATTCCAAATTTCCATATTTCAAATAATTAACGTAATAAAGTGGACTACGAATTTCAAGCATTTTCTGTAAGAGAAACTGTTAATATAATAATTAATTTTAAAGCTTTCAGTAGTTACCACGAAGTGTCTGATAATTCTGTACTGCTCGTAGACGAATTTTTTCAAATAGCCTTTAGAACGCATGCAGTAATCGGTGAATAAGTCTGGATTACTTCTCAGCTCCTTCATAAAAATGAAATCAATCCAATTATTGTACATATAAGTCTGATGAAGTATATTGTAAGCTCGCCGTCTGCGAGCTATTTCCAAAGGGGACAGCACTTCTTCCTGCAAGGGTACAATTTATAGTTATTTAATGGATTACTTACTAAGTTACATACCTCATCCTCCAGTACACTGAGTATGTCACAGTTTTCCAGCTCCCTCATTATTTTCCACAAGGGACGATCATCAGTCATGGCTTTAGCTTTCTGAATTTCATTAACGCGTTCGACCAATTTTTGATTTTTCAGAAAAAACACTGACATGGCCTTGCCAGTAGCATCCTTAATCGCTCTGTCAACCTTTAAAATATATTAAATTATATAGTACCTAATTATTTTTACTGCTTTGTAACCTACCAGCCTTAGGCGCCTCTTAAAGACTGCGGCATGGGAGCCCTTGAAAAGCTTCATACTTCTGGCCATTTCCACCTTGGTGGTTTCCAGCTGATTTAGCTCAAAAAGATTCGAACAATATTCAAAATTGTAATCAGCAACGGCTGCACCAGCCGCACTTGCCATTTCTAAAGCACAGTTTAATTAGTACATAAATTTATCTATAACTATAGTTAACTCACCCATTGCACGTTCGGCATCTGCCAAGGCTCTTTCGTGCTGTGCTGTCAATCTCTGCACCTGACTGCGATAGTAAACCGACATGGAATCATCGATATCCAACTGCATAGCCTTGGTAAAACAGTCCAAGGCATTGATGTAACGATGAACTCTAGCATAATATATGCCCCAGTCTCTGTAGATGCCATGCTGTATCTTTGGACACCAATCGAACTTTTGCCAAGCGGGAATATCCTCCTCGATTACGCCCACTTTTTGCAGCGAGATAAGCGACGCTTTGATCATTTTAAGAGCCTTGGACGTCGACATTGTGCCGAATAAATTTAAAAATATAAGTAGAATTTAATATACTTTATATTTTTTTTACTTTTTAGCTTTTACTGTGTTTTTTTTTTGTGTTTTTAAATAATTTTTATTTTTAATTTTTACACTTTTTTAAACATATTTTGGGGATTTTACTATTTTTTTGGTTGGTGATCTGCTTACTATTGTGCTGGTTTTGTTACTGTTAACATTTATTTTTATGACACGATCTTTTAAAAGCTTTTCTCAAAGCCAAGTAGATTGAATATTTAATATTTATTTGATATTTCTTAGTGGAAAAATTGTTAAAAATTAACTCAAACTTGTGCCAGATGCTTTGCTGGTTCGCTGCGAAGCTATAGAGTCGGTTTTCTTGCGGAAATCATCATCAACAAAGTAGATAACGACACTCATAAACTTGTTGAGAGACGGAGACTTTAGTTCCTTAGCTATTGGTACCGCTTCTTCAGCCGACTCCTTGCTGGCCTCCACTTTGTGCTGCAAAACATTTGCCATCAAAATTTGTAAAATACTCAGAAAGTGCCAAATATTGCTGTTGCAGTCACGGGAAACTAAAGTAAAGTAAGTTAGTTAATTAATGAATACAAATACTTAAAAAATACTTACCTTTTATAGCTCTGCGTGCGTTTAGAGTACATTCATCGTAGTGCAATTGACTCAAATGCACACTGGCAATCTGATCGTAAAGATAGCACTTTTCAATGGCAAACTTGGCAAATCTTATGCGTTTCTCCAAGCGTGAAATCATTTTTCTATAAATAAATAAAATAAAACATATTATTTTATAAGAAATCAAGTTTAAATCATTACCTGGCTTTCACTGCTACCGGATCCTTGGCATCGCCATCTTGATAGGTCGAACGGTCGCCAAAAATAAAGGGCCGGACGTCTATAAACTTATCCGTAGGTAGTCGTAGTAGCTTTAGTAGTGACGTATGGGAAGGAAAGGATCTAAAATATTTGGGATCTATATTTTTGGGCACATAATACTGTTCGGTCAGTGCGAGGGCCAGTGTGTTGTAAACCTCATTAATGAACTCAAACTTCCAGCACATGACGCGATTCGTTTTGGTTACATAATAATCGCCCATGATTTTCTCCACATACTCAGCCAGATCCTGTCAAAAGGAGTACTGTAAAGTGACAGCTTTTAGCTAAGAAAATATAAACTTATTACCGTGAGTCTTTTTTCTTTGCGCAGCTTTTTGATTTGCCTCAGGTCGTGAATCATATTGCGATGCGTTTGGTACTGAACGCCAAACAGATACGACTCCTTGTTCTTGTGCATCAATTTTTTATTGGTGTACTTCATAAAACTGACATAATACAAAGGACTACGAGAGTGGATCATTTGCTGTCATAGGAGTGTTTTAATTACCATAAATAATTATATTAACTAAAATTCTTACTATAAATCGTCGCACTATATCGTATTGGGAATTGGATATATCTTCCAGAAACTTTCTTGAGTTTCTACAATAATCCAGCAACAAATTTGGATTCTTGCGTATTAATTTCATAAATAATACATCATGCCAGGAATTGTTTAAATAATTCTGATGTATTACATTAAAGCCACGCTTTCTGCGTGCTCTTTCAAGTGGAGAAAGTCTTTCTTCCTAAAGGTTAAACCTAATTAAAAGCTACTCAGTTTTTTGAGCATTTTATTACCTCCTCTTCCGGTATGCTGAGCACATCACATTTCTCCATATCCTTCAAAATCTTCCACATGGGACGATCGTCCTTCATTTCCTCAGCTTTCATTATAGCACTAACTTGTTCGACTACTTTCTGATAGTTCAGAAAGAATTTCGAGAGTCCTTTGTTAGTCACATCTTTGATGACGTCATCGAGCTGTTAGGGTAAAAAAAATGATTTGTAGATACTATTTATTCCGTTTATGCTATGACTTACCACTGTGCGACGTATTTCAAAATTTCTGCCCTTTACACCCAAGAACTTTCTCATATTGTTACGCACTTCACAGTTGCAATTCTCAAACTGATTGAGCTCAAAGAGACAGTCACATATTTGCAAATTAATGTTACAATTGGGTCCACTCTTTTTCTCAGCCATTGCTAGTAAACACTGCTTATAAAATATATATAAAAATAAATAACTATTTGCTTACATTGCGCCTGCCTGGCATCTTCCAGAGCTCCTGAAATCTGAGCTGCCTTTCTCTTGGTCATACTTCTTTGATAGAGCGTTAGATAGTCACGTTCATCGACTTCCAAGGCTTTTGTGTAGTAATACTGTGCAAAGGTGAGACGACGTCGTCGATCATAGTAAGTGCCCCAATCCCTGTAGATATCATGCTGAATCTTTGATCTCCAGTAAAACTTGGCCCAATCTGGTATAGCTTCACCGGCTGGAAACACAGGTGAGTAACCCACAATGGACGCCATTTTCACGAGTCACTTAAAAAACGTATTAAAAACTGCGTACGGAAATGATTAATAAACATGAAGTTTACTTAATGTGCCTTATTCTGTCTTACCTTGAAATCGAAATTTCTGTAGCACTATAAATTTATAAAACTATAAGTAGTATAAACCAAATGAAAATGAGGTGAAAATTATGTATAAAAAAATATGTGTTTACAAGTCAACAAACAAAACATTCAAACGAACTGACTGAATGTGTAAAACAAATAAAATGAAGTAAAGTAAGGCATAACTAGATCTAAAAAGTCTATTAATATTTTAGTTAAAAGGGAAACTCTATTGATTAATTAAGTTAACTTGAAGTCTCCAACTCCAATTGAAAGTAAAGTGTAAATATTTATATTTGTTTTTGAAAAGACCTTTTGGTAACTGGCAACTGGCAACTGCTAACTGATTACTATATTATTATGTTATCAACGTGCCGCAGTTGCAGAGCTTCGTGTTGTGGGACAGGCGTGCAGGTTTCCGTTTCCGTTTCAGCTTTGAATTCTGTCACACTTCAAATAAGCACCTGCAACTGAGCACTTGAAATGCCACGCAAGGCTTTCAAAACATATAATTAAAATTGAAATGGTAAAAAGCTGAGGGAAAAATAAACTGAAATACTGAAATATTCAACCGCAAGTCATGTGACAGAAGTGGCACAAACATGGCCCTACCGATCCATCGACTCCGATAATAATTGTGCATGTCCAGTGGCAGCGAAGTGAGAAAGAAATCACTTAAAACACACACACACACACACACACTAGTTGAGAATTGTTTATGGATTTACGTTCTTCTGACGTTTCACACCCCATTCAAAGGGGCCAATGAAATTAAAGACCCTACCCGACCACAAAGGGCCAATGATAAGTGTTAAGAGTCGTAGGCGTCGCAGGCGTCGTAGGCGTCGTATAGGGGCCAAACTCAACGCGCTCATAAATCTAATGTATAATAAATTTAAATAGCGAAATCATGCAAAAAGCCAACTCAAGTGGCAAAGTGGAGTAGAGAAACGCTGCCGCCTTCTTAGCCCTGGCCAGGCCGTTTTGGCCAGTGCTGTCTCACGCACAGCTCGAGGCCGACAATGACTACACTTTAGCGGCAAATTTGTGCGCATTGTCGCCGTATTATTTGCTATTATTTATGCCTTTTCCACTATTTACTTCCCTTTTTCATCAGTTTTTTGTTGCCACTGTTGCTCACACGCCATTATGCGGTATGCAAAAGTGGACGTGGCCACTCCCTGTACCGCCTTTACCGCGTTCAACTGACAGTGGTTCAAATAGGCTAACAAAAGACTTGAGTTATGCTATGTCTTAACACAGAATTCATAAACTTGCACACATTTCCCTTATAATTTAATTGAACGTTATTTTGTAACAAATTTAACAGCTTACAAATGATTGAATTATTTATGCGATTTGCCCCACTGTGCGCTGGCGTGCTAAGCATTTGCGCTTGAAAAGCTTGCGTGGATTTTAAACATTTTCACACAACATTCTCATATTTAGACGGCACACATCCGCGACAGTTGAAACCCACAATTTCAGTTAACAGTACACAGAGTCAGTTGAAGACCCAGACCCCGAACCAGACCCAGACCAAAGGCTCGGCGGTAATGTAAGCTCCATAAGCCAAATAAAGGACACACACAAATAGCATGCAACACACGCGACCAAAGCGCCCAAACGTAAATCTGTGAAATGTAATTGTTGCCATGAAGAAAGGACCTAAAACCCTCAACACTCAACCCTCAACCCTCAGTTGTGCCACTCCTCCCCTCTGCACCCCACTCCCCTCCCTTTGCTAAGGGCATTTTAAGTAAGTTTTGCTGGCGCTCTGTGTGCCATATTCGCATTTTGATAATCGCTGGGCCTCCATCGCCATCCATGCTACGTCGCTGATATACAAATTGGCTTTTCCAATGACTTTATACATTTTACGAGGCAGCGCGGCCCTTTTGAGTGGTTTTTGGGTTTTCGACTTTTTTTTGTTGGATTCGCCTTGGCTTCTTTCGCTCCTTTTTCCCACCCCCTTTCGTTGCCCCTTTGAACCAGTTACTGATTCTAGTTCTGGTTCTGCTGCGAGTTTGGCGCACTCTGATGCGATTATAAAGGCTAAATTGATGCAGATAAAATTAATTGAATTCAAAAAGCCAAATCCGCTGCCCTTTTCCTATTTTTCTACTTATTTTTCTCTACTTCCAGTTTTTTTTTCTGCTTCTGGGGCATCTGGCAAACATGTGGCACAAGTGGGTCGCATTTTCTCTGCTTTTGCTGTGACGGGTTTTCCAATAGTTTTCCGTAGTCACTTAGTCGGTTAGGTCATGCGAGCAAATGTCATGAGGCAGTCAAATGTTTACTTAATAAGTCTGTATAGACCCAGTTGCACAAAAACCAGTTAAAGTAATTAAAAGTAAACAGCAAAAATTTAGTAAAAATATATAAATTGTAATAATAAAAAAATACATATTAATTAACAAAAATATTACTCATTTATTTGTCTATGGTCTACACAAAAATTCATATTAATCATCACACAAACAATTGTGTTACATTCTAATCTGTATTTTGTTTGCACAGACTTGTTTGTATGTTTACCTTTTATTTTATCTATATATACGTACTTTTTGCCAATTGAAAGCAAACTTTTTAGGGGCTTTTCCAACTTTGGTGTTCACCAAAAGCTTTCACATAATATAAATATTTGTGAGTTTTGTTGTCATTGAGCAGGGTTTAGTCAACCAGCGTATAACACTTGTTTAGCTTGTTCAATTTGAGCATAAATATTTTTGGAAATGCCGTCACCACCAGGACATGGACCACATGGACACCAAGGACCCCCTGGACATCATGGTCCTCACGAGCCCCCTAGGCCAGCACCAGGACATGATCACGGCCACAATCCCCATCAGCCTCAGTACCAAACTCCTATGCCTTTCCACCAGGCAGGACCTCCACATCATCCTCCCCATCATTAAGTGTTTCTTGAGAAACTAAGAAACTTTTTGACATGAATTTAAACATGATTTGTTGATAAAAAAAACAGTATTTCTTATATAAAATAAAATATATTTTCAAACTTATTTATTGGAGTTTTTTATTGAACTTTTAACTATCATAAACACTTTTGGTACTATATCCACCGGATGCATTAACTTATGTTTAATGAGTAACTGCCAAAAATAAACATATAACTAAGGCAAACTCTTATTGATCATATCCCAAATATGCCCCTTTGCGGGGCTTTCCAGACACCTAACACTCGCATATTTATTAAGTGTTGACACGTTCATTTTAGCAAGTCTAATAAACAACAATTGATTAGGACGACCAAACCCCTCCTAGATTAGATAGCACATATCTGAAGATCATAAACCACTGATATTATAAAACTTCAACGGCCAAATAAAATAGGTTCAGTTGAACGAGTTACTTACAGTTATACGCAGTTTGAATTCAACCGATCGGAGCAGCACAATGCCACCACCACATCACCACAATCCACCGTGTCATCATGGACCTCCTCACCATGGACCTCCGCATCACGAACCTCCGCACCACGGACATCCCCAACATGGACCTCCTGGTATATATATGCCGCCAGTCCATGCACCACCGCATCACCACTGCCCGCCACCACATCACCACGGACCACCACCGCATCACCACAGCCCACCACACCACCACCACGGACCTGGCTACGTTCCTCCTCCAAATTACTCACCTGGCCATATACAACCTCGCTAATGTGAAACTTTCCAACACTGCAAACGGCTTAATGTGCTAAAAACTCTATTTATTGACCAATTTTTATACTTCCAATTGTAAACTGATCAAAAGCTATTTCAATTTTATAAAACTGCGATATAAAATAAATTTTTAAATACTTGAAAAATACGTTTCTTAAAACTTTTATTTGTATTTTCATGGAAGTAAATTTAAACATTATTTCAAACAAATACCTGTTAAAATTTGCAAACTTTGAACTAAAATAAAAATTCCCTGCTAGACCAATTTATGTCTGGGGTTTTCTCCACTTGTTTTTTACAAGGTTTTACCCAGCCAATTTTAATTGCGTATGACTAAATTCCTGACATTACTAATGGCTCTTAGTCATAGCAGATACTTATCCAAATATGCCGTATTGATTAACGGACACTTATCAGAGCAGATAAGGCTTATCTATTGAATATGTTGGTATTGGACATGGTATTATATTGTAAGCAATTATCTAAATGGGTTTAGTTGTCGCCAAATCTTTGCACGAAACGCACGTGAAAATCTCTGTTATAAATTAAAGAAATGCCACCACCACACGGAGGACATGGAGGACCTGGCGGACCCGGAGGACATGGCCATGGTCATGGTGGTCACGGACATGGTCACGGGGGACATCACGGACATGGACCTCCACATCATCATCATCATGGCCATGGGCCACGTCGTTGCATTTGTTGCACAATTTTATAGAAAATTTGAAACATATTGTGTACCACAGGGCGTATGGAATTTAAGAAAATTAACAAAAAATAGTTGTAATGTGTGAGAATAATAAAATAGAGCGAGACTGTGTGTCTGTAATGTTAATCAGTTGCTAAATTAGTCAAATGAAGTGACTTGTGTAGCTCAGCAATTAATGAGCGGCTAATCATTATGCCTAAATACTTAAAAACCTCAAAAGCCGCTTACACAGTGGTTACTTGAGCAGACACATATATAATCTGGATACGTATGTGTGTGTGTTAGAGTGTATGTGTGTGTGTGTGAGTTTGGCCTTGCGTGTCGATTTTGTTCAACTCATATGTGTGTGTGGATGGGAGCGGTCCACACGGCCTGGCCCCGCTCTAATTTATAGCAGTCAAGTTGGAGCAGAGTGGAAGACATACAAGTGCCATAAATTCTGGCAAAGGAACACATTATTTATACTGTCAACTGGCTATAGTATTTGAAACGGAATTCTCTGCTCTTCTACCTATAAATAAGTGCATTACCCTCACAAAAAAAAAAATAAACCCAAACTGAGTTGCAAACGAACGAAGAGGAAAACCCGAAAAACCAAGTAGCGCTCATTTCGATATAAGTCTTCATTAGCGGTTAAAAGGCTGACCTACAATGGGGCAGCTAACTGGCGATGCCAATGGGTTTTTCATACGCATTGAACTGTCGCCGCAGCGTTAGAGCCGGAAATGCCCAAACAACAGCAACAACTCGGAGAATACGTTGAATGATGACGAGAAAGAGAGACGAGAACGAAAACGACGAAACGTGAAGAAGAGCGGGCGAAACAGGAAAACGAGAAACGTTAGTGGAGGCAAAAAGGAAAATGCTTAAAGTTCAAATTAAGCACAACAGCTGGCGAAAAATTGAATTGAAGGCAGCAACAACAACAACAGCCACAATGTCGCTTCCGTCTGCTCTGCTCCCTCTTCTCCTTAGCTAAGGAAAAACCAAAAAAAAACATGTATAAAAAATAAACGAAGCATACTTCAAGGCGCCGAGGAAACAAACAAACGAATTCAACTCGTGACAACAGCTGGCAAGCCTCAAAAGAGAGCCAGAGAGTGAGAGAGCGTGAAATTAGAGAGTGGCAAGAGCAAGAGAGTGACACGCTCTCGCTACACTAGCGCCACTTGCAAGCATAGCGTGCAGTTTGTGTACTAAGCAACGCATGCGCCTTCAGATTGAGTGAAATTTTACTTATAAACAGAGAGCAGGTCGAGCAAATCGTGGGTTCTTTAGTGCTCCGTTGTATGCTCTGGAGTTTGGGTTATCAAATTTTCATTGTCAGCTTTTAGCCACGAACGAACGCTGCTGATAAGAGCTTGTTATTATTACTTCAATCTTATCGCTTAGAAAATGTGCCAATATTTTAAAGTGTATGGAGGAATAATTTGATAAAGTTGGTTGCATAAATAGTTAATGTACTTAAATGCAAGTTAAGGGATTAACTAATCTAATTGGCAATTAATCTCTATCTTTACCTCCCTATCCTCTAATTCAAACCCTGTCAAAGTTAAAGCTATTGATGGGTTTGAATAAGAGGATAGGGAGGTAAAGATAGAGATTGATTTAGGTACTGATTTAGTTGCTAATAACTTGGAATATAAAGCAAGTTTATAATTATATTTTGGACAACCGATATTTCAGATTGAAAATACTTTTTATGCCTTTCTTTGTTATCTACAGTATTCATATTATTTTACTTAAAAAACTGCGCTTGTTAGCTTAAAGAAAAAACTTTAATTAATTATCTTTAAACTCAATTAAATTTCAACTTTTTCGTATCATTTTCAACTGCAGTTTTTGCTGCTTTTCCCCGCGTTGCTGCATTTAATTATATGGCAGCATAAGGTTGAAAAGTGGCTCGCATTAATGTTGCCCATAGCCTAAGCATGTAATTAAATATGCTAGTGTTAGTTAGTGCTAGCTGCCACGCCCAACACTTAAATAACAGCACGCCCTAAGCAGTAGTGGTGCAGTGCATAAATTATGTTAGGCCGAAGTGCAAGCAAAGTTATTTGCAACATAAACCTTGCCACACACCCATACAGGCACACACATACTTAGCCTTGGTTTGTTAGAAAGATTAACGCGTGCATTTTGTTTTTTATGCCACCAACTCATAAAAACACACACACACACACTGGTACACATAAGTATACTTATACTAAGCCGTCTGCGAGTGCAGAGTGAAAAACAAACTGCAACGGAAGCAGCGCCTTCATGCCACCATTTTGATGTGCTCTGTCGTCGTTGCTCTGGCTCCGACTGTGTTTGTGGCTCTTGTCAGTTTTTGGGCGACAGTGCTGCTGCTGCAAGGACCAGAGGCACCAACGACTGACTGACTGCTCATGGCGGCCACTTCAGCGGCAATAATAAGCGTCACAACACAGAACTAGCGGCGGTGGCAACAGCAGCAACTGCAACAAGCGGATGTTCGCTGAGAAGGTGCGAACCGTGGCGTCTGTTAATGATAATGATGACAGTCTGTCGCCAGCTTTGTGCTCCCTCTGCTCCTCTCTACCTACAACCCCCTATGCCTGCTGCTGTAGGACACTCGGTGCGCTAGTTAAAGTTTTAATTTGGCATATTATAGTGGTTGTAGTATGGCACAGCATGCGCTCGTTAGATACGGATATATATGTTAGACATAAGCACATACTACGGTATTACGCCACAACAATAACAGCAGAGGCAAAATAATAATGAAGAAATGGAAACTGGAAATGGAAATACTTAAAAAGAAATAATACTTGAGTTGTGGCATTGAACTTAGCCGTTGAGATAAGGACAGGTTAAGAGATCTTTGCCTGAATAGTTAAGCAATGTCGAGTGGGCAACTTGAGAGCAGCTAATGAGACTGGATAAAACTAGTTAGATAGGTAGTCAAAGGAAGAGTTAAATTCGAAAACAGTAAATATTTGATACGCCTAAAAATATATGAAATAAATAATTTAAATACAAGTCTGTTACTTTTCTTGAGTACAGCAAAAAATCAACAGAAATTTTCCAGCAATTAACTTTTGGTAGACTCAGCCAAATAGAAATTTTGTCTATTATTAATAGGCAAAGGCAGACAACCCTTTGCTTATTCACATCATACAATTCCCAGAAAAAGGGTACACATTCTCAAAACACCTGCAATTAAAGGCACATCAAAATGTAACTCATTTCCAGGAACTTGCAGGAATTTGTCTTAATCTGCTGCTTAATCACATGTTTATAAACACATTAAAGGGCAAAGTTGAAAAGTAAAGACAGTAGAAATAAACAGAAAAACAAATCTGGCAATTACTTAAAGTTGCACATATGACAAAAGTTCCAATAGACGACAGACTAAGGACTACCGACTAATTCAGGGAAAATCCTTTTGCTTAAATCTTGGGCTGATTGTCTGAGTTACACAGAGCTCACACTTTAAGCCATTTAGCAAATTATGTGCGAGTTTCTTTAACCCTTAAGTAAGGAACGGTTTACAGAAGGCAAAGCACAGCAAGGACCAACAGAATAGAAGCATGAAAGGATGTCTCAAAGGAGAAAGGGGGAGAAGTGGGAATTTTTTGGCATAGCATTTTCAATTCAATCAAACGCCCACTAACAAAAATGCAAATACCCGAAATACACATACAAAGAGACGCACACACGCACACACATGTCGGCATTTAAATAAAAATAAACATGGCAAATGGTTAGAAATTCTTTGAAACACTTTTAAGCATCATTACATTAGCAAATTTCACTCTCTCTCTCTCTCTCGCTCTCTTCTCAAAGCGAAGAGATTTGGCGAATGTGGGCGTTGACTCTGCTGCTGCTGTAATTTTATTACATGTGTGAAAAAGGGGGCGTGGCTAGCCATCACATTATGGCCACTTCTTCTTCTGTTTGCTTTTCGCCATTTTTTCTACCACTTTGTATATTCTTCTTTTTTCTGCTGACTTTTGTGGCATTTTCTAATTTACATTTAACACAAATGTAATTATTGACAAAGGCAAAACGGTCTGACAGCATGTGAACCGCATTTGCAGACACATGTACACCCACTGCACCACTGCAAGTGGTTCCTATGTAATTGTCGTTATAATAAATAACTTCAACTGTCCAACACTTGACACTTGACATCAACTGCAGCGGAAGCGACATGAAAAAGAACAAGCATGAAGGGTAACAAGTGCAGTAACTATGGCACTAAACACCCTGTAGTTTGGCTTAAAGAAAGTAAAGTGTTGCTAAATACTTTTAGCTCTATAAACCCTTTAAAAACTAGTTTTACAGGGTACAAACCACCAAAGTCGATGCGACTCGACCGCATGGAAAAGCGCCAGAAAAACAGCGCCGCATATTTCAAATGGGACACATGTAAAAATGCTGAAGCGCTGATAAGGACATTAACATTTGCACACAAAAAAGCAAGGGAAAGGTAGGTAGAAAGGGGGTGGGGGGATATACAGGTTTCCCTCAACTTGTCGACCATTTGAAACTTTGCTTTTCGTATGCGAAACATCACAAAAAAACGAGAAGAACTTTTCGCCGCGTCGCTTTTGACACGCAAATTTATAACGGCAGCAACAGAAACAGAAACTTGTTGTGGTGCTTTACCACCGCATCACCAGTCAAGCACTCAACCGATGGAAAATATAGGTAAACAACACAAAAAAAAAATAAAAGGCAGCAAATTTTATAACGCATACAAATGCAATTTAAATTTACTTATTTAGAACCCACTGGGAATTCCAAATTATTTGCCTTTTCACGCAAATTTAGCGACCATTTTTCTCGCAGGCCCATGGCACCCCCTCAGACAGGTGAATGCCAAATTGGAGTTTACATAGTTGTTGTTTTTTTTTCTCTGCTTTGTCAGAGGGGTGCTTTAAGGCATAGGGGGTGTGGTGGGGGCGTCGCTTGCCCTCTGACATGTGCTGCAGAAGTTTTTCGGCTGAGTTTGTTTGGACGATTAGAAAATGCTTCACCAGAAAGTAACCCAAAAGGCTCTGACAAATGCCCTGGCTAGCCATGTTGTTGTTGTTCCTCGTCTCCTTATTATTTTTGTTGTTGTTAATGTTTGTTGTTGCCACTGTGGTGATTAATGACGTCGAATGTTTGCTAGAGTAGCAGCGGGGGGGCGGCACTGGAAAGCAGTAGGAAGCTGCTCTGGCAGCTTAATTTAAAATGAAAATTGTACTTAATTTCTAGCCAGTAGGTTTGGTGGGGCAGACAGAGCAGATTGGGAGAGAAGACATCTGTGTGGCACTGTTGCTTAAGCACTTTTTGGGTTAAGCGTGAGAGGGAGAGCTTACAGCAAAGCCAACGGAGCAACTCCTCCAAAAGCAGCGGCAAAGCCCCGAGCTCATTGTCTGGCTACGCCTCATTTTTTGGCGACTCTATTTATTCAGCGTTTTCCAAATAATTCCGGTATAATGTATGGCTAAGCTTGGAAATATGAAATCAATTTTTAAATGACTTAGCCAAAGCTGTTATATTCTATAAACTTGTGTTTTACAGATTAAACTGCCATAACTTTGCTCAATTTTAAAACCTTTCAAAAACCCCCATCCCTTTGTTATTAGACTGCAGCTTGGGTACATTTAAGTTTAATTTCTTTTTAATTTATTTATACACGCATGTGTGCAGCTTTCGCACTCCCAAACTCCATAAAAAAATAAAAGATTGTAAAGCAAATAAAAATAATAAAGTAATGCAAACTTGAAGCATGACTTTGACTTTTGAGTTTTTTCGCTGTTGGAAAACCGCAAGGAAATTGAATAAAGATTACCTCGTGAGGATTTCAAAGAATTTACACAAAGTCAAACAAGCTTTAGTTTATTATTATTATTATTTGGTGGGGGAAGAGTGGGGAGGAAAGCTCTGGATGGGGGGACAATTCAGCCGCAAAATTGTAGGAAAAGCGTTGGCAATTTTCAATCGCAATCTTTTATTTTCGCTTGGCGCAAAAGCTACTTTATTTTGACAGCAGACAAACAAATGTCAGAATTGAAATTAAAAGGGAAGCAGCGACAGGCAGCGAGTGGAAAACTTGGTGAAAAACATGCCAAGAAATAGCAGCGGAGAGCGAGAGAAACTGGCAGCCGCAATGGTTGACTCTGCTCAGCTCCCCTCTCTGCCCACACCACTCCCACACACACACACACGCACACGCACTGCTCTGCTGACTTTCTTGCATTCCCGTATTCGCTTTGGTTTTGCTTTTCCGATTTTCCCTCTGTATGTGTGCGTGTGCGTGTGTATTTCTTTGTTGTTTTTGTACATTTCACACTGCGTGAAATTTTCTAAATGTCATTTTGCTGTCATCTCGTGGATAATAAGATTACAACTACGTTGAAATAATAGGATTCAAATGAAAAAACTTTGCCGTCGTCTGTCTTCCTCTCTCTCTGTTATTCTTGTTCTTCCTGCTGTTCATCTTCTACTTCATCTTCTGCTTCTACTTCTACTTCCACTTCATCTCTCAGCTTTCAATACGACTACACCTCGCCCTAAATATCACCAAAACATGTCTCGAGTGGGAGATTTCTTTCTTTCTCTTCGTGTTTTTTTTTTTTGTTCTTCTCCAAAGTGCAAAGTTTTCATTTGGACGGCTGATTGAGTACCGTGATAATGAGTAAACATCTGGACAGTAAATAAGTAAATCGCGATTTATTTCGAAGCCACAATTTTTGGCTTTGACTTTTGGTGGAAAGCAGACAGCTCTTATGATCAATAGACCACTTTTAAAGTCTGGCCCGTCTGCACGCATAATGGATTCGATCGAATGTCTGGCTTAAATGAGCCAAACCGAAATAGATACAATAAAAAAAATACATAATTTGCTTTCATAGTGCGATCTGTGCTGCCCTGGGGCCTATAAGTTGACGAAAGTACTTACCATGATGGAAGATCAAACAAAAACAAAAAGAAAATAAAAACACAAATAAAAACCAAAACAAACCAAAAAAAGAAACAGCCATAAAAAAATGTAAGCTGGTCAAAGATCAACACTGCCGGCAGCCATACGAAACCGGCTTTCAGCACACAATTCGCGACTATAAAAGAGCTCGACTTTGCTCCAGAAATCATCAGAACTTCTTCAGCGTTCTAACAAGTCATAAGCTAAACAATATGAACTCCTTCGTGATCGTTCTAAGTGCTCTCTTCGTAGCTCTGGCTGTGGCTTCGGTAAGTCTGCAGAGATTTCTAGTACGTACTTCCTTTGTAACTCCCCTTTCGCCTCTTGCAACAGCCCATTGAGCTAACCGAAGAGCAGAAGACGTTGGCCAAGGAGTACGGCGAGATGTGCGCCAAGGAAATCAACCTCACCGAGGAAGAAACTGCCAAGGTTAAGGCCAAGGACTTTACCAAACCCACTGAGAACATCAAATGCTTTGCCAACTGCTTCTTCGAGAAGATTGGCACTCTCAAGGACGGTGTCATCCAGCCCGATGTGGTGCTGACCAAACTGAGCCCACATATTGGTGAGGAGAAGACACGCGCTGCCTTGGCCAAGTGCAGCTCCATCAAGGGAGAGAACAATTGTGATACCGCCGTCAAGCTACACGAATGCTTCGAGGAGTTCAAAACTGTCAAGGCTTGAAGAGCTTTAGACTTAAACTTAAACTTAAACTTTCCACTTCCGCTTATTAATTTATACTTGCTTTGAGAGAACAATAATAACAACTGTCTTGAATAATAGAATTTCAACTCGAGTTTGGTTTTTAAACTGCTGCTGTAAGTGCTGTGAAATGCATGCTTAATTTATGCCTCCATTGAAAAGCAATAATAATAACTGTATTTCATAATATACACACAAACAAGAGGTGTGTGAGACTGTGTGGGTGGTAGGTTCGGTTCGGTTCGGTTCGGTTCGGCTGTGTTACATACCCTGTCCGTGTCACAGTTTGTCACAGCTTAATTGCAGCTTTAACTGCCCTCCTGACTGGCCCAAGCCGTCAGCTTAAATGGATTATGTACATATTTGTTTCATATTTATCAGAGGTGTGTTCTGAGCTACGAAAACGCCAATGATTTTGCTGTAAATTTAAAAGCTATATACCTAGCTATTATATAGATATCTATTAACTATCTATTACTTTACCAAGTTCTCCTTAACCCTTACCAAACTGTCTCCTTTTCCACTCCTCTCCAAATTGAGAACACTTTTTTGATTTTCAAGCAGCTGTATATGTGCATTTATATATTTTGTTGTGCGTGTGTGTGTGTGTGTTTGTGTGTGTGTGTGTGCTGAGTCATTTGCCATTTTCAATTTGCATAATTAAATGCACAATGCAGCTCACACCACGATTATGCAGCAAATGCGTTAATATTGCAAAATAACTTTATTATTTTACGGATTTAACTACGTGATTGCCCGATCGCCTCTAATTTCTGCAACGTGCTGTGTTAGCCTAATACCTATGCAATTGACCAACTTTTTTAGGCCTTTAATGCCTTCGTCACACAGGTCTCATAATTGTAGATGGAGTCACAGGTGCTGGGACCCTTTGGCATTGCTGCCGTACATTTCTTCAGCTCCGTCATTATTTTGTCCAGTGGTACCTTGCTGAAGCGAGCCTGAGCAAACTTGAGTATAGCCTCGCTATTGGAAGTATCGCCTGTAATCAGACCCATTTTCTTATACAGACAGCTGTGATAGCATTTGTAGGCCTCCGATGGTTTGGGTACTTCCTTATCGGCGGTGATTAGCGCTGCCTCTGCATCGGGTATCTTCAGCTCCTTAATGCAAGCCTGCTGCTGGGCCATGTAGGCAGCTACATCCGCTGCACTTTGTGCCTGTTAACAAGCTTTTAAGTTACTACATTGGTTTAGTAGCCTTTACTTACCTTTACTAGCTCGTAGAGTGAGCAAGCTACAAATACGAACAGCACAACTTTCATCTTGTCAACAAACATTTCTAAGCGAATTTTGTTGAATTCCACTGCCATAAATAGCAAATTTTTAAATAGAACTTATAAAAATTATACAATTACTTTTCAATTAAGTGATTAAATTTAATTTTTAGTCAATTATCAACATTATCTTTGATTTTATTTCAATGGTGACAAAAAGCTAGCGTTAAATTTGTGGGCAATTTTATAGCTACATTTCTAACCGAAATTACTCGAATATTTTATATTATTTACTTAGCTAAAATAAATTTAAATTTTTTTACGATTTTTTACACTGTTTATAACAATTTAGTTGCAAATTCTGGCTACACGCGTTAATGAGATATTAATTGCCGCTCGAAAGTATGCAATGAATTCCGAAAGTTATTTGAATGCAATGCGCAGCCTAAAAGCAGACTACACCAGTTTATTATATTATGGGAGCGTTTATTTAACTTTACCAATTATACATATATATATTTAAATACAATAAACAATTACATTGATTATGTGTTGATACTAAACGTTATTACATATCTTTGGCGATCTCATTCTCAATCTCCTCGTTGTCGGGTAGCAGAGAATCGTTGCCGGCTTCACTGCGCTCGAGCACCTCTCGCAACCGCTGCTCGGCCTCAAGATTGTTGAGATGATTGTAGCAGAGACGCAGCTTGTAGGCAGCCTCGCAGCGATTCTTACTGTTGATTTTGCTACACTCCCTCAGTTCGGGCTTGTGGCGCTGCAGTAGATTCTGCACCTCCATTTTGAATGCCTCCTCCAGCATCATGTCGTAGTGTATGAGACCCAGGCCGTCGTAGAGGCAGCGCACAAAGCACTGCAGTGGCTCATTCCGTTTCAGATCCAAATTGGGCAGCTGGGACATGCTATCATAGTCGATTTCACCCAAATTGTTGGCATTTTTCAAATCGTCTTCATTGCCAGTGCCCAGGGGCATTTCAGCGTCCGTGTTGCTGTTCTCGTTGAACACGAGACTGAGACGGAAGAGTTTAAGCTGCGACATAGATATCTCCGTCTCTCTCATGCACGACTGCAGCAAGTCCTGAGTGATCTTCGGGGATACCGTGGGTGTTGTCGTGTTCTGATCTTCGATTTCGTTGCGTGTCATGGACATGTTCAGCGAGACGGAGAGAGAGCGTGTCTGGAAAAGAGAGGGAGAGAGTTAGTAACTGATGGACAAATTTTATTAAAGACTGTACTTTACCCATGCGAGTCGAGGCAGATGCGAGAGACCCAGACACAGCAAGGACAGCAAAAGTATTTTCGTTGACATTACAACGAAGTTGGTTACTCTATTGCCAATATTATGGAAGCTTTATTTTAAATCGATCAACAAATCGAATTTTCAGATACATAGAGCTGCGACTGATCATCCAAGGGCTTTTATAGTCTTCGCATTTGGATAATTTACATTTGATGACTGCCAAATTGTAGCCAACTGTAATTAGGCTCTCCACGCCTGAATAGTTACTGATCATAAGTGCATCTCGTAGATTTAAATCGTCGGACAATTGCAGTAATTAAACACAATGGTGTTTGGTGCCTGAAACGCTTTAAATGTCATTAAATAAATTGAGATACATCGCACTCGGTTCAAAGAGCACAGTTTAGTAATCCGTATTTTTGGATAAATATGTGAATTATGATTATATTTTGAAACGCTTCAGTGCGCTGATAAAATCATTTGGCCATAATAATGTAAGATCTATAATGGCTACAAGTCTAGCGTGAAAACAAGTGTATTTTGAGTTAATTTAAAGAAAGTTTCTACTAATTACTTACGTCTTAAATCGATAACAGATAATGTTATCGGGCTGCGTTATCCCATTAGTCCGAACAGCTCTTAGCTGTGTTATCTGCGAGTTCAGTAGCCTTAAAAGCAATTCCTAATTGATGAACTCAGCCACAGACGTGTGCTGATTATCAGCAAACATGAGCAGGAACAGCAACAGCAAACAGGATTTGCTGCTGTACAAGGAGTACAAGAACTGGACACGTATATGTCTTTAAGATCAAAGCAAAGACAGCTAAACACTGTGCGTTGTACTGTCAATGGCACAATGGCGTATACACTGTAACAACCCCCCTGAGCACAGTTTTTATAAAATTAAATTACATTAATGTGAGAACCGCAGGCGGTGGCAAGAGCACACCCATACCCACTACACAGCCCACTCCCCTTAAAGCAGCCCACTTACTACTCCCACTACCCTTAGCAGCGCAGCTACACTGTGAGAAAAGGTGGTCCTCTTAGAAACTGTTTTGTATTTGAGTGCAAAACTGGCAAGAACAGAAAATATATACACCTCTAACTCCAAGTCTTGATTTCTTAATTTCTTACAGTGCAGCTGACTCAGACTCATTGGCCCAGCCACTGAGCCAACTAACAAGACAGACAAGACAAGCGAAATAAGAAAAGTTGAACGTCTGCTTGGCGGTTCCGTTCTGGCTAAAATGGTTAAGGTAACAGGGGGGGACAGTGTGTCTGCCTGTCTCTCAGTCTGTCAAGACAAAAGGCTAGTGAAGCATCAATGTGTTTGTCCCTTTGGCAGCGTCCACAGTCACAGCCACAACCACGACGCGTGTTGGTTTCTTTGACAAGCCGCCAGCGCAGAAACCACGAGCTGTCTACTTAAATGCATTAGCCTGGCCAAGAACTCGTTGGGCGGGGGGGGGTTTGGGTAAGAAGCTTGATTGAGGGAGGGCATGGGTAGCTAGATGTATTGTGCTGGTTTTGCCTTTTAATAGACATTAGTAAACGCATCAGTGATTATGCCAAGGCTTTTGTGCAGACAACTGCAACTGAAACGGATGCTAAATGGAAGTGACATGACAGTCGGTTCAGTCAGGAAGTGACAAAATGAATTATAAACGCCAAGCAGCCAGTCTGTCCAGCTACCACCCACTTTTCCGCCCCCTTCCCGCCCTCAGAGTCAGTCAGCTGATTTACCCCCGCAGCTAATGGCTGAAGCTCAACTCCAAATTCCCCAAGCGCTTGTCCCTTACGTGCCGAGCAACCCCATAAAGGTGACTACAAAAGGCAACCCATTTTCCACTTGCCCCCCCCCCCCATACCCTGTACTTTGAACACCTGACGGCTGACCCACTGGCAATTGCAATTGCGCCACGTGCTCAATGAATGTTTAATGATTTGTTAATTGGATTTTGGCTTTTCACTTCCGAAATACAGAGGCTGAAAAAAAAGGAGAACGAATGTAATACAAGTCCCGCCTTTCCCCTGACTTGTGCCTATTCAATTGTATGAACATTACGCATACGTCGTGTTGTTCGCCTTTTGCTTGACGCTGCTGCCGTTTGCTACTGCAGAAAAAGCGACGCTCATCAATATTTATGCATTGCATAAACGTGCAAATACCTTAGGGAGCACTGATCCAAGGACTTAACGTCCTGACGACGGTCTGACAGTCTATAGCCAACTTCTAATGATGGCCAACTGTTATGCAAATGACCCACAAACAACAACAAAAAAAGGGCCCACAATTTTACATTTTACAGTGTACAAAACCAATATTGTCTACATCAAATCAATGCTTGAAATTACGCAATAATTGTTGCTTTGTTGTAGGCACTTTGATTAACAACTGATTGTTAATTACAAACTACTGGGGAATTGTTCCCGTTTATTAAACTAAACTAGAATAATATCTATGCATAAATAGTTGTATAAATAATAAAGCACAATATAATATCAAGTTTTCAACTTTTTAAGCAATTTACACTTACACGTGTCTTAGTTTATCATGAGTAATTAAGGGATTAAATGATTAAACACACTGATTTTTATATTATCTACGCAGAAATAAATGTATTAATATTAGAAAACTATATAGTAGCAAGTTTTTAATTTGTTAAGCTATTTTGTTTGTAGCGGAGGTGTAATTTCTGGTCTAATAAATTTGTTATACAACTAAATAAACTAACACGTGTCTTAGATCATCATCAGTAATTAAGGGATTTAATGATACAACACGCTTGATTTTTATATTATCTATTTGTATTATCTATCAGAAATAAATATATTAACATTAGAACTCAAGTTTTTAATTGGTTAAGCTATTTTGTTTTTATGGAAGGTGTAATTTCTGGTCTAATAAATTTCTAATAAAAATAAAAACACTTACACGTCTCTTAGATCATCATTAGTAATTAAGGAATTTAATGATTAAACACACTGATTTTTATAGCACTTTTAAGTACTATTGCTATTATTCACTTCAATCCGTAACAACTCTAGTATAGTTCTAATTAATGGCATTTAGTTACAGCTGACAATAAATTGTAGACATTAAAAACAAGGGGAAATGGATACAGAAAAGCTTGACTAGCTTTTTAATCATTTAGCAAAGCTTTCTACTAGTTTTAATGAATTTTCAACGTTAACAAATAGTTTATAAATTATTTTATAATGACCAACTTTCAAAACCTATTAAACTTGACCCATATTCCCCCACTATCGTAATCAAAAACACCAGAGTATTTTGTTTAACAGCCATTTATATTTATAAATTTTAAAGATTCGTCAATTTGCTAACAATTACAGATGCTTTTTGGATACGGTTACATATGTGTTAATACCTTTGGGTACTGGGTACTGAATTTAGAGCTGAGCATGGCTCTCGTGATAGCACTTGTACAGCTGATAGGCAGTATCGCACTTATCGGCGCCCTTCAGCGAGTCGCACTTGGCCTGAATTTCCTGGACCTTATCGGCACCCACCAGAGGACCCAACTTGGCTGTAACCTCAGCGACCTTCACCTGACCATCGGCAATTAGGCCAGACTTCTCCAGGAAACAGTTGGCAAAGCACTTGACCTTCTGATCAGCATCATCGAAGCGTCCCTCACGCAGAGCATGAGCCTGTTCCTTGGTGACGCCCTCCTGCTGAATGCAGGCACTGGCATTCTCACGCACCTTGGCCTTCTGCTCATCCGACAGATTCAGTTGCTATAGAAAGTAGGTACAACTTAGATTAACTAGGAGGAAGTTAGTGGGTTAAACTTACGCCAGCAGCAACTAGAGCGACACAGGCAACGAGGACAATTAGGAGTTTCATGATGATGCGTTGAATTTACTTTTCAAACTGTTGATTTAATTCATCGAACGTTTCGCTTTTATATCATTCGAGTGTCTGAACTTTGCCCAGTTTTTGTATTTGTTTCAGTTGTATTTAAAGCTGACTAAACGTATATACTAGAAATGTATTTTCAGCTTTTATAAGAGTAGTTTATTTGTCTGGCGTTTTTAATGATGCTCAGAAGTTCTAGAGAAACCCATAAAGTTTATAATGTCATACCCTGTTAGTTGTGGTAGATCTGAACTTTAAGAATCAGCTACCATCAGTCTGTAGATTGTTATCGCTATAGGATATCTTACCGTCGCACATTCTCAGCTTTGTTAATGTCTGGCGACCTTAGCAATTGTTGAGTACGCCGTTGAGATGAATCCAGTGATTTACCCAAATTTAATGTGCCATTGTTTACTGGCGTGTGTACTCGTAACGCCTCTCAAGTGTTAATTGCTTCGAGTAATTTGTAAAATAAATATTAACTTTAATTTTCAATGAGTTTTAATCGTGGTTTTGTAGAGTGCCTCCAAGTGCAGCGATGCAGCAAGTTTAAACTAGTTTTTTTAATGTTTTCAATAAATAAATGACCATTTTAGTCAGGGCTAATTCATTCACGGAGCTGAACTAATGAGACATAATTCTGTTTGCCATTAAAATAAATAATAAATTAAAATACGCATCGAATTGGGAGCAATGCGTAAATAAAAGTTAAAAATAAAGTGGGGAAATTTTAGTTTAGAGTAGACTAGTAAATGGACTGTACTTATTTTATTAGCAGTTATTTTTTTAATGCTCACAAACATTGAGGTTTTATTAGAAAAATACATTATAAACTCTATTGTTTTTAAATCATTAAGTTTTATTTATTTTAAGGTGAGTTTTCAGTCAGTGCTGTGAGAATTTCTGTATTGTCTGGCCCCCTTAGGTTCCAGCCCTGTTCTCTGCATCTTCTCGTAGTACATTTCCATAATTAACTTGCAGTTAATGAAATACAACAGTTTCAAGCCGGCAAACTTCAGTTTTGATACACATAAATATACCGGTTTTCTAATAAATGAATAAGCTTTGGGGCAGTCGCCAGCAGTGATTGAGCTCAATTCACAATAAAACTTGGTAGCCAACTTGTGTGCCAAAGTCCACAGAACTAAGACAAACTCAAATCAAATGAGATCAGGAAGATACCCTGTAAATTTACTATAAATTTAACACATCTATTACAAACTAAATTTTTATTTTAACAAAAAACTTGGAGAAATCTGCTCAAACTTTCTATAACATCCGTAACACAAACTCCTCTACAGCCCTTAAGTTTACTGGGTATTAAGCACTCCAAAGTCCAAGCACTCAAACTGGTTTTCAAGTGACTAGAGCCCAAGATATAAAAAAACTGCCAGACAGTATAAAATTGATAATTATAGTTACCTTTTAATCCGTTTTACGTCTCTTTACGACGATTATTGCTGCATCTTTAAACATGTAAATGAAGACATTTTTATTTATCGGAACTTTGCTGGCCAAAGTTCGTTCGTGCAACAAATAATGTGATATCGCATATATCACAAAAAATATTTATTGCTGACAGCATCGATAATTAATGACCTACTCAAACCTGGTAAAACTATCTGCGAAACTCAAAAGTACCTGAACCCAGTTAAGCAGTGTACGAAAACTTACCCAGACAAACTCATAAATAGTTACGCACGCCAAGCAACAGTCAACAGTCAACAGCCAAGAAACAATAACAATAACAATAAGAAGAAGTAGAAGAAGAAGTAGAAGAAGAAGTAGAGGTAGAAGTAGAAGTGGAAAAGAAATGTCAGAGTTCTTATTGGGTGCCATCGTCGCCTGCCAGGGCCATAACAAATATAAAATATTTAAATAGTAATAAATTCATAATGTCAACGTGTTGTTGCTGTAACTGCCATAGATTTATAGACAATAATAACGACAAACACGAAACGCGCCCAGGACAAAAAACAAAGCCCAACAACAACAAACCTGTGACTTAAGTAGCCAAAAAAGTTGACAAAAAGCAACAAGAAAAGAAAAACTGTACAGTGTGTGAAACTAGACACTAGGCTGCCTGAAAATACCCTGTAAAGGGAGTAAACAACTCTAAGCAGAGTCAAGAAAAAGCAGAAATGAAAATCAAGGCATTAAGCAATTTTTAGCAAGGCCAATAAAAATCATAAATTAAAGTCATTTCAGTTAGTCACAATAAATATAATTTTGTATAGTCTTAAGTACAAATTTTAATGAGTTTTGATTGTCTAAGTTTTATAGTTCCAAAATAAAAGCACTGGGTATATACCCCTTCCTTCCCGCAGGATATAAAAAGCAACTGCCATTCGTTTTATAACTTCATATAAGAAAATAATAAAATTCTTTTATTGTAGACATGATAGACTGTTAAGCAAAGGTAGGGGGATTAATAGTGCCATGTACACCATATATACTATATATATATATTAAATACTATATGGCATGCCATAAAAAAATAAACAGCACATAAAACGACAATGAAAACAATGCCACACGTTATACCAAAGCAGACCACAGAGAGTGAGTGGAGAGAGAGAGGGAGATAGGGAGAGTGGGAAGAGAGAGCGAGCTAATGAAATGTCATTGGACCCGAAGGGAGCTGGTGGCAGCGATGTCAAGCTCAAACTGAAATGCAAATGTCACGCGAAAAACTATTTGACGACAACATTATGGCCAAAAGAATACACACTACCAGACTGTAGCCACTGGAGAGCCACAAAAAGCTAAAACAAACCCGTGGCCAGCACAACGAATCCAAGTCGTAAGCCAAGTAATAAGCACCATATTCCCAGTCATATGCAAATTTCATGTGCCAAGTCATGCAAGTAAATTTATTAACTATGAAAATTAAAAACTGTTGAATATAATTACGAAACAAAACGAATCATAAATTTGATTACAGTCGTCAAAATGAAACAGTCAAGTATAAACTACTTGACACCAGCAGAACTATAACGTTACCTCAGTTTTGTTCCTCTTTTTAGCCAACAACTGCTGGCCCAGTTAAAGCCTTTGATGGTCGATATATCAAATCTTGTGCCATCGCACAAAAGCCCACAGAAATTCAATTAGGCTTATCCCGTGCAGCAGGTAAAACAGCTGCAACACCTGCGCAATTAATTAGTGTTTGCCGCATTAATTTCACAGCACAGAAAAAAATTACCAAAAAACTGAAGCCCAAAGGGAAGGGGGGTTTGTGGGCACCCTACCCACGCTAGGGTCAAATGCGTAGCTCGACCCATCAGGCTAATAAATTCAAAATGGTTCCGAC
Organism: Drosophila dunni; assembly: GCA_018152125.1. Classification (NCBI taxonomy): domain Eukaryota; kingdom Metazoa; phylum Arthropoda; class Insecta; order Diptera; family Drosophilidae; genus Drosophila; species Drosophila dunni. The sequence goes on along the minus strand of JAECXC010000339.1, from coordinate 15,743,264 downwards.
ATCGGATAGCGGCTGCTGCCTCCAACTCTTTGACCACAGTCCCTGGGACCACTGCAAAAAAGGCTTATCTCAGTTTTGGGCCACGCAATTAGAGCAAAAATACGTAGCAAATACCATTCAGAAAGCCCTAAAACGAAACACTAAAGCGGCCAAATCAAATAAAGCAAATCCAGTTAATTTAAATTATAATGAAAGCACGCAGCTTATTCTTTATACAGGTAGGATGTACATATATATTTATGCCTCTTTGCTGATGAAAGGATAAAAAGCGCTTTGAAGTGTGGTGGCACTATCTAGGCCCCAAACTAGACTAAGTTGGCTTTAAAATATAGAGCAAAGTATAGTAAAAATCATTGACTTTCTTTAAGCATTTTAATTAGTCACAATTTCAAATTAAATTAGAATTTTCCCCATTTGTTTTTCGGTATTCATTCGTAACTTATTTTTATGGTGCTGATAAAAATCTCATCGGAGCACATAAAATGTGAGGATAAAAAGTCCACCGAGAGAGAGAGATATCATAATTTCCACTTCTATAATTTGTTTATGATTATAACCGCATGGAAAATAAAACGCATTTAAGTAATTAAGTCATAAAAACTGAAAAAAAACAGTAGAAAATGTCGTGCGGTCATAAAAAAAAGTGGCCGCATTGCAATAAAATGCCAAAGAACAAAACAATTAGGCAATTAAATGTTCTCATATTACCAAAAATTGTTCGCTTTGGTAACAAAACGCGTCATAAAATTGGGCCAACGCAAGGACAATAAAAAAGGGTCACAAAATATGCTTATAAAAATAGCACCATACACATACATACACATAATGGAATGACAAAATTATGTGAAAATTCAGTTATAGTCGATTGCGAGTGCTTTTAATAATATTTATTGAATTCCAGTAAAAGACGAAAGCAAAAGAATCGGAAATAATAATAAAGAGCGTGGAGCCAAGAATGGGGCAAAGAAGCGCACATTTTTTTGCCAACTGCCGGAAAATTCCGAACGCGACAAAATGAATTCTTTTGTGACAAGTTCAGTTGAGTTCAGTTCAGCAGGAGTTTGGAGTCAATGGGGAACATGAAGCAAGGCCCAGGAAAGCTCAGGAAATGCCGGGTAGCGTAGGGAAACCCCCGGCGCGTTAGTGGCACTTCATATGGATCTGCACAAGGGTTCAAAAGACAGTCAGGTGAAGGAATGCAGTATCCATTTTGTAAGAAATTGAAAAATCTAAGAGAAGCTCCAACAAAAATCAGCAGCAAATGCTCTGCTTTAGTTCACATTATTGTCATGGCTCTTGTGCATGGAATTTTTTAATAAACGTTAAAGTTTATAACATTCTCTTAGCACTTATGTACATGCGAGTATATCGACAAGGTACACACGAAAAAGCAAGAAAAGTGACAAAAGTGGGAGTGGGATTTGCGACTAAAAGGTAAGCCAAAGGCATAAAGAGCCCTCACATAAAACCAACTAATTAGGCAAAGCATCTAATTAGACACAACACACAACAAGCTGGAGCTGGAGCAGGAACAGCAGTCAGGACCAAAACAAGGATATGCGTCTTTTGCGCCGCATCGTAAAAGCCAAAGCCCCCAAATGACAACGCCGCTAAAAATTCTTATCACCACGCCAAAAATTAAGATATCTCCAACAGCACCCCGAAAAAATACGAAAAAAAAATCCCCAGAAATTTATTGTAGCAAAGGTTAAAGATGCGCCATGTTAAATGTGGAAATTGTTTAATCCAGAGCTTAGCAATTACAAGGCACAACGCTCGTGGTCAGCTGCATGAAATTGGACCTGACAGCTCTACGAAAGCATAGAAAGGAGGACGATAGAAGAAACAGAACCCCAAACACGGCAGAGCCGAAGTTGGAATACTCTTTTCATGTACTACAAGCTTTCATTCTTCAGTCTTATACTAAGCTTCTCTACAAACCATGCTACCCTTGAAAGAGCTTACCTCTAAACACATATAGATAAACAGAAAAAGTAAAAATAAACCCGGAAAAGTGGAAAGAAAAGCTATTTGCATTTTATTTGCTTTGTAATTTGATGCTCGATTGCCTTTTTAGTGTGTAATGAGCTACGGAGTAAATGCGTTTTATTTTGTCGCAAATACAAGCAAGTCAAAGGCGTCAACAGGAAGTACTAGAAGTTTGCGTAGAGCAGGTGCTTAGTCAAGAAATTTTCTGAATACTATTAAAAGACGAGCTGTATGCAGTTCTAGTTAGTTAAGGCTAGTGATTTGCAAGGATTATTAAGTTTTAAGGCAGATAATGCAAATCTAATCGAACTCTATTATAATTCAGACTCTTAGACTCTTATTTACACAAATTGTTAGATTTTCATCTCTTATATTCTGGCAACACTGTCGTATACTCAATATGATTACAAATCAAGTAAACAGAACTTGCTGCATACTTTCAAGCGCAAAATTAAATGAAAGGCCATTTTGCTGGAACTCATTATGCTGTGCAACTAAAAGTATGCTACAAAAAAAAATAAATTGCTTTATTTACTAAATAGATGGTTGAGGAAATTCTCTCCTCAGCTCATTGTACTCCACACCAAGGAAAAAATTGGCTACAGTATTTTCTAAGCATCCTTCTCATCATTTCTCATATTTTCGCATTGCAAGAGACGCACGAGTGCATCGATAACACCCAAGGAATATTTAGGCGCTTCAACTTTATCAAAATAAATTGCATAAAATATTCTATTTACGTTTGGCTCGGCAACAAACCAAGCGAGGAGTGATGATTGCTTAAAGAAAACCCCAAAAGAAAAATTATTTATTATATTTAATGCAATCAAGAAGTGTTGTGTAGTAACTGCAGTGCCTGCGGCAAGATTTGTTTGCGTTTTGTTATTAATTTTATTTTCCATGTTTTCTGTGCTGAAGTATGCTTGGAATTTATGATAAAATGCGGATCCCAAACCTTTAAAAAAAAAGCGTTCAAAATGTATAATTCTCTAATAATTTCTAGGGTATATTTTATACAGCTTAAACTATTATCTTTTTCCATTTATTTAAAGCAGCCTCAAATTCGTTTATTATTTATTCAAAGCAAATCTAGAGAGTCATTCACCACTTGTACGTACGTGTTCGCAGAGTTTGTGACACGTGTATTTTAATTAAATGAAAGCTTGCAAACATATGCAAACAACAGTAGCTAAATTAATTAAAATGAGCAACGGCTACTCACTAAGTTTTCTAAATTAAATACGGCAATTTTCAGCAAATCTTTGTTTAGAGATACTAAGCAATTAGAATTAAGTGCAGTTTGAGCTTAGAAAAGCTTTAAAAATAATTTCTAATGAAAGTTTGTTTATTTAAGCAGTTGGAAAAACATTTCTAATATGAATTATAATCACAAATCTGCTTAAATTCGTTTAAAAGCAGCAAATACACTACCTTTCGCATCCCCAAGAAATGCTTGAGGAAACAACCCCAAAATCAAGCGACTCTACGTCATTTCGCGGTCGAACTATCCACACAATTGCCAACTGACCCCAATAATGCTGTATAGAGTTCAACAACCTTGCTCCAACCTCTAACTAAACTCCCCAAGGAATTTCCTCCAATGTTTCTCTTACTGATGTAGCAGTTTTTGAGGGGGCTTATCAAAGCAGCACATAAACACACATATAGCCAAGCAATAATCATAGGCATAAGATTTACTAATAACAATGATATAAGACATTTGCGCAAATGAGTATATAATAAAGCTAATGGAAAATTATGGAGCCGACAGGCAGTAGAGGGGAGTATTGGTTAGTTGGCGCCAGTTTGGCTAGGGTTGGAAGTAGGAAAACAACGATGAGTAAACTATATAGGATAATAGATGAGTCGCATAATTTATGTATAGCTTTAGAAATGTCTAAAATTTGAGGGGGAAGGGGGGGTACGGTAGTTTGGCAATTTGTTTTGGGCTTTTCGATTTGTCTGTCATCAATAATTCAACATAATAAATGTGTATAATTGATTAAATTTACGTTTATAAATTTAATGGGCTACAATTGGGGCTATCATTAGAAATGAAATGACTTTTAATGTTTATTACCTGCACATATTGCAAACAAAACCTTTTTCTCCCTACGAAAGGTTTGGTTGTGCACACCTTAATGGTCTATTAAGGTGTTTTGGGCCTGCGATTTAAATGCAATTAAATTGAAATGTCTTTTTTCGGACAGAGTTTATGGCACTGACAACCCTAAAGGGCTGTGCTTTGCCTTCAATTAAAATAAATGAAATTGCTACTGCTGTCCCTGAACCGTTTGGCCGGAAAATGGAAAACTCGTAAAAGCATTTAACACGTTAAATGACCGTCTGCTCATCGATGAATGCGAGTCGAAATTTATTTATGAACAATAACAACTTTTTAAAGCAATTCATTTAGCTTCAAACTCACAAATTACAAACACACGCCCACTCCACACAGCGGTTATTGTCGCCCAGTATCCACACACACACACAAACACACACCAACACACACGTGGGTAAAGTCAACGAGTGAAAATGTCAACTTTTTGGCAACCGAAAATTGTCAAATGCACAGAATTTTATGCGCCATACATTTATGTTGATGCGGTTTGAAAGTTTTTTAATTACATTTGCATCACCTTGCCACGCCCCCACCACCCACCTGCACACATTCACACGCGCGTGTGTGGCTTAGAATAAAAATGTATTTGTATGTGTTTTCCACTTTATGATTGTGTGAAAAACTCATTTAATTTAAAACAAATTATAAATGTTGAAATTATTTCTTATCATCATGGAAAAAAGTGTATAGAAAAGTAGCACAGACTGTTAACTACCCTGTATACTTTTAGCAATTCCTTCTTCCTTTATTTATACCCACAGCTAATAACTTTAAATTAACGCCCTTCATCAAGGCTCATATGACTGGCTAAAGCCTAATTGATGAGCCTTTCTGCCAAGTCTATTTGTATGCTAAAATGCTGCCTTAAAAATCAATCTTATCTCGTTTGAGCTGGCTCTATATTTTGCCCACATTTGCATTATGTTAAAGGTCATTAAATTGTGTGTGTATCCTTAGGCAACAGAACTCAGTCCACTTGTCAGTGGGTTGTCAATCATCCATCAGTTTGAGGGAGCACATTAGAAAACTGTTTTGAAACTCGGCTACTTATCTGCACATTGAATGCACACAAAAACTAATTGCTGAGAGGCCGCTCCTTAAGCACTGTAGATTATATAAAGCCCAATAGAATGACAGGCAGTGCTATCTCTAACCCTGAATCGTAAAAATGTTTAGACAACACACACACAAACACACACACACACACAAACACACACACACACACACACACACACACACAGAGTGAAAGAGGCAGCTCATCATTCATTTCATGCAAGTAAACAAAACTGAGCAAAATGGAGAAAGTGCCTGCTTAATGTTATCAGCAGCTTGTGATCTAATGTGACCCAAATCTAAGCACACACACACACAAACACACTCTTATTACATAAGTATATGTTGGGCCAAGTTGTGTTTTAGGCACACCAGTAGCTGCTGACCAAGCCAAGGCAAACAAATTTAAAGCAAGCTCATTCTAGTTTGTCAAGTAGGCCGCACAAACATCTTGGAAGCTGGCCAGAAAGTGGTGTAAACAGCAAAGACGGACTGCTTAATACCCTCTGGAGTTGTCTATTTAATCTACCACTTATACCCAAACCAGCTAGCATGACTAAAGCATACTCATTACGCTGCCTAATACACTTATAATCACTTTTATTAATTCTACCCTTGACTGTACAAATTTTTTAATAAGCACATTAAGTAATTTTAGCATTACAGGGTATGTATCTGGCAAAAAAAAAACGCTAATTGCTGCACATTGTTTAGTTTAGTAACTCGGGCAAACAATTAGATTAACACAATGAAATTATCATTATTCCTGTAATTGTTCAGACGCGAACAAAAACACATTAATAAATGCAGTCAAATTGTTTAAAAAATAGTAAAATCAACATATAAAAGCGAGCGTTGGAAGTACTAAAATAAACAGTGTAAAAATAAGTTAACTCGGAAAACATACCAACAAAATCATCACAAAAATGAAATTGTTTATTGTGCTGCTCGCCTGTGTGGCTGTGGTTTTAGCCGGAAAGGTAAGTAGCTGTCCCTAACATTTACCAAATAATATAAATAACTCCTTCTCTAGCCCACTGAGGAGCAAATGGAGATGATTAACAAGCACTCCGCACAGTGCATTGAGCAGGAGGGCGTTTCAGCTGATCAGGCTACTGCCCTGCGTAGTGGAAAGTTTGAGGATCCCGATCCAAAGATCAAATGCTATGCCAACTGCATGATGGAGAAGATTGGCTTTGTAGTAAATGGCCAGATTAAGCCAGAGGCTATAATTGATAAACTCGGCAGTATTGAAGGTGCTGGTGATATTAAGGACGCCTTGGAAAAGTGTCAAATCAAGGGCAACGACAAGTGCGATGTGTCCTATCAGTATATGCAGTGTTTGCGCAACAGTCATGCTAAGTAAAAACCAGTGATGACTAGACAAACTAACAGTTTGTCATTGTTAAACAAAAATTGTTAATAAAATTAATATGAACATTAGAAAATGGCTTTGATTCTCCATACCTAAGTTAACCTCGACTTTGCTGTCTCAAAATTTTCCAGCTTAACACTTTTTGTGCCCCCTTTTTCAGTACATTTTGGAGCACCTTTCGATCACAACCCATATAAAAAATCAGACTAAAATTTTAGTAGTAAAATGTCGTCAAAAGCGAGATTTACCAAGCTGAGTACACTCAACAATTTGTCGAGACTATCGCATATGACAAATGCCAAGCCAGCGGTAAATCGGGCGATATTTGATGTTCAGAGTATACGAGAATTTGAAAATAAAGTGAAGCGCTGCCAGAAGCCGGTCGTTGTGGACTTTTATGCCAGGTAAGTCGATTTATTTTGAAGAGAAAAACTATCGCTAACTATCGCCTGCCTTGCTCTACAGCTGGTGCACTCCCTGTAAGGCACTGGGTCCCCGTCTCGAGGGCATTGTTAATGAGCAGCGAGGACGAGTTCACTTGGCCCGCGTCGATATCGATGAACTCACAGAACTAGCACTCGACTATGATGTGGGATCGGTGCCATCTCTGCTGGTCATGCACAACGGCAAGGTGCTCAATCGTATGGTGGGTCTGCAGAGCTCGGACTGCTTGCGTTTATGGCTTAAAAAGATAATGCGTCTCAGTGATAACGAATAAGTATCGGTTTTTTTTATTTTAAAGGACTTTTTGTATATTTGAAATAAAATAAATTAAATTGTTTACAATCGAGTGAAAACACGTTTTTAATTAATTTTCCATTTAACAAGTTCGCCCGTCTGGCGATTTACCAGCACAAATATTCAGCACCGACAATTCAAAATGTAAACAAAGTCTCAACGCAACACACAACTCTGCTCGGCTCATCTCAGCTCGACTCAACTCGACTGAGCTTGTCTCATCCTGTCTCGTCCTGTCTGGTTGCCAAACAATTTGTGAATCAGCATCAGAGCTGGAGACCAACAACAAATACAATACCGAGTATCTCATGTGTATCTCAATTGTTTGTTTATTTGCTAGCCAAAAACAACAAAAGCTACTAAAACTTCTCTCCACACACTCTCTCTCACTCTCCAGTAGTGGGTAGTAAATATATATGTTTCCATCTATCCATCTCTATTTGCTTTTGCTGGTTATGTCGCATGTTGTGTGCTTGGGGAATACTCTCTAATTGATTTTGCTAATGTTGCTTTTTAATGAAGTGTCAAATATGTTACTCGGTACTAACTTCAGTCTTCTTCTCAGAGCAGGTTTGAGTTTTATCTCTGAGATGTTTGTGGTCCCTGGGGAACACTGCAGCTTGCAGAAAACACACAAATTTTAATGAACACAATGTTATTAATGTACCGTAAATAACAGTTTTTAATGAGTTAGATTTATATGGAATGCATTACCGCATTAAAATACAGTTCTAAATTTATCAGCAACAAATTTACCATAGTGTGTGCGTCTGCCCTGCTGTTGCCAAGAGCCTGAAAATAAATAAATTACTAAATTTATATCTTATCTCATTTATTTTTATATACATTTATTTATACCACGTGTTTTTGTTTCAGAAATCCTCAAATCAAAGCAGCAACTGCTTAGAATGATTTCGAGTAGCTGTGTGAGCTGCCTCAATTCACAACGGCCCATTAGCTCAGTTGGTTAGAGCGTCGTGCTAATAACGCGAAGGTCGCGGGTTCGATCCCCTCATGGGCCACATTCAATTTTTTTTACTTTTTTATATTTTTTATGTTAATAAATACAAGTATTTTACTTTTTTTTAATTCTAAACTGTTAAACCATTATAGATTAAATTTAATTAATGAAAACACACTTCCGTTAAGCCACACAATGTTTTGTGGCCAAATCGTTGCTGACACTTATGGGCCGCATAAACAAAATAGCAATTATTAAGTAAAAGTGTCCAACAATAGACAACTGAAGAAGTTTGTTGTACTTTCCCCACTTTGTTTGGCTGCGAAAATGTTTGAGCTGGACCCACAAAATAGATTTGCCGCAATGTAATTGAGTATTTGTATTCAATTAAGACTTATTTCAATATTTGCATACAGACATGGCAGACACTCGACAAAAGCTGAAGCTGTAGCTGAAGAGACACGACACCGTTGGCACTGTGCATGTTGCACAGTGTAAATCCCCTTCATATGCTACAACATAATTTGCTGAAACGAAACTTGAACAAACAGAAGGCCGGACAAAGCCGAGTCCACTCTGCTGGCCAAATCCCAGGACTCTGCTGGGTCTGGGGCTAAAAAGGGGTGGAGACACGTGGTACATCATGTGTGCAAACTGTCTGATTTTGACAGCCCGCATAAAGCGTTGCCAGACAACTGTACTATAGTCTAGGTAAACACCAGAGGATGCTGCCGAAAGGGGCGGGGCAGCACAATGGGGGAGGTGTGGGAGGCAAGTTGGCAATAAATGATTGCATTTAGTATGTTTTGTGTTGTTGTGTGTTCGCTGACACAAAATGCAACAAATATTAATTTTTAATATGCAAACATTGCTTTAATTACATTATTTTTGCGTATGGCCAACAAACCAAACTTTGTACAACACCAAACAAACGGCCGTGAGCATGTCTGTGCGTGTTTGAACGTGTCTGTATGATCAATCACTGGAAAATTGGATTTTCCTATATGGGCTGCACTGTGCACACTGTTTGGCGTTTATGCAATTTCCCTTAACCATGGCCATAGCCTTGTGGCTGTAAAAATCAATCACTTGCTACCGTTGAGTACTCCCTCCAATCCCTCCCTGTCTCACACTCTCTCTCTCCCACGGCGTTTGACAAGCACAAACACAAACTTAATCAGCAGCCATGAATTGGTCAATAATTTTTAAATACAAATCAAGTGTTAACTTCTCGAATCGTTGGGTAAATGGATGGAATGAAGCAGGGGGTATATGGGCAAGGTGAAAATAGAGTATGAGTGGAAAAAGCTTAAAACTGTAAGGGAAAATCATTAAACTATATGCTGGTCTTTAATATTTTTATGGCACTTTAAGCAATTATGTAAAATTGAAGTTTTAAAAAATGTCAAGTTGATTTTTAAACTCTCAACTTTAATATATTGCAATTTTTTAAACTTGTGCTCGTTTTTCAATCACTTCAACAACTCCTATAAATAAACTCTTAAATGTTATACCTTTAGCACAAGGAACGTGTTTCAAGTTAATCGAAAGTCATTTAGTTCGCTTCAAACAAAAGTCCAATAAAACCACAAATGTCTCTAAACTTTACACCCGGACATGGGAAGATTTCGACACTCAAGCAGATACTCAATTCAGCCGTAACCCTTTTTGGTTGGCCCAAACCATTTTGGCAATCAATGGACACACACACACACACACATGCATATGGAAATGTCCAGTTTTGTTGTACTTGTTGTTTTTGTAGTGTATTTTTTTGTTGGCAAACTGAAAGATCCATTGGAGCGTCTGGTTGTCTGGCGGAAATTCGATTTATTTTCATCAATATTCAATGTCAATGCAACATCTTCGTGGCCAAAACCAAAAGCGTACATCAGCCCTGTTGGCCAACAGCAGTAACTGCAGCAACAACAACAACAGTAACAGGAGTGTAAAGTTGTTGGTATTGCACCATGGAAATGGACTTTGTGGCTTGAACTTTTTGGGGTTTTCCTATTAAAATTTGATGCCGCACGTTGCCGTTGTCGTTGTCTCATGTCTCTCGCTGCGGCATCCGCCAACCCCCCACACTCTTTGCAGGTGATGCCGCAGCTCTCGAGTTACTTTATTTCCTCCCCTCGCACACCACACACACACACACACTCACACATCGAGTTGACGGTTTGGCATTGCATATTTAAACAAATTTATTTGCAATTTAGTGTTTGCGGTCTGTGAACATTTTCCATTTTCACAGTGGGCGATCGGTTGACAATTGGGGCGTGGCTATGCACTGATGCAGCTGCCTTTTAAGTGGCGCGAAAATTAATTAAAATTTTGCAATCTATTGACAAATATGTCAATTTTTTACGTTTACAGTGCTCTCTTTTGTATTGCCAAAACAAAATTTTAGTCATTTTGTTATTCCACAACAAATAAACAGACCCTTTTTCAAATGCTAAACATTTTGAATTTTCATATAATGGAAATTATTTGAAAACGGTGCAATTACAAAAGTTTCCTATTTGAAATGATGCTTTATATGACAGAATCTCTTTAAAGTCTTCTCACATTTCGCTTAAAGGTCAGTTTATAGAGACTGTTACAGCTGCCTGCAAAAACAAACAGAAAAACCAAAAATCAACAGGAAAATTGCACTCGACGCGCGGTTATTAAAGCCATATTTGTGCCAAAGGCAAAAAGCGTTGCCGCAAAGAAGTTATACAGGAGACGGGGCTGAAGTCACCCGAGGAAACAAGCTGAGGTTGCATGCAACCTGGCGATAAGAGTCGTCAACGGTGTGTATGTGTGTGCGTGTGGCCACAGTTAAGTAAATACGTAATTCACGTGAATTTGCTTGACTCACTACAGCTTACAGTGTGTGTGCGTGTGTGACCGAAGCGAATTTCGCATTCTAGCAAGAGATTTCGTTATACACAACTGCCATAACGTAACTGTCTTTTGCTTTACATTAGCGTTAGGGGTTTGTATCCCAACAAGCAGAGTGGCGCAGTGGAAGCGTGCTGGGCCCATAACCCAGAGGTCCGAGGATCGAAACCTTGCTCTGCTAAGGGTCTAAGTCAGAAAGTAGTGGCTTCTGACTTTTTTTATTTCTCCTCCTAAAATTAAGTAAATTTTTAAATTTTCTGGTTGTTTCATTTTATAAAAGCAAAAAAAAATTATTTCCCATACCGGGAATCGAACCCGGGCCTTCTGGGTGAAAGCCAGATATCCTAGCCACTAGACCATATGGGATATGATGAAAGAGCGACAAATGGTAGTTTTGTTATGAGTGCATTTAAAGTAGTGGATGTATACCAAATAAAATAATAAAAATAAAGTATATGCATACCAACAGTCACCATCAATATTAATATTGAAGTAGATTTCTACAAAATAAAAACAGAGAAACTATTTAAAAAAGAAACCATCTAATTAACAGTTTCCCATACCGGGAATTGAACCCGGGCCTTCCGGGTGAGAGCCGGATATCCTAACCACTAGACAATATGGGAGATGCTTACGGTCTGCCTAAATTGAGTACACAAAGCGAACGAACCAAACTTAGTGTGTTGCACAGTCAATGAATTTAATACTGTTTTGGACTTCTTGAATAAAACAAATGGTTTTGTGGTAGTAATGTATGATTTAGTATGAAAATTTAATCCCAGCTAATTACATAGCTGCAAGCAAGCCAGTAAAGCGTTAAACGTGCTAAACATAATTAAAAAAGAATTTGTAGTTTGGGTAGACAATATGAAACAAAAGCGTTTATGTGCAACAAAACTGGCAAGAATAAGCACATTGCATAAAACTGGTACTTGGCGACGATTCAAACACCTCCCATATTGTCTAGTGGTTAGGATATCCGGCTCTCACCCGGAAGGCCCGGGTTCAATTCCCGGTATGGGAAACAAAACAAAATGGTAATAAAACAATTTTTTTTGTATGTCATTATAAAATCAAAAAACAAAACAAAAACATTACATAAGCTTAAAAGAAACATCAACAGTTGCGTTAAATTTTGGTAGAACGTGTTGAATTTATTATTTTCAACTGCAAATATGTGCTTGTGATAACAAAACTGTTTTTTGACACGGTGAAAACCATATCCCATATGGTCTAGTGGCTAGGATATCTGGCTTTCACCCAGAAGGCCCGGGTTCGATTCCCGGTATGGGAATTAATTTTTTTTAATTTCTTTAAGAAAATTATTTCAAGCATAATAATTTGTTTAAATTAACTCAAAGGAAATCAAACATAAAAAGGTTATGCCATATGGAAATTTAATTTATTTTTATAAAACTTCTTATCAGTCACAGCATGTTTAAATACATGCCGCGATCAAAACGTGCTCTTTTTTTTCTCTTTGTGTGCTCTAATTCTCAACTGGTTCTCGCAGCGGCCGGTTTGTTAGCTTGTTTCCTGACACAGAACGATTGTCATTAGTAGAGGTAGACTGACGTTCTACCCAAATACTAAAAGGCCAGTTGATGATACAAAATTATGACACTTTGTGATTATAATTGTATACCACGATTCTGACGGGGTTGCTCCTGCCTAGAATTGTCGGTTGTACTGATGGTCTTCCAACTAATGACAAAACCTTTTCAAAATAATCAATTTAAATTTATTTGTACTACAATTGTTCGGCATACACCAAACTAGTCGCATGAACACACTACAAAATTTGGTGGCATTACTCGCTGGTTTTATCCTTGCCAGTTTGTTTCCCAGTGGTCGTATGTGTGTGTGTGTGGCAGATTCTCGTCATAGCACCAAATGTTTGGGCCGACTAAGTGCTTCGTTTGCTCTGCGGACAGAAGAGTGCCTGAGCCCTCTCCATATGGAATATTGCCACTTGTCTGTGCGCGCCGATGTCTGACTGATGAAGGGAGAAAGGGACCAAATGAAGAGACTGAGAGAGTGGACGGCGGACTGTTTGTCTGGCCGTGACCGTGGCAACGAAATCATCAGAACTGTTGCCTCGCTTTGCCTCATCTCCCATCATCGTTATTCTCTTTGCCCATGTGTGTTTGTGTGGCATGTATTCAGTTCTTTTTTGGGCAAAAATTTACATAAAAATCGCATTACACTTAACATCCACTTTGCTAAACGAAGCGCATGAAAGCGGGCGCCCACGTGGTTTGGGTCTTGGTTTTTCCCCGGATTGGGTGCTCGACTCAACTCGACTCGACTCGACTGCGCTTTTGTAAGCTGAGGACGTCAATACATGTGTGTTGTCTATGGGTGTGTGAGTGTGTGTTTGCAGTGTGCAAGCGGTTTGAAGTGCATGGCGCGGCGGCCTACGAAAATTAAATTAAAAAGCGCATTCAAAAACGAGCAAATGAAACCAGTTTGCGTTTTTCCTTTTCAAAAATTGTAAATGAGAAAAACAAGAAAATACACAAATTGCAATTTGTCGGCCCTGATCTATTTTGGGCCAGTACTCACTGACATAAAGCACGCGTTGAAAAAGCAGTTAAAAGCGGCACTAAGCACTCAAAATAACATAGGCTCAATCGGCTTAACGCAACTAGATTTTGTGTTATAAATAAACTGTCTAACTGCGTTTAGCTTCAGTTTGTTTGCAAATTAAATGCGTAGTCTGAAATTAGCAGCAAATAAATAAATTTGAGATACAAAACTGATTTTTAAACACTCGATTCTCGCCAACGACCATACCACGCTGAATACATCGGTTCTCGTCCGATCACCGAAATTAAGCAGCGTCGGGCGCGGTTAGTACTTAGATGGGGGACCGCTTGGGAACACCGCGTGTTGTTGGCATCGGTTCTCAACCAAATTTTTTGTTAAAATTATTTTAAATACTTTTATTTAAAACTAAAAGAAATAAGGGAACACTGCGTGTTGTCGGCATCGGTTCTCAGCCAAACTATTTTTTTTTAAATACTAAACAATATTTAGTTTTAGACTATAAAACTGGCCTATAGTCAGTCGACTCTCGCCAACGACCATACCACGCTGAATACATCGGTTCTCGTCCGATCACCGAAATTAAGCAGCGTCGGGCGCGGTTAGTACTTAGATGGGGGGACCGCTTGGGAACACCGCGTGTTGTTGGCATCGGTTCTCAACCAAATTTTTTGTTAAAATTATTTTAAATACTTTTATTTAAAACTAAAAGAAATAAGGGAACACTGCGTGTTGTCGGCATCGGTTCTCAGCCAAACTATTTTTTTTTAAATACTAAACAATATTTAGTTTTAGACTATAAAACTGGCCTATAGTCAGTCGACTCTCGCCAACGACCATACCACGCTGAATACATCGGTTCTCGTCCGATCACCGAAATTAAGCAGCGTCGGGCGCGGTTAGTACTTAGATGGGGGACCGCTTGGGAACACCGCGTGTTGTTGGCATCGGTTCTCAACCAAATTTTTTGTTAAAATTATTTTAAATACTTTTATTTAAAACTAAAAGAAATAAGGGAACACTGCGTGTTGTCGGCATCGGTTCTCAGCCAAACTATTTTTTTTTTAAATACTAAACAATATTTAGTTTTAGACTATAAAACTGGCCTATAGTCAGTCGACTCTCGCCAACGACCATACCACGCTGAATACATCGGTTCTCGTCCGATCACCGAAATTAAGCAGCGTCGGGCGCGGTTAGTACTTAGATGGGGGACCGCTTGGGAACACCGCGTGTTGTTGGCATCAGTTCAATAACTATTTTAAATTTTGGTCTTAAAAATTTTATTAAATACTTTTTTTTAATTTTCTTATAAATAATATACATTTTCTGCTACAGTTCAAATAGTTTTCAACTGCATTCCCTTTAATTTGATAATAAAATGTAATTGAATAGTTTATAATTAGTTTCCTTCAGTTGCTCAAGCGTTTAGGCCATTAAACATTTATGGCGCATAGTTAAAGCGGCACACGCTAAAAAAAAAGAACTTGGCTAACAGCTGTTACGCGTTAGCTGGTTATTAAATATAATTAACGCACGGCGATTTGTTGTCTGGCGCTGTTAAAATGAAGTTGTAGCTTAAATGTTGAATATTAATTATTGAATTTGGTCCCATCTGTTGGCCAGAAATGTGCAGTGAAGCTTGGCTGGAAACAAAAGTCAACACACAAATTTGTCAAAAGGTATCAAATGAGGACTTAAATAATCAACTGCAGTCGCTCGGAGGGTATATTGTCGTAATACATATTTAAATGCAACTGATTAATCATGAATAAAGTTGTTGTGTGTTCACAGTTGTTATTGTTGTTTGCCGGTCACGTGACTAAAAACAATTTGACTTCAAACACATTAACAGTTACGGTCGAAACAAAAAGTGGAAGAGAAAAAAATAAAGTAATACTGCACGCAGAGGGGACAACACACACGGGTTTGTCACCAACATTGAGGAACAGCAACTAACTTGGCTAACTAAAAGTTTTCATGCATTGCCGTTGACAGTGCAATAAACATGCCAAAACAACAAATGCACCAACAACTTATGAAAACAACAGCGTCAACTGAACACGCCTCTACGCCACCGACCTCCAAACACCCCTTGACCCCCTGCCTTCAGACTTTGCTTAACTTTATCTGGGTTCGGTTAGTTTCCTTCTCTTTGAATTAGACACGTATCCAGTAAAATATTTAGTCGGATCGAATAAAAAAGGACACACTACAAAACCCGATAAACTCGGCAAATAGTTGCACTGCTCTTTTCCAAGAATCCCCTTAATTTTTTTTCTGTTTCTTGTTTTTAACATTTATGCCTTTGGGGACAATTTGGCTGATTTACGAACTTTGCATTCAGTTAGCGGAAATTCCTTTAAAATTGAGTTTCTTTTAACAGATACATTTATACATAATAGTATTACATTTTATTTTATTCATTTTAAAATTTAAAATTAAACTATGGAAATAATTCATACTGTGGAGCGCATTTATTTCAAGTTTTTCTTTTATTACAAATCCATTTTTTCTTGTTTGGTTCGCTAGAAATGATAAATATTCATTACATGTGTGCAAAATTCGCTTGATGGCAAATTTTAATATTTTTTACTTGCAAAATCTAAAAAATAGGGTGACTAATGGGACTTCCCAAGGGCTGCGACGCCACCAGCGAGGGTTGCACTTTTCGAGTGTATGCGTATGTATGTATGAGTGTGTGTAGGGGAGTTGAATGCATGACATTCATTGTGTTTAATGAACATCCATTACTCGTGTGTTGTGTAATATCATAAATAATCGAAAAACGTGCTGCCATAGCGAGAAAACCATAAAAAATTTGCCAATATTGCTAAAAATAGCCCGCAACAGATGGCATCAATTGGTCATGCCATACGATTTCATTTGTCTATTTATAAACTTTTTACTCACACGTGCCTAACAGCGTTTGCAATCAGTTGCTATGCTGTAGAAAATAGTGTTTTGGCTGCTCATTGTCAACAATCCTCGATAGTATAGTGGTTAGTATCCCCGCCTGTCACGCGGGAGACCGGGGTTCAATTCCCCGTCGGGGAGATTGTGATTACTTTTTTAAATTTTGTTTTTTAAATTATATTTTTTTAGTTTTTCTTAGCTTAAAGAGGAACTGCAGAAATTCTTTTAGTATATAAAATTCCTCTGACTTAGCAGAGCGTACAATCTCGCAGCTATTTAAACTATTTGTAGTTCCCTTTGTTTCTATTTCTTCCACGCGAACAACTCACTTTTTTTTTACAGATGCGTATCTGGAATTGTTAAGCAACCCTTTTGACGCTGCTTGGGTCTAGTTGGCACCCCACTAGCACACCCCTTGTTGCCCATATACCTGCGTTCTGGCCTGAACCCATTAATACTCATTAGTATTTTGAAATTTTTCGAGAGACATACATATACTCATATAGCAGTCGGAAGATACAGACAATGCGGCGTGTGCCTTTATCAGCCATTTAGCCACTTTGGTCATAATCCCCAGGACGTTCAACAACCGCAGCAATATGCGTGTTTATTATTGTTGTTGGTTGCTTGTTTGCTGTTGTTTCGAGTGTGGTGCGGTTTATGCCCTTTGTCTATACTCTTAATATTATTAAAAAATACACCCAAGGGTATAACAATTCGGTCGATTCGGTTAGTTTTTTTTTATGTTTTGGTGGTTGCTTGACGTATTTTGACCATTTTCAATACAAGTAAACATTTAGCAGACGCATAAATTTCGACTCGAAACCCCCTAGACAATTAGAACTAAAGCAGAAAGTCTGTGAGGTGTGAGGGGCAGAGGGAGCAGGGGGAGCAATCTCTGGTAGTGGCATGTGCATACTTACTGTAAATGTTGAGTAAAAAATTGTGAAAATCGTTTTAGATCCATTGAAAAAGGAATACAAAGTTAACAATAAAAGCATACAATGCGCCTGACATCCTGTTGCCAGGACTTTACTTTACTTAACTCAAAAGTGATAAATGATGTCGCTTGTTACTGCCATTGGCTTTTGAGTAGCAGGCATCACGTTTATTTGCGCTGTAAAATGGTTTAGCATTTTGCCAACTCGTCTGTCTTTCATTCTTTACTCTTCGCTCTGCACTCCTTCCCCCCTGCACCCCATTCCTGCTCGTTTCATGCGTTTTTTCTTGGCTACAAATGAATTGCAAGCCATGTTAACTGTCATGTTAGCCCAACGACAAGTTGACAAGCGTTGCGGCATTTGATTAGTCAAGCGACACTACAAAAAAAATTGAAATACTGCTATATATTTCTCGATTCCAGCTAATACGAGTGGTTGCCAGTGCCACGCAGCAGATTGAAGTAACTGTAAGCGCCACGCACTATCTGAGAGAGTACCAAAGAAAATTGAAGTTGAACAATTAAAATTGATTTAAGCCACAGGTCAAAAGTTGGCTTACATCTAAGAACGTCTTCAGATTCATGTCCACCAATATGGCCCGCATCTTCATCGGCCTCTGGCTGTGCTTCAACATTAACAGCAAACGCTCCTGCACTGGCAGTCCAAAGTTGTACCACTCACAGGCATAGAAGGCAAACGCCACTTCATCCTTCTGCAAATCACATAAAATACTCGGTAATTAATTGCCAAATGAAAAGTCTATTGATAAGCCAAAGGGCAAGAGCAGCAAAGCGGAAACGAAAACATGGCCAGAAACATGGATTCATTAAAGGTGGAATGACAAATTGCCAGCAAACAAATGAACAATTGTTTTGCTATGCTTAATTGATTCTATTGTTGTTGTATTTTTTTTTAATTTAAGCCATGAAAATTATATTAAGGCCAGAAGAGTTAAATCAAGGAAAATTCCCAAATTTCGAATGTGCATAGCTCAGCCAAATGACTTCATTTCTTCAAAAGCCATAACTTTTTGAGCTCTAGACAATCATTATTACCAACCCTAATCAAAATTTTACTAAAATTCAAAAGTTGAAAATTTGTCAAATTTTGAAAATTTTTGTGATGTTACCCCTTTGCAAATTTTCAAAAAATCGGTCAAATTTTGTATTTCAATTTTCAACAATATTTTGATGCCAATTCATAGTACTAGTTCTACCAAGCTCAAAAAGGTATACCAATCGAAAATCGGTCAAGAATCGGTAGAAATATTTCATATCAAAGGGTCATTATTTAGCTAAAGTGCCAGCACCGTACAAGTAATTTCAAAGGCATCCTAAAAGTATGCAGTGATTTGTAATATTTTGTGGGGCTAAGAAAACTATGTTAAATCTCTGCCATTTCTTAACTTACGCCTTCAACAATGAGAGTCGCATGCCAGTGATAAATCCACAAAATTGCTGCCATAACAAACAGATATAAAAACATAAAGGAGTAATCCATGTTGCTAGGATCCTGTAAGCAATATAAAATACATCTCAGATATATATTTGAAATCATTTAAGTCTTTTGCTTACACCACTAGCCAGCGCAAAGAACAGAAAGCAAATGAGCACCGAGAATATAATGAAATCGGCCATAACAGGCACGCGTATTAGCTGTTGTAGCTCATGGACAAATGCACGTATCCGGAGCTGCTCCTCCTGGAAATGTTGACAGAGCCGAATTTGCCAGTGGTTCAACTCAGTCTGGCTTAACTGCAGCACCACCAGATCGGGCTTAATGCGTTTTATCTGCCAGGCATTAAGTCAGTTACAGTTTTTTACCAGAAAGGCTTTCCAACTCACATTCATTTCCAGCACACGCTTGTTGAGTACTTGCAACTTGAGGGTGATGTACTTCATGAGGCACGTGATGAAGGTGTGCCACAGGGGAATTGTGGTAATGCCCAAACCAAGTGCATACCAGGGACCCAAATAGCCGATAGCAAAATTATCACACAGATCGGCAAAGGGGAAGAGTTTGAAGAGCAAAATGGGTTGAGCCTCGCCCCGATGCACGGCGTCAGCGTTGAAAACGGTTTGTGGCAAAAAGATGGTGCGATAAATGCAGTCCGACCAGGCCATAAAACCCGCCACCACCGACGGTACCCACAACAACATGGTGATGGTTCTCACATACCGCTGGGTGGCTGCCAACAAATCCAATTCCTGATCATCGGCTTCCAGCTTGAAGGCTGCGAGATCTGCGTGTGCGATGCGCAGCATTTTAATAACACCTGGGAAGAGAGTAGTGGTTATGAGAGCTCATTTAACAACTCCTCTTATTCTAAGCCCCATTTTCTCCCAGTGTACTCACGTTTCCTTTGCACAAACGCATTGAGTGTGGCAATGGACACCGCAAAATACTGCACCGCAGTGGCCCAACTGGTCGCACCATCGCTCAGATTCTCATAGCTGCCGGAGAGGAAAACGCGTGTCAACATCAGCGCACAGCTGATCCAAATGGAGGCAGTGAAGACAATGCAACGCAGCAGCGAGAACCAGGCATGCGACTGCTCTGTGGATGCCACATAGCCGTACCAGCTGAAGTAGTACAGATGCCGGCTAAAAATGGGATTCTCAAAGACGTCAGGTGACAGCAGCAACGGCTTCACCTTAAACATGTTGACTGTCAGGAGGAAATCTGAAGGTTTTGATATTTATACGCAACTCAAATTTATGCGGGATATAATTGCATTAAGTGGTGGGTAATTTGAATATTAAAGGTGCTGAAAATTGCAGAGTAGGTAATTGTTATTTAATGGGCAGTATTTACTGACATTTCTGGGGGTTTTGGGGCTCAACAGATGTTGGAGTTCACCTCAGCAAACGTCCAGTTAATAAATTAAAAATTATGTAAACAGTGCTTAAATTGAAAGCTAAATAAAGGATTGTCAATAAAACATATTGAAAATTTAAACTGTACATTAAAAATGCACTAAACAAAGGGTTAAGGAGTCTTAATAT
The DNA here is from genome assembly GCA_018152125.1 of Drosophila dunni. Taxonomy (NCBI): domain Eukaryota; kingdom Metazoa; phylum Arthropoda; class Insecta; order Diptera; family Drosophilidae; genus Drosophila; species Drosophila dunni. Next base: position 15,722,731 of record JAECXC010000339.1, on the reverse strand, counting down.
TTACTTAAAAAATATGTAAATTATTTAAGACTTCTAGTTTGAATTACTTTCAGTTAACATGGGTTTTTTTACTGTCCTTTACATAAAATAAATATAAAATAGTGTGCATGTCTTATGTAATTTATTTTAATTTTTACTTAATATTTAAATTTTTTTACTTACCATTTTACCATTTTTACTTACCATTTAAAGCCTTAGTATTGTAAAAGCTTCAATCCAGCAGCTCTTTTCTGCCATTAGCTCACAGTATTGCCTGCCATTATCAACAAATAAGTTAGCTGCCTGCCAATTAACCTTGGGCCAATTACATATCCCAGCAAAACGCTGTCAAAAACATGTCAAACAGAGCAAAACTAGAACTAAAACCAGCCCAGAACCTTTGGCAAAAGTTCATAAAGTTGAAATTCACTAACGAAATTCAACTCGTATGCAGATTCCTACAGCTGCCTCCGCTTCCCCTTCCACTTCCCCTCCACTTCCTGTGCACTAAAACCATTTGACATTACACTTTTGTTTTGGATACTTTATTTAGTGTAGTTGAGCATGTGGACAAAGTTTGTTGGCAAAAAGGTGCCAGCGAGCCAAAAAACATGCAAATCTAATTTCAAGTTAAGAACAACATTTTAAAACTGAACTCGGTAGCAAAAGGGTTAAGGAAATCTTGTCTTTTGGCACATAAATGTAATTTGTGAGCTAAAGCAGTTAAATTTATTTTTTTATAAATTTAAAAATATAAAATTTATTGTAAATTCCGAGCGCGTTTTGCTGCTACACAAATTGGCAGTGGCAGTCAAAGAAAGTTGGCTATGTCTGGCAGTTAGCTGTAGTTACCTTTGCCAATTTGCTGAGTGACTTATCAAAAGACTTCTCTTTTTCTTGGCTTTTTTGGTACAGCATTTCACATGAGCTATTGAACTCGTTAATGGTATTAACTAAAATGAGATTCGTTTCATATTTGCATTTGACCAACAAAAAAATATTTCAACTTGTATGAAATTCATACGAGTATTGGCTGTATATTGGGTGTGTGCTCTCTGTGTGTGTGTGTGTGTGTGTGTGGCTGCTGAGTGCCTGCTATATCACAATTTGCATTTAATATCCTTGTGTGAATAATTTACAAATGCAATAAACGTAAATGCGTTCGAGGCAACGCACTCAGACATGACTTCCAGATACTATTTCGCAATAGAATGTAGCTAGACCGAAACTGAGTCCGTAGTCGTAGCCGAATCCGTATCCAGTAGCATTGAAATGCTTTAGACGTGCTCTGTCACGCTCCAACTGGCAGTGGGTGGTAAGGGGGTGGTAAGGGGGCTAGTGGGAGTGGCTGCAACTGCTGCACGCATATTTGTATGTTGCATGTTTGCAACTGTCTGTTGGTTTAGTGTTTGTGTTTATGTTGGCAAATGTGTAAATGCATTCCCATTTTCTTGGTGCCCCCTCCAGTCCCCCCTCAGCACCCCTCAGCACCCCCTCTATTGCCACATGACTCTGCTTGGCGTGAAATTTGCTGTAAGCAATAAGCCTGTAAGGATATTGAAAGTCACTCGTTTCTGGTATTTACTTATGCATTTGTTTCATGTTTGGCAAAACGATGCTACACACACACCCACTCGACAGTTGGCAACTGTCTGAATTGGCTTGCAGCTTTTCACGCTACATTTCCACTCTGGCCTTAGCCAGTAATCGGATATTAGATGGCTTTAGTTATTGTTATGGCATATATTTATTGCAATTCAAACTTGCAGCCCGTTAGTGCGTACAGTTTGGCGTATTGGCCACTGCTTAAAGTGCCACATAACTTTAAGTCCGAGCCAAGTGTTAACTATAGCATAAAGGATTTGCTCTGCTACGATAAGACGTGTGCCATTTTCTGTGGTTTTGACTTTTCTATGGCACTGTACGTGTGTGTGTGGATTTGCGGTCAAGACTTTACAACTTTGCAATTGTTTAATGGCAAACTGTTGGTGCTGGTAAGCAATGGAATTCCAATATCACATTTTAGTTCATTTCCTAAAGCGCATCAAATGCCAAAGAATGTGCACAAAGGAAGTCGTAAAAACAACCAATAAGATTGCGGAATGTAGTTGCTTTGGAATGTATTGAAACAGAGCATGGAATAAAAAACAAATTACACGCAAACAGACGTTAAAAAAAATTTATTTAAAAATTATTCAAGTGCAAGTTAAAACAATTAAAAGTGTGTAAATAGAGAGCTAAAATAGAGGTGGGAAAAACTAAAGTCTTGCCCAATTTAACACAGTTATGATAAAGCTTGTTGGGTATTTAAACGACCCACAGTTTCACGGCTCATGTGGGAGCTGTAGACAGCAAACTTGAAGAAGTTACGTATACGCACACGTTTTTGGCCATGAAATATGGTTATATTTAACCTTAAATCAACTGTTTCAAAAGTTCATAAACTTAAAGCGCCAGGAGTGTGGTTGGGGGCTGCTATTGTGGGGTAGTTGGTGGGGTGTGGGGGCGCCAACCAGCCACTAAATTGTTTACACGCAATTTCATCAAAACAATAAATCATGCAGTTGAAACGGCACAACAAAGGCGGCGACAAAGCCAGCGTCGACGGCGACGGCGACGCCGACAGCGAAGGAGGCTACGTCGACGACGACGACGACGACGACGGCGACGTCCGTTTGCTGGCGACGTGACGTCAAGTTGACATTTGGTGAAAATCAAATCAAAAGCATTTTTCCGCACAGCGGAAGTGGTGCTAGCTTAGCTCCCAGTTCAAGTCAAACTTGGCAAACACACATTTATAACAAGGGGTGTGTGCCAGTGTGTGTGTGCCAGTGTGTGTGTGTGTGTACGTGTCGCTGGCAATAAACTTGACGGCCATAGTCATCAATCCTGCAAGAATTCTGCACAAGAGCCAAAGTTTCATTGCTGCTGCTTGTTTTCTTTTTGCTCTCTCCGCTTTGTGTTTTTTCTTGCTTCGCATTTTTATGTAATTTATAAGTATAACATTTAATATTAATTATACGCCATGTAAGCCCACATTGAGCGCTGAAAAGCCATGCGCTTAAATAAGTAAGAGTATTTGTGCATTGGTCGGTTTTCCAGCCGCTTTTCATTTCATTCATAAACTATGCATGTTTATTTGTACTGCAGCTGGGCCACAATGACCAGCACCAGGATCAGGACATAAAGGATAGCGCCAGCTACTGCAAAGCGGCGGCAACGCAGCAGAGTGGCCCCAGCAGTGAGGGGTGTAGGGGGGACAGCTGTAGGTGGGAGCCAGTGGAGCTGGTAGAGGAAGGGAACTGGTAGAGGGCGAACTGAGCTTTCATTTTTATTTTTAACCCTATTCTGTTGCCCTTTGGCATCACTAAAGCGAATAGAAATGGTAACAGACTAGTAAATACCCTGTAAATTTATTGAGATATTTCAAAAGCTTATAGAGTTGTTAGCTGTAGTTATTTAAATGTATTTATCATAGCTTAACTAGTGAAATAAAATAGTTTTCCATGCAGCCTCACAGCACCCTTTGGCATAAAGTTAAGAAAGTACAAAAAAAAAACCAAAATAATTTAGAGCTGGAAATATAACACGAAGATTTTATACACTTATTTTAGATATTTACAGTTAAGAAAATATAATGAAATGTTAACTGGTAATGTAAAAAAACAAGTATTAAGTTTTAAATTTATTATCAGAAATAGGTGTTAGATATACTAGAAATATATAGTTAATAGGTCTAAGTAAAATTTAAATTTTCTTACCTTTCTTAAATTGATAAAAATTTTAAATACTTATTTGGCATAAACTACTAAATTATATATCTTAAATAATTAGAACTCTTTTATTTAACAGTCATTTAGTCGGTCTAATAGTTTTATAAAGCTACGCGTATGCATTTGGTAAGAGCATAGAGACAAATAAAAGCTCCATAATATATAAATTGTGGCTGCTTTATGGCCACCACACACACACACAGACACACACATAGACACACTCACATAGAGCAAGTGGAAAATCAGCAGCGGGTTTTTATTTGCATTAAGAAATTATAATTATGGCAGCTGGTTTGCAAGCTGGTTGCTTGCTTGGTTTTATCAGCTTTTGGGGTTACTTGCGCCCCCACACACACACCGACACACACATATACACCGACACACCACTGGCACGCCTCTGACTGCAGGCGCTGAGCAAGGGAAAGCAATAAGAAAAGCAGAAAGCAGCGAGCAGAAAGGAGAGAGGAGTGGGAGAGAGAGGGGAGAAGAGCTGCGAACGGCGCACACTTTTTAATTGAAAAGTGCAAAATAATGTTAAAGAAAAGTAAAAAGTAGTCGCGAACGTAAGTACAACTCATACCGGACTCGGTCCCAGAACCATTTCCATTTCCACAACCATTTCCACTTCCCCTTCCTTTCCCACTAGCAATGGCATTCCCTTTGGCAGGCAGACCTTCTTCTCCCCCTGCACAGCCTCCAATCCCGAGGGGCGTGCCACTGTTTGTTCTATGTGCGAGTATTGTGTGCTCGGCCAGATGAATGCAGTACTTTTCTCCACTCTTTTTATACTCTCTGCAAGAGTATATTGGGTTTGTGCAAAGTATGTAACAGGCAGAAGGAGGTGTGGCAGACCCCATAAAGTATATATATTCTTGATCAGCATTACAAGCCGAGTCGATATAGCCATGTCCGTCTGTCCGTCTGTCCGTCTGTCTGTCTGTCTGTCTGTCTGTCTGTCTGTCCGTATGAACAAACAGATTTTAGAGATGGTAAGAGCTACAAGTTGGAGCTTGGTGTCAATCGATCACATATTTAGTCAGTCAATACAAGAATCTTTTTTTTTTTCGATGCCACGCCCCATTCGCCCACAATGAGCAAAAAACTAGACACACCTCGGAAAAAATCGGTGTTTTCGGCGAATATCTCAGTAACCATGGCACCTAGGATCACCAATTCTGGTATGGAGGTTCCTAGCGACAGCGCAAATGCATTGGCATTTGAAATTTTGGACTGCCACGACCCTTTTTCCCACAATACATACAAATAATTCTGAATTTTTTAAGCATTTGTTCATGTAATACAGCATTGTAATTGTATAATTCGAGTGGAGGTTAACTATATAAAACTATTTCTGAAAGGTGCATTAAAATCGGACTACAAACAAGAAAACTAGAAGCGTTACAATATTGATAATTGAACGCAATATCACTAATGAGTGCAAGCGAGACAGAAACGTTTTCGCTGCTTGTGTGGCGACAGCTCTGGCCGCAGTCGCTGGCCACGCCGAATACACACATACATACATATATGCATCATATATTTTTAAACGTATGGGTATTCGCATACATACAAACAGATGTATGTGTGATAATGTTTAGATTGTTTTTGTTTCAATGTGTTTTAATGCAAGTACTAGATATTGTAATATCTTGATACCGATTTTAATAATAATATCGGGATTAAAATGCAGAGAGTATTATACGGTCGGGCGTGCTCGACTGTACTGTTCTTTCTTGTTTTTTTTTGTATTTTGCGCAAAGGGGTCAACTAGATAGAAGGGGGGACTGGGAGTGGGTTCACTGGCCTGTCATTCCCTTAGCTGCTGGCATTAATTCTGACTTCTTTGGCTAAGAATTACACCGAGACATGGGCGAGCACACGCTTAGCCCCATAATGCGCTGTGTAACTGAGCAAATGTTGAACAAATATTATTATTTTAGTTCATTAAAAATATAATTATAAAACTACAGAGCTTGACTAAAAAAAAGTGATCAAAACTATCATTAAAATAAATCAGTATGAAATGTAACAAGAATTTTTCTTTCAGTCCCACAGCGCTTGCCATTTGGACTGCACAACAATCAGTCACTAAGCCATTTCACACTTTAAGCCTTTAGTCAGCCGCTTCCAGCCAAATGACTCAAATGTGCAAATCACGACTCCACACGCTGCGTGTTTGATTCGATAAGTGGCGCCGATAGTACATTAAACTATTTATCGATAATTACGTCACTTGCAACGGTTAGTTTAAAAATTAGCAATTGAATGGACACTAAAATGCATCAAATTTACGCTACTTATGGCAAAAGTGATCTGCATTCCACTCAAGAAGCCTGGCCAAACTGCCTCAGCTGGCCGGCTAGATAGCAGTGTAGTTGGCCAAGTTAGTTGCTGTTTTGGCCAGCTGCATGCGAAATGAAGCATGTAATCTGGAGTGTAGAGCGGATTGCAAAATGCTCTACAAGTAATTCCAAATTGATGGCGCGAAAATTACGACAAACGCTGCGGGGCCAAAGTCAAGAAGCCACGTTAAGAGCAGCAGCGTAACCGTTAGAAAGCGCAACTTGAAACAAGTCAACTGTGAAATAAGCTACGAGTTGTTGTTGCTGTGGCTCCGGCTCCGTCTCTAGCTGTTCCTGATGATGGCTAAAATGTTACACAACACAGCATTTCATTTTTGACCCGAGGAACTAATTGTGCGCACAATTGATGATCTCAGTGAAGGCGCAGTGGGCGTGCCACTCGCTCTAGCCAACAGCCAAATGACTGAGCGCTGATTGAGCATACAGAAAAATAAACAAGAAAGAATGCTATAGTCGCCCCGCGACTTTAGGATACCCGTTACTCAGTTTTAATATGTTATTAGCAATGGTGGTAGGTAAGATAGCTTGGCAAACAGAAAAGTTTTCATACAAATTCATGTTTAGAGCGTATTTCTGACCGATCGTTCCTATGGGGGCTATACGATATAGTAGTCCGATTTGGATCAAACTTGGTCAGTATTTATATATAGTTGCCAGATGTATTCTGTGTGAGTTTAATTAATATAGCTTAGTTAACGCAAAAGTTTTTCATACTATTTCATATTTGGAGTGTTCTTTTGACCGATCGGCCCTACGGGAGCTATACGATATAGTTGTCTGATTTGGATCACACTTGGTCAGTATATATATATTATTGGCACATGTATTCTGTGTGAGTTTGGTTAATCTAGCTTAGATAACAAAAAAGTTTTTCATACTAACTCATATTTGGAGCGTATTTTTGACCGATCGGCCCTATGGGAGCTATACGATATAGTTGTCCGATTTGAATCAAACTTGGCCAATTCATGTACTTCCTAGATATGTACATTCCGTGTAAATTTGGTTCAGATAGCATAGCTAACAAAAAAGTTTTCTATACTAAAACATTCTACGTTTACCTGTACATTTACCTTTATATGCAAATAAAACGCCCTAAAGTGGGCGTGTCAAAAAACAAAAACAAACTTGTACTGCTTGGGTATTGTACCTTTCATTTGCGACCACTATCATTTTTCTAGCTCTTATAGTCTCTGAGATCCTTTTGTTCATACAGACGGACGGACGGACGGACGGACGGACGGACGGACGGACAGACGGACAGACGGACAGACGGACATGGCTATATCGACTCGGCTATTGATACTGATCAAGAATATATATACTTTATGGGGTCTGCCACGCCTCCTTCTGCCTGTTACATACATTCCAACGATTACAATATACCCTTTTACTCTACGAGTAACGGGTATAAAAAGCAGAACGGCAAAGAGTTGACGCGACTACAAAGATACCCGTTAACAGTAATCCGCCTAGAAATGTTGTTAGAAATAAAACAAAGTGACTAACTAGAAGAAAACTGTTAACTGCTTCGAACTGTCTACTCTACCCTAGCTACCCTATCTCCTACCGTAACGGGTATCGTTTTGAGCAGTCTTGCAGCAGCTTGTAGTGCACTGTGTGGCAGTCGTCTGTTAGTTTGGTTTAGTTAGCAAATTGGCCTACAAACTTGTCACCATTTATCACACTCAGTGTCAGCGCATCAAACAGCAGGCAAAACATTTTTGCCAGCGCGTGTCTTGAACATCAAAAACTTTTTGAGCAACGCTCGACAAAAATGCGTGTCGAGAACACAAAATGACACTTAAAGGTAAGAGGTATAAAATAGAAAAAGGAGCCGAACATATGCACACCCAGGAGAACCGTCTCTGTGTGTGTGTGTGTGTGTGAGTGAGTGTGGTCTCGCACACTCAATCAGGTATCATTTGGACTGGCAACCATCAATCTTCGATGGCGTCGTGAGCTACTTTATCTTCAATGACATGCAGACACATACTAGATACTCGCACTTATAGATACTCGTATCAGTCTGGTAGGCAAATGTATTTGGATTTGCCAATGGCTTTTGTTTGCCCAACAATAACAATTGATGTCACTAGCAGCATCCCAACTAAAAGCAACCAAAATGCTTAGAAAAACGCATTTTATGTCACATACTTTCAGGCGGCGGAAATTGCTACGAATTTATGCATGGTATGAGGACTGAATGATATATGTTTCTATCATTTGAGCAAGGGAAGACAGTGTGTCTGCCATAGACACACACAGTGTCTCAAAGATAAACACTTCTAGGCGCTTATCATAGTTACAATGTTTAAGCTGCGCTTCAAAGGCATCAGAAAAGCGACTGATTTATTGATTTGTAGACAGACAAACATGGAAATAAAAATTGGAATGTTTTTATACACTAATTCTCCTTTTTATGCCTTCATAAGTTTCACCTACACTCTAATTAAATTTAAAAGAAATTTAATTTTCTTTACCCCTTTTTGTAGTACAAGTATGGAGCTATGTCTTCAGCTGATACTGACAGCCACTTCATGCTTGCTCAACGTCTTGAAGACTCTTAAACTTTGATGGCTTTTGCCCCGTTGACGCTTCAACCCTTCCGCAAAGGCAGCAACTGCAACACGTAGTGGAGTGCAACGCTTTGGTCTTTGGACATTTGGCATGGATCACGCCTACGAAAAACGTGCAAGACTCCAATGGAAATATTTGTTAACGATCCCAGACCAAACCCGACCACACCAGACCAGACCAGACCACATGAATCTGAACACGAACCCCTTTTTTGTGTGTGTGTGTCCTGGCAGAACCACGGTTAAAGCCATTGACACTGGAGCGGCACGCGCTTTTGTGCGAAAATATGCAATTGAAATGTTAAATAAATAAAGGCGTAAATACTTGAAGGGCAAAGCAACGACAAGCACAACATTCAAATGCTGTTCTCTTGCGGGTGGGAAAATACTCATATATAAATAATAAAAAAAAAACGAGAAAAAAAATGAAGTTGGCAAAGGTTTGTATAGTCAGACAAAGATTGTATACTCTAACTGGTAGTAAAATATGATTTTATAGTAGATAAATGAGGGGAAAAATTTATTAAAATAAAAAAAACATATTTAGAGACATTAAGTTGCTGAAAGGCTTATCAAAAAAAATCAGAAAATATTTTTTTTTTAAATATACAAAGAAAAATTTTTCTAGAAAATATATTTAAATTATTTAAAAAATTTTAAAAAATATTCCCAACATATTTTTGCACATCTAGCAACCTTTGCTAACTGAATCCAAATTCTTTCCATACACTACCATTCACATAGCCCATAATCATAATCATATCGAGTCCGAGTTCATTGTCCTTCCCAAGCTTATACTTAGTTTATAGTGCTGGTTGTCTGCTGGCGTCAATGGGTTACAGATTGGGTGATAATATTATAATGCTCGACTTCAGAAAAATGTGGAAAACAACAAAATGGTGGAGGGAGCGAGATTGGGAGCTACAAGCCGTTATGCATTCCATAACTTTGGAGTCGTCGTCAGACGTTGACGTTGAAATGAATGAATGAAAATATGCAGGCAACGTGATTCGCTGCGACGCGACTGCGACTGTGACTGCGACTGGGACAGCAACACAAACAGCGACGCCATATTGTTTTGGGTGGAGGGGGTTTGGTGTGTGGCAAGTGGCAAAATGGAGATGGGAGTTGAAGAGTTTTTGGGGCGCCATTGGGAAACGTTACCGTTACCAATGGCAATGGCAGTCAGGTTATCGCTACCTGTTACCTGTTTATGGCTACCTTGTTGTGCTGCCAAGAGAAGAGAGAACAAAAAGCAGGCCAAGGGGGGGTGTGAAGAGCAAGGGTTTTGTGGAGCTCTGCTGGAATATTCGTATTTGCTCGTTGGTATTTTCTGTCGAGTTCAGCGTAAATTCATTCATTTCCACTTGAATTTACAATTATGCGAAACTGTTGTTGAATGGATTTTGACTTGGGCAAACCGGAGGGGGGTTTGGGGATATTTGCAAGATTGGGTTTTGGCAATGGTAGGGGGCAGCGCTCTTCTCCCCTGGCTGGTGCCGCTTATGCATATTTCCTGTATTTGCCAATGGCAGCATCCAGGCAACAACTTCACTATTTAGCTTTGAGTAAACTCCGCTCCATCTAAAGATGACTGACTGAGGCTGGAAGTTCAGGCCAACAACTCTCGGTTAGCAGCACTCCGTTTCTAGTTCCATTACTGCCAATTGTCAACAGCAGCTGCAGAAAGTTTGTTGCCAAGGTGCGTATGGAATCTCAATGATGGGATTTGTTTACTGCTACTGCTGCTGGAATGTAATTAACTTTATGAGGTGTGCAGGCAAATTCTCTCAAGTGCGATTAAATATATGTATAGATACATATGAAGGTGGAAGAGGTAGTTACTGGTGTTTATGGGGTTTTGCAGCGGGAAAGGTTTGAAAGTTATTTAATACTTTATATTACTACTTACAAGATCAGAAAAGTCACTAGTTACTTTATAAAATACCCTGTGAAAATCATAAACTTTGTCTAAAAACTTCTTAAATCTTTCACTTTTTTCCTTTGTCAAAGAATTTACCTGCACTGTAGACTCTCTTTCCGGCTTGCTAAGATTTCCACTTGACTTCAGTTCATTTTGTCTAGTTTTTTACAGTTTTTCCGTGAGTATTTTCCATAGGCAGCAACCGCCTACGCCTACTACTAATCAAGCATATGCTCTTTTGCAATGAAAAAACTTTCTTGGCTTAAAAACTTGCCTCAACTCGAATGTCGCAAACTTGTGCCCAACTGCAGGACACTTCAGTTTGTTGCCCATGATGCAATTCAATGTCATATCCTTGAAAGCTACACATAAAAAAACTCAGGCACAATTGGGAATATAAGTATATATGTATTGGCTGCAAAAAAAAGGTAGTCAAAAGGAAAAGTTTTGTTATTGAAAGTTCATCGATGAATGTGAAAATGGCAAAACAGTCGATGGGACACTCAGCTGACTGCAGTTTGTTTCCTTGCGGCTGCTTACAGCCCATTTCCTTTTAGATATTTTCCCAAACATTTTCAATTTCTTTTTTGTAGGTATATATGCAATGCCACATTGTAAGCAGTTCTGCTGTCCTGCGGTCCAACTCTACTAATTTCCTCAACCAACTGCAGACGAGGCGTCGTCAGCGGCATATCCTGTCGGCCTGCCAGGATGTCTGGCATTGGCCAGGGATAACGGGTTCTGTCTGGCTCTCTGCTTAGGCCAGCATTTGTATGTAGGCAATGCGTTTGGAGGGGCCCCGTTGTTTGCATTTTTATTTGTATTTCATTTTCAATTGACTGGCAGCAGCAGCAGCAGCACCGCTCCTACCTTGGGGGCTACTACCTGAACTGAACTCTGCAGTTGGAGCTTTGTGTACTTCAGCTATTCATCAGAGTTATTTACTTTTTAACGAGTTGATTTCATTCAATTTGTTTGCCCAGGTTTCAGTGGCTATTACTCGTTCTGACTGCTGTGCAGGAAAAAAAGGGTTGGTCCTTCGTGATTTCTCTGACATTGCACGCTCTTCACAGACCCATGGACTAATTCATACTTTGCCATACTTACTAGCAAACTTCAATCTTAGCAACACTGTGCTGCAAGGTATTTAAAGTGTAGCTTCCTAGCATTTTACTCCGAGTGAAAGTTTTAAGGTTTAAAAATTTGATACCTACACCAGTGCTGTTAAACTTACTGCTACTTGGCATTAAAGCTTTTCAATTAAAGTGCACGTTACCAAGGAAATCTTTCCCATTTCTGTTTTCTTCTCGCTTTTCCTTGGACCTTTTCCAAGGCGCCTCCTACGCTCATTCGAGCCATGTTTTCATTGCCTTTTGGCGTTTTTCGGTTTCAATAAATATTTTTACAATGCACAAATTAAAAATTCTTCGTTATAATAATAGAACATGGCCATGGTAAACTGTAAAACGGAAAATGGCAAAAGCCAAACCAAACCAAGCCTCACACAGCCAAACTGACTGACTGTCCACAAGAAGCTGCTGGCAAAATGGGCGTTTGTCTGTTTATCAAAAAACTTTGTATGCCTTTTGCCTTCCGATAACAGCAAGAATAACAGTAAATAGCAACAATAACAATATCGAAGTGTCCTGGTGTCCTGGCCCTTGCCAATTCGATTGAAATTGTTGCCTGTGGCTATGATTTTATGAGCATTCTGTTTGACTTCAAGAAGCGTTCGGAAATAATTAAATTGTTCGCATTTTACAAGAGCAACAGAATGTTTTTTTCACCAAAAAGGAGAACCCACAAAATTCTGGCAAGTACTAAGCGGTGCCTGGCGCCATCTGTTGGACATTTCTCAAATGCCAATAAGAGACTTCAATTAAAACATATCTAGCTAGCAGGAAAACACCTTAAACAAAGTGACTTGACTTGAACAAACCAGAAAAACTATTTAATTTGGATTGAGCTGAAAAATTATATCTAAAGTATAGGAATATATATTTTTACAACTTTATTGAATCAACACATTGTTACAAAATTAACAATACCAAAATTTAAAAGTGTTTTAAAACCGTTTCATTATAATTTTGGCCATGCTGTACCGGAGACACACTAATGTAGTCAAACCCTTATCACACGATGTTTCAGACACAACATTTGAACAATCGTTTAATGGTTTAAGCAGAAAATTTTGTATGGCTACATCGTTAAAGCTATCCATTATCTTTTGTCCTTGTAGATTGCCATATTCGTCGAGAATTCCCATGTGACTGAACACGCACTTTACAGCGCACTTTGCATGCAGTTCAATGTCTCCGAATGGAAATGATTTAAATGCGTATAGAAACTCATATATATTTGTATTATGATCAGCTAAACACTCAGTAAATGGTGGACTCAATAGTTTTTGCATGTTGAGTCGAGCCTAGAAAAATAATTCTGATTATCATCCAACTCTTGAACACTTTGGAGTAACTTACCGCAATCGGCTGCAGCAGACAGACGAGCAGCAGTGTCAATGCCAAGAAAGACTTCATTTTGCACACTGAAGTTTTTCCATAGCTCACTAGATAGTTTTATAGAAGACTCTAGTACTTTATTTATACATTTAGATGAGCTTTTTAATTTTTATACCTTTTTTTTTAATTTATAAAATAAGTGCTACAAATTCTGTCGCTGAACCATAAAGCTGAGGTCAAGTTAGATTTAAGAGTAGTTTTAAAAACTTTTACAAGCTTTTTTTTTTAAACAAATTTTAAGCTTTGTAGGTAGTGGGATCACATTTGCTCCCTGAGGAGCAAATTTGATTTTAATGTTTAAAATGCCTTCCTTATTTTGACACACAGCCAAAGGAGTTAACAAATAATTCCAGATTACAGGAAAGATCATTCACAAGATCATTCACAATTCCGATATACGAGAGTATGCACTTGACGCTCATTTGCACTTCATCAATAGACTTGATAGCGGCTTCCTTTAAATCATCTTCAGTAATTTTATAATTAGTTAAACTCTCGGAGAGTTCCTTGGGCAGAGCACTCTGCTAAACCTAAAATAAGATAATGCTAGCTGAAATGTAAGATATTTTCAAAGCGATCACTCACCATTTTCGACACAAATAGTATGGCAAGTAGGAGAGCTAATGCCAAGAGAGACCTTATAGTTTCAACTGAAAAAAGCTTACGAAAGACTCTACTTTTTTATAGCAAAGCCACAAATTCAAATAAAGACGACTATCTTTGACCGCTTTGAACTGCCTTAAGTTACACTTAAAACGCACTAAGTTTTAGTTTACATTGGAAACAAGCACAATTATTCACAAGTAATTGATTTATTCAAAGAAAAATGACACAAACATTTCTTGCATGCAGACGTAGGTTTGAAAAGCATTTTCACATGGCTCTGCCTGGTCACGTTTACACTGTTCTGTAGCTGTCTGTACGAACTTCGCTAACCGTCGATCAGTGAAGTACTCTTCAGCATTAAAATCTTCGATCACACCAAAGTCATTCATAGGTGTAACCTTTTGATATATACATTTTACAGCGCACATTACTGGCAAATCGGGTTGTATTTCTGCACTTTTGGCTGGTGCCGCCAGAACCTCAATCAGCGAAACAGAATGCTCGTTTAAACAATCAGTTACTCCCGGATTCGCAAGGAAGTCTGCATTAAACTTGGCCTATTAGGGAATATATATATAGAGTTTAATAATAAAAGTAATAGTCGTTAGGTTGATTGAGGATAACTCACCATTGTCGGGCCAAGTAGACAGCACAGGAGTAACGTCAATGCCAGGAAAGACTTCATTTTGCAAACTGAAGTATTTCCATAGCTCACTAGAGAGTTTTATGGAAGACTTAAGTACTTTTTTTAAATATAAGCCATACATTTAGATGAACTCTTTAATTTTAATATTTTTTTTTTTTTATAAAATAAGTGCTACAAATTCTGAGGCTGAACCATAAAGCTGAGGTCAAGTTAGATTTAAGAGCTGTTTTAAAAACTTTTACAAGCATTTTTATTTAAACATATATAAGCTTTGCAGGTAGTGGGATCATATTTGCTCCGTGAGGCACGTTAATGTCAAAGGAGTTGACAAATATTTCCGAATGACCGGAAAGTTAAAAATACCCAAAAATTAACCAGTTTGAAGTTGCCCAAGATCATTTACAATTCCAATATACGAGAGTATGCAATGCACAGCGCACTTGACATTAATTTCCACATCATCAATAGACTTGTTAGCGGCTTCCTTTAAATCATCTGCAGTAACAGTATTATTGGCTAAACATTCGGAAAGTTTCTTGGGCAGAACACTCTGCTAAACATAAAATAAAAGATTTTCAATGCGATCACTCACCATTATCGACACAAATAGTATGGCGAGTAGGAGGGCTAATGCCAAGAGAGACCTTATAGTTTCAACTGAATAAAGCTTACGGAATACTCTGCATTTGTATAGCTAAGCCAAGCCAGAAATTCAAATAAATCTTTGACCACTTTGAACGTCTTTTAGTTACACTTAACTCTATACTTTTTGTCACAGTTTTAAAATGCATAAAGTTAGGTATTAGTTATTCACAACTAAATTGATTTATTAAAGATTAAACAAAGTTTGGACAAAAGCTTCGTGCATGCAGATGTGGGTTTGATAAGCATTTTCACATGGTTCTGAATGGTCATATTTACACTCTTTTATAGCTGCCTGTACGAACATCGCTATCCTTTTATCATAGAAGTATTCGTCACCGTTAAAATCCTCAATAACCCCCAAATCATTCATAGGTGTAACCTTTTGATATATACATTTTATAGTACACATTACAGGTTTATCGGGAAGTTTTTCACGATTTAGTACTGGTGCCAGCAAAACGTCAATTAGCGAAACAGAATGCTCGTTTAAACAATCAGTTATTCCCGGATTCGCAAGGATGTTTGCGTTAAACTTGGCCTATAAAGGAATATATATATATATATAGATTAATAATAGTCGTTAGGTTGATTGAGTATAACTCACCATTGTCGGGCCAAGTAGACAGCACAGGAGCAATGTCAATGCCAAGAAAGACTTCATTTTGTACACTAAAATGTTTACGAAGTGAGCTCTGAGTTTATATAGAGCTATGTATAGCTTTTAGAAGCAAAACTGTGCTAAATCTGAACTTTAAGTCAAACTGTAATTAAAAGTTATTGGATAAATGCAAATCTCACAGTTGAAATGACTTATTTTAAAACTCATTTGAATACTATAAAGTTGAAGTTTTGCTCTATAAAATTGATTTATTTAACTGTTCATATTATGCAAGAGTTTTGCTCTACAGAGTCATCGATTGGCTGCCATGCTTTTCAAAGCAGATCATCATCTGGTAGGAAGTATCACAGGGATTGGCACCAACGACATCAGCACATGCAGCAATGGCAGTCTCCAGACTGGCCTTTTGCGATGCTTCTGGGAAATACTTTAAGATCTGATCACTGAGCAGCTTGCCACTAACGTCCATGAAGCCGAGCTTCACAAATACACATTGTGTGAGACACTTGACATTATCCTTGGCATCCTCTGGCTTCGTTTTGCCCGCTTTCAAGTCCTGCAAATCCTGCATAGAAACGCCATTTTCTGACATGCATCCCTCGAATATTTTGCCTGCTTCCTCATGGTCACCAGCCTGCGAATCAATGGAATTAGTTGGGATTTTACTGACTTGGACTGACTCACCATCAGGAAACCAGTCATACAGCTGAGCAGCAGTGCCAATGCGAATATCACCTTCATTTTACACTAGTTTCAGAGCTATTAATTGATTTAGTCGTGCTCTAACTGCACTTTTATAGTAACTTTACTGCACTTTTTAGTCTATTTGTTTTACGCTGATAATCAGCTCGTTGAACAGCGGTTAGAGTGGCACTAGTATTATCATTATATTAGTCATTGTCATTGCCAATGCATTTGCTAATGCGCTGATTCTGAGGGCCAGATATAGTGTTATATCTGTATATATAGTAATTTATCTTATTAATGCACTGATTCTGTAGGCTAGATATTGTATTATGTCTTATTAAGTTACCTAAAAAAGATTTTTCGTATATAAGTCTGATCTACGGTCATTAAAATAGTCAAAAGAAGATGCGGGGATATGACTTTAATATTTATCTGTCATAAAATATTCGCCAAATAATACTTAAGCCGCTTTAAAAATATAATCCTAAATATTCATTCAAAGAAAATATTTATTTTATTAAATAGAGATTTTAAAAATGCTAAAAATTATGTAAATTATAAATATTTAAATATTTTTCATACAAACTACCATGCAAAAGTTGCTCAAACACTCGAATTATGTAACTAAGAATTAGTCCACATATCTACAAACCCTTTTGCAAAATCGACGGTTTATGCTAGCGTAACTCTACTGTAATTCAATTTTAATTACTTTAGCGATTAAACTAATAATAATGATTAGTTTATAGTTCATTTTCACTCCACTGACCAAATTATCAGCTGAAAATGCCCCGCGGAACTGCAACAAAATAATTTGTATTGCATTATGTCACCAACTATCTTGATTATAATGTTTACTGTACTGTATTTTTGTTTAGCTACATTTTCGTTATGCATACATATATATTAATTAATAACGTTTTATTGTAACTGTAATCTAAGTTTTTGTTGCTGCTGTTGCGCTTCATTATTTTCTGCATTTATTATAAATTTTTTTTGTGTTTATTTTTTTTTCTGTTTTAATTTGTAATTGCTTTTTCATGACATTATGTTAATTGGCTTTGTTTTTATGATAATTATGATAGCTATTATTATTATTAATACATCGTCTAGCATTCATTGAGTTGAACATGATTTTGCCGTCGCTAATTGAAATCCTTTTAGAGTAATTAGGAAAATTTTAATGCACTGCACCACAAGAGGCGAAAACTTGTAGCAGCTGCTTTTATACCAACTCTATTGTGGTCTAGTTGCGAAAATAAACTAATTTCCTAAATTACTATTTAGTGGCCCTTTTATGTACTTACTTATATACTTGTATGTGTGTAAGAAAATGTATGTGCCACTTGGCCGCAGTTTTGGCCACACACAAAGGTCATTTTTGGGCTTTGAAGTTGCGCTTTGAAATGTGCCAAAGGACATTTAACAAATGGCATGCTTTGTGCTGATTCCTTTTTCCTAGCGAGTGTGTGTGTGTGTGCTGGGGGGTTGTGTGTTGGTTGTGCGCATTGCAATTGCTCTGGGAACATCAAAGCAATGCGAGTTTTCCAGTTGACTTCATCAGTAGATTGTGTGAAGTATGCCAAAAATGTATTGAAAACTGTCCAAGTTTGCTGCATACCCTGTACGTAGGGTATGCTTGGCTAGTGTGCCAAATTTTCATATTTTTCTACCACTCTCAAAGATTTGCTTACTTAATTTCGCTGCCTGCTGGGCACCCAACAGTCTAGCAGCTCTGTTTTACCAATTTTGTGCGAACTTTGGACATGGAGAACTTAAAGTAACGTCGCCTAATCGAATGCTTAACAAGCTCTTAAGTTTCTGGCACGTGCTGAGTCCAGTCGTTAACACAATTTTTTTTGAGTTTTCTTCTACCAAATCGAATGTAGTGAAGAGTAAAACAATATTGGCCAAGCTTTTAAAATACATTTTACATGCACTTCAGTTTAATTGACGCGTGTCCTTTGTACGAATGAAGCTCACGAAATTTGAGATAACAAGTTTCAGAGCCTTTCAATTAGTTTAGCACCCCCGAGGTATTAAAAGTGAGATCAAATATAAGATAGAGACGGGGGTGAGGGTGTGGCACAACAATTGGGTTTCAACTTACAGACACTACACAACAAAAGGGGCTGCAGATACTTGAAAAAGATACAGTAGCCAGTAAAGTGAAACTGGAGCTGCATATAAAGTTAAATTGGGCTTTTTATGTTGTAAGCGTAGCATAATGGATATGCACAAAAATTATAATTAGTAAACTTAACTAGGAAATGTGAAGCGAGCTCTAAAATGAAATAATTTTTAGTAGTGTGCCAAATTACTTATAGGTTGAGTCATTTAAAATAACTGCAGGCATTTCCAGACTTTTTTTTTTAACTAGAATACAATTTGTTTATTGAAAAAGTTTCCAGCAAAATATATATAACTTTATTCTAAGAAAACAATGGTTTAAGAAGAACGTTTAGTGCTTGTTGCTGCTTTTATGTACAAGAAATTTGCTCAATTTACAATGCTTACCTAGCAAAGTATCTACAAATCACCAACTACTCCACCCCAACCCCTCTCCAGAGCACTCTCTAAAGCCTGACACATATTACGAGCGGCAAAAAAGCACATAAATACAGAATGCAGCCAGGCATAAGAAGCTACCATAGACCATTGACAACTACGTGAATTCCTCAGCTTCCCCCTGCCCTCCCACCCCCGTCACCCACGCTCTGTGCTCCCCTTGACTCATGTGACTGCCCTTAAGGCCCTTTAAAATAACAAACTAGACCGGGCAATGCCTTCACACTGTCTACGTAATATGTCCTAGGGCTTAACTTGCATGTGCCCTGCTCCTGGCTCCTTGCTCCTTGCTCCTGTTTTTGTTGTTTTTCTCCGTGTTGCTGTTGCAGGAGGCTATTGTTTGACTGAGGCTTTACAACTCATAAACAGCAGCCCCACAGCCGCCTAGTAATAACAGTTTAAGCTCGAGGCACTGCCCGAAAATTGTCCACATCTTCTTGTTTAATTTTTTTTTGCTTTAGTCCTATTATTTTTTTGATACTCTGCCAGCGAGTTTTTGAGTTGTTTGTGTAGTTTAACAGGTTGGTAGTGCTTTTCTAGAATTTATAAACTAGTTTTAAGCAAACAAAAGTTCAAGTGAATGACAGAACTAGTCCAATTTATGTGGTTATGGGCACAGCTATAGTTAAAGCTTTAAATATATAGAGAAATTTTAAACTATATTTTTTAATAGTTATTTCTTAATCTTAAAGTATATCTATATCTTTTCCTAACTTTATGGGTAACAGATTTGTATCTTTATCTATATTTAAATTTATTTATTTATTTTTTAACATATTTCTATTCAAACTAGAATCTTTCTACTTTCCTTCAAAAGAGTATTCAGTTTTCTCTACATAGTTTCCTATTTGCCTTTTATATTTTGATAACAAGTATTTTTACATGTGCTAAAAAACAAGTAAACCCACAGAACCAACCCGCGGTCTCCCCAATTTTTTATTTTCTGCTTCCATTTTTTTGTTGTTGTGGTGGTGCTGCCTGCATGTGCGTTTATGACTTCATAATGAAAGCTAGACAGGAGCAGGAAGCCGGCACGATGACTTTGGGGAGGCATAAGTCGCATTACCAGACATCCCAAACCCCCTTAGGCCGCCCGGCAGCTGCATTGCCAGAAGAGGGGGTGGCAGTGAGGGGGTGGAGGCTGCTGCAAAGTAGAATTGGCAGTTGCTGTTGTTGTTATGGATTTGCGTAGGCGTTGCGTTAACATGCGACTAAGTCCTTTTATATCCTGCAGCATTCGCTTTGGCTACATACATATCTTTGGCCTTAGACTATCATCAATTGCTGTCCCCATGGTGTAGTTAGGCCACCCCAACCCCCCTCGCACTCCCCGCTCCATTCCATTCATTCTTATATAGGCCAGCAACAGAATTTAATGCTGACCTCGGGGAGCTATTGTGGCCGTGGTAGCCGCAGCTCTGTCGCGGTCCAAAGTCCATGCAAGTTTTATGCTCATATGTGTGTGAGGGTAGGGGAGTGTAGGGTGGTCTAAGGGCCGGGGTCTGTTTGCTATTTTATAAACAATTTTAAATTGCTGTCCAAAATGGTGTTGGCCCTTTTTTTTCTGGTAGGCAAATTGTTTTATATGCGCTGGGCTTTCTTTTCCTGCACTTTATTGACTGGGCTGGCGGTGGGGGGAAGTAGGGAATAGAGAGAGAACCATACCCGGGAGGCATTACTTAGCATAATCCAAGCGTAACTGAAACTATGTGGCTCCATAATGCGCTACATTAACTTTGCAGCGCACAATAATATATTGCATAAATCTCGGTAAAAATAAATACACACAAAAAACAAATCATACACAAGATAATGCGCAAAAAATTAGAAATAAGCGCAAAATAATAAACCAACCTCAAGAAAAATGAATGGAAAACAAAAACGAAGCAGCAAACAAACAGTCAAAGTTGTTAGTCTGTAGATGCGCCATGTGGCCATGTATATGGTACTATATATATATATATATACTCTATATGGCACACATGTTGCAACCGCAATTCAAGTAGAGCCACCCAGCCAGACACAGTCAGCGTTTCCCACCTCGATCCACCTGTTCAGTCATTCTGTATGCTTGATTCCCTTTCCGCCCTTTTGGCCGCCCTTTTACCTGGTCATAACACCTAAATAGAGTAAGAAAAAGGGCGGAGAAAGCGGAGGGGGGGGGAGGGGAGGCGTCTCTGCAGCGACCGCATGATTTCATCTTTCGCTTTCGTGCAGACAACTTAAGCGAGAAACTCTCAGGGTTGCCAAATACCGCATTACTATACACTATAAAGCCGTCGAGGGTGTTAGAGTATAAGAGCTTTTTCAGAAGTCTTAAGAAATATTTTATAAACAGCGTAAATCTTATATATAAAGTGAAATCTGTTAAAATATTTTTCTAAGCTAACAATATTTTAAAAATTTGTTTATAAATCCATGAGGCAAAAGTTGTTTAGTTTTTTCTTGACAAGACAATTTTTTATTGATAGTAAATCAATCTACTTTAAAAGCATAACATGAATGAGGATAATTAAAATATAAAATATATTTTAAAAATATTTATTTTACTGAATAATCCATTACTTTTCTATAAAACTTGAAAAGTAATGTATTATTCAGTAAAATAAATATTTTTAAAATATATTATATATTTTTTACATATTTTTATCTTGTTCAATAATCATTTTATAACATTTCTATACCGTTTCAGAATTTTTCTTATCCCATTGCTCATTTCCACCTACTTAAAATTTCAGTTAGAGCATACATTAGTCGTATTTTTCCCAAAATTCTTTCTGCATTCGCATTATTTCTTTTTTTATTAAATTCGCCTAAGCAGAATGTTAGCTCTGCCGTGTGTGTAAGATGATTTATGGAACAGACTTCATAAAGTTCATAAATGTCGCGGCAAGCAGGCGGCGACCAAGGCGTAAAAGAGGTGTGTATCTGTGTGAGTAGAATACTGTATGAGTGTGTGTGTGTGTGCGACAGACAGCACAACAACGAAAACAGTCAACACACTCGTGCAGTTGACACTTTCACCTAGCCAAGGCAAAAAGACACTGGAAATGGGCATATTTTTCCGTATTTAATTAACTAAAATGCTATAAATATGATTTTAAATTAATTTACTTGCGTGCATTATTAATTTGCCAAAGTGTGCGGAGTATACGACTGGGAGTGAGAGTGAGAGTGCTTCATAAATAGATGGCCCACCGAAAAAGGGAAATTGTTTCAGCCGTCAGAGATTAATGAATTTAGAGTTGAAATATAATTATTTGTGCTAAGGAAAGTTAAGTTTAAAACGAGGAAATGTTATAAAAAGTACAAGAAATAAGTTAGACTTAGAAAATTAATCATAGGTTGGCGAAAACTAAGTGTTTACTATAAAACTTTAGCTTCAATAGGTTAGGTATCTTAAGTAATATCTTTTATAATATAAGAATTCATTTCTAGACTCAAGTTCTTTGCTTTCTATTGCTTCTCCTATACCATTCTATACTAAAAGCATTCCAAACTAATTTCTTGTTGTCCTGACACTTGCCACTTTACACTTGCTACCAAAAAGCAACACACACAGCTAAGTTTCACATTTGAGTTTTGCCTTTCGGGCATTTTTCGGCGGTGGTGTGGAGTGTAAGTTGGAGGGTATTAAATTGTCTGGTCGCATATCACGACGTAGTCAAATTTCCGCTGCCAACTGCAAATACAGCTCAGGCGCAATCTCCAATTTCAATCAAAAAACCGCATGCGTTGCGCGCATCCTAGTTTTCAGTCAGGTTCCTGGTCCTCGGTCCTTGGTCCTTTGTCCCCTGCTTGCTGCTGTCTCTCTCTCTCTCTCTCTCTATACAGAGATTTTGACAGGCCCAGGTGCAGAGCTGCGACCTCAAAGCTGCAGCGAAATGAAAGTCAATTTTAAGGTTGATACATTGTGGACCAGTTGCCATGAAGCTGGCAGCTTTGCTGACACATGGAACAGGTGATAAGCCACTCAGCCACAGGTACAGTCAAGCCGATGAAGTGTGTCTACATGGCAGTGAATTGCAGATTGCTATAGAGTCTCCTTGAGTGCTGATACCCTGTAAATTTGTAACCAATTTTTAAATTAATCTTTTCCCTAACTAAATTTATTATTTCTCCCTCTTAAATTGTTGAAGCGAAACTCCAGAAAACTCAAAGTTTTCCTTCATAACTTTTCCCTTTGCAAATGTCAAAATACTCTCATTACTTTCCCTTGGTTTTCATCAGCTTGTCTATGTCACAATTTTATCCTCATTTGTCAGCATTGATCACTCACAGACTGAGCTTAACATTAAATTACTGATTGGCAGTCCAATAAAAATGTGCGCTCATAAAAATGTTGACAGAATTCCCCGTTTTTGATGATGATTAAAACCTAATTATGCTGCAAAAAGAAAGAATTTTAAATGTGTTTTGAATATTTATGATTTCGTTAAGCACAAGATAACAACAATAAAAAACTGCAAACAAAAAAAAAAGGAAAAATTTGTGAGACGCACCCACAAGTGTGAAAAGTTTTTCACGAAGCGAAAATATTGTCAACAAAATTTTGTTGTTTGGCGCAAAAAAAAGGAAAATGAAAATAAGGAAAAATAAAAGGAAAATGGAATGGAAATGGGAGAGGGGCAAAGAAGAGAAGACGCTGAAAATATCACGTAATATAAAAACCACTTTGATGAATACGCCATGTGCATATAAAGCAGCATTTCCAATGTGGAAGCTCTAAAGGATAAAAAGGCGGGCAGCACCAAGTGTTGCCAAAGGGCGGGGCGTGGGCGTGTCTGCTGAGACAGGGCGACACCTCAATGCCGCACTTTGTTGCAAGGACGTCAGTGTAATGAATGGCAAAAGGTGCCTGTAGTTTGAGTTTGTTTCTTTGATTTTGGAGTGCACACTGTACTTGTTGCCATGCCACTTGGCTGGTAACGCGACACACGCGTCATACGCGTCACACGCGGCTTACGCGTCGTATGCGTAACTCCATTGATTGGCTCAGATTGAGAGTTGGCTGTGAACAAGGTACTGAAACTTGGGCATGCGTCAAATATGCTCATAATTGCAAAAGCTGCCAAAAGGGATAAGACACTTTTGCCATATTGCGTCTCCTCAAGCCCTGAAGCCCTCAAGCAGCTGCCAGTTGTCATTTTTCGTGCGATGGGCGTGGCAGCAATTGATAAGCTCGCTGGCTGCGGAAATATGGCAAGAAAGTTTTCAATACAATTTTCTTTTTGGCGTTGTCATGACTTGTGGCATGAGTTTCTACTTTATTTGAAAATATCTTAATTTGGAAAGGCGGAAAAGGCAAATAGAGAAAGTTTTGTTAAGGTAAAATTGAGTTAATTTATTAGTTAACAAAAATAATAATAATAATAATAATAATAATAATAATAATAGTAATAATAATAATAATAATAATAATAATAATAATAATAATAATAATAATAATAATAATAATAATAATAATAATAATAATAATAATAATAATAATTATAATAATAATAATAATAATAATAATAATAATAGTAATAATAATAATAATAATAATAATAATAATAATAATAATAATAATAATAATTATAATAATAATAATAATAATAATAATAATAGTAATAGTAATAGTAATAATAATAATAATAATAATAATAATAATAATAATAATAATAATAATAATAATAATAATAATAATAATAATAATAATAATAATAATAATAATAATAATAATAATAATAATAATAATAATAATAATAATACTAATAATAATCATAATAATAATAATAATAATAATAATCAGAATAATCATAATCAAAAAATAATAAATAATTATTATTTTTTGCATAAATTAATTTAGCTTTGAATGAATTCTGAGCTCAGTAAAAATATATAAAGTAGTTGTGCCAGTAATTAATTTATTTCAATTAAATCATTCTTTAAAAATTCTCAGCTTTTTTAAAGCTACTTGGAGCTCTTCAAACAAGGCCTAGTTATGGCTAAGATTTCTCAAGTGTGACTGACCAATTATTAAATAATGCAGACAAAAAACACTTGCCAAACTCCAAATCTGCTGCCTAGACGCCCCTAAAACACACACATGCGTTATAAAAATATGAATATGAAGAAAAAACGCAGACTAATCAAAAATGCCAAGGCAATCAGGTTGAAAATCAGCGCAACTACGAGCACAAGCCAAGCAGGCAAAACGAGTACGAGAATAATGTACAAACACTACTTAAAAATTCCACCTGCCCCATAAATTGGCCAGGGTTTGCACCCCTCAAAAAAATGAGGGAGGTAGAATTATGCAATGGGGAGCCGTTTCCCCCTGCCACAGTTTAGAAATATGGCAAACAATTATGCGCTCGAGTTTTATTACAAATGCCCGGCAGTTATATAAGCACATATATGATAGGACTTAAGGTTCAGAAGGGGTATAGCGTATAGAGTATAATATTGCAGGCGATAATAACCAGGTCTCATATGCATTGAATATGGGGGAGTGTTCCAGTACCCCCCTCTAACCCCAACCCACCGCTCCTAAGTTGACACTCTGCGCTGTCGGGCGTTGTGACAGGCAAGCGAAAGCACAGGAAATTTGTACCCTTTTTTTTTGCAGTCCTTAGTCCTTTGTTACTTGCCGGCATTATCTTAAAATAAGTAAGCTATGTTCATGCCCCATACTCCTCCTCCCATATATATTTATACATATCTAAGTAAGTCTTGCATGCCATGGAGTTGAGAGCTTGCCGCCTCGGTTCATATTACGTCTTGAGCGTTTGGACATATGACTACAACCCCAAAACAATATTGCACATGTGGGGAAGGCCCACTGGGTGTGGGGAGAGCAGTCAAGGGGAGCGTGGCGGGCGTATATTTCAGCATGATACGACAGCTTGACAACATTAAATTTGCATTGCTCTTCGCCGGAGTTTGTTTATGAAAAGCGAGGGAGGGGAAGCGTGAGGAGTTGGGGGAGAGCGAGGTCCCACAACATATGCCCAGTCCCCAAAACAATACTCCAACTTATAGCAATGCGATTTGACCCCATACCCAGTAGTAGTACACCCCCTGCTGCCCCCTACTCACTCGACCGCTTACAATTAAAGTGATTGAAAAATATTTTCCAAGCCATTTTCTGCGCAAAAGACGAGGCAAATGTATTTTCGTTTTTCCTATACGCTCTCAATATAATTAGGGGTAATAGGGTATATTAGTTTGCAGATAGGTTAAGAAATTGTTTAGGATTTTTATATGATTAAAGTTTGTTACCCAGCAGGACTAAGAAGTTAAGAACGCATGCCAAGTATAGGATTTAAAATTCTAGCTTTATAAAGTGTACTTTCTATAATATTTGCTGACTTATAATGAAGTTTAGGGCACTCTACAAATACTAATGCTAACTCTTTAAGTTTTAAGTATATTTATAATAAATTTCTACTTATTTATCTTATTTATTTATCTTTCAAAGTTCTCCATATAAAAGTTCGTGCTTTGTTATAGAAACTTTTAGTTTACTTACCACCTACAGGGTATATCGTAGCTCAGTTTCCTTCAGCTTCATTGCATTTCAAATTTCGTTCTGTTATTGCGAAATTAACTTGGAAAAGTGCAGCCACGCAAAGTGGTCTGACTTTGGTATTTTTTTTACACCAGAGGGGAACGGGGGCTGTCTGACGACAGGAGCGAAGCAGTTCGCGTGGAATTGGGTTTGTTGCATGCATTCAAGCGCAAAGTTGCAGATACAAAATTGGCTAGCGGGTAGTAAAAAGTAAAAACTGATTGCCAAAGTGAGAGAGACAGAGAGAGAGAGTGGCAATGCGGCCTTTATGTCATAAAGGCCAATTATGTTAAAATGTTGCAAAGAAAAAGCGTCGAGTCCTGTCGCGACAATTCCGTTTACTGACAGCTAATAATGCTGCAATGCCTATAAGGAACTACCACCACTAGCCGCTGCCTCCTTTCGTCGATAACTTTGCTGCGTATGTCCTGTGCTATGCTGTCCTATTTTGGGGTCTTGTTCCGTTCACCCACAAATGCATTGTCAACGCGTTCGCCTGATGTACGGCGCTTCCTGTGTCAGTTCCGGACGTGCACGCGACAACGTTTCATTCCATGCCATTCCCCATCCTGTTTTCCCGCCTGAAAGAAGCGAAAAAAGTTGGCGTTACACTCGAATGCATCGAATGCCCAGCCAAAGCTGACAATAACTCAAACACTAGGCCAAAAAAAATTGCAGGGGAGTTGGTATGTGGGAGGGAGCAGGCTCTAACCGATTCCTCTGCTGTGCCCATCTATCGTTTAGCAAATGGCTGTGATTTCCCACTTTTTGCTGTCGCAGTGCGAGACGAGTTGAGTTCTTGTGATTAATGTTACGGACGTTTTGTGGTAGGAGCAATTAGAGCATTGACAGGCCTTCAAATGGGGTGGAGAGGAGTACGGAACATAAAAATCATAACAGCTGCGATGAGCACGACAAAAGCAAATGGCATGTAAAATATGATCACATGGTTAAACATCAATGTTTATTAATAATAAGAATGCAGGGTGCTGAGGGTACTCAAAACCCCTGTAGTCAAGTTGTCTCACATCTGAGATAAAGGCACATGAGGGAAACTACAAGAATACCAGGAATTTACAGCTAGAACTAAGGACACTTGGCAGTGAGGGTTCCCTGAAGTTAGGCACACAAAAGTTACATCACTTTACTCTTTTCCGCAATTTTGATGAATAAATTTACTGCATTTATATTGAAAATATTGCGAATGTTTTGGTCATACGGCAAATTAAACTACGAGGCAATGTAGCAGTAACAATGGCCAAAAGGAAAAGCCATTTGCTGTGAAAATGAAGCGGTTATTAGGAGGCAGCGGGAAGGCACGGGGCTAGAAGTAACAACAAAACAGTCGCATTATTCCCTCGACGTGTTTTTGGTGAATGTATTTTTTAATCAAAAGCCACAAATTGCCGCAACGCAAAAAATGACAATCAACCACCCCACAAAAGAGAAGGTTACCGAAAAAAAAAACCCGAGACAAGAGACTCAGGGACCAGGAAGCAGGAACCAGGAACAGCGACCACAGACCCAGGCCGAGAGGAATCGCGTTGCTGTCCAATACATTTAACGCCTGACTGCAAAAAAAAAAAAAGAGAAACGTATAAAAAGATATGTATAAAAAGCGAAAAGTACAAAAACAGAGAATCGTTGGAAATGGCTGTGACATGTTGCCTTTGACATGCATTTGACATTTGACAGATCGCGCATAGTGTCGAGCCAGGGAAAAACCCGGAACAACCCGAGCATTTCAAATGAAATGACTAAATTATGTGCCAAGTGTTGCCAAGTGGTGGAAAATGCTAAAAGCGGACAACAATTCAAATTAAAAATGCGTTTTTCCCAGGTAACATTTTTCTGGTTCGCAGTCACTCGAGCGTCAACATTTAACTGTCATATCTGACAATTGAGAAATCCTTTAAGATTTCGGGGGTGTGTGCGAGTGTGTGTGTGTGCCGACAATTCAAGCAGATTGACATATAGGCGGGTTATATGTATGCCTGCAACATCTTCTTATCAGCGTCGAGTGGCAATTGAGGCATTTTGGCTTGCGGGCAACCCTTTGGCTTCCCTTTTCCGCATCAGTTTGATTGACACACCACGAAAACCCAAAAGGATTCTGTAATACTATAGCCATTGAGAATGGCAGGATTTATGCTGCATATTTGCTCATTAATAGCGATAAGCGATGAGTGATAAGCGTGTTAAAGTTACAGTTAATGCGCTGACTTAAGGCTGAGAAAGGGAAACAGTGGTTGGGAAAAAATTAACAAATAGCCTACAGAAACTCTTAAGAATACACCTATTACTAAATTTAAGTTGGTTTTCTTTATTATACCAGAATAACCCTCTAAATCCAGCACTGACTTTTCATCTGTTCATTTATTCTAGAATTTTATGCAGAGTTAGTCCAAAATGTATCTCTAATTTTAACACTGAACTAATTGCTGAATTAATCACAGACTTCACTTCTAAGTTCACTACTTATTTCATCACTGAACTCATTACAGCTTTGACTGAAGTGATTTATTTCTGCATTGATCCCTGAAAATGTACCTGAATTTACTCTAAAATCTTTCCTCGAATTTATAAGTGATTCCCTAAAAATATCCCAGAGTTTCCACTCAAACCTTGTCTAAAATATTATGTAAATTCAGCACATAATTTATTTCTGCTTGTCCTACTCATTACATTTAATGGGTATACTGCGGTCTGGCAGTCTCAACTGTACTTCTTTCCTATATAATAATTTTTCAGAAATTTCCCCACCGCTCTCTTAACACTCCGCTCAACCCTTTGCCGCACGCACTGTGCCTGCAATTCATTAAATTGAAATATTTTGCAGATCGATCACTGTGCCGAGAGGAGGACAAACGATTTTTTGGATGGCGAGTCCTTTGTGCTAGCTGAGCTACCCCATTGCAGGCGAAATATGCAAGCCTTTTAGGCACCAATTATTGTATGTGACTGGGCAACAGGCACTGTTCATCCCCCACATGCTGCAGCACTACCTTCCTAACCCCCTTTCCCACCCACTGCAAGATCTATTAATCTCTTTTATTGTTGTTCAAAGCGCAGAGGATGGAACACTTGTGCAAATAGCAGCAGCAGCGGCAGCAAAGACGATGCCAGTTTTCGGGCATGTGCAAAGTCAATGCACAAATTTAATGAGGGAATGAGTTGAACGAGGAGTGCACTGAACACCAAGCGTAGGCAGCAATCGGTGCTCATAACTACACTGAGAAAAAAGGCAGAAAATCAAGAGGAAGCCGTGAAAAGCAGTGCAGATTTCATGTATTGCTGTGTGTATTAAAAGTAAATGACTAAATTTAGAGACTCCTTTTAAATTTGATGCCAAAAACTTCACCCATTTCTCCCAGTGCAGCCACTACCCACAAGCCGAGGCTGTCAAAGATGCCGCGCGTGTGTTTTGGACACGCGTTTGTCGGCTTACAATACCCCTTATTTTTCAGGAGGTTGGGTATGACTGTAAGGGTTGTGAGTGGGTGTTGTGTGGCTGTGTTGCATTCACAACTCTGCTGATTGCATTCCCCGGCTTACCTACTCACCTTGTTTGCTGCACAGCGGGGCAAAGTCCTGTTTGGCTCTACCGCGTGTGGCGACTACGTGACGTTGTATTGATGTGGGTTATTGTTATAGGCCTTTTACTGTTATTAACATTGCGCACAAATTGGTATAAATTCTGCGAAAACGCACGACATACTCCCATTTACTCCACTCCACCGAAAAACTGGACCCACCTCCCGCACAGGTTGTTGTAGGCGCAGTCAAGTATAATGGGAAACTGGGTACAGGACTCGTGCACATGCTGTGCTTACCCCGTTGGGGGTTGTGGTGCCTGATGAATATGCAGACACAATTGTTGTTCAAGTTTGCGTCTCAACTTCAAGGAGCAGCACAATCCAGCAAGTAACATGTATTGGCCCAAAGCAGATATGCAGCTACCCCCGAGCAGTGCATAATAATAAAGTACAGGGTTCTCAGGGTTCTCGACAATGGGAACTGCACTTGCAAGTATTCTCTGCACTTTGACTTATTGATTTGAGGTAAGAGGTAAGTAAACTTACTTCAAATGAACTAATCTTTGAAGTCAACATCCATAAATCCCATATTTCTTAGTTTGTCTATATCTTTATGGAGTTCTTTAGTATTTATTTTAGTATATTTCCTAGGGTTCCCCATAAAACCCCTTTGAAGCTTCAAATTTCTAGCTTGAAAACTCATTTTAAAATATTTGCTTAAACTCCTGAATTGAAGTCTGAGTTGTAACCCTAAAAAAACTCCACTTTCTACTCTCCCATAGCTGCCAACAACTCTCGAACTTTGTCAATTTATCACAGGGCAGATTCTTCAGTTCCATACTGATGCCATAAACACCTCAAAAGTATTTCGTAGGCGTTTTCAGGCCTGTCTAAGACTTGTAACATTAATTAATTTACTTGAGAAAAATAAAATGGAATCAGTTTCATTTCTTTGGGTATTATCCCAGCTAAGATTTTGTAATTTATTTTAATGTACTCGTACCTCATGCTAGGATTACCCATCTTCCATCACTTCCTTGAAGAACAACAGAAATTTTTGTTTTTCGTTCTCACAGACTGAGCCTCAGTTCAGCTCTAATTCCAGCTATTTTTTAAACAGCCTGCTGGCTGCTTTCTATTATTTTTTTCTACTTTTCCTACTTTTGAATTTTTCAAGTGATTTAGTGCAATTAGTATAATTAACACAGCTCGTAAGTTGAGACTAAGGCGACAGTTGACAATGAAATGTGCGCCACATGTCTTTAACCAACTTGTCCTGAACCTGAAACTGAGCACGGAAACTGTATCCGTAGGTTGGTGGCTTAAGCCGACATGTGTTGCCATCTTAAGTACCAAAATGATTCCCCGTCAAGCGAAGTCTTCGTGCAGTGTTAATTGTAAAGAATAATTTCTGGAAATTACAAACAGTTCCCACTGCGCGAAGGAGTCCTTAAAATGATGAAGGAGGGAACATTTTTAAGAGGACTTTGTATGAACTGAAGAGTATAGAAAGTGTGCAAATTAATCACTATTTAAAATACTCTAAAAACTTATTAGACTTGTCTTGAAAAAGTTCTATTATAATTACAAATCTGCTCTTTAAAGTTATACTCTGTAAACCTTCAGTTATTCTTCAACATAATGCTAAATTCATCCACAATTCTGTACAAATTCTGCACATATTTGCCCAGTTTGCTAGGACCACCCTCAATGCTACGTAGCTTGCGTGCTAAGAGACAACTTTAAGCATGACAGAGCTTCAATAAGTGCAACTGGAAAATGAAAAGCATTTCGAATGCAGACTGATGCCTCAAGTTGCCAGGAAAAAACATTTTTAGAAGGCCACTCGCAGTGCAACAATTGGATAATTGGAAGTGCTGTGAGATATATCTTGCCAGCTTGTCATTAAATAGTTGTGCAAATTGCAAGACTACAGAGAGAGAGGGAGAGGGAGAGGGAGAAAGGCGGACAACTCTTGTTGTGGCACGCAAGTTTCCTGTGCGTCACAAAAGTCAACACTTTAGTGCAATTCTGAGCAATTAACATTGACAGTAAATATGGAATTTGTGCAATGTTCCGATGCGTCCAAAAATGCCTACGAGGCAAAGAGGGAGACAGTGAGAGACCTGACTCAGGTAACCTGTCCGTTGCGGCTGCTCCACATCCTGCAACAAAAGTCAACTTCATTTGCAAGTCAACACTGCTGGCAAAAGGAGTGAAGAAATGCGACACATCAGCAGCATTCATCATCAGCAGGCACAGTGAGTGCTAGAGTGTGTTACCCGATAGTGCAGCACAGTGGCGTGGGCTACAAGGGGGTTTGTTTGAGAGTTAACCCGCCTTAAAATAACTCCAACTACGCCCCTACCCCCTGCCAATCCAAAGTTAACCATAGTTGAAATATCTTTTGAGTCGTTGTTTCTTATAGGCCCACTTTTCATTACCAACTTTGTTTTACTTGGCCAAGCAGCGTATTTGGTAGGCAATAAGCGGCAGGACGTGTGCGTGCTTGTCAGTGACAACTGGAAATTAGTTTAATAGTCCAACTGCCCAACTGACCAACTGGAAGCAGTTTCATGGCTAAACACACTCACATTTTGTTGATATTCTCAGTTATGATATTTATTTTTTAGGCACACACAAATTGCTTTCCTTACGTCACCGACTCCCTCTCCCTCCCCCTACCCCTACCACAAATAAATGTGATACGTGCAACTGTTAAATTAAGCTAATCATATGGCACATGATGACCATAATCATCGAGTCGTTTCCACTTTTCCACAAAGAGAACGCCCAATGCATTTCAGAGCACAAAATTACACTTCGATTTCAGACACTAATATCTCCAGGGTTTTATGGAGTGTTTGATTTGAGGGCAACGCTTATTTAATGTTATTGCTTTTCATACCCATTAATAAATGAAAGGTCAGGCATAAATTATTAAACACTCGATTTATCAAGCATTAAAAAATAAAGCAAAGAAATTACTTTTTTAATAAATGCTATTTGATTATTATAGTGCTGGATCAGAGTAATTTTTAATCAAACACTGTACTCTAGAAGGCAGATGTGCAGAAGGAGATCCCAGAGACTATAAGAGCTAGAACCACGAAATTTGGAATTAAATTCTATCTGAGTCAAGAGCAGCTTAAGCGCATTTCAAATTGTTGACACGCCCTCAACTGCGCCCCCAAATTGTAAATAACTTTTTTCAGAATCTCTTAACTTGGAAACGACTAGAGCTATCCTGACCAAATTTACACATTATGTGTATTATACCATTATAACTATTCTCCCATATTCTTCATTCAGATTGGACAATAAAATCCTATAGCTCACATTAAACAAATCGTCAAAAATGCTCTTTTGAATAAGTACAGGGTCTTTTACAGTCAGTTCGCTCGACTGTAGCTTTTCTTAATTGTTTTCCAATAAAAAATAGCACCAAAAAATTTACTTTTTAATAAATATATACAAATAAATATTTCTTAACATCTCCCAGAATTCTCAGAAATTCTTGGCAGTCCCTCCAACTTTAAGTGATTTAATTATCAGGACTACCACTATTCTTTTGCCTACTTCAATCCATTCAGTTTGCTGTAAACAGTCAATATTTAATTGTAATACAATAGCTTAGCAACCATAAACATAAAATGTCTAATCAAATCAGAGTTAGTAACTGAGGAAATTTAATCGGCTTGATAGGCTTACGCACCACTCCCCGCGCTTGCCACACACCCTCCCCGAGGGGGCAATCAACCGACCAATGGCAGGAAAAACTCAAATGCGCAATGGAAATTTTCTAGTGCGACATCAAAAGAATTTCCCAGTTAATAAATCCCATTGACAATTGTACTAGTTATGTAGAAATATCCCAGCATTATGCCAATAAGATGAATGCTAATTTAGTAAAACGCAACTGGACTGAAGATATGACATTATAAAATGCGTTACGTTTTTAATCCAATTTGCATAGGAAATGACACAAAGCCCGCTAAATGCAACCCTTAATAAGTCACCAGGGGACTACAAACGGCGGTCGAGCACTTGAATAAAGTCCCCAGAGCGGTGCAGTACACCACCGCATCGCACTGAGTTATTTCCACCACTTTACAACAATTGTCAAGGTTGGGTTTTTAATTCCACTCGTCCTCCCCCTTGGTCTCTCCCCCTACCCGCTCCGTCTCAACTATAAATATGTCAAAGTTTCTGGTTACCATGGCCCATTGGCTCAACCCTCCCGGCAGTCAGTGTACAAAAAATACTGTAAGTATTGTCAATATTAGTAAATATTAAAAAAGAAATTTCGAGGGTGGACTGAAAAATTTGGCATTGGGGTGGCTCTGCCTAATGAAATGCTAAATTCTGTAAGCCGCAAAGTATTACAGTGTTTCCTAGTTCGTATTACCCTTCTAGCTGTCTGTCTCTCTCGCTCTCAGTCTATCTCTAACTCACTCTTTTTCTTACTTTTCAGCTTGGCAATTTTTCACTTTCGCTGCTTTTTTGTGTTATTGCGACGTGTGTAATTTTTTATTAAAGACATTAGTCAAATAAGTGCATATTCCTTTATATAGGCCTATATAGGACGAATCTGCTTCTCATATAGCGCCCGCTGGGCATTCATCTAAAATGGCAAACGCCCGTACCGAGGGTCGCAGCAACGTAGCACCGCACCACCGTGTGCATCATTTGTTACGTTTATTACAGCAGTTTTTTTACTTTATTTGGCATACCCTGTAGCTTAGGGGAAGCTGTGTGGGGTATGCTGTAATGTGAGCTGCGCTGAAGGCACTAAATTCATTAGTTTTATGGTTTATAAAGCTAAAATTGCTTGAAGTTTCTGCTCAAAAGAATTTTACCTTCATTTTCTACACACTTACAACTCTAAAAATGATATAAAAATTTCATTTACATCCCTAACTACAGGGTATATCATTCGTCTATACACTTTTCCACCCACTTCTGGCTGTTTTCAAAACTAAACGGATTTGGTTACTCTCTCACTGACACTCGCACTCGCTTTCGCCTGAAGAAAATTTCCGCTTTTGTAGAAAACACAAAAACATTTTATGCACTTATGACACTCGGCACGCCCCCACCCTCCGCCCACTGCCCAGTGCTTTCAACCACCCGCTATATAGCCACCCCACTGGCAGCCCTTTTTTCTCATTATTGACTGACTCTTTTAGCGCAAATTTTTGTGCCAAGCCCAGTTTTTATTGTTGCTCTATATTGGCTTCAGTTTTAGTTACTCAGCTGTTTCCCAACTCTCCCCTTTGCCCTTTTCAGAGCCCAGTTTTTAGGGGCAGTTGCAACAAATGTTGCTGGGGTTAATGTATCGTTGGGTTACACAGTGTCTGTTACAGCTTTTCGTGTATTATTGTTGTCACGATTTGCACATATTTCATAAATTCAGGCATATTGCTAATTTGTGCTCTAAATTTTGTGCAAATGCGTTTTTATTTGGTTAGGTTACGGGCTTTGTATTCTTTTATTGCATTTATTATTGTTTTTCTATTCTATCAAATTGGATTTATAAATGGAATTCACGTTTCAGCTTATTTGGGTTTTAAGCGATTTGTGGCTGCATTTTGTGGCATTAACTGAGATTCGCTTTGTTGGCAAACATCGGTAATCCATTGGCCAATGAGACTAGCAGACAAAGAGACATAGAGACTTTGGGCTTAGCAGTGGCAGCCGTTGATTAGCTACATTTTAAATTTCTTTAATTAAATATTTAAGTGTGAGGTTTGATAAATTTATTTGAATTTATTGTGACAGGAGTTTTTGCTAAAATTTTATAGTTATTAAATTTTTAGTTACTTTAATATTTTAATATTTTCTTTGCCTTCTGCTTTTAGTCAAGTCTATAAATAAATAATTTATTTTTTGACTTTTTTTCTACTGCTATAAATTTTGTATCATTGAGACTTTTAAATATTTAGAGTATTGCTTTAAACACAACTTTTCACTTAAATGAAGACCCAGAAAATTATTCAAAAACAGAAAAAATATAAAAAATGAAATTTACTACAGTTTGCTACATAAAAATCTTCATAAATGGCATTAAATCTTAAATAAACTATATTTAAATAAACTTTAGTTTCTTTTTTTTTACAGTATCTACCTTTATTATATATTAAATCTCTACATATTTCCCATTATTGTACCACTTTAAATCCATTTTATTTATCAAATCAACCTCCAGTTCTAAACCCTCTAAGACTCTAACCTTTATCAATTCCTAGCCCAATCAATAAAACTTTTATTTATTAGTTTTTAACACTTTTAACCAAACGGAAATAACAAAACCCATTAGTACCCAACAACCTACTGGTCGTAGCCCTGCAAGTGACTGCTGATTTATGCTGCGGGCAATATTTGCCGTCAACGGATTCTAGGAATACATCGATCTATCTGCCGTACATGTAAATGACGTACCAGCGACAGCGTATAGAAGGCTGCGTGTCCTTTGACAGGACAACAGGACTGCAGCTTGCACTTCCTGTATGAGCAACACACCAGCTGGGGTCCCTCTAATGTTAGATAGACTCTGCGAGTGGTTGTGGCTCATTTGACTGCCTGTCACAACAGAATGTTAATGTCCATGGCATATTAATGGCTTTTCGAAATTATCCTTTTGCCACATACAGAATTTATGCATTTTTACGGGTGGTTTTCCTATATTTTATACCTATAACTATTATTGGGGTTTTGAGGCTTTGTTCGCATGCAACAGCTGATGACCCTTGGTTTGGCCTGGTACCTGGTCAGAGATTTAAGCAGCATTTGTTTGGAAACCCTAGAACAATGTTAATCTGTACATCTCTAGAGCTCTTCAACCATTTGTCAAGGGGCGCATCAATGTGTAATTCTATTCCCCGATCTGAATCGGGTTCCCTTCCCTGTCTACTGAAAAAGTGCGTGTTTCCAACACTTTGTTGCAGATTTTGTGCATTTATCAGGCATGTGTTGGGTCTTTGGGTTGCTCTCCTCTCCCCTCCCCTCTCCGTTTGGGAAATTGGAGTTACAATTGGAATTGGAATTGCAAAAGGGGAAACTGAAACGCGTGCCGTGGCATGTGACTTGGGTTTTAGTATTAAATTGTTTTGCGGTTGCTCTGATAATCAGACAATCGTACAATATATTTTATTTGAGTGCTTCTCAGGGCGAGTGAGACTCTCAATTTCTCACTTTCCACGACCGCACAAAGAAAACGCATTTACTTTTGCCTATTTACTTAAATTCTGCTTATGTATAATTTAAATGAAATATTCACTGTAATTTAAGGCATTCATCAGTCTAACTAGTGGAGTTTTAGCTACTGGGTTTAATTTATGGTTTGTCTAAAAAGACACTGACAAAAATTCTATATTGGTTTGAGCACAAAAACTCTTCTCTCTACTAAAAAATATAATCAGAACTAAT
Organism: Drosophila dunni; assembly: GCA_018152125.1. Lineage (NCBI taxonomy): Eukaryota > Metazoa > Arthropoda > Insecta > Diptera > Drosophilidae > Drosophila > Drosophila dunni. The sequence goes on along the minus strand of JAECXC010000339.1, from coordinate 15,685,304 downwards.
ATTACAATCTAAACTGTTTTAAAATATATATTTTATATTATTTAACTACCTTTTTTTGTAGAAAATGCCGTTTTAAAAGTATCCTAAACTTCCCTACATATTCCTACCTTTTTCCTATTTTTTCTGCTCCTTTTTTATCGACTTTCCAAACATTTACACAGTTTATTTGCTCACTCATTCGATGGCACTTTGCAAATCTGAAGTTATCCAACACTTAAAACTGCAAATGACCCAACATTTATTTTTCTTTTTCTTGCTCCTCTTTTTATGTGGGCCAACTGCCTCTTACCTCAACGGTTATTGATCAAAATTTGTTGGCTCGAAGATATAGTATATTGCCCACTCATAAAATGCAAACAGAGTCCGGTCAATGCCTATGATAAATTTGGCATTTCCGCTTTGGTAACTAAGACATCGGAGCAGGCAAATCGTTGGAGGGAGTCTGCCGGAAGGTTATACGAATTCTAGTAGCTCGTGGCTGCCTAAAAAAAAGTCTGGGGAGCAGAAGAGAAATAGCTGCAATGCATACGTCATTTAACCCCTTTGCGCCATATTTTTCATAAGCGGACATTTTGGTTGGAAGTGGGGCAGGAAGAGAATTGGGTGCGGCTGGGAAAAGTAGGCTACAGTGGGTAGTTTGGTTATGAGGGGAGTTTGGCAGCACAAAGATTTTAAAAGTACATTTTTTAGACTCCAAAGGGATGTTACAACTTCTTAGACCAACTTAAATTTCTTTACCCTTTTTCTAGGGTATTTCGGCTTCAGTCAAGTCTGCTAAACTGTACCATCTTGATTCGTTTTCTCCATTTTTTCGGTTTGACAAGTGTGCTAAATTTGAGCAGGCCAAAAGGATGCCGCTCTCCCAGTGCCTGGGTTGATAAAATATATGCGTAGAGGCAAAGTCCCCCTGCGTCTATATGTATATGTATTTATATAGAGACATTTATTGATAGATAGCAAACGCATCGCTTGAACCCTTTTACATTTGATGAACGTATCGAATTCCCCATATTGCCAAAAGCGGCGAAAATTTATGGCTCTTTGATTTATTTTAACTTTTAACACGCCCAAACAAATGCTGCCAATGAGCCAGCATAACGAGTGGAGGTTGGGGGCTGGAAGGGGTAGAAGGGGCGTATCGAATTTCAGTGGGCAGTAAAGCTTCAGCAGGCGTCTTTATAGGGTTGCCACTCTGAACTTTGTCTCACAAATCTTTGTAAAAGCTGAAGCGAATATTTATGTGCAACTTATTGAATGTTTAATTGAATGCAACGAAAAACGGAAGGGAAAAAGTCGCCGAATTGGCTATAACTTGAAGATTTCATATAGAAATCTGTACAGATTTTACCAAAGACTCTTTCCACCTGTAGCTCGGCTGGTAAGGCCTTTAAAGTCACTTGATTTCCTTTGCGTTTTCAGCACAATAACTTCGTCTACCTTAAATCATTCAATTGTACGCCTGCCATACATTAACCGCACTTTATTTCCCCCTTTTACACCCCTCTGCGTACGTACACCCCAATCAGAAGTCTATACCATTTGCGTATTACGCTTCATTATGCAGATTTCTTGCCGCTTTCGTTGTTGTTATTTTTCAGGCCGCCTTATTTGTTATTGTTGCATGGCTTGCGGCTTGAAAAAATATTTTTATTTAATTTATTTATGAATGAAGCAGCGACGTCGGTTGGCAGTTGGGTTTGCCTACCACTGTATGGGCTGGCAATAAAGGCAATTGCGCTCGCACCACTCAGCACCACGGAATCGCTGCCTGGGTGCCTACCGCATTGTCACATAGATAAGCCGCGTCTGGCTTAACTCATAAAAAACAAGTAGGAAAGGCTACAGTCGATCGAGCCGACTGTAAAAGACCCCGTACTCCCATAATAATGCGCATTTGTATTTAATTTGAATTAAAATTTTATAACGAAATTTAAAAATTAAAATTTATATGTATATTTTAAATTGATATTTAAAAAAAAATTAAATTAGCAATTCTCATTGCCAGCATTCGAACCCACGACCCTCAGACGACGTTTTCACATCGCGCCGTAACTCTACCATTCGCACCACGCGCTACTTTCAAGCATGTTCCGCTTATTCGCATTTACATGTTATACATACAAGTACACACTCGTTTAAAATTATGTGTATGCACATATGTATGTATGCGTGCCTAGCACTGGTCGGCACGGCGGCGTCGCAACGTCGCAGCGACGCAGCGTCTGCGAGCAGACGCTGACGTCACACAGGCGGCGAAATTGCAGCTAAATTACATAAACTTTCTAACCTAATAACTTTTTTGTTAATTGACGGATTTTAACGCCGCTGGGAATATAGATTGATATGATATTTCTCTCTTCGAATAATTAATTATAAACACTGTACTATTTGACTAAATGCCCTAAATCCTGCAAATTTTGAGCTTCAAATTTTGAAAGTTTTTTAGCTTTTATGAGAAAAGGGGGCGTGGCAGGCCAAAATTTTGAATGGCATTGCATTAAGGCTGTCTCTAGCAACTCTAGCAAGCAGAAATGGTGTTCCTAAGTGCCATAGTTACTGAGTTATTGGCCTAAAACTACATTTTTTTTCGAGGTGTGTCTGGTTTTTTGCTTATTGCGGGGGCGGTAAGGGGCGTGGCAAAAATTTGAAATAAACTTAACCTGCGTAAGATAATAACGGACTTTCATTATGAATTTGGTGGCTCTAGCTTTTGTAGTTTAAAAGATCCAGGTGTTCATACGGACGGACGGACGGACAGACGGACAGACGGACAGACGGACAGACGGACAGACGGACAGACGGACATGGCTATATCGACTCGGCTGTTGATGCTGATCAAGAATATATATACTTTATGGGGTCGGCCACGCCTCCTTCTGCCTGTTACGCACATTTCGCTTCTGACAAACCTAATAGACCCCTCTACTCTTTTTTAGAGTACGGGGTCTAAAAAGTGCCAGCAAAAGGATAATAAAACAACAACAGCAAAAGGAGCTGTCAGGGGGCGTGGCAGGCGTGGCGGAAAAAGGCAAAATCTGAACGCGTGCGGATTTAAAAATTTCCACAAAAATAAACAGCAAATAGTCATAAAAGCCTGGCGAAATGTAGGAATTTTTGGAGTTGGTGGGAAATATTTCCGAGAAGCAACAACGCCACGCCTCACACATGAGTCCACACAAAAGCAATCAAGTGGGCTTGAACGACTGCAAAGCACCCTGCACACCGAAACAAAGGGTAAGCTGAACTCAGCTCTCAACAGAACACACACACTCACTTTCCACCTGCCTACAGGGTGTTCTGGCTAGCTATTTTCAAATGGTTTTTGGTTTTGGGCATTGCTCTCAGTTCAGTTCAATATATAATGACAATAATCAAAAATTCTCAGGCTTCCTTCCAACTCGGCTTTTGTAATTTGCCGCATATCGACACCGAGACGGAGAGAAATGAATTTAAAAACAATTTGCGGTCGGTACAGACAAAAGCAAACCATAAGATATAAAGTAAACCGCAAAGACAACAATTAAGCGTAACAAATGATTATGAATAAACATTTTTCCACTATGCTGCAGAGACACACAGATTATACCACTACTCCCATACGTGTGAGAAGCGGAACAGCAATGGGTAAAAAGTTGTTCGTAATGGAATTTTGGCCGCTGGGCTAAGTATTAACTCGAATACTTCCCGTTCTGGCCCGATCTCTGCTGTGTGATCTTCAACGAGTTGAGACAGTCATTTGTTACAGCATTTTATGAATGAATGCCATTGGTGTTTCACATTAACAGCACATTCATAAACTTGTTAGCAAGCGAGATCTATTAAAAGAAGAAACCAGAAACAAATCTATAAATAGACACAATGAAATAGAATACGCAATAACAACAAAACCAAGATTTATTAACTCAACAAATATGTTAAATATATGTAATATGTTGCGATGAATTTCGTATTAAGCATTGGCGATCGGCACGTCAACTGCCCGGCTAGCTCAGTCGGTAGAGCATGAGACTCTTAATCTCAGGGTCGTGGGTTCGAGCCCCACGTTGGGCGAAATCAAATTTTTTGTGTTTTGAACTTTTAATATTTAAAAAATTATAATTTTTCAATTTAACCATTCAAAAAAATATCACATAAACTTTAAGAAATATAATTTAATTTAAAAAAGCAAAAAAGTATCGTCGATCCTGCCAGGAGTCGAACCTGGAATCTTCTGATCCGTAGTCAGACGCGTTATCCATTGCGCCACAGGACCGTTGCGTTGCGAACAAGCATAAAATAAATAACAAACAAAATTGATTTCTATAGAATGCTTGAAGCAATTTGTAGTCAACTTCTAATTTAACAGCAATGGCCAACAAAATATAACTCTAATTAAATATGTTGCGTTGCATTTCCAAACGAATGTTGCTTTAAGCGACCTTCAGCTATTTATTGTGTTGCATTGCACGCACACAATTGAACGTATTTTTAATGGCTGTGGTCCAGCATACAGTGTTGGCCCGGTGCCCAGCCGCAGGACAATTTATATTACAAAAACTTTACACAAAAGCTTGCTGGATAAACAAATAGAGCAGACGAATTCGCTCCCCACGCCACTGCGACTGCGGCGCCTGTGAAATAGTACAGTAAAAATTAGAAGAGGGGATAAACAAATACATTTATTACATGCAAATACAACAACAATGACGTCGTCGCTTTTGTTGTGCGTCAGCCTCCAGTGCCCCCACCCCCCAGCTCCACACTCTCGGCGGCATCCCTCGTCAGGCAGGCAGCCAGTCAGTGCCAGGGGCGCAACGCACACACGTGACTTTAAAGCTCATGGGATTACATTCAACGCAGTTTTATGCGGGATTTTTTGGTATGCAAAAAAGATTAGGAAATTAATGCGGCGAAGGAAATGCATTTAAATTATGTGGTGCCGGGCGAGGGGGGGTGGCCGTAGGGAGAGGAATTCCGGAGGTGTCCGTTGTGACAGCCACAGTCGACCTTTCATTCAATCCAACAGAAAGTTGCCCTACCACGCCCCCTTCCCCCACACAAACCATTCACCCGCATTAATTTATAATTTCTGGCAGCAACGGCGCTCAACAAATTTAATGGCGGCTTCACAAATGAATACAAATTGCAATTTGAACTTTGAGTTTTACGAATTTTGTAATTAACAGCAAAACATTTTGCATCATAATTCTTGAGGCCTGGCAAAAGTATTTTCGAAATTTAATTAAGTTGCATTGGCCACGCCAGATTTGTCCCAAGTCCAAGCAGTTCTCGCAGCAGGGGACGGTGTGACCCCCGCCAGTGTTGCCCAACCCTTTTTTTTCTTTACTCCCGCAAAATTAAGTCTTGGGTAAAAGTTTGTTTTTATTTTTTTTTAATGCCTTTTCCAGACGGTGGAAACACATAAATTTCCATTGCCAAGGCAAATAAACATTATGCTGCAGTTTTACAACAAACTAACAACACTAGTCAACCAAACACAAGTTTTGACACTGCCAGAATTATGGCCGTTAAAATAAATACTAAAGAAAATACTACAAAGTGGGCAGATTTATGTCTAAAATAAAAATTGTGCGCATTTGTTTTGTAGCACAGTGTAATAATTACTTGATCCTGTCGAGTCCTGTTCACCTTCTGCTGACGTATGACATTGCAGCATCAATTGTTGAGAATACACGTAATAAAATCGTCATAACGAGTCACAGAGTTCCACGCCGAGATTGAGAATGACGCCGTTGCTGCAAAAAAAAAGGAGGAGAGTTTGGTTTTGAGGGCGGGGCCGTTGCTGTTCTTGGTCATTAACGGCGTTAAGCCCCTCCACCGGAAGGATGTCGTGGCTGAGTGACGTGTGTGTTTGCACAGCCCACACACACACACGCACACATCCAATAACAATCCATTCATTCATTCATTCGTACACTCATTCAGTTCATCCTTGCAGGCATTGTCATTAGCGTTGCTCGTGTACCGTTATCCCTTTTTAATAAGGTTTACTCAGCATTTTTTTCTTTCTCTCTCTCTTTCGTTTTTTGTGTTAATACTACTACACAGCTATATTGTACTTTTATTATGCGAGATTTGCTTTTTGTTCTGTGCAATCGACAACAACAACAACAATAAAAGTGAACTTTATTTACATGCAAACGGCTCACGTGAAAAACTTTAAGACCCATCAATATAGATTTAAACCCTGTCAAATCAGATATTAATTACCCATTCCCATTCGATATTCGATTTCAATTGGCAAATGATCGATTGCACTCCAGCGTGAACTGACTTTTGTCATTCTTCCTTTACGCACTTTGGTCACATTGCGTAAGTTTGGTCAGTCAAATCGTCTAGCTTTTTCGGTGAGTGCAGTGCAAGTGAAATATTTTTTTTTTTTAATTTTTTTTCTGTGTGTGCTAAAAAGTGTTAATAAAATAAAAGTGCATACACCGACAGCAGCAGCAGCAGTGGTAAGTTGTTGTTAACATATTTATTATAAACTAACTCTATTGTTTCTCAAATTGCAATTTTAATTACGCATTTGCAAATGCTCATCGTTTTGCTGAATTTCATTTTTTTTTTCATTTGTTTTGCGTGTGCTAAAAAGTGTTAATCAATTAATAGTGCATAACCGGCAGCAGAACCAGCAATAGCAAGTTTTACTGTAAACATATTTATTATAAACTATAGCTATTGCTTTTCCAATTGCAATTTTAATTACGCACTTGCAAATTTTCAATGGCGGCTGCTGAAAAATATGCCAAAGAAATTCAGCGCGCACACACACACATACGCAATTACAGCTACTTTACTAATACCAATGCTCTTTTGCTATTTTTCTGCGTACACACATGCATGTGATGAAATTCGTTCAGTGCTGTTGTTTTTGCCAGGCAGCTCTGCGCTGCATTGGTGTGTGTGAGTTTTGGCACTTGCTTACATACGCCCCAGCTCTCCTTGTGTTCCTTATTGCTGATCTGAGAGTAGATTTCATTCAGCAATAGCAACTCCATATATGTCTTTGCCGCTCACTCCTTTGCTTTGCGTTAGCGGTCTCGCTCATCATCTAATCTGCCTACGTGCCTTGCACACCACACTGCATTATCTTTGTGTAAATCTCTGTCGTTGGCTGCTAAAACAATATGAAGGAAAGAGAAGAAAAAAGCTTGTGCGTGCACTTGAAATTAAGTTGTTATCAAATCGATCAAAGCCGCAGCATCATTATCTGCGCATTAGTCGTGGCAACATAGTAATAAAAAAGAATAAGAGACAAAAAAAAAGAAAAAAACTATAATTGGAGGGATACAAAAACAAGAGTTAGTAAAGCTAGTTTGATATGCGCGTGTTTTTGTTCTCTGCAGCTTTTTATGGTCGTGTAAGTGCAGTGCTCAAAGTGAGTGGAGTGAGAGAGAGAGAGAGAGAGTGAGAAACGAAGAGAGGCAGGAAGAAGAGCGTGTCCAGTGCGCTGGCAGGGTGTTGAGTGCTCTTTCGTGGCATGGCGCCTGGACAAGGCTGCAATAACTTCTAATTAATACACGAAAAGCATAACGAAAGCTAATTATGAAACTAATGAGCTTGTTGGCAATGCAAGCAGCAGCAACAAGAGAACAAGGCAAGTAACAACAACAACAGCAACAGCTAGCTTAAGTGTTAACGACGCTGTGCTTAACAAGTCGAGCGCCGCCGTCGCAGCCGCCGCTCCAGGTGCGAAATACCATGAAAGAGTAAACGCGAACATTCACACACACACATGCGAGCGTTTGTATGTCTATTTAGTATGTGTATATGTATGTACTTATGTATGTACATATTTCATTTCAATTTCCTTTTTGGTTGCGCGTCTTTTTAGCATACTTGATTATGGTCTTTGGCCAGCAGCAGCAGAGCAGCAGCATAAAGAAAGGGGCTGGGCGCTGGACGTCGCCGGCCATCAGTCACTTATGCGCACGGCACGTCACTCAAAGCCAACACACATATACACACACAAGACACACACCCAGCTAAATAACAGAGCGGGACAACGCTTCGTCTTTGCCGTGGAGCCGCAGAGAGGAGTAACTCATTCCACACACTCCACACCATCCACAGTCCAGTTGAGCTCTGCTCTGCTCTGTTCAGTTCAGTCCGTGGGGTTTGCCTCACTGAACGGCTCGTCCGGTGCGACGCCGCTACTGTCATTATCTTGTTAACTCGTTGTTACGTCAGCCGTTCACTGAGTCTGCTCTTGAGCTTCTACCCATACACACACACACACACACACTTACACATACAATACTGCTAGTCTTAGCCAACACTGATGATCATTTGATTGCCAACAGCAAAAGTCCGTCGAAGCTGTTTTTCTTTCTTTCTTCTTGGGTCTTTTTCTTATTTTTTGTGTTTAGGGCTTAAACCAAATTACAGTTTGTAATGCACTAAATTAATGATTAAAGATCGTTAAAAGTATCTCACTCCACGGCGTTAGTATGAGGGGTTAAGTGTCAAGGCATTGGCGGAATGAAGTGTTAAAGTTGCTTCAACTAATTTCAGTTGACTAAGGGTTTTAGTTAGTATTTTGTGGCAGAAAGTACTGTAATTTAAATGTAATTTGATTTAAGTTTGGCTGAAGAAACTGATTATACAATATAAAATATTTTAATAATGGTTTAAAAAAAATGATTGAAGTACTTAAAAGTAAAAGAGAATAATAAACCAAGGGTCAATCTTTTTAAAATTTAATATCGGAAAGAGTTCTCCTTGATGTTAATTACATACTTTTGTATTCAATTTATGAAAAATATTGTTTAAAATCGATAATTTAATTTGAATTTATTTTATTTACATTTTTTGTTTCATTTATAGTTCTTTTTTCTGATTCTGAGTACTTGACCTGCATTGTTTTATACATTGCGTTTACATTAGGGGCCACTTACAGTCCCGCTTCCAGTCTCACTTCCAATTCCAATCCCAATTCCAGGCTCGACCCTATAACGATGCTCATGTTTGTGATGTGTAATAATAATATACACACAGGTGTCCCAGACTTTTTGCCTCAGGGCAGCGTCAGCTTCAACTTCAACTTCAACTGCGTTTCGTACTTCATCAATAAGCGAAGCGTCGGGCGTGGCAAGGTGAGGTGGCAAGCAACGACCAGGTGTGTAAAGAGAGATGGAAAGGGAGAGTAGTGAGGTAGGGTGCGATGGCATGTAGCACATGTAGCGGCGATTACGCGTAATAATCATCATAATCAAAAGTCGCAACACGAAATGAGTTTCGACTTGTTGTTGTATTCGTTAGTGTTGTTGTTGTTGTTTCACAAGGATAACCAGTTAGAGATTGTTATGGTGAGCGCTCCATATAGAATTGATTAATATTGGACACTGGTCAGAGGAAACGGACGTTGGCGTTGGTGGTTTGGATTTGGTTTTGCGTTGGGAGTTTGGGTTTGAGCCTGATTTTGGTTTTAGTTTCTGGTTTCATCATCATCTCATTACAATGTTTCGCCCCAATGAATTTTGTGGCATTAATCTGTGGGCTCAATAGGCGCTGCATTGACGCAGGTACAGCAACAACGTGGTCCAAATTAAACTTGCTCTGGGCCATAAAAAGAAAACTTTGTTAATCATAAGCACGAAGGAAGTGTTTTACTTCAAGCCGGTGAATGCTGTTTTCCTGATGGTAGGTTAAGGTTAAGGCAACATTTCGGGAACCAGGAAGTTATTGTGATTAGCTGAATTTTATTTAGGGGATTTCATAATGGAAGTTGATAGGATTTTCAAGTTTCCTTTTATAATTATTAAACTAGCTTATAAATTAAACTGCCTTTAAAATTAATGTAATCATTTTCAATCAGCACTACTGTTTGGGAGCATCTGGCCACACTGTTTTCGCTTTAAGATTTCCATTTAATTATGGCTTTGCTATTATCCGCGTGTGCATCATTTAATCTTGTTCAACATTTTCTCATTCACACGTATAACATTATGTTTACTCTATCCGTAGTTTTTACACTTTCAGGTGTATCAGGTGAGTATCATGGTGAGCAGATCTCAGCATTTTTAGTTGGTCACTTGCAGTCATTTTTATGAGACACTTCATAACCCAAGCTGCTTGGGCTGCTCGTAATCAAAACTTGAGTCAGCAACCCCTTTCTATGATTTGCGATGTATATCGCATGCATATTATGAGCAACACACACACACAGGTGTGTGAGAGGGAAACCTGAACTCTATAAACAAAAAAAATAATAATTAACTGACCATCAAATCAACAGCACGTACTCCCTACGTGACCATCATTTTACGAGTGAATTCTCCTCCGTTCTACATCCTCCGCTCATTGGCGATATGTGTTATGGATAAGTTCTGGTCTAAAGCTACGTGCGAAAATGAAAACTACAAGTTATTTCAGGCCAAAAACTATGGGCAAAAAGTCAAGGTAAAATAATGGACAATCTGTAGGCAAAAGGTGGTGCAATGTTTAAGTGCCAGCAGCTCCCGCACTTACCGCATAATTAATATGGCGAAATGCATGCCACAGACAAACGGACACTGAACAGAACAAACAGGACAAGGGGACAACAGGACAAACAGCACAATAGCCAAAGAGGCTGTCTAGCAGGCAGGACGATGCTGTCAGTGCATTACAAGCACTCGACATTTGCATGTGATTTACGCACTGGCAATCCCTCAGAAGTCAGAGCTCAAAGCTAGCGATGACAGCGTGACACGAGACAAAAAAAGGCTTAAGGAATTATATTGAAGTAGGATAAGTAGCACTTAAAAGCATAGTAAAAGCCTATTTTGAACTTTATAGAAAGAAATAGAGACTTAATTATTAATTAAAATAGGAATTAGTTGATCTAAACGCTAAAAAGTAGCTATTATAAAGATTATTTCATACCTTCTTGAGAGTTCGATATTTTTCTTTTCTTTCAAACCCAAAACTCTCCCATTTTTAAGCCTTTTGACAATTTAAAGTCTCTAGAACAAGTTTTAAAACAGTCCTTAGTCATTAATTTTACATCATTATTCACTCGTGACAGGTTTAGTGGACCATCTCTAGCACGAACACGAAGTACAGCCTACAGTTCGTAAACACATGAGCCGCCCTAAAGGCAAAGTCAAGCCATAAAACTTTTGGCTTAAGTGCAAATGCGTTCAAATCTGCACTTAGACAAGTAACTGTGACTGCTCAAGTGTGTGTGTGACTCACTGTGTGTGTGACTCAGTGTGTGTGTGTATTACTATAATTAAATTGAAAATTACTGCCGAGCAATTGCAATTGTCCACACGAGTGGACAGTACCCCAATGCTGCATGAGATTCGAACACTACAATGTTAATAATAGGTTTATGTGTGTGTGTGTGTATCCCTAATCATTGTCTGTATCTGTCTCTGGCAAAATGTTTGGGGTTGGGGGTTGAAACATGCATAAGTTATAAATTATGCATAGATGCATAATTTACAGCTCGTAAGGTCAGACAGTTGCATTTGCCAGCTCTCAGCACCAATTGACCACCCAAACCCTAGTCCCAAGTAACCCCCCTACAACTCCACCCCTGTCTATAGCTGCATTTGCTGAGACGACTTCCATTAGTTGTACTTGCTGGCAATTGCGGTAATAAACCTCATGTCCTGCCAAAATTTTCCCCTTGCACAACATAAATAATTTGATTAATTTATAAAATTTGCTGGTGCTAGTTTGTTTTATTAGAAATAGTTTGATATTTATTCAATTAAAATAATTAAGTTTCAATAAACAGTTGTCAAATTTTAAAAATAATTAATTTTTTTAAGTGAAAGTCTTGTTAAAAATCCTTTAGCTTGTTACTTACTTCTAAAATTAACTTAATCTTTAAGGAAGAAACGAATTAATAATTAATTAATTTTATTCAAGTAAAAATCTATCCAAAAATAATTTTTAATATTTATTGTCGTCATTTTAATGTTAATAGTTATTTTTCTTTACACTTTCCTTCGAATTTTATCTCTTTTATCTTCTTTTTTTCAATAAATGCCGATTGATATAAATTTTGCACACGTTTCAAGCACTAAAAATAGTTTTAAAATATAAAACAAATCACGTAAAGAGTAAATTACGTATATAAACTGCAATAGAGTGTGCTGTTCTGATTTATAAAGTCACTTTTCTGACTTTTTGCCACAAACAACAGCTAAAACAACAACAGCAGCAGCAACAACGACAACAACACTTCAGATAGGTGTAGTCAATGCACATAGATTGTAGTTCATTGTACCATGAGTAGAGTGTGTGTGTGAATGTATACAGTGTTGTCTCCCTAGGTACAACCAGCAGACACCTCTTAACCGCTTTTCAGAACTTGTTTTTGCATTGGTTTTAACCACATCATTTTGATGTATTTTGTGGCTTCGATTGTTTAGCTTGTTGTTGTTGTTGTTGTTGTTATTACTTTTATTTTTATTTTTAGTGTATCATCATCACGAGTTACACGCACGAGCTGCGTCTACCAGTTTTGCATACAGGAAGGTACACAAGTCGGTAACTATCAGCGTTGTGTATAGGGTTGCCCCAGGGGGTTCTAGGGGGTACTAAGGGGAACTGAGGGATGCCCAAAGTGCCGACAAGTACAGTGCGATGGGTACAAATTATCATGCATGTGTTTGTCTTCATTTCTTTGTCTTATTGCATTTTATTCAAATTTCCTACCGTGCGGTTTTTACGTTTATATCATCGTCGGCATCGATTTGCAATTCGCAATCGTAATCAGCTCGAAGGCAAACTATACAGCAAGGGTATACAGATACAGATACATATATATAGACAGATATACACATATTTGCATAGTTTGTGTTGCTGTTTCCTCGCTGACAGAAAGAGTTAAATTTCCTGCAGTTTTGTAGCGCAGTGTAAACTGCACTGCAGTTTGTTGCCGGTTGCTGAATATTTATGGCATTTTGGCTTTAGGAGCTTACAAATTAACACATCAATTATTTTATATAGTTTAAAATGCATTCCAAAATTACAATTTTAAATATTTAAAATCTTGTGCCATTTTTATAACTTAAAATAAAACATTAAATCTTGTTGAAATTTGACCCAAATTATTCTGTAAAATAACTGAACACAGTTTAGCTCTTGGAAAAATACTAAAGGATGTGGGTCAAATATTATTTGATGCTTGTCTGAAGGACCCTTCAAAATTCAACTCAAACTCGGTAGTTTGCATAGTTACAGTTTCGGTCTCGTTTTGTATTTGTGGTCAGTAAAGGAAAAGACTAAATATTTATAGGACTTTGCGAACGTTATTTGCATTGGCATCCACTTGAACCCTTTTGTTTTGACCACCCATGAAATACTCAAATACTCGAATACCCAAAACAGTTTACAACAAACCGAACAAGTCACGTGTTTTTTCTAACGTAATGGGGAGCAGGGGTAGGGAAAGAAGCAACAAAAAATACCTTTGTCTTTTACTTTATGGCCCGTAAGGGTCGACAGCTGTGTTTGTAACCAATTTGCTACTGTATAACCAAAAAAATGAAGAAGAAAGAGTAGAAAAAAACAAGAAAGAATGCTATAGTCGCCCCGCGACTTTAGGATACCCGTTACTCAGTTTTAATATGTTATTAGCAATGGTTGGAGGTAAGATAGCTTGGCAAAAGGAAAATTTTCATACAAATTCATGTTTAGAGCGTATTTCTGACCGATCGTTCCTATGGGGGCTATACGATATAGTAGTCCGATTTGGATCAAACTTGGTCAGTATTTATATATAGTTGCCAGATGTATTCTGTGTGAGTTTAATTAATATAGCTTAGTTAACGCAAAAGTTTTTCATACTATTTCATATTTGGAGTGTTCTTTTGACCGATCGGCCCTACGGGAGCTATACGATATAGTTGTCTGATTTGGATCACACTTGGTCAGTATATATATATTATTGGCACATGTATTCTGTGTGAGTTTGGTTAATCTAGCTTAGATAACAAAAAAGTTTTTCATACTAACTCATATTTGGAGCGTATTTTTGACCGATCGGCCCTATGGGAGCTATACGATATAGTTGTCCGATTTGAATCAAACTTGGTCAATTCATGTACTTCCTAGATATGTACATTCCGTGTAAATTTGGTTCAGATAGCATAGCTAACAAAAAAGTTTTCTATACTAAAACATTCTACGTTTACCTGTACATTTACCTTTATATGCAAATAAAACGCCCTAAAGTGGGCGTGTCAAAAAACAAAAACAAACTTGTACTGCTTGGGTATTGTACCTTTCATTTGCGACCACTATCATTTTTCTAGCTCTTATAGTCTCTGAGATCCTTTTGTTCATACAGACGGACGGACGGACGGACGGACGGACGGACGGACGGACAGACGGACAGACGGACAGACGGACATGGCTATATCGACTCGGCTATTGATACTGATCAAGAATATATATACTTTATGGGGTCTGCCACGCCTCCTTCTGCCTGTTACATACATTCCAACGATTACAATATACCCTTTTACTCTACGAGTAACGGGTATAAAAACAGAAGATCAAAACTGAAACATATTTTACAATCGTGTAACTGCAGTTGAGCTCTTGGTCTTGGTCTTGGTTCTGGCATATTTTAAAAGTTTTTCATTTGCATTTTGAGAACAGCTGTGTGTGTGCGTGTCTCACTCATAACAATTTTCACCTGCCTGTAAAAACTGCTTGGCAATTAGGCTTGGCCAAACAATGAGACAGTTTTTCGTAGCAGGCAACAGTTTTGGCCCTAGAGGCAAGTCAATGCATTGATTTGAGTTAGCCTTAATTTGATGACTATCTAAGTGACTCCAGAGTGCGGGTGAAAAGAGCAGGGAGAAGGGACGGAGGGGGGGCAGCTGCTGGAGGCATGTGGCATGCTGCGTGCTGGTGACACACGCACAATTCTCAAACGAAGGACGTTCAAAATTGCTTATCAAAGTTGCACAATCGCAAAAAGTAGGAAGAAGAGGGCATGGGCAACTCTGTAATGGGTACTCTCAGCTATATTCGTATTCGAATTCGTTATTCAACTTTGGGGTATTGAGCGGAGTACTCTCGACTTGAGTCGACTTCACTCCACTCTTGACTGCAATGTCATACGCACTCGAGCGAGGACGTGGCATAGACAATCAGTCGGTAATGTGTGCAAAACAAATCAAGCAACAGCGTCGAGCATCAAGATATAATCAAAAAGCTGCCAACCCTGCTACGTTTTTGCATGCCCACCACCAGGGCTGGGCACAATTTCACAGCACATCAAGGATTTTATAAGCAATTTAAGGGACTGTAGTAAATTTACTTACGTTAGCAGCGCCTAAGTTCCCACTAAAACCCTAATGAAATCCAAGACTTTTATAACTTTAATTTAAATTTGGCAACATCTGCAGCCCTGGCACTGATATGGTTTATGGCCATATCAGAAATCTGTCGCTCGTTGCCTGCCTGTTGTGGCTGCCAGAGGCTTACAGCTGCAGGCTCTGCTCTTGTTCCTGTTCTTGTTGTTGTGGGCCGTCTTCGCACTATTTTTCATTTCATTGGGCTCCGCTGCACATGGCTGTCAAGCGGGATGCGACCTGAGACAGAAAACAGTCTTAGGACTACAGACTGAGTGCTCAGTACTCCGCCTGTGCAGCTGCAGCGTCCTAAGACCTCGACGCGCCCGCATATCGATTTCAGCGCATTGTGCCTGTTTGCATACAAATATCCTAAGGACATGTTACGTATATTTGTCCCAAACCCTTGAACCTCTGCACCCCCTGGCACCCCTCAGTCTCCGCCGATTGTCTGACTGTTGTCCTGTCACACGAACGCATGTAAATTGTATTTGTGCGCAGCCCTTGTCTCGTATTTAGTGTCTGCCCGTCCCTGGCATACGCTCTGTGATCCTTGCTTGATTTCATTTGCCGAGACAATTGTCTTCAACGGCGCTTGCATCGACATTATTTGGTACCAAAATCTTCCAGTTTTTCCCCGAGTGTACTACACACACATACACAACTGCGCTCTTTTGCAACTTGTCAGCCAAGTGGCAGCCATTTTTTCGCCCTCGTCTTGCTCCCTGCTCCTTGCCACATCCGTCTGTTGCATGTGGCAGGACTTTTGCGCTTTTGTGCGTGCCTTGGCCTTCGTTTTGCCGTTTTGTCGTTCTGCCGTTGACATTTGATGTTTAATTTCAATAACTCTGTGCGTTCGCTTTTTAATTTTTTTTTCTTTCAGTCTTTTCTCTTTTTTTTTTGCCAGCATTTTTTCGTCGCAAGCATTTGACTGTCTTTGACTGCCAAATAGCTTCAAGTGCTGAATGCTCAGCCCGCTTTTCAATTACAGCTGCCAATGGCTAAAAGTGTTGCCTGTGAATTACATAAATTAAATTTTTCCTTTTTTTGAAGAGCTCCCACTGAAAGTCGATTGTCAGCACTGAGCACTGTGCCCTGAGCCTGGGGTAAATGTGTCCTTGTGAGTGAGTGAGTGGGTGAGTCTATGGAATGAAGCCAATTGAATGTTCATCACGTTTTTATTGAAAATATCTATCTAGTTACATGTAATGCTATCAATATCAAAGTTACTAGTGGAAAAATTGGGCAGAATGTGCTTAAAATTGGTATAAAAGGAAGTTTTAGAAGTTTAAGACATGAATTTTACATTTAATTATAATTTATATGAAAATCTGAAAAATGTATCTTTTAGTCGGCTTCTTACTTGCTTCCTTCTCCATCTTTATCCAAATATTTATACACAATTTTCTAGGCTATTCTGTTAATCTTTTCATTACGTAACGCACATTATGTGCATCGAATTCGGTTTCATATAGCTTAATGTGTTTCCTCGATCTTTTCTTAAACATTTCCCTTCAATATCCTGCACAGTATGACACGCTCTCTTCGCCTACCCCTCTATCTACCTCTCCCTATCGTCCCCCCTCTTAAATTTTGTAATGAAATTTGAGTGAAAAACCAATTACACTGCCACAATGCCCAAAAATAATTTTGATTTCATTTCCTGCAGTCCAGCACTTTTGTGGTCAGCGCTGCAACCACTGCAACATTTACAACAAAACGAACAAAGCGCACAATAAAAACAATAACAAAAGGCAAAGAAAATACAAAGAAAGAGAGGAGAAGAGGGACTGGGAGAGGGGAAGTTAACCTTTAGCAGACTAAGAACTCACGTGGTTTGGACCATTGTTAAAGGTCAGTCAAAATTTAGGGGTTTTCACTTTCTGCGGCCAGTCGAAAAAAAGTCACAGCTGGAGTTCCAAAAATACTCGGGAAACACACGCAGTAGGTGTGAAAATAATGGCAAGAGAAAGGGAGACAAAGAGATAGAATGGAAGACAGAGGGAGGAAGAGGGGAGCTTAGAGAGAAGAGCTAGAAAATGAATGATGATGAGTGTTATAAGTTAGAATTTGGTCAAATGCAGAACCCCGTCGCCAATGCCAATTGCGTTCTGATCAAAAGTTCCGACCGGGCTTAAAGCCATAGCTAACACAGTTGTCAGTTGTGTTCAGTTGTTGTTGTTGTTGTTGTTGTCTCGCCAGCTGTTAATGAACATTCAACTGGCTAATTAATTTTATACATTTATTAAACTTTTGGCCCCTGCGGAAGTGTGGCATGAGGTAAGTGGCACGCCGCATGCCACAACTGCCTGCTACGAAACTATTTACCATACAAATCTAATTTTATCAACTTTGTCTTTCGCCTGCTTAACTAGCTACATGGACTGGCCGTTGTCCTGGCGTCCTTTCTCTCTCCTCACCTCTCACTCTCTTTGTCTGTGCCTTGCTCTGTGTCCAAACATTGTGACACAGTTCTGCTTTCTTACAATTTGCCCGGTCTATTTTCTCAACGTTTGTTACATCTCGCGCCATTCTCTTGGCTCATTAACGTTGGCCTTTGTTTTGGCCCTGTCATCATCTGGCCAGCCTGGTCTTAACAGGAAGCAGGCGACAGCCAGTCAGCCAGCTAGAGCTCTATTGTAATTTATAAATGTCCACAGTACGAACTCTTGGCCATTTCTAATATCGGTTTTAGCCCTGTGCGCCCCTTTCTTGCCATCGTTGCCTTTTGGATCGGCATGTAAATCAGGTCAAAACAATGCAACTGACAGTGAATTGTGCTCGGTTCTTGGTTCTCCCTCCGTTTCGTATGGTTCGTAGTTCGTTGGTCGTCGGTCTGTCGGTCGTTCGTCCTGCCACAATGACACATTCAGCCAGGGCTCTTCTAGCACAGTTTACTTCATTATTGGTTACTCAGCAATTCATTCACAGGACACACCTTGTATAGTTGCTGGCTTTTTCTGTCTTTTGGCTTTGCCCTTTTTATGGCCATGTCCTTTTGCTTATCCTGGCTGACTAATGACAAGCAGCAATAGCAGCAGCAGCCAGAAGCACGTTGCCAATTCGTCCCCGTTGTCCCGGTCTTTTGTCAACGACTCTTACTCTTAGTCATTGGGCCGCCTCAACAGGCTCCTCCCTGGTACTCCTCCCCACTCCTTCCCTCTCTCGACAACTCCGCTCCGACTTCATTCAGTTCCAGTTCTTTGGCTTTAATGGCGTTTGTCTTCTTGGCTGCCTGGTAAAAAGCCAACTAGGGGCTGTACCCAGTCCAATGGGCAATGCTCAATGGGCGTGTGGCAAGTGGCAGTGGCACTGGCAGTGGCAAGTGGCAAGTAGCAAGGGCCAAAAGCAGGTGCGCATTTTATAACAAAAGCATAAATTATTTCAACTGTCAGCATTGCTTTCATGCGGCTTTCGCCAGCCCAGGACAAAACACTCCGACAGTCGGACACACCCGACAGACAGACAGACCGGTCCGGGTATGTCCTGTAAATGGCACTTGCCTCCATTTATTGTTTGGCTATTGATTTGAATTTGCCCAAAGAATTATACAAGTTATAGTGGAGTAAATAACTGGTTTTCGTATTACTTGTACTTGTTTTAATTGTTTTATTTAGTTTTGGTTTCCATAGAAAGTTGACTCGATTTGTTTATGCAGAATAAATTTATAAAATAAATAATAAACAATGAAAGACATTTCTGGAGTGACAGGATTTATGGCCGTTTTGCTTCATAAAGTTGTTGACTTGAAAAACTTTAAAAATAAATAATTCAGTCTCTCCACTTTTCCACTAAGACTCCGCACTGATCAGTGAGCCAATGAGGCCAAAACGTACTTGGTTTAATTGGCAATCATGTGACTCGTTTTGAGTCTAAATAAAAATTGACACAAATTAATTTGGATTTGGTTTATGATTTGGGTAAATTTGTATGATTACCATTCACGCCAAAGCATCACTAATAACACTCCAGCTCTTATAATTTAAAAAGAGCGAGACAGCAAGTATTGCGAGTGAGTGAGAGACAAATAGATAAGCTAATTTCGTTGATTATTCAATAATGACCTTGTCGAAATCGGCAATTGGTAGTCTGGTCTTAAATATTTATAAATATATGTATGTATTTACTATGTGTAGTTTTAGATGCCAAAAAAGTTGAAATTTATATTTAAATTATGTGCAAATTTGTTGGTCAATTGTGTGAAAATTGGAAAATGAGAAAATTGCATATGGTTGAGGGGAGTTGAATAATTTAGACAATGGTTTAAACAAAAGCTTAAATTTGCCAGCCGCACACACAAATACAAATACAAGAAAATACAATAAATAAATAATTGATTTGTTGTTTAAGCAGACAACTAATTGTGCTTAACTATGGTGTGTTGGGCACACACAGAAATCAAGTGTGTGTGTCTGTGTGATGGTTGTACAAAACAAGTGTTGGATGTATAAAGTTATTGCTGTTTATTTCAAATAAAACATAATTACAATAACCAAAAAAAGAGAGCAAACTTATGCGGTAGTCGCGCAGCAGATGCCCTGGAAAGTTAACTACTTAAGCTTGTACATGTCACTGTTATTCCAAGGCGTGTGTAGGGTAAGCTTACAGCAGTGCAGCCCACTCCACTGCTACTGGATCGCTGTGAGTTCTCTCAAATGCTCTCACCTTGAAAGGGCCAGTGCATGCGTGTGTGCAAGGGAGATGGAAAGCATAGCTCAATGCAACTGAGCAGTTATTATTTCGCCTTTCCTTGCTTCTCTCTATTCGTTGCTCGCGATCAACAAATTAACTGTAAACTTTTTTTGTCGCCTAAACTTGTTGTTTTCTTACACTCTCAAAAATTGCATTTAACTTTGAGCTTACAGCAAAATGTAACACAATTTAATCTTTATGTAGATCTACTTTTTCTTGTAGTGTAAACACACATTTATTTTCCTTTTCTTTGAGTTTTAGTCGCATAGCTATTTTAAAACTCTGTAGCGTTTAGTCTAATATTTGAATTCAAATTGTCTACGCTTAAAAACATACCCACTCAATGAACACTTCTGACTACTGGGTATTGTGAAAACGGAAATTCTATTCCGCAATAATTGAAGCATTGTGCGTAATCAAATAATGTAATATTGCAAAAAGTTCAATTGATTTAATTGCCCTCTCACTTGTGTGTTCTTTTCGTTGTCATTATATAAAACATCGGTAGTTTTGGTAAATTCATCACAGTCACAGTTCAAGCCCAATTGCAAAATGAAGGCAACACTTTTTTTGACCACTGTACTTGTGCTCTTGGCCGCAGTAGTGGTACAGGTAATATTTGAAATAACTCTCGGCTTAAGCTTAGTTTGCAAGGATATTTTGTGGTTTTAAATTGGCAGTGCGATCCGAATTTCCATCAACTGATGAAACAATGCATGGAAGAGACCAAAATGTCGGAGGCTGAGCTAAAGGAATTCATGTCCGGCGGCATGAAGAATACGGCAAATGAGAATCTGAAATGTTATAGCAAGTGTCTGATGGAGAAACAAGGTCACATGGTCAATGGACAGTTCAATGCGGATGCTCTGATGAATACCCTCAAGAATGTGCCACAAATGAAGGATAAAATGGATGAGATTGCCTCCGGCGTAGCTGCCTGCAAGGACATTAAGGGCACCAATGATTGTGATACCGCATTCAAGGTGACCATGTGCCTCAAGGAGCACAAGAGCGCTCATCCTGCAGTTGCCCAACAGGGTTAACCTAAATCAGAACTTTTTCAGTGTGTGTAGATAAATTTGAAATAAAAGTGTAAAGCAATTTTCGGGTGAAGGTTGATTGGATAATCGAACATTTTAAAAATCAATGATTAAAAAGTTTTAGAAACAAGAAAATAATTAAATAAACCTTAAAGCAAGCAGTCTAATGTGATACCTAAAGTGAATAATAATTTGGTTTTTGACCCACTTATTAGCCCATTTAAATAGTGAAATTATTGAAAATTGCAGCTGTAATTGAGAACGATGAAGGATTAGCATATTTGATGGTCCTGTAAGTATTAAAAGGACTTTTTTCCTTGGAAATTTCTCTAAACATTTGCATCTCTAAACAGAGTAGATTTGCTTATCTGAATTGAAATCGATGTGATTGTGTTGTTTCTCAACTGAAATTCCTCGTATTTAGGAGTGTTTTAAGACCAAGCCCAGAATCCTAGGTGACAAGCAGACTGACCAGTCAGATAGACATTGGAACAAATTCCCCAAATGCTGGTTGTTGTTTTTTCTTTTTTTTATTTTGTGAGAGAGTTGAACATGCCCCAGTGCATTCAATGTGTATGTGATTTATCAAGAGTCGCCACAGAATGAGGCACACGCACGGACAGTTCTAGGAAGCAAGTCATTGACAAGCGACAACCAACCTGTTTCCTCACAAGACAAACGCGATGTTGTCTACGAATATCATTTGTCAATTTTAATAAGTTTCAAATCAAGATAATTAAAACAACGCGCAAGCAACTCTCTCGTTCGTGTACGGTTAAAATGCGGGAACTCCGGGAACTGCTCTCCCCGGTAACATTTGCCGGTAACCAGCAACCTTCTCCCTTTAACTTCTCCCGGTAACCGAAGCTGAGAATGCTACGACTCTGGCAATCCTTTCCTTTTTCTTTGGAACATTGTGACACCAATTACCGCTAATAAATCATTTTCACGTGTGCGTCTGTGCGTGTTCACCTCCCTCTCCTCCCTGCTCCCTGCCCTCTTCTCGTAAAGGCTGTGTGTGTTTGAGGGGGGATATAACATAAATCAACGCCATCAGCCTTGCAACGTCAGTTCATTGCACTTGCAGGGGGGTTGAGTTGCTGCTGCTGGACCAGGGCTGCATCTGCCACGACGGCTTGCAGGTTGACAAGCCCTGGCGACACATGATGAGACAACGAAATTTTCCTACGTATGTGTAAAGAAAGCCAAAGAAATTCTTTGAAGGACAGTGAACGCTCCCACTGTGGAACAATACAAGAAGTAGAAGGAAAAAAAATGTGAACTCCCTTCTTCGAACCGTCAATGACAATTTGAAAAAAGTGATTCTTTTGCCTGGCTGCGTGTTAGAGATGGTAGCGTGACTTAATTCGATTCAGTTTGAGCTGGAGGAGAGCATTAGGAAGTCCATATTTTGGCCAGAAATTTGAGGCAGTTTGGGCCAAATAAATTAGTTATACCCTTAAATATTGAAGTTTTTACTCATTCACAGCTGGTCTATTAAATCGTGTCACGGAAGGCACGCTGCCATCTCTAACTCGGTATTTTGCTTGAGCCAAGGCCCGAGCTACTTTGAATTGAAAGGTCGGGTCGTAGTTGGAGCTAAAGCTGGATCGGGTGTAGCCATAGCAGCCGTATGCATACAAATTTGTTATCCCCTTTCCACCCCTCCCCTCCCTGCTACCGACCTGGACACACCGCACTTGAAATTGTGCAGCTTGGCCATGCATATAATGGCCTGGCCTTTTATCAACTAACAAATACACAGGCAACAAAAAACTTTGACGATGGATGACTACAGTCTTTGGCTGACTGTCTGTCCTGCCCTGCACTGGAAAACTCAATTTGAATATTGTTGAAACTGAAAACAACAAAAACTTAAAAGAAGAAGAAGCTGAAGCTGAAGAAAAGAAGCTAAAGAAAAGCCAAACAGCAAAAGCACAGACCGAGTCGAAACCAACTCAAAGTCACAGATGAAGACGATGCCAAAGATGAACACGATGATGAAGATGATGAGGACAATGATGATTAGGAAGTGGAAGAAGTACAAACGTTTCATGTGCCACATGCCACATGATGAAATGCAGTCAAGTTAAAAAGTGTCACTTGAGTTATGAGTTCATTGTTTGTACATAGTTACGATGCCGCAGCAGAGGGGGTAAAAGAGCGGAAAGGGTGTGAGGAGGGGGTGTATGGAATCGTTGAAGTCTCCTTTTCAATGGATATACTGTTGTATATTGTAAAAGTTGCTGTGGATTTGGGTTTAGGCTTTTGTTGTTGTAGATGTTGCTTTATTCCAAAAGGGTTGTTCCTCCGCTCGCAAATGCTTCTTGGTGGTTGCCACTGGAGACCAAAGTGAAGCTGGATGACTTGCCAGTCTTGTTAATAGTCATGTCTCAAAATACAACTATAAACACAGACTATCTGCATATTTAATAATATTTAGCTGTACTGCCAACCAAATTGCAGTTTTTAGCTAAGCTATGATGTCATTTTTGCAGCTAAAAGTTGTGAAAATTGTTTGAATTTGAAAGTGGGAAAGTAATAAACTACATTGCTTTGAAAATCTCCATAAAACTATTTAAATAATAACTCACTCTGACTTATTTAAAATTTTTTTTTATTTCTTTACAGTATTTGCCATCAACAGTTGTTTAAAGGTCTTTTAACATATGTGAGTACTTAAATAAATTCAACGGTGGAAGCTTGATTAATTTTTTAAATCGGTAAGTGCTTAACTTTTTAATTAACCATAAATAAATTATCGTAGTAAGTTGTATCTAAAAACATATAATTAGTATTAAGCTTAACTCTTTCTCATTTATTAAACTAAAATCTCTTGTAGTTATAACTATTTACTATGCTATTCCACAACATTTTTAAAACCTAACGAGCTACACAATTGATAGCTTTAAAAAGCCTTGCCTTCATTTTATTAATCCAATTGAAGCCCTAGTTTTGTGCATTCCCACGGCTTAACCAATTTTATATTGTTAACAATTTCGCATGGAGTTGGCTTAGATAGCTCTTAGACCTCTTTGATAAACCCTAACCTTACATTATAAACATAAATCAACGTGGCTGCTGCTGTTACTGCTGCCCTGTTCAAAGAGCATGCACAGCAAATTGCTAACATCCGGGTAATTTGAATAAAATAGTGTTTATCACTCGGGACACCGACAAACAAAGATGGAAACTGAGGTAGGAATGGAAATAGGTAGAGACACGTCTAGGGAGCAATTAAAACTTGAATAGGTTTTTCTGTTATTTTTTGGTATATATATTTAGGCGCGCTTAATTATGGCAAAGTCGGGTAATGAAGGTATTGAAAAGGCGGTGACACACAACCAATAATTAAATTCTAAACAGAGACTCGAGCTCTGAGACACAGTTTCCCACATCATAAGGATTTAGCAATAAATATAAAATTGTTGGGTTACATTTTCCCGAAAGTATATGTAAATTGCAAGAGGGTAGAGGTCGGTAGGGTAGGGCACAGGAGGGGAGACGGCTTCGTTGCACTCTGTACTGATCCAATGTGGTCGTTACGTGTCTCTGCATCTTGAGCGGGCACCTCGGGCTGCTTTTCCGTTAGTTTTTCCCTAGTGAGGGGGGGACAAAACGTGTACCCGCACATAATTGTGGAAATTGTCGAAAACTAAAGTGTCAACTTTTGGGTTGTAAACGTCGCTCCCTCGCCCTCACTACACTACACTACTCTACCCTACCATACTTCCTCTCCTTTGCTTTCTAATTTGGGCACACGCTCAGCGCCTTTGGAGGAAAACAACAACAAAAGGGCAACTGTCGTAGGGTGTCGAAGGAGGGGAAGAGAAAAAAAAAAATAGCATTTCCGTTTTTCACACAAACATTCAAAGGCAATTTTTCAAAATTGAAATTCATTTCGTATTGAAAGAGGCAGACAACCACGACGAAGGCCTGTCTACGCGTCCATTATTCCTCATATCATCCAATCGTATCTATGGCAATGCATCGCCAAATAAGAGATCGTTCAGTGTTGATAATGCCCCGGGCAAGTGTTGAAAATTACCGAGGGGTGACAAACCGGGTAGACCATTTCCCCTCGACTGATAACAAACTGCACCACGTCCATTCTATATTAAATATCAAGAAGCATATAGGAAGACTGTATTGTTTTATAAACCTATCTTTCAAATTAGTTCCAGTGCTGTGCAAGAAATTGCTTGTTTTGTCACGATTAATCAGATCTTCTTTGAGATTTTGAGTTATCTAAGGCTGAATCAAGTATTTTATTGTCTTGGAAAATAACAGTCAAAATAACTGGGTTTTAAGGGAGTTTATTTTGTTGATTTGGTTCTAAACTATTAGTGGGGATATGTCATAGTATTTAAGTAGCAGTTATTGTTCGAGTTTATTTTTGTCAATTCTCAATTTTATACTCAAGTTTAAGTTAAAGTCTTCAGCGCACACTTAAAATTATTTTAAATAAATCAAAAGGTTATAAATTAAATTTATTTTTTCCCAAAAACCTTTATGCGATTTCAACTCGTTTGGGAAACGTTTTTGACTCACACTTTTGAAAAATCTACCAAATAATCGAATCGTTAGCAAACGAGTTTTTGAGTTGAACCTCAGACTGTGACATTTGTATCAAAATTAAACCAATTTCCCCTCAGCTGATAGGCGAAAAGGTATCAATAGCTGGATACTCATCATCTTCCTCTCTCTCTGTGTTTCTGTCTCTTTTTTGCGCTGTGGAAACACTCGAAATGTAAACAGGACCCCAACAATTGACTGAATGACTGAGTGATAGCATGACATCAGGCCAAACGAACTGATGGACAGACAGACGGACGAACGGACGGATGAACGGACGTAGGTTGTCAATCAAATTGTCGCGAGGGACGCACGCAAATTTATTAAATCGATATGCCGTCAAAATTGAAAGTGGTTCGCTTGGTTTTTGCATGTCTGGGACCTTGACAGGGTCGAAACCCAAAGAGAAAACGGGGAGAGAGTGGCAAAGGGGAGGGACTACACGTAGAGAGCAGACTGTGGAAAGCCCAATCTAAACATTTGCATTGATTGCATTTCGTTGAAAAGTAAAGATACTGTTTGCGTTTTCTTCTTTTTTGTGTAAATATTTGAATGTCGTGTAAAATTTAACAGTTGTTGCCATAAAGAAATTAGTCAGACAGCCAGACAGACGAGGAGAAAGGGAGAGAAAGAGAGGAGGGTCGGTGTGTGGTAAATCTCAAAGTTAGTGGTAGAAATTTATTGTTATTACAAGCGATTTTCTAAAATAATTAATAGCAAGTGTGCGACGACGGGAGACGATGTGTCACAAGCAGAAATTACAGAAATTACAACGAGAACAAAAGGAGGAAACGTAACAGGAAAGGAGGGAGTAGGTCAAAGGACACTGCCAGCAGGACACGTAGAGCGAGAGCAAGAGCGAGAGCGAGATAGAGTTCCCAAAGCAATTGTGCATTTTGTCAATGGGAATTAAATTGGCAGTCGACTCAGCTCATCTCGACTCAACTCGACTCGAATTGAACTCTGATTCAGTTGGAGGGGGGAGGAGAAAAAAGCGGCAGGATATCCTCAAAAGGTGGAGGGGGAGAGGTACCCTTCACAAGGCTCAATTGTGGGCATGTTGAGCTGTGAGCTGTTGTCCAAAATGGATTCGATCGCTCAGTTGGCTGGTCATTCCCATCATTAGCGCCTGTACGTGTCAAATTGATGCTGTTATTGTTGTGCGAGTGTGCGTGTATATGCGTGTGTGCGTGTGTAGTATTTGACATTTAGCTTAGCCGCGGGTGACAAATTTAATGGACGTACCCGAAACATCTTTTGTCAATCGACCCGAGGGTGGTTGCTCTGCAGAAACCCCGAATTTTCTATTGATTTCTGCAACAGAATTTCAGCTATTTGACTATCTAATTACTGGTCTATATATGCTCTATGTATGAAAGCAGACATTTGGCATAAATATTTTGTAAATAAGCAGGGAAATCTCACACAATCAACTCGTTCATTTCATTCAGCTGCCAACATTTGCACTGCGGCCACAAGATAAAGGAATTAACAGACTAAAACAGTTGAATATATGAACCGTAAGTCCCTAGAATTTCACCCTTTTGCTGTCCCCATCTCTGAGTGAGGGGATGACATGTGTTAAGGCGCTGAAAATTCTTATCTTTAGTTCGTGACACACGAATCACACGTACCACATAAATAACATGCTACACAAGATACTTTCTATGCTCTTAGTATTGTTATTATGACAGCAAGATGTGTTTTCAAATACAATTTGAATTTTACTAGACTGTGAGAATTTGGTATGAAGTGTCCTTTTTAGGTAGGAAAAGCTTTTAGCTTTCGGTTTGACAGGCAAAGCTGTGGAAGCGTGTAGGTAACTTGTTTAAATATATTTAAAAAGGAAATGAACTTAATATATAGGTGTGTAGAAAGGTTTCTATTGAAAGTTGGTATTTTTGTGGTATATTTTATGGTATATTTTACTACTAGTTAAAGAAAAGATTGATCAGTAAGTGTTAATTTCTCAGCTTACATATCAGATACATGAAAACATTGATCATCCTTTTATTGCTTTGATAAATCGTGCGTTTTTAAACTAGATTTTTATTAGTTATGGGCTTAAATTTATCACTTAACTATGTAATTGATAATTTGTTTAGTCTTTTTCTGCATAAACTGCCTTATTTGAAAGTCACAGCTCTGTTAAATATCCAAATTTTATAGTTTTCCTGTGTCGTCAACACGTTCGACACGCTTTGCTATAAATCAATTAATTCTGGACAATTTTGTAAGCAAATCGAGCTCGTAAATTATAAACAGCAATTGCCTTGCATACAAAAATCTAGAGAAGGAAACTTGAGTTAACACTTTGAATAAGGTTGGCATTAAATGCATTTGGTTTTTTAGGCATTATCAACATGTCTCTGGGCTCTGACTCTGGCTCTGTTCATTGTAGCCAGGCATGACTTTAACCCATAAGCCATAATCATAACGCTATCTGAGATGTGCGAGCACGAGCTTTCAGTTTGTTCTTTTTTGTATATTTATTTTTTAGGTTCTTTTTTTGAGTTCTGAGTTTTGTTGGCCCTGCTCTCATATAAATTATTTTTGATTGATGTGGCTCGTAGTGCAGCACGTGCAACGAACTCGTTGAAATTCGTCAGAGACGAGAATGAAAAAGGCAAAGAAAACGAATCGTTGAAGAACTGACTGTCTGGATGTTACCCTGCAGGTATTTCTTATGAAAGAAATGGTATCTTTAGTATCAGTTTATAGCAGCAACTACTCCCACTACTTCTACAGGGTATAACTGCTGAAAAACTAAGCAACGCGTTGATGATTAAAATGCAGCCAAGGTTACGTGTGGCATTGTTTGTCTTACCAAGAAAAAATATTATGCTTTAATTGTCTCGGTTTGGTTTTTTTTGGTTATTGCTCAAAACTTATTGTATGATTTTTGAGTTCTCTCTTCGCTGTTCTAGGAATTAACGAGCAAAGCTACGTGCACGGCATTTCACCACAATTATCTTTATGTACTCGGTTCTATGTGCTGCATGACAAAATACCAAAACTGTAGTCTATTTATGAATAGAACTTTGGGCTGATACGTAGCCATTTCAGACGTTTACCGTAAACTAGTTTAGACGCCTGGTAGGCATTTCCAGGAAAGCGACTAGACCGACTAAATGAAAAATTGTAAAATTGTATCTCAAGAGTTGCACGTGTCGAAATTGAAGGCACACTCCAGTTTTCCGACGTTAACTTTGTTTAATGTACTTTCAGGTCTCTTAAAGTGCTATAAAACGCGTTCAACTGCGCGTCTGCTTTTCCTTTTTGCCCCCTCTCCTCTTTTCCCTACTCTTCTCTTGCTTCAATTGGCCAAGAGAGGCGCTTGTTTCACCTGGCTGCTGTTTTTTATTAGACTTGGCCCCAGTCATATATGTAATTGCTATTATTTTTTATTTTGAAAGCCTGTAGGCCATCAGTTTGTAGCCTCGTTTCGGTAGAAGTTTTCCAAGAAGCTGTAGCTGTAGCTAATATTTTCCTCAACTTCTGTTCACTTTCTAGGGAAGGCGTCACAGTTTTTTCTGTGAATGACTTAAGTGCTAGTTACGTGTTTTAATCAATGGCCACAAGCTGAGAAGTTGACGACGACGCTCTGCGTTTAAAGGAAGTCCTGAGAAAGATGCTAAAGATAAATCTGAACAGTTAATAGCAGATTATAAAACCAGAGCTGATAAATTATTATGATAGGCAGTGATTTGTTAACGTTTCGTGAAAACTTACAGTTTACTTGGACTTGAGAAATTTAAGAAACGTACAAAAATTTCAATCTGTTAGTATTCCCCTTAAACAGTGTTGCTCCCTTCCCTGCGTTTCATTCAGATACTTTTCAGTTTTCTTCTATTCACTTGGAATGTATTCTAGAGATTTGCATCGCTTCGTTTTCTTTTCAATCAATTTCGATTTGATAGTTTCTTTTGCCGTATTTTGATTCAGGATTCTTCATTCTCTAGTTTTTTTCCTCCTGTGTTTACAGTGGACACAAAATGCCAACACCAAAAGCTTCTTGTGTTTCGTAACACCTTCAGAGTGTGCTCACTTGTTCTGCTTTAATTGGAAAACGCAAAATGCAATATAGGCGCAAACGAAGAAGGTAAATGGAAAAATGGACAAATGGAAGGAAAATGCAAGCTCAAATGGGAAAGGGCAGCAAATAGAGAGTGGGAAAGAACAAAGCGTCAATAGATCAAAAAACAGACACAGTGCATTCAATCAACGGTAGTGGGAGTTGGCAGGCAGTGAGGGGGGAAAATCGCGAGAAAACTGTGCGATTTTGCCGCCTTCTCCTTTTCCAGCAAATAGGCCTTAAAAATCAGGCAAGGACTCGGCAAAAATCAACAGGAAAAAGCGCAGCGTTCGCTCCACGGCTAAACAAAGTTAGACAAGATTGTGCAACAAACAGTGGCAGGCAGCGAGTAGGGAGGGAGGGGGCTCTGGGGTGCTGTGCTCTCCCAACGGAGTCTTCTTAACTTGCCACACTCACTCAGCCCACTCACCTGTTAGTGCCAGCTTGTTGGCCATGCCTGCATCGCCTGCTCCTGTTGCATGCCCCCTACTATTGTTGTTGCAACGCCCCTGCACCTAACCCTGCCCCCTCTGAATTTCCAGCTGAGTTGTTGCTTGGCGAGTTTCGCAAACTTCTGGCGTTGTGATTGTGTGCGGCATAATTGCATGCGATTATGCTGCCTGCTCAGCTGTGCAATTTATATCATGGGACCAGCCTCAACAACAACAGCAGCAGCGGCAGCAGCAACAATAACATCAACAACGATAACAACAAGCTAAAGAACAGCAAGAAGAAGACTAGAGGCAGGAGTAGCAGGAGGAAGAGGAAGAGCTACAACAGCAACAACAATAATAATAACAAGAGCACAAGTTTAGCTTCAGCAATCTTCACACTTGCTGGCAAAGCTTGCAGCTTCAAGGTGTACAAAGTGCACAGTGGTTACAAAACGAGGCTAAGTAAACAATTATTAAAGACTGTGCCGAGTAACTAAAGGTATTTAAACAGCAAGAAGCTGTGAACAGAATTTGTAGGAGAATTTTATAGAAGATTAATGTAGAAAAAACAAACGCGACTTAAATGGGATTTATTTAGTTGATTAAGTAAACTTGGTTACCAATTATATTTAAAGTTTATAAATACATTTAGTTGGTGTTAGGCATATTTTAAGCCAGTAAATTCATATTTTTACGAAAATTTCCATATATTTTATTGACTTTATTTATTAAAACATTTTTGGAATTTTTGACCCATTTAATTTTCCACTTTTAGTTCTAGTTAAGAAAATAATGCACTTTACTTAGCTTTTGTATTGAATTTCAGCTGTAAACTTCCATCTATATCTTTTTATATAATTCAAAGCTCACTTTTAAATTCAAGTGATGCTCTTATCACTGCACTTGTTCCACTGTGCAGTGGTTGCTCAATTTGCTCGCATCCTGTTGTACCACCACACACGCCCTCCTCCGCTCTGCGCCTCCTTTTTCCAGCGCCTGTCAATTTCAGCTGCCGCTTTTGCTGCTGCCCAGCACCGAAAATTTGTTTTTAGTTCAATTTTTGGTCAAAATTTTCTATGTCCGGTCGTGAAACTGGCCTGGGCATATTTTATATCAACTCGGTGGTGGTGCTGTGGTTATCGCCCCGATAGTGGGATAAAGCTTAGGATGAGGAATGAGCCTGCAATAGCGACAGCATTTGCCATTTGCGCAATTTGTTTTGAGCTCTTGCCTCATGACAAATTCCAATTCCCTTTTTTTTTTCCCTCATTTTTTGGGCAACTGCAACAGACTTGATAATGGAAACGAGGAATCGAACGGAGAATGAACCCAAACTGAACCCAAAACTAAATTCGAACCAACAATTGTCGCTCCATGTCGCTCCATTGAATTGGAATCGCTTTAGGGATGTCGGCCTGTAATCGAAAATATTGTTATGCATCACTTTTCTGTCGCACTTTTGGTAATTAAACATTGCCAATGCATTTTATTGTCCGCCCTTTCTGTCTCTAATTATTTATGCATACATCATCAGGTCACACACGAGCATTGAGAAATTTATCGGACAATTTAATGCACATTTAGTTAAACATAAATAAAGATATAAAAATTCATTTCTTTGAGCAATAAATTGAAATATAATATCATGACTATAGTACTCCGCTATCACAGACACACGCTGATAACCCTTGATCTGAGAGTTCTTGCTTTGTGTAACCCACAAATAGAGCAGATAATACATGGTGGGCGCGTCTTTCCCCAGAGATAATGTCTGCACTGTGGTGGACTATCAGTAGGTCGTTGGCACTATAATAAATATGCCTAGCTGCAGTTATTAAAATGTCTGAACCGCTGAATTTTCAATGGCTAGAAATTAATATACATTTTATTTTTTGGAAATTGTTTTTGGTAATCTAATGAAGAAACTTAAAATTAAATTAATCTATTGTAGATTTTGTATAGCTTTCAATATCTATGCTCACAAATTTGTATTGCTGCTTTTTCCGCTCATTTTGCTGCTGCTACTGGCGACGCTGCTGCTCTCAGTGTCATTGTCAGCTGCTTGTTGCAACTAACTGAATATGAGGTAGCATTTTGCGTAGTTGCTATTTTTGCAGTCTCACACACACACACACCTATATGCATGTGAGAAAAGCATAGTAAAATGGAAAACAAGTTGAACAAGTTTCCAACACCTTTTGCAGCAGCCAAAAAAAAGTAGAGATAAAAAGGAGACGAGAAAAAAGAAAAACAAAGGAAATGTGTGCTGGGAGACGACTTCGGGAGAGGAGCATGGTAATAGAGGGAGTACAAAAGCCAAAGGAAGGGGCTGGGGATGGTGCTAACTTAGTTAGGACGGGAGCGTGGTGGGAGTAAGGGCAGCTCTTCTGCACCTTTGGCAATTTACTTGGCTTTGTAGATTTGTTGCCGCTTGTTGACGACTGCCAAGGACTAGAGACCGTCGTGTGTGTGTCTGAGAAGTCTAGCACACTAACCGCCTCCCGCACTCCCTCCCCCTCTGCCTCCCAGTGGACCGCAAACATCTTCCGGTCATGTGTGGGCGATGGTTTTTCCGTCTCTTGGCAGTTAATGAAAAAGTTGCCATGAATAATAAATGCATTAGAGAAACTTGCAACAAACAAAAGTTACGTTCTCTGTGGGTGGATCACAGACAGAGACAGAGACGCAGATACAGATACAAATATATCTTGTGCTTATAACTAAATGATAAATAATAAATAATACATTTTTCAAATGTCGAAAAGTGGCAAATGATGCTCTAAGCATGTTTACTTCAACTTATTATAGCCAACTTGGCCTTGGCCTTTAAGATTGAAGCAGAGCAGAGAAAAATGGTAAATAGATGAGGAAAATTCAACAGTTTTACGCTGGCTATCTATAGATACAGATACTTAAGATTAACTTCAAGCGGCTGCTGCTCGTTCTAAACACTCTAAATATAAACTCGGTTCTTTGCACTTGAGACTCGCGCATAGCCCTAATGTATCTTAGAGTGTGTGTATCTTAGAGTGTTCGCACGAGTGTGTGTGTGTATCTGTATATCCTTGTCTGGCAATGTGTTAAACATCTTTTAGCGTTGACAAAATTGCATGCCACCCTGCTGCCCCCCATCCCCGCTGCCTTGCAGCTGCAACAATTAGAAGTTGCCTCGCAATAGGAAACGTATCTGACGGATGCGCCTTCAAAATTGTTCCTGCAGATACAGTTGTTGTTGCTGGTGGCGGCGCGTGTAGCAACAACAACAATAAGAAAACTACAGTTTAGCTGAGTGTTGAGTGATGTGTTGAGCGAAAGAGCGAACTGAGTGCAAGAGCGTGGAGAGTGAGTTGGCAGAGAGAAGAGCAGAGAGCGCAGCTTAGGCACATGATAAACATAAATTTAGAAATGCAACATGAACATGAACATAGAAAACTCCCGCAGCGTTAGCTTCATTTGGTTTATATTTTGTTAAATATATTTATTTATATATTTAAATGAGTGTTTCCTTATGCTTCGCTAAGATTTATGAACAAATTTACCTTTATATTATTTAAACAACATTTTATTTAAAATATTTTTCTTCTTAATTAATGCTGTTTAAATAGGTTGCACCGCTTTGCATAATTTACCAACAATTTATCAATTGAAAACTCACTCAATAAAAACCACTCAAATGTTGCTCTTATTTTGCACTGCACACTAGCGCCATTTGGCATTGCAGCGGTTCCAAATGGTACTAGCTCTAGACACGCAGAGAGAGTGAGAGCGCACAAGAGCGGCACAAGCGTGAGAGAAACCACAATTCGTTTGCCTTTGACTAAATACAAGCCGAGCACATGCGCCTCCTTCGTGACGAATGTCGCTCTCGTTGACGTTCTTGTTCTCGTACACCCTCTCCCTCTCTTTCGCTCTCTCGTGCTTGCTCTCTGCCTGTGTATTGCTGTGCCACTCTCACGCGTGTGCTGAGCGCGCTCGTGTTGCGGCAATTGTAATTTTCGTTAGTCAACGCACAGTTGGTTTGACAAACCAGCAAACAGTTCGAGTGCGAGCGCCGTACGGTACGGACGTGTAAAGCACGCACAAATTACAGTTGGAAAAAAACGCAAAACGCTAAAGAAAATTCCCCCAATATCTAAATCAAAATTCTAAGTGATGGAAAATTGAATGAAAATTATACAGATTGAAAATTTTTATTGAATTGCAAGCAATGCAGTGATGTGTGCTACAAAGAAATAAATTAAATAAAAATTAAAAATAATTACAGCAAATTTCAATTAAACCAATTAAGTGAAATTCTCTCTGTGTGTGCGTGTATTAAAGCAACGACAACAACAGTGAAACAAAACAAAAAAAAAAAACAGCGACTAAAAATGTCAGAAAACTGAAGGCAGTGTGCAACGCCATAGATACCCTAGAAAATCAAATTATAATTCCCCACAACGACGTGTGCACAACAATCCAAACAACAAGAGAATGGAGCCAAGGCTTGTCCTGCTCCCGCTGCTCATACTGCTACTGCAGCACCTAGGCGGCTCTCAGGCAGCTTTGATGCCCAAGGAGCAGCCAGGTGGCGGAAGCAGCAGCAGCGGTGCCGGCAGCACAAGCAGCAGCGCAGCTAGCGCCATGTTAGGCGGAGGCGTGAGTCTGTCCAGTGATTATACCTCCTTGTTGGCAGCCTCACTTCCGGTTGCCTCGTCTCCGGCCCCAGCGCACAGTGGGCCCGTGAACCAATGCACCTGGACGTACAACGGCAGCAGCGGCGTTCACTGCGCCTTGCGGCTAATTGAGCGCCAGCCGGGACTAGATTTACAGGGCGCCGATGGCAGCAGTCAGCTGACCATCAAATGCAGTGACCTTTATCTCTTCGAGTCCACGCTGCCCATAGCGGTCTTTGCTCGTCTCCAGACGCTGGACACGTTGCGTTTGGAGTCGTGCAAATTGCTGCAGTTGCCCAACAATGCCTTCGAGGGACTGACCACACTGAAATCCCTCAAGCTGAGCACACGTAATGCCGAGTGGGGACCAGCCAAAGCACTGGAGCTGTACCCTGACTCGCTAAATGGTCTGAAACAGCTGACGGAACTCGATCTGAGTGACAATAATCTGCGAGCTCTGCCCGGCGGTTTCCTCTGTCCGGTGGGCAATCTGCAGTCCCTAAACTTGACACGGAATCGCATTAGAACAGCAGAGCAGCTTGGATTCGCTGATATGAATTGCAGTGGCTCTGCAGCCGGTAGTGGCAGTGGCAGCGAATTGCAATTCCTCGACGCGAGTCACAATGAACTGAGGTCCATCACGGAGAGCTGGGGCATCTCGCGGCTGAGACGCCTGCAGCATCTGAATTTGCAGCACAACAACATCTCGGAGCTGTCGGGTGAAGCGTTGGCGGGTTTGGCGTCTCTGCGGATTGTCAATCTGAGCAACAATCATCTGGAAACGCTGCCCGAGGGTCTCTTTGCCGGCAGTAAGGAGCTGCGAGAGATTCACCTGCAGAACAACGAGCTCTACGAGCTGCCAAAGGGTTTGTTCCATCGTCTGGAACAGCTGCTGGTGGTGGATCTCTCCGGCAACCAGTTGACATCGAATCATGTGGACAACACTACGTTTGCTGGGCTCATTCGACTGATTGTGCTCAATTTGGCCCATAATGCGTTGACCCGCATCGATTATCGCACCTTTAAAGAGCTTTACTTTCTGCAGATTCTCAATTTGAGAAATAATTCAATTGGGCACATCGAGGATAATGCCTTCCTACCACTCTACAATCTGCATACACTCAATCTCGCTGAAAATCGTCTGCACACCTTGGATGACAAACTCTTTAATGGACTCTACGTGCTGTCCAAGCTCACGCTGAACAATAATCTGATTAGTGTCGTGGAACCAGCTGTGTTCAAGAACTGCTCCGACCTAAAAGAACTGGATCTCAGTTCGAATCAGTTGAACGAAGTGCCGCGTGCTCTGCAAGATTTGGCCATGTTGCGTACGTTGGATCTCGGCGAGAATCAAATACGCACCTTTGACAATCAGAGTTTCAAGAATCTGCATCAGTTGACGGGTTTGCGATTGATTGATAACCAAATTGGCAACATAACCGTGGGAATGTTTGCGGATTTGCCTCGGTTGAGTGTGCTTAATCTCGCCAAGAATCGCATACAGAGCATTGAGCGGGGAGCTTTCGATAAGAACTACGAATTGGAGGCGATTCGTTTGGACAGGAACTTTCTGTCGGACATCAATGGTGTTTTTGCCACTTTAGTCTCTTTGCTCTGGTTAAATCTGTCGGAGAATCATTTGGTGTGGTTCGATTACGCCTTTATACCCTCCAATCTCAAGTGGTTGGACATACATGGCAACTACATCGAGGCCTTGGGCAACTACTACAAGCTGCAGGAGGAGATTCGCGTCAAGACCTTGGATGCAAGTCATAATCGAATTACAGAAATCGGTCCCATGTCCATACCCAACACCATTGAGCTGCTGTTCATTAACAACAATCTGATTGGCAATGTGCAACCGAATGCCTTTGTGGACAAGTCGAATCTGGCTCGCGTGGACCTCTATGCCAATCAGCTGAGCAAACTGCAGTTGCAGCAACTGCGTATTGCTCCGGTCGTGGCTCCCAAACCATTGCCCGAGTTCTACCTAGGAGGAAATCCGTTTGAGTGTGACTGCACCATGGATTGGTTGCAGCGCATCAACAATCTTACGACTCGACAGCATCCGCGGGTCATGGACATGCCCAACATTGAGTGCGTCATGCCACATGCACGTGGTGCTGCAGTGCGTCCACTGAGTGCACTGCGTCCTCAGGATTTCCTCTGTCGCTACGAATCCCACTGCTTTGCCCTGTGTCACTGCTGTGACTTTGATGCCTGCGATTGCGAGATGACGTGTCCACACAACTGCACCTGTTACCATGATCAGATTTGGTCCACGAACGTGGTGGACTGTGGCAATCAGTTGACCATGGAGTTGCCACGACGTGTGCCCATGGACTCCAGCATCGTTTATCTCGATGGCAACAACTTCCCCGTTCTTAAGAATCATGCATTTATCGGCAGAAAAAACTTGAAGGCGCTGTATGTGAATGGCAGTCAAGTGGCGTCCATACAGAATCGCACGTTCGCCAGTCTGGCAACGCTACAGCTCCTGCAGCTGTCTGACAATCGACTGCAGACGTTGCATGGCTACGAATTTGAGCAACTTTCGGCACTGAAGGAACTTTACCTGCAGAATAATCAATTGGAGAACATTGAGAATGGCACACTGGCACCACTGGTCTCACTGGAAGTGCTGCGACTCGATGGCAATCGGCTGGTCACACTGCCCATCTGGCAGCTCCACGCTGCACACTTTGGCCAGCGTCTGCGTGCCATTTCCCTGGGTCGCAATCAGTGGAGTTGTCGCTGTCAGTTCCTGCAGGCCCTCACCTCCTACGTTGCGGACAATGCGCTGATTGTGCAGGATGCCCAGGACATTTACTGCATGTCCTCCAACCTCGGTGGCAACTACGACGGTGCCTCAAGTGGCTCTTCGTCTCCACAGAAGCGGGAACTGGACTTTAACTCGACGGGAGCAGCCTGCACGGATTACTACTCCGGTGGATCGATGCTTCAGCACGGCATACCAGAGTCGTATATACCCTTGCTGGCAGCTGCTCTGGCGCTCGTCTTTCTGCTCGTGGTCGTCATCATTGTGTTCGTTTTCCGTGAGTCCCTGCGGATCTGGCTCTTCGCCCACTACGGCGTGCGGGTCTTTGGTCCTCGCTGCGAGGAGTCGGAGAAACTGTACGACGCTTTGTTGCTGCACTCGGCGAAGGATTCGGAGTTTGTGTGCCAACATTTGGCCAGTGAACTGGAGACGGGTCGTCCCTCGCTTAGGGTGTGTCTGCAGCATCGGGATCTCGCCCACGATGCCACCCATTATCAGCTGCTGGAGGCAAGTCGCGTCTCGCGGCGTGTCGTAATTTTGCTCACTCGCAATTTTCTGCAAACCGAGTGGTCCCGCTGTGAGCTGAGGAGATCTGTGCACGATGCTCTACGGGGCAGGCCACAGAAGCTGGTGATCATCGAGGAGCCGGAGGTGGCCTTTGAGGCGGAGAGCGACATCGAGTTGCTGCCGTATTTGAAGACCTCGGCGGTGCATCGCATACGTCGCACAGATCGCCATTTCTGGGAGAAACTGCGGTACGCTCTACCTGTGGATTATCCTACCTATCGGGGCAATAACTACACCCTCGATTTGGATCACAATCACGAGCGCATCAAGCAGCCGGCGAGTCCAGGGCTACTCTACCGCCAGGCCCCACCTCCCGCCTACTGTGGGCCAGCGGAGGCGGCGGCGGCGGCTGCTTCAGCTGCTACGGCTGCCGAGCAGAACTATTCTACGGCTACCACGGCCACGCCCAGTCCGCGACCGCAGCGTCGTGAGGCGGGAGGAGGAGTAGCTGGGGGCGTGTCCGTTGGGGGCACACATCATTTGCATGCGCAGTATTATCAACATCATGGCGGCATGCGTCCGCCATCGGAGCACATCTACTCGAGCATAGACTCGGACTACTCCACGCTCGATAATGAGCAGCATATGCTGATGATGCCGGCGCCAGGTGGCGCCACAGCGCACGATATGCAAAGGGCACAGACCTGGCGACCACAGCCAAAGCAGCAGCAACAACAACAACATGCAACAGGCACACTCGGTCCAGCCTCGCTCATCAAAGCGAGTCCTCAACAACAACAGCAGCAGCAGCAGCAACAACAGCAGCAGGCGAGTGTTTCGGGTCAGCAACAAGGTCCACATGTCCAGGCGTATCTCGTATAGAGTAGAGCGAGGCAACGACAGCTACAGCTGGGGTAAGAGGAGGGAGCGAAGCGTAGTGTAGAGTGCGGAGCTCGTAGTTCGTGTTGACAGTGATTTCTTTAGGGACTGGTTCCTGTGCATCATTTTAATTACTAAAATATGTGCGAGTTAAATTAAGAGAAAGAGCAAGAAAGAGTGAAAAGCGAGAGCACAAGAGAGGGAGAGAGAGACGGGAGAGCAAAAGAGGGAGAAGGCGAGTGACAAGTGTGCAGCAGAGAACCCCAAAACGGAAAGGTCTGCTCCCAAAAATCCCCCCGTACAGCAGGAAGTGCGCACAGCGTAACAAATATTTTGTTTAGCCAGTGTAAAGTCATTTTAGTTGCACTAAACAAACATAAATCCAAGTACATTAAACACACACACACACACATACACTTGAGATACACAAAGCTAGCAGATACAAGATACAAGCTACAATTGCAGTTGCATTTTGTGTGCCATGTGTGTTTGTTTATGTAACAAGTTGCATGACTTGTGTGTAGCAACGAGATAGGAAGACACAGAACACAGCAGGACGGACAAAATAGCTAGAAGCGGAGTGAGACAGAGAAAGGGAGGGGAGAACAGAGGGGAGTTCCCTAACATTGTCAAGCTGAAAAGTTTTGTAAAGTTACCAGTCAAGTGGAACTTTTGTTTCTTGTGGTTATTCCGTCTCTCTTCTCTCTGCTCTGCTCTCAGAAAGAGCAACAGAAACTCTCAAACTCAACCTCAAACTCATTCATTTTCATTTTCACATTTTCTTAGCTGAAAATGCGTTTAGAGCATTTCTCGGATAACTTTTTAATATGCTTTTAATCAGTTCAGGACAAGCAACAACAACAAGCTTAAGATTTATGAACTTAAAACTTGTAACTCAGATTTTGTGACGGGCAAAAGCGAAATTCGTTTGTATTTCTGTGGGAAAGTCTTGCATTTAAATAGTTTTATTAAGTAAAACAGTTGGGTTAAGCTACAAATTAATTGTGTATATGAGCATGAGAATTATTGGAATTAAAGCAGAGATTTTTATAGACATACAGAATTTGTAACGCTCAAAAGAAATATTTTCTGGAGTATTTCCTTAATTTAAAGCTCAAACCATTCAGTTTTTTGATGCTTTACTTATTTAAATCCCTTCTGCTCACACTGTCCCTGCCCTCCGCTCTGAACTGCTCTCCCAGTGCTTGCCCTTTTGTAAATAGATAAAGAGAATAAAAAAAGAAAACTTGATATGCCTAAAATAGAGTTATGCCTAGATGATAAGCAAATGCCACTGCAAATACGTAGTCTCCTAAAATTAATTCAATAATCACATTCAAACACTTGTAAACACACACACACACACACTACGAGAAAAAAGAAATGAGAAGTGAAAACTTGTGTAAAATTAGCTAGCAAACGGTAAAAAAAACTTGAAAGAATAATACAAAAAAAAAATAATACTAACTACTGCAGAAAAAAGCTCATTTTAAACACTTACGCTTACCAAAATTATTGTAATAATAATAATTATAATAATAATGATACAGATAGTTGGGTTAAAGAGAACTTTTGCAAAAGATACTACATGGCGTATACACAATATATAAATACATTAAAATACTACAAATAAAAGTAAATAAATATATATATGTGACTGTAAAGAAAACAAAAACGAGATAAAATACTAAAAAACTGATATTATATAACTATATGAGATAAACTTTATATAAATGTAATGGTATATATACACACACACACAGACACAATGTTTAAACAAAAACTGCCTATAGCAAGTAATTTAAAAGCAAAACACTTTAAAGCATTTATTTCAAAGCAACAAAATACCAGAAAAAAATACTAAATGTAATGTTTTATGGTTCATCATCAAACTCGCCTACTCGTCATTAAATATTTAGCAAAACAGTTTCAAAAACCTAATAACACAAGCAAATTTCAAGCTATCGATAAAACTAAGAACCAGCTAAGTTAGTAAGAGAGAAGGCTAGTTAGTTAGAAGAAGATAGAAAGAGGAGGGAAAGAGAGGAAGAGGAAATGGAAACACTTGTACCAGTATATAAAAAAAGCCCAAAACTGTTATTTATTTTTATTTTGTATAAAACGTAAGTTATTATTTAATGCCCACTCTATATAATGTGTACTATCTATGGATAATTCTCGATAATTCTTGTGAATAACTATTTATATATTGATATATACATACATATATATTATATACATCTATGTACGACAAACAACAAAGATATTTTTCTGTTTCGCAAGCGAACAAATGCAAAAATGAAATGAAAAACCTTTTTTTAAAAACTTAAAAATATCGTGATGTTTTTTTCATATTAATTTTTGGATGATGATTGGAATTGGGATTGGAATTGGAAGTTGGTGTTTTGTTTATTTGCAGGCTGGCTTTTTGTTGTTCGTTTTGCTAATTTAATTCATCATGCACATGAGTTGCTCTTTTTTGTAATCCTCAACACGCAGTTGCGGCAACCATGGCGCTAGCATGGTTGCCATCAAACTGAGGGCGGTGTGCAGGGGGCACAGTCGGCGCTGGTGGCCTGTCAAAGTCAACTGAGCAAACGTAACTCACAGAGTGATAAATCATTCTTTTTTATAATAAAATATATATGAAAACCAAAATACAAATGTGCCGGCCTTACCCCCTACCAAACCCCTCTACTATCCACTACCCCTCTTGCAGTACGCCGTTCCTGGCTCTGCATAGTTTCACAGTGGTTGGCTCTATACAACGGACTCGTCTCTGGTGTCTGGTCTGTCAGTTTGCGGAGTGTTTGTCTGCCTAAATGACGGCATGTCTGTGCATCACATTGAAGGGTAGCAAATACACACCGACACACACACCGACACACACACACACACAGAGCGACTCACACTCTTAGTTCTATGACGTTTTGGCATTTATGGCAAGCTTAACTCTTGAGTGCTACCAAAGTGCGATATGCGTCTAAGTTAAACGCACAGCGAAAAGAGCTGACTAACTGTACCCCAGACAACGCCGACTGCCGACAGTAACTGCCGCTAAACAGTAACCACTTGCAAAAGCTGAAAGATACGAGCACTTGTCAAAAGGTAACCCCGACCTTAGCCAAGAATCGTTTGTGCCAAGTGAAAGGTAAGTCAACAGCTATAAACCAACTGCATTCTAAACCAGAACTTGTACAGAACTTTATCAAAGTAACACTTGGAACTTGTATTTAAAGGCCATTAAATTAAAAAACTGCTATAACTAGTTATATATTTTAATTAGTAAATTCATTGAGCACTTTTTGGAGTGTACCCCTTTGAGGGAAATTTTATTTAGCCCCCATTAATTAGCCACTATGATGATTAAACTAAGTGCTTCATTCTAAGCTTTCAAATTAGAAAGATTCTCTTCACTTTAGTGGCAAGTGCTAAAAAGTAGCCCAGAAAAGTTGCAGTTAATTTCGTTTAGAATGACCGAAAAACGTAACGAAAAACGAAAAACGATTTTAAAACTGAGTGGAAATGGACTTTCATTTGTTTGTTTCCTCCCCCTTTTGCACCTCCCTTGTTGTGTGACTCAGTTCCCCCTTTGGTCTTGGGAAACTTTTTTAATTTGCTTTCATTGAGGTTGTCGTTGGCTGTTTGCGTCAAAAGCTCTCGTACAACTTGCAACTAATAGAATTACAAAACCTACAAAGAAACAACACACACACGCGGAGTAACAACACAAACACACACACACACATATGTACATACGAAGACTAGCGTGTTTTGGTACCCTCCGTTGCACGTAACTATAAATGCGTATCTAGATACAAATGCAGGGGGATAGCTAAGGTTTTTAGGGTATGCCAACTCCGAGTTTCGGAATTTTTCCGTAAAATTCATTTAACAATTTCTTAATTGTTTGCAGATACGCATCTGGAGCAAAGTTTTGAGCAGGGGCAAC
Source organism: Drosophila dunni (assembly GCA_018152125.1). Classification (NCBI taxonomy): domain Eukaryota; kingdom Metazoa; phylum Arthropoda; class Insecta; order Diptera; family Drosophilidae; genus Drosophila; species Drosophila dunni. The sequence goes on along the minus strand of JAECXC010000339.1, from coordinate 15,642,411 downwards.
ATTTCCAGGGCCACTTTAAATCAATGTGGGCTAAAGTAAAGCAAAAGACCTAAATAAGTGTAATATCTGTATCTGTATCTGCTACTTTTCTTTCTTTTCTTTGCCGCTTACTGTCTAGAGCCATATTACTTACTAGGCAACTGATCAAAATTCAATACGTGTTGCAAATATCGAATTTCCATCAAAATAAGAAACAAAAACAACAACCATAAAAAACATTTTGAGGGTTGCACAAAAAAAATATATATCTATCTCTACGTATTTCTCATATGGGAAAATCGAGAGAGAAAAAAATATATATAAACAGCGTCGTCTTTTGGGCTCGCCTGCTTATTATGATAATAAATTTTTATGCAGCAAGAAATAAAACTGAGTACAGGATAGAGAGAGCGAGTGAGGAAGAAAAATATTAAATAAAAAAGTATCTGAGGCGCCCACACACCAAGATTGTGTAGGATTGAAGGGGGGAGAGACCAGAGGGCTGAAGCGTAACGTAAAGTGAATTAAATTGAATTGAAAACTGTAGCAAAATAATAATATAAAAAGGGCTTCAATCGGGGCAAGTTTAAACGCTTCAAACCCCTACAAGTCCCGATTCATTTCGACTCTGCCGGACCCTGTCAGCACTTGCAATCAAATTATTTAAATGTAATAAAAAAGGTTCGCAAAATATTTGCGAAAGAGACGACAACAACATTCTCTGGTGTCAAATGTCTGGACAGAATGTGGAACAATATTTTGCATACAGATTTTTGTAGCCCAGACAAGCGTACGAAACCTACAAAACCTACACACACTCTCTTGTAGATACACAAATTGTTGCTGTCGGGCATTTATTTTTTTCCATTCTGTTGTTGTGTTTTTCCGTTTATCTGCGACATTTTCTTTATGTATTTGTCATACATAGGAAAAGCGCTTTTCGTCACGTACCGCGCACAGAAATAGGCAAATAAATCTGTGAAATGAACGCTTTGGTAACTATAGATGCCCGCCTTCTATTATGTGTGTACTCTTCGCACATATTGAGATACATTTGTATCTCGACAACAACGACGACGACGGCGACGACACAGTTTCTATTTCTCTGGCACATAAACAACGGCACAAAGGTGAAAAGTTCAATGTAACATTGTGCAAATCAAACAGTCTCTGTCTCTACAATTTCCGCCTACACTTTGGCTTTAATTTTCCTTTGCGATTTCAGTGTTAAATATCAGAAATGTTTTCAATTTGTTTTTTGTTAACTGCGTAAATTATTGACTGAGAAAAGACAAGGAAATGGCAGATAAAGTTTACTATATTTAATACTAATGTTTTATAAATAAATTGAGGCAAGTCTTCGCTCGTTTTTAACACAGTTAATCAACTTGTTTAGCACTTTTGCCATTCAAGATTTAAATGCACTTAAATTAAGCGTAATACAGTAAAACCTCAGTAACTCTACACCAGTCACTATACATTTAAAAGTAGCTAGCTTAACTACTTACGACTTTTGGGGTTACTTTTTGGTACACACACTCAAGTGTGCTCAAGGAACGCTTTCAACTTTGACCTGATGTGAGTTTGCTGCACTTTAAAGCCTTTAGCATACTAAAAACCAAACAAAGGCGACACTCACACAACACAAACAACAACAACAATGAGAGCAGTAATAACAACAACAGGAAAAACAATTAAAAAAGGTAACCCGAAACGAGGCAGAGCAACACTGAACTTCTCAGCCATAATTTGTAATTGTTTGAGCCCACGCAAAAGACAATATGAAACGACAACAACAACAAGAAGAAGAACAAGAGCGACGGCAATAACAAGGACAACAATAACAACGACAACACGGTAAGGACAAAAGTGTAACAGTTTTTTATTGTTGTTGTTAAAAACAACAAACAAAAATTAAAACACATGTGCACAAGCAAACAAACCAAGCGGCGACACATGTGGGGCATGCCACACACGCACACAAACAAGTAGAACCCTTGCCACAGCACACATGCAGATTTGTCAACGTGTGTGTGTGTGTGTTTTCTTACATTTGATACCCTGGAGAAGTGTTTAATGTGAGGGTGTAGACAAAAAGTCACTAAAAATATACAGATGTAAAAAAAAGGGTATCCGTTAGTTGCTTCTACCCCACTGCTGCTCATATCCTCTTTTTCTGTATGGAGTAAATGAACCCAGCAAGCCAAAACAAATAATTACGACGAGTAGGGGCACAACAGCAACAACGACAGCCATAAGAACAACAACTACAGTAAACGCCAGCTAAATGCGAAGAGGATTCGCCAGGCAGGACAAAGCTCTGCTGAGTCCTGCGACATTTTCCTCCCGTTCGTTGAATGTTGAATGCGTCGCTGAATAAATGCTGACAATGGACGTGAAATTATGACAAACACACACAGTCACACACAGTCATACACACGCACACACACACTCGCACACACATGGCAATAGCTGTCAGTTTTATGTATGTGTTTGCGTCGTCTGTTGGCACTTGTGACATTTGCGTTATGTCGAGGCCCTTTTGGAGCTTATTAAATTGGCCAAGCTTAGCACTTGGCTGAGAGCCTTACTTGGTCTTGGGTTTGGGTCGGGTCGAGTCGAGTATGGGCCACAATTGGGTTGGATTCAATTTGGTTAACTGCTTGAGTAGAAGTCTAGTTGTTGTTGCTAATCCTCAAGCAAAGTGAGTGAACTTAATTATATGTATGTACTATATCGGGGTTTACTTTCATTATCTACCCACTTCTAGTTCTTTTTATAAATTTATGATTTATAGAGTTGTTGTTACTTATAAATAGGCTTTGATTATTTGATTACCAGTCATCAACCTATGAAAAAATAATTTCTAGTTTCTTATCGACTTTTCAAGCATTAAGAGTTGAGAGTTTTCCAAAGCTTTTCTTTTTTATGAGCTTGTTAGCCTATGGACTACTATTTTCATCACAAATGGAAATATTTTTGTGTTGCCCGCATATTTTGCTGAAATTGCACTTTTCACTGCTGATATGTTATTTTTCTGATAACATATTGGGCCAATGATTTGAGCCAGCAACTTTTACTCACCGAAAAAATGGAGTAATAAAAAAGAAAAATCAATATGTTGAGAGCATGGAGTTTGTCTTTAAAGTCAGAGGGAGAGGCACAGAAGAGGTGCTCCTTAAAAAAAGCAGAAGTAAAGAATGAGCAAAAGAAAACAAGTTTAATGAGCCGGCTGCTTCAGTTGATGGACGTCTTACACGCAATGCAAGCGTACGATTGGGCACAGTAGGAGTAGCAGCAGGGAGAGGGGTAGCAGAGGGCAGGGCCAGGACGACACCAAACATGTCCTTTGCTTATTAAATTTCGTTGAGCAAGTATTGAGGGCACCCCAAGTAGAATGCAAGCAAAGGAGGAAGAAAAAAAAAACAAAACGCAAACAAAGCAAAGTCAGAAACTGCCCAGGACAAGACAGGACAGGACAGCACATGAAAAGACAGGCACACACACGCAAGAGTGAGATAGATAGTTAGATAAAGCTGGCTAAAACAGGCGGTCTGGGAATACACACTACACTGGGGCAAAAACGCATAAAACGGAGCAATGGGATTGAAGAAGACAATTCAATTGAAAAAAGGCAAAAAACGATCGATAATCTCACTCGGCACTGCTGACACTGACCGCACATGCTAAGCACAAACTGCAGTTGGTCACTCGGTCTTAGCCTTAAAGACAAGACAAGCTGGTCGAGTGTGTGTGTGTGTAAGAGTATGTGTGTTTGCTATTTAATTCAGTTTACTTAGCGCCAAGGCATTGGGGCTCCTTCTAAGCAACTTCAACGAGTCTCTCAACGAGTCTTTCGAGTCTCTCAAGGCGCTCAAGTCGCTCAAGTCTTCGCTCTTCATTCTCTTGACGCTTAAATGCTGCTTTCTTAATTTTGTTTGACTTTTGCTAAAGTTTAACGATAGTCTTACATGTCTTACACTCTAAGCAAATGCAGACACACTGGGCCAAGATACTTGCAAAAGATTGAGCACTGAAGAGGCAGCCAAGCAAAACTTGTAGTGCAGAATGTGTTTTGTTCTAGGGAATGTGTAGTCGAGCACTTTGGTAATCACTCATAATAAACGGCATTTGTCAAAAGCAGGTATCGATTTGTAGCAAGTTTAAGCTGAGGAAAGTCAGCAAAAGTTCGAGCCATGAGTTATCTTAAAGAATTGCCAGTTTTTGTCGTTGAAAAGCTAGGAGTTGCTAAGAAATTTATAGCTAAATAAATACGTTTCAGATTTAAAAGTTTAATTTATTAAATGGTCAAAGATTTCTCATGTTAGCTCTGGCCAGCGTTTGCCTTTTATGCGTCTACAAATTAGTTGATTTTATGGCTGCTAATCAGATTGTACTCAAAGCTCTATCAGTTGATTTTCTACTCCAATATCTACAACATAATTATTCCTGTAGCTCATACAACACTTTGTTATAGTCCAAACTTTCCCTTTCACACACGTGCAGGCACTCGGTCTAAATAAACAAGGAAGTAATTAACATTTTCGGGCATTTTATGTATATACACTTTTTTTTGTACTCTACTCATATTTATTTTCCCTCTCTCATTACTTTTTGTTGTTGCTGTTTCTACTTCATTTACTTTGCTTACTCAAATTTCGGGGCAGAAAGAAAAAAGTTTTGGAAAAAAAGAAGTTGCTTTTTTCACTCTGTTTGTTGCCCCTTGGGCTGCACTTTATAAAGTGTTAATTTGGTTGAAACCGTTAGTGGGAAACTGGTTTAACCCTTTGGTTTTCTTTCCATCCGGGGGAAAATCATAAACTGCATCTGGTCTGGCCTCTATTAAAACTTTGATTTGCGTTTGAAGCGTGTGACAACGTCTCTCTAATGCCGTTAGAGACGTCGGGAAATTTATTAATAAATTTTATTAAACAATAAAATTGTTTATGGCCAAACACAGCAACAATGGGCAAACGTGCGTCTGGTCTAATCAGCGACATTTTATGGGGCCCAACAGAGGTGACTTTGTTATATGTTTTTTGTATTAAAAATGCATAAAACTATAACCACATAATTAGCTATTATAAGTTTTTGGGGCTTGGGGCTTGGGGCTGAGCTAATTTTGCATGCAACGAAACCAAACTGAACCGAAATGTTTAACTATGCTTATTTTTATTTAAATAAAAGCCCATTAATGTTTATATGGCCTGAACTAACTTTATGGCGCTCATAAAATGTGGAGCATGCATTGTGCATGAAGGGATTAGAGGAGTACACTAGAAAAAACCAAGGAAATACAAATTTGTGCCTCGCATGTCAAGTATTAGGTGGGAATAATAAAATATTTATTATAATTTTAATCAGTAGTAAACAGCAATAAATTTAAGTATAATTCAAAGTCATTTGCTTTTCTGTCAGTGTATGGCAGGCAGAACACGGCGAGCTGTCAAACCGTCCATCAATACACACAATGGCCCACATGAAACCCATTGAGTAATATCGCAAATCCGCGAATGAAACTTGTTTCGGTTTCTCATCTCTAAACATTTGTTAGATCTTATCGTGGTCACAACTCAAGTTACAAATTAACTTGACCAAACGATAGTCACTTTTTTTTGGTCAAGTCTTTAGATTCTTTATTGTTTTGCTGAACTGGCGATCAAAGACAACAAAAGTTTCCGATTTCATAAGCCACATAAAAAATCAAAAATTATCTACCAAGATATATGTGTATAGCATAAAGTCTATAAAATCAGCACGCGTAGCCAAAACGTTTAAAATTAAATGGCCCGAAGGTGGTGGGAGCGGAGGAGGTCGGTGTTTAGACTCCCCCACAGTGAAATTTATTAACTAAACCGATAAGCATCTTAGGCCTAAGCCAGCTTTTGACTATTGATTGATATGTTAGATAATAAAATAAAATAAAAATAAAAATGGGAAAATGGAAGAATTTTTGTGGGAGACGCACAAGTAAAAAGGCAATTCTTGTGGTTATTTTGATAATCGAAGACCTTATGGGTTTTTAATGGCCGTGTTGTAAGCTAGACAACACATAGTTGTGGCTTTAACTTTCGGGGCTAATAATAGAGGTTAACTAAGCTAATGAAAGCCTTTTGAGTGAAAACTTGTGTTTGTGCTGCCAGGCGGCTGAAAATTAATTCATAAGCACCAAAAACTTCTCAATTTCATTCACGAAAATGTAAACTGAGTGAGAGACAGAGAGAGAGGAGAGCTAAGTTTAGGAACTAAACTTATTAACATAAGTTTGTGAAAGAATTCTAATTTTATAAAGCAGTGAAACGTGTGTTTTTGTTAGTCATGAAGGAGTCTAAACTAGTGACGAAAGGAGAACTAGTAAACTGTGTCTACTGGGTTATTTAGCGGTGTGCTTTCGTCACTAGTCACTTTGATTTGCCCTACATTTAAACAGCTTTCATTATTGGCAATGTTTTTTATTGTCTTCTTATTATTAGATAAGACCCTGATTTTTAAACCGGCGCTCAATTAATGCTCAATAGTTTGATCATTAGTCTTGTGTTATAATTTTAATATCAGCAATGGCATCTTCAAACCCGCATAATACTTTTTTTCTGATTTGAATTCGATTTGATTTGGATACGATTGGATTAAATCGAATTTGCTTTGCAGTTGCAGTCTATAAAATATGGTTATTTGAAAGCATTTACCTTGAAGCAACGTGAAAATAAAGCCGTATCTACCAGCGATTTATATGCCTTGATTTCGCCTATCTACGCACATATCTAATTTGTGGTTAATAAACATACAAAATATTTGTTTATTTATACAATATTCGCTGGTGTCCAGTGAAACAGAAATATAAACTGAAAATGAAAACAGAAAACGAAAACATTTGCTTATCTAACTGGTAACATTTTGTAATGAAAACAGACGGCGCTAAAAAAACATATAGAAAAACCACCTGACAAAACCGCATCGGCAGAGACAGACCCTGGGACAGCTGACCAGCCCAGCCCTGAGGCTCATTTGTGAGTCAGTTTTGTTTTAGGCTTGGAAGATATAGCTTCATAGATGGATGTTGGCTGATAAGACGCTCGTAATGAGTACACATTTTATTATTGAAATTTTTAATTAACTATTGCGTAAGAGTATATGAAAATTATGCCAGACTTTTTGTTGTTTTTGTTTGTTTTTTACATTTATGAAAATTTATGCCCGTTGACAGTTTGAACCCCATTGAAAATTAACCCAACTTTGACCATAAAACGCATTAAATGCTGCACTAGTTGGGTAGCAAAAAATGAAAAATGTAATAAAGAATAATTTTCTCAAGTGATAGCTGTGTACATGGTGGAAATACCCTGTAATAGGGATAAGTGTAGGGTAGTCTGAAATTAATTATTGTGTTTAACTGTAGAGTTTAAGTTAATTAGTAGTTTTTAATACTAACAACAAAGTTTTACTAACTATTTACAGGGTATGGCATGAAAAGAATTTATTTTTTGTTATTTTTTATTTATTTTTCCATTCCATTTGCTCACTTTTTTCCTTCTTTTTCCCTACAGGGTATGTGCACATCACTCAACTCTAGTCCACACAATTACTACTTGTTTTTCTTCATATTTTACGATTGCGTTTTTTATTGCCTCGACCCCTGAGTTTGAATTGGGGGAAGGAGTTTGCTGGGCTCTGCGTTGATTACACGCACCATGCAGGTTGGCATTTTATTAATGAGATTAATCAATTTTTTCAGTTTTTTTTTATTTTTGTTTTGTTTTTATTCCTTTTGTGTCTATGTGTGTTTTGAACTTGTGGTCTTTTGGTTAGACAAGAATCGAGTATCGGGAGTTTTGGTAGTGTAGGAGGTAGGGGTATGGTTCTGCTGGTGTTTTTTACGATGCTTTTGGCCAAGGGGCTTAATATTTATGTGGGAGTAGAGTCGTCTACACTTGGCCGGGTTTTCAGTTGACGGCCTTTTACGATCTGTCAACGCTGCCACCGCCACCTCCGCCGTCCCTCCATGTGTAGAATATATGAGCTCAATTGTCTTTTTTACGACTGCAGCTCATTTGACTCGCCTGCTCAACAGTGTCTGTCAACAGTTTACACAAACAACAGCGGCAGCTAACATTTTATGTTCACTACAAAATGTATGAAATGTACTGCTAATAGCAAAGTCTCCTAAAAGGGAGGTGAAGTGCCGTTGATATGTATCCGACTGTTGTCTTTATCCTACCTTTACCTTACCTCCTCCACTCACTCCCTAGTACAAACAACTAAAAGGTAAAGCGGAAGTTTTATGACTCTGCTCCGTTGCATGCAGCAGGGGACCAGGTTGCATGCCCCACAAACTATCCAGACTAGCTAAAACTACCCGAAACTATCACACTATCAGTTGTACCTTAGGTTTAGGGTTAATGTGCGTATCAGGCCAGGATGATGAAATGTAGCCTGCATATCCCCAAGGTGCAAACTGGAATTGACATTCAAGCAGTTAACAGTCATAAATCTGGGCTAGATTTCATTATAGTGCAGGTTAGCACAGCTGAAATGACAGTATACAAAATTTACTCAACACTCTAGTTAAATTTATATAGTAAAAGGATTAATTATGCAACTGATTAGAGTTTATAAGGAAAGTAAAAGTTTATTAAGGAATATAATTTTATTTACTGTTAAAATTCAAGTCAAAACTTATTAAATATATGTTTAAATTTTTAGTAAGCTCCTAATTCGGAAATTCCTTTATATTTACCTGGAGAATTTTTTAACCGAAGTATGAATTTGGTGGAACCTTCGATTTTCTTTTGTTTCTTGATATCAGTTTCCTACTCACATTCCCATCCATTTTCTTCCGTAAGTCTATTTTGTTCCTTGTGCAATACCTTGTTTGTCAAACATGTCTTGCTGTGAGATGAGATCAGGATACGTTAAATCTCTATAGAAATTGTTACAAATACGCTGCGGGCCATTTGCCAAAAGAGCTCAAAGTGCATTTGACAAACAGTTGGATAACTGCAAAAACAACCAAACAAAACCAAACCAAACCAAAACGAAACGAAACGAAAACTGGACAACAATTGCACAACAAAAATGGCAATTAAATTCTCAGAAATGTGCGATACGTAAGCCTCATTCAATAGCTGGAGACAAGCGAGAAACCACAATGCTGCACCACTGGCCATAAAAGCGCAAAGAAATTCCGTTTGTCTCTTGCTCCCACTCTGACAGCGGGGAGTGGGAGTGCGGCATGTCTCAGTAGTCGTAAGTAGCCCAAAAAACACTCTTTGGTCGACAATGCAACCGATTATTGGCCCATTGAGCGGCAGATTTAAGGTCACTGAAAAGAAACACAAACAAAGCAGGAAGAAAAAATAGCAAAACAAATAAAAAAGAGGCCAAGATACAGGCAACAATTCAGGTAGACGGATGGTAGTGATCAGCAGCAGCGTCATCAGGTGGCATGACAATTAAAATTAGGTAACACGGTGAAAATTTGAAAGTTGCCGCCTATCCAGAACTTTGAACTGGCCGACTTCCAATTCGCTTTGATGCACCGCTTTGAGAAAGAACCAAGAAAATGCCCAAAAAAAAAATGCTGATGAAGTTATTTTCGGTTCACCTTGGCTATTTAACAAAAATATTTTGATTAAAGCCCTACGCTGTTACGGCTTTAAGCCAAACACCAGGAAAATCAATAGACTTCCGTTGCCGACAGCGCAGTCGCGTCGCAGTCGTCGTCGCAGTCGCCGTCGCCGCTGTCGCTTTATTTAAATGGCAAGTTCACGCCCGACATCGTCTCGTCTCTTGTCGGTGTCCATTAAAAGCAAATTCCTCAAAACTTTTTGGCTGTCAACAGCAAACAATGTCAACATGGCCAAAACATGGGCCCAAGCCCAAACCCGAAATTTCAGATCCTTTAACGTTTGGGTCTCTTTGTCCCTGTTACGGTCACCCTTAAGAAAAATCAACGAAATATTCATGCGAAAATTTGTTAACTTTTTCTCGAGGCTTTCTTTCAACTTCCCTTCCGCCACCCCTCCCACTGCCTCGTTGGCCCCGGGACTACACAAAAGGGCTAAGCTATACAATTTTGGGGCCATCTATTGCTGTCGCTCAAGACGCTTCCTTCTTTTTTTTTATTCATGAGCACACAAAAATAATACAAATGAAAATAATAAAAATACAAATTGAAAGGAAAACAAAACACTTTTTTTTGCGTGTCAGTTGTTGTTGTTTTTGTTCCAATGGGGTTACGCCTTTCTCTGTCCTTTTCTTCTTACCCCGTCAAATAAAAATAAATATATTATTTTACACGCTGCCAAGAAGACGCACGCCAGACGCTACACACACACACCCACACAGCGAACAGATCTAATTCAAATTCAGTTGTAGAAGTGGCAAAATAATGTGCCAGCAGGGCGTGTGCACCATGTGTGGGTGGCAAGGACTCTTTGCCAGTGGGTTGGCCATTGGGGTTGTCTCGCCGCGGGGCGGCGCCCGTGTCGACCATAAAGAAGAAAGCCAGGAAAAAGTCGACGCCGGCAAGTGCCACCCATTTGTTGTACCAGGCCTGCTTACCCCCTTAGACCCCGCTTGACAACTCCGCCCCTGCCAAAGAGTAACTCAACTCAGTCATTCTAAATGCGATCCTAACAATTGCAGACTGAAACCAATACGTGTCCTGCTCTTCGCAGATACATTAACATATTTGTTTTGTCTGCTTTGCTTGTACAGCGTCAGCGAGAGGGAGATAGGTAGTGTGAGTGAAAGAGAGACACATCATGTGGGTCTTAAAGTGCCCAAGAAAATTATGGCGACAATGCAAAATATGAAAAGCTACTGAGACACCACGCACCAAGTCCAATTGTCAGACAAAAACAAAGCAAATAAGTGTTAGCAGTGGCTAGGGGCGACTATGTGGTGCCCTGTAAAGATTTGATTACTAAAAAAACCTTAACAGAAATATAGATTAGTTGAAAAATTCTTAAATGTAGGTAAAACTTAACAGAAAATTATTTTATAGTACTTCTATCAGCCTTAAAAGTCAGACGTAAGCGTCATAAACTATATCAACAAAGTATACACACTTGTTACCGGCATTATCCTCTAAACTTCCTTAAAAGTACACCTAAATATAGCAATATTTATTAATAAATCCCGCATATTTGTTGTGCAATATTTGCTGTGCTGTTTGGCACAAATTTCGATTATTTTTAGAGGTGGTATCCCAACTGATTGCTCTCACGTCTGAGCCACTGAGCTACCACTTAGACAATATATAACATATCTAAGTATACATCCAATCAGCACATGGACATGAGGGTCTCTAACGAGTCCTGGCAGCTATCACACACACACAAACACACAGTTCATGCACTCTTTCACTCCGTCTCTCTCACTCTCTCTTGCCTCACCGCTTTGGCATCCACTTAGAGAGCTCAGGCATAAAAAACATATGTTGCCGGTTGGGTCCTTTTACTCCTTCTGCTTGCTTTGGCTGGCAAAGGACAGCGTGGGTTAGAGGGGGGAAAAAGGGGGCGGGTTGGTGGTTGGTTGTGCTTTTCCCAACAATTGGTTTTTAGGTGGCAGTCGAGCACATTTTAAGTGGTAATCATTTACGCTTCGCAAATAAATACCGAGTTTGTGATTTGAATTTTCTCCAGCTCCAGCTTCAAAAAAGTAGAACCCAAAACTGGGAGAGAGTCTGGCCAAAATGCAGACCCATCTGCTCAGTTGGTTTTTGTTGGCTGTTGTTGCCAATTCGCTACTGTTTGGTTTCCTTTTGTTGTGTTTTTCTGTGGATTTTCATTGTTTTGTTTTTCGGCAGCTTTCGATTTTCTCCTCTTCGTCTCTGTCTCTCTGTATTTGTGTTTCGTTTGTTTTTGTAGCTTTCTTTTGCTCTTCTCGCTGTCATAAAAATCGGCGGCCTTTCGAGTGTTGTAAATTTTAAAGGTAACACTCACCCCTTTTGCCTCGCCCCCTTTTTACTCCCCTTTTCTATGTCTTCTGCTTTGTTTGCTTTGGTTTTGGTTATCAAAAAGCTGCAATAGGTTCAATTTATTGCGTAACTCTGCACGTTGCAGCTTTAAAGTTAAGTCTCCGATGGGCTTTACACCTTTTTTGGCACTTGGGGAACTTGGCTTAATGAGGGTTCTGGGACGGACTGGGTTTGATTTTTATTGATACTTTGGCCAAATCAAAATGAGGCGTTCTCAACTTAAACTCAGGAAGCTTTAAGGTAGTAAATAGAACAGAAGTTTTAGTTTAAAGAACTTAATTTGTGCTGTTTAAAAATAGAGTAAGACATCAAAAGCAATTTGAAAGTAAACTGTATAATTTTAAATTAATTTGTTAATTTTCCATGATTACTTGAAGCTTATTAGCTAGTTTAAAGCTTCACTTATTATAAATTAGCTTTTAAAAATAGTTGAAACTTTTGGAAACTTTTAACTTTTTTCTAGTTTCTTTATTTCCTTTAATCATCTAAGAGATTTTTCTGTACTTCTATTAGATAATATTACTTTAATCCCCTTCAGACAATTGTTTCCTTATTAAAAATGATATTTTCTGATTGAATATTATCTTGAACCTTTTATCAATACCAATTTTTCGTAGGCACATAAAACTAACAGTTTTTACGAGTTTGTTTGAACATTGATAGCCTCTTTGACTTCCTTCTGGCCAAGGCTATTATTCTGCTCCCCTTTCACATGATTATTCTAGTTCGTCTATACCAATTACATGTGAGTTAGTAGCCGTAAACTCGTTTTGGGTCTATTGTACTTTCCATTCGGGGTCTAAAAGTAAAAACCAAAAACGAAAGTTCAATTTGTGGTCTAAGAAAAAAGCAGAGCAAGCCAAACAGATATGAGAAATGGGCCTAAAGAACTCGATTGGGTAACCACAAAGTTGGAGTTATGGCCAAAGAATACAGCTGGCCAAGAGCCAATCGGGCCAGAACCGAGAGAGCTCTAATGAAACGGCCGCGTGTGCGCAACCGCAGTTAATGACACTCACGCACGAAGCAAAAGAAGAAGAAGGTGGAGAAGAAGAAAAAAGTAGAAGAAACTGAAAATTGAAGACTCAAAAGTCGAGTAACACGATCAGGTGCGAACAAAATTATCAGTCCGAGAGCGGGAAGAAACGGCCTATGGCCCAAAACGCAGATGCAGATGAAGTTCAAGTCACAGCCAAACAGCGAGCAGATGCCACAGCCATGGGCAACAATGAAAGAGGAGAGTGGAGAGGGGAGAGTGAAGGAAAAACGACTGAGCCAAACAAAAAATCAAAACTTGCCGCGAAGTTAATTATAATTGCCTGGGCAAAAAAAAAAAAAAAACCAACTAAAAAGAGAATCAGATGGAATAAAAAAAAGGTTCGGTTAGTCAGATCCCCATCCGCAGAGCAGTAACAATACCAACAAAAGGCAGGTCGTTGGTTTTATTGATTCGACTGAATGTTTTTTTTGTAGTTGTAGTTTTTTCTGCTTTTTTTTTTTTTTTGAAGTGTGCGTGTGCCGGCATCTTAAATAATTTTTCATTTGAGGCACGTCTGTCTCAGTCTCTTGGGGAACTGGCATAACTCTCAGCTTATGAAATATCATTCAATGTGAATGCGACTGCTGCGATTTCAGTTTTCATAATTATATTTAATTTCAAGGTTGCTCTCCACGGCGGAAAACAACAAAATAATTGCCTCGAACATAATCGACCAGACACTGGCAACTGCTTAACGCCTTGTCAGAACAATGGCCTTAGCTCTATGATTAGGCAGCACTCCACTCCCCTACCTACCCCCTCTCCTACCCTATAGATACATATATGGATTTAAAAGATACGACACACGGCGTCCAATTGTTTGTGGGCGTGTGCCAAAGTGTCCGAATGCTGGGAATTAGCTCAAGTGCAGTGTTCACTCGCATGTGTGAAACACGATTCATGAAATAATCGTCAAGAGTTTCGTTTTGCTGGATAATGGATTTGTTATTGACGATCATTTGTATGAATTGAGGTCTGCGAAACGATTGAAACACTTGATTCTGTATCAAAGTCACAGGCAATCAAAGATATGGGAATACAATTAGCCATGCGGCTTGATGATCCAATACAAACAGCCTTCAATTGGGGTTAAATAAAGGGAACTTTGTTTGGACAACACAGAGATACATTTGAAAAGTATTAAATTGTGGCAAAAATATGTCTTTTCTAAGGTTTAAATTTATTTATTTAAAAAAGTCAGAGAAACAATTCAGAGTTGCTCTGCCTGCCACAAAATTGTACAATGAAGTTGTCTACAATTTCCTGGCAACAATCAAGCATTTTGCTTTTGATTATTGACATATCAATTTGGGGAAAAAGACATGTTAACATATCAAATCGATCGTGCAACTTGTCATGCCCAAATATGTATTCGAAATGCCAATGGATGTTGGATACTAAATGAAATTGTAAATAAAATAGTACACAAATAGACAGAAACATACACTTAGCAGTGACTGTGACGCATTGTGTTCAAAAGAAATTAACACGAAATCGAATAAAACATCAACAGAGCAAACAACAATAACAACAACAACGACGACGTGGAAAATTGTAAGCAGCCAAGCAGCTCAATTTGATTTTTCGGAGCGCCAACAAAGTCCATGTCAAATTGTTGTTGTTGTTGTTGTTGTTGTTAGGCTTTCAACGCCTGCGCAAAAGTCAAGCTCGACAAGCATCATAAATTGAACTACAACATGCTAAACAATGACAACAACAACAACAACACGATTCTATGTTGCTTTTGTCGTGCAACATTGCGCCACACCCACCCAGCAACAACAACAACAACACGAACAAACAACAATTTAGTCAATACACATAGATATGCATCTATGAACCTGGTTCAGGTCTGCTACAGTTCAATTTCAGCTCTCCTCTGTCTCGTGCTGCCATCCCTTTCGCTCTTGGTTGTGCCCCAAACCGTCAACTTATTGAATTTCACACGCAAAACAGAGTGTCTAAGTGGCAGCAAGGTGATCTGGAGCTCCACCTAAACAGCTTTTTTTTTCCATACTTATTTTTTTTTCGTCTATGCAACACATTGTACTGCGCTCACCACGATCGCTTAGTCATGTCCAGAGTGTGGCGTACACTGCTAAAAAAGAGTAGGAGAACAGAAAACAAGAAATCGTAGCTTTTCTTAGGTTTTTAGCTCAAAAACTTAACAGCATTCATATTTTTTGGGCAGTGTAGCTCATGTGTGTAGTGTCTGTCTGTCTAGGTGTCTGACCACGACTATTGAGATCACTCAGAACCCGGCAAAGAACACAAGTTTCAACGCCAGCTCCAGCTGCGTTTTTGTGTTTTACTTGTTGATGCTTTGAAGTTTTTTTACCTAGTGCTAAACTGATTACAGCTATGAGTACACCACACTCCAGATATTAACTTGTAGAGTGCAGTAAAAATATTGTACATAATTTAAGTTATTTCAACAGCTGTTTTCAAAAAGAAGTGTATGTTTTTTAGCTACTGATAAAGTCTAGGCTTTAAGTAGTTTATAGTTCAATTTAAAACACTTTATTCCCACCTTAAGCACTCTGCTGTAATTATTCACACCTCCATAATAACAGTCTTTACAGCAGTTCGCCATAACCTCGACAATTTGCACTCAACTTGAACTTACTAGAAAATAATTTGCACATTTATCTTTTGCATTTAGTTGCACACAATAAAGCTGCTTTCATATTGTCTGTGACTTTTAAGAAATTCCCACACTTACAGGGGGTAAAAGTATAGGCGTTGTGAATACGATAATCTAAAAAACTCAAGTCAAAGTTCAGGCAGTGCATTAGAATGCTTTAAATTGGAGCAGAGCATTGATCTTAATTATAAATATTCATGCAACATGGAGAATTCCCAGTGTGGCATTTACAACGACTGTAATAAAATGCAAATGTGTCAATTAAAGTGTGCTTTATTTTGACAACAGCAAATGCCGTTGTTACCCCCCTGTTGTCCCCCTTTTCCACACACTCCCCTTGTCCCTTCGTGCTGCTGCCCCAGTTGCATTCAGTTGCGTGGATGTGAATGTGGTTGGATAGATAAATATATATATCTGTATATATAGACAGCACTCTTGCTTGTCAGACGTTGTTTGAGTCTGTTGAGTGTTGCTTGCTGTGGTTGTTGACCTCACAGACACACACACACACACTGGCACACACGCATACGAGTGGACACCGTGAAGTGCGCCAACAAAGTGTAGTTTCACTTACAATTAAATGACGTCGACGACATTTCTACAATTGTTCGCCACAAAGCAACGGGACATCAATAAAAATGAGACCCTTGAGTGTCAGTTGAGGGTGTGAGTGTCAGTGTGTGTGTCATCTGTGTGTGTGTGTGGTTACGAAAGGCCAGCGATCGGTCAATGTGCCAGTTGCCCGCATCAAGTCAGCAATCAAATCGCTTCAACTTATGCAATGCACGAGACTCGACATTTAATTGAGTTATTATTACAATTTGCATAAACAAAACTCGACGCTGCTTTTCTAATTAGTCACCCAAAGCGCCACACACCAATACACACACACAACCGGTTTTTCTTCAGCTTCACTCCTCCACTCCTCCACAGCTCGTCCGCTTGCCATTTCGTACATTTTTGATTGACGCAATGCAGCCGAGAGTCAGCGAGCGTTGCGGTTTCCGGTCCGTCTGCCCGGTCCACTTGGTCCACTCCACACTCCTCTCTACACTTTGGTTTGTGCTTTGCTGCACACACACACGGACACTCGAAAATTTATGTTTATTGACGTTTGTCAACAATTTATTTAAATTTATTGTGACAACTATTTTTTTCCTCGTCGCGTCTGTCTTGCTGTCCGATCGCGTCTCTGCAAACACATGTACGTAGTGTATGTGAATGTCTTGTTTGCCCTCACACCGACAAAAATACATCTTGATGTATTAATCGAGTGTATCGGGAGGGCGTTAATCATGCGCAGTTGATAGATGCCATGTGTGTGTGTTTTTTGGGAAATATTTGAAAAATTGGGCTGGAATTTTAAATGCAGGTGTAGCGATTAAAAAGTGCGGGAATGAAACTGAATGAAAAGAAATTTTACAAAAGAATTTTAGATGGCCCATTGATCATAATAACTGCGAGGGGCGTGTCAGCAGTTGTAGACTATTTAATTGGCCAAGGGACTCAGTCCATTAAGGAATATAAAAATATGGCGAGTAAAATAAGAGCCGCATTAGCAACTGTTTTTGCTAAAAACCAATCAATTGTCCTCTAATAAAATAAATTAAATTTAAAAAAAGATCCGACTTTCAGACCTTATTTACCGACTCTTCTCTGATTCATCTTGAAATTTACTACACTTTTTTGACCAATTACTGCCATGACTAATCTTATATTTAGTATTTAACTGTTTCCCAGGAACTTGGCAGACTTGCCATCATTGATGACTAAACGAAGCCAGAAGTTTAGTTTAATTCCTTTTAAATTTAATTTATAGTTGGTTGCCTTCGGAGCCCTGAGGCCACTGAAACCGCATAAAAACGCAAACCCTTTTTTTTTGGGGATTGTTTATGTTAACGTTAAAGACAACCTGTGCTCTGGTCGAAGTTCCCGAAGAGACTACACAACAAGCGCAGACATAAATCATAAGAACCCAGTCAAAGATATGGGTACCTATGGTCGTAGGAGAGATACAGATACAGCTACAGCTACACATGTATAGAAATGGCAGTCAAAGTTTTTAACAAGCATTTAACGATTTAATTTGGCAAATACAAAAGCACAAAAAGAACCAAAAACGAAACGAAATATTCGCAAACTACCAAAAAGGGTCCAAGAACTAACCAACGGGGATATTTATGGGTCGAAGGCGCAACCTTGCCACAGAATTGAAACAGAGAAAAATGAGAGAAGAAAAAAAACAAAACGACTGGGGAATTGCTAACTGCGGCAACTGTTGGCAGCGGTATTCCATATGCAAAAATGCCCTAAATGACCAAATGGACCAGACGAGCGGGGGTGTGGAGAAGTGGGCTGGGGAGAGCGAAGGGACAGCTCTCTCCTGTCTGGGGGTCTGTCCCGTATGGGTACGTAGCATATGTGTGCGACTGCCAAAGCTGCCGACTGCAAATGGAGCACATAAATTATATTCCATTCGATGATATTTGCGTTTTGCTGCTCTTTACTTAAAACCAGGCCGGGGCGAAAAAAAAAGGGAAGCAGGGACTCGGGACTCGGCAAGGACTTGGCGGTGGTACCGAGCAATTTTTAAGTTTTCAACTCTGGCAGAGTCAGCAATTTGCTATGGCCATATTTCTCCAGACTACACACATGCATTTTAATGTGTGTTTTGGCTTTTGGTTCGCTTTAGTTAGTTTTTTATTATTATTCTTTGCTTGCGTATACCCTGCGGCCACTAAAATTGGTTAGAGGTTGTGCCGAGCTTCAAAAGATGTGCTGTATAATTATTTTCAGCAGTCAGCTTAAAGCACTTTAAAATGAATTATGACAAAAAGTGCTATAATCAGTCTAACTACTAAAATATTTGCCTTTAAAATTCCCATGCCTTTGAAGTACAGAGTACTTGGCAGTCGAGCAGTTCCCGCTTAATAGTTTCTGCCTGTTTCTATTTGCTTTCGACATTTGTGAAATGTGCCTTTGACTTGCTGGCTTCAGCTTCAGTTTCAGCTGCAGAGAGCAGCTCAGTTTTTCAGGGTTCAAATTAAAGGATTCAAGGCTCGACCGCAATCATTTATCGACTCGTAACGTTTGGCTTTTTTCTAGCTATCTGGCTAAGTAAATGCGCCATAATTTATGGCGACCGGCACCATTAATATATGTGTTTGTATGTGTGCAGTCTATAAGCTCGGCCATAATGGCTATTACTGAAGCTGTGCTCTTTGGCTATGCCCTGTAAGAAGGGTGCTATAAGTTTGTGTAGGGTTTTAGCTAGCATGTAAAGTGTTTTCAGTTGTATTACTGAAAAATCATGATTTAAGTCATGTATTTAATTTAATTAAAGCATACAGGGTATCTGTTAGTCCCCCCGTTTTGTCAGCAGCTGCCAGACTAGTGTTTTTCGCCGCTGGATTTGTGTGTGGCCTTTTGGACCATTTGTTTTACAGTCGCGTTTTTAATTTATTTTTATCTTTTGCTGCTAATTGCACTTCTCAGCAATTGATTTAAATTATCTACCAAATGACCAAACACATAACGAAGGTTTTATATGTCAGTTTATGCTTTATTATAATTCTACATATACAGTTTTTTTTTTATTATTTTATTCGCTTGTTTTCATTCAATAAATTTTTCATAAATTTACGGTCACAATTGGGTTAACCAGCGATGAAAAACGTTGCAATTAAGCTCCATATACATTCATAACCAACATTTTTAACGTAGGCCAAACGCAAGTTTATTAAAAAAAAGTCTGTCAGTGGCATATGTGAATATTTTTATTGTTGTCATTGGTTTGCACAAATGTGACATAAACAAATGCATAAATTTCACTTTATGTCCTGCAAAATTTAAATGCATTGCCTCCAAGTCGATTCATAACGTTATTATATACCCTAGTTTAACCATTAGTTAAGTTAAAATTCCTTAAGGCTCAAGAATAAGTTGTGTAAATTATCATAATCATGAAATATATTTGTGTCTGGGAAAATTCTTTATTAATAGCACTTGTTAAAACTGTGATGACTGAAGGGTATAGACAGTGAGAGCTACTGAAAGACAGTCCAACACAGCACAGCACAGATAAACAGCAAGTAGTTAGCCATAATGGACAGTAAATTAAACATTTAATTTATTAACAAACAGACAAACAACAAGAAATATAATTTCCAGTGCTGACAAGTGCAGCAAACGACTATTAAGATGGAAATTTGTTTGTTTTGCATTTCAGCATTAAGCAGTTGATGAGGCTGCTTTATTTGTGGCAGACTTCTCAAGTTTTTAATAGTTTAAAAGCACACACACACACATACACACACACATAAATTGAGCACAAATTAAGGCTGTTAAATCATAGCAAACTGTGCTCGTGAGTGGGTAAATTCCGAGTTTGAATACTCAAAATTGGAAACGAAACAAATTGCACTAAATTGATAATTAGCAGAGGCTGAAGACGCAGTCAAAATGAGACTGACACGACTTAGAAGGGGTGGCAAAAGCGCAACAAAATTGGAAAACTGCAGTCAACTTAAATTGAGCTAAAGTTTGCTCAGTTTTAAGTTTCAATTTTGTGCACATTTTAAAATCTACTTTAAACTCAAATAAATCACTATTTTATTGCTTATCCGCTTTATAACAGTCTGTTGTCATTTTTGCAAACTCTTCATTTCACCCACTTAAGCAATTTTGACCCATAAGCAGCGACGACAGACGACATTGCTCCAGTTTTTCCGTTTTCCTTCTTTTTGCCGTCTCTTCATCTTCTTTATTTTCCTTTCAGCACTCGACTAATGTACTGGGGGACAGGCACTCTTTGGTTTGCTCAATTTATGAGTTTTAAGAATGCATCCATATATCATTATAATTGTCAATAATCGTTCGATTTATTTATATTTTCTCATATGTGTGCCTTGGCGAAATTTAATGGCCGTTTGCCGGGACTCATAAAACTGCGACATTCTTTTTTATTGTGTCTTTTGAGCTGCTTATAAATCATGCGAATGTATGAGTATTGTAAGAAAGTAATGCATAGTTAAGGACTGACCAACGAAGGGATACCCATTATTTAATTTCTTTAAAAGTACCTAATTTCCCAGCCAAATAAATTGTCTAACCACATTTTTCTTAGAGAGTGCTCTACTATATTTATGCCAATTGCTAGGGTATGACAGGCATAAGCACACTGCATTGCTCTACCAAAAAACGTCGCTGAGTCGTAACATTTTATTAGGCATAACAATTTTTTTTTGCGATTTGCATAAGCAAAAATTCAGGTTAAGTTTTTTTCTCTCTTTCTCTTTATTTTTGTTATTTTGTTCCTTTTGTGTTGGTCTCGACTCGTTGGTTCTGAGCTTAGATCAAAGGTGGCCCGCTATCAATATTTAAAAGCCAAGCCAGTCAAGGTCATATGGCCAAAAGCAACAGCTAAAAATATATATATAACAAAAAATTATGAATAAAAGCGGCTGGAAGCATTTTGTGCGTTGTCGCCGTCGCCGTCGTCCTCGGGCGGGGAGGAAACTAGCTAACTGTCAGCGGGCTTAACTTTACAGCGTTGCATGAATAAAAATTTAAATAATTTATAAAATTTGTTACTTATGGCGCCCGCCACAACAGCAGCTTCCTTAAGGCCAACAGTAAATAGGGCCCAAAACAATGTTGCGCCCCCCGAAAAAAAGCGTGTATTTATATACGCAACGGTGGCGTATGCGTAATCCAAAAATGCCGGTAAAAGCATTCTAGAATTCTGGTTTCGTATCTCACCTTCAGCTCCTAAGAGCTTAAGCTTTACGGAAGTCGACTGACTGCCTCTGTTTCTGCCTCTGCAGCTTTTTCCCCCAACTTCTTCCTTTTGTTGTGGCGTGCGTTTTATATATACATTTTTTTTAACGAATTTTTATGATGTCTATGGCAATGGGGCAGACATTCTTTTGTGCCAGCGTTGTGGTACATTAAAAAACGTCTACAGGGTCCACTCCTGCTGCCTATACCCCGCCTGCTGCCTGCCTGCATATTTTAGTGTGTAGTGTGCGCCGAGTGGCGTAATTTTTGTCTTCCTCACCGAAAAAAATACTGGCGTGATAATAGCACGAGTTTTATGCTAAATGGAAATTTTCAGCATGCAATTTGCTTGGCTTAGCCGAGAGTCTCCCTGGTAAAACACACCCCCTACCCCTGCACACACACAGACACACCTGAGGCTTTGTAGGGCTCTTCCCGTGAACTCAGTGTTGTCAGTCTATTGATTTGTCGCCAGGCGTTTCGGCTGTCGTTGCGTATGTGTAATCCCATTGACTTGGCGCGCTTGGTTGCCTTATTTTTGCGTAATTTAATAACTTTGTTTAACATAATTGTCAATTGAAGCGGCGACATCGCCGTTTATAGGCCGTTTAATGCGTCACATCGATAACGGCGGCAACAACACGACTAAGCCACTCACATAAAGTGTAATGAGCTTTGAAATTTGATAAAAAACGAACCAATAAAATCACAAAATCTGCGCAAATGCTGCGGTGTTCTATGACACTGACATGTATTTATTATATTTTCATTTTCTTTGTGCATATCTTTTTTAAATGATACTTAAACCTCGGCTGTCTGTCTGCTAAAAATAAAACTTGTCTTTGTCATTAATTTCAAAATAGCTCAAGAATTTTTAATTACCTGTCTTCTGTTAGAAAATCAAACGGTTATCAATTTAATTACCTTTTTACGTATTTAAAGCCGATTGATAACTACATTAGGTAACCTGTTTCATCTGCTAAAAATCTCCAAAATATTTTAATCCCCAGAGAAGTGAAGAATTTGGCAAGTAAAGTACTTGTCTAAATGCTTTGACTGATATTTAAGTCTGGCCAAATATGTCAACTCATTTAATATTTAAGTAGCTGGAAAGCATTTTGACAAAATTGTTATGAATTTGCCACACACACACACTCCATACACTCACATGCACACGTTATCCACAACATCTTTTTGCTGAGTTGGGCGTTATAAAATTTTAATTAGTCGCTTGTGCACTGCATGCCACCAATTTGAACTGTTTGAAAAGTTTGCGGCTCACAGTGCGTATGCGTTATTCATACGCCTCAAACTCGCTGCTGTGTGCATGAGTGTGTGTATGTGTGCGTGTGTGGGAGGCTGGGAGTTTTGCGGCTACTTTTTTTAAATGCCTTTTTAGACAATGATAAAAGTGTAAAAATCTAGACTAAACTAAAATTTTAAGGGCTTTAAATAAGCTAATTTAGGCCTTAAAATTGTATAGAAAAGTGCGGACTAAATCTTAGCATTCAATAAAATTCTATAGAGGGTATCTTTGGGCTTGTCATTTATACTCTTGGTTTCTGCGCCTACTTCGTGGAAGGACTCAAGTGCAGCAACGTTCCCATTGGTGGCTGCATCTTTTACACAAATGACAAACTGACGTACGTGACATTTATGCGAATTGGCAGCTGCTGCCAGCAGGAAACGTGGAGTGTACAGGGCAGAGGGGGGATGGGCGAGGCACTCATAAGTGGTAGGCCCTGAAATGGAGTTTCAGCTTGAAATGTGTGTCAACTTTATGCACTGCTCCGGTACATAACTTTATTTATCTGCATTTGTAGATGAAATTTATGTCAAGCTTAATGATATTTGAATAGCGCATTTAGTTGAATGCCTGAGTGCTGAAAGAGGGTGAAAGGGGGGCAAAAGTATGAGTTGTGGTTGTGGAAAAGAAACTGCAAGGATTCCAAATTGAATGACATGTCAAGGTTCTGGTTGTGACTCTGTTAAGGACACGTCGTCGTCAGTTTGTTGAGTGCTTCTACTGCTGCTGCTGCATGTCCTGATTTCAATGATGAATAAAAATGAGATTTAGTCAGAGTTTTTAATAGGTTTCCCCCCCAAACTGACAACAATTTATATTTGTGTACGTATTTGAGGCTAACTGAATGCGAGCAATACAATAAAAATGCGAAAGGTAGTACATCTCAGATTTTTATAGTACTGGCATTTTCAAAGAGGGAATTGTGCCAAATAACTTGCTGGAACTGCAATAAAGTCACAAACATGACTTAACTAAATGCTAGCGATGGCAGCGTGTCGTGACACGTGTAAAGGGAAGTGCTTTCAGTGGGGTTAAACGTGTCACGCTGCCATCACTTGCTGTTAAATGGGACACAGCTTCTGAAGTAGCTATCTACCTGCACTTAAAACCACATTCGATTGAGTTGAAAGTGGAGAAGGAAATCGCTTATACGATAGGCCCACAGACGCCATTGAAGGAGTTCTGTGTGTGTGTGTATGTTTGAGTGTGTGTGCTTTTTTTTGGGTTCGTTTCATTAAAATGTAATGAAACCTTTCGATCGATTGCGCATAAAAATGTTTGCTATTAAATTTTAAATACACCAATACGATTTCACATCAGCTGTCTTGCTGTGTGTTTGTGGGTGTATGAGTTTGTGTGCAATAAAATGAAGTTGAACAAATCGCATAATAAAAAGAAGATACACAAAACGGGCGTTGGGTATCTGTATCTTCACTGTAAAAAGGATGGCGAACTTGGAGGGTTCCAAACAATTTTTGGGTATGCGCCATAAAATTTTCGCCAAATGTCGTTTGATACGAACACGCTTATCACACACACCCATCCGAGAGCAACACACACACAGCAACACCCACACACACACCCCTACACTCACACATTATGAAGTCGTATTAATGTGAGTGTGTGCGGGTGTGTGAATGTGTGTGTGATTGTGTGTAATGTAAACGTAACGCACATGTTAAAGGGACACGCAGAACCACGCGAAACCGCACAACAAATATAAACATATCGAACACAACGAAACACGGCAACAACAACAACAACAATGGCTATAACAAGTACAACATTTACAAGAATGACAGCTACAATAATAACCCCATCACGTATACGCAGCGTTGTGCGGCTGCCACACACGTGTGCTTCGCAAACGCCTTTCCTCTCGCTCTCTTTGCACTCTTCTCTCTCGCTCTTAGGTGTGCGCCGAGTCCGCGACTCGCCTTTGATAAAATGACATTAAGAAGTCGTGACAATGCCACTAACTGAACCAAAAAGGAGACGCTGCCGCTGAATGCCGTCAGCTTGAGAAACACTGGCGTAGCCTGGCAACCCTACGCTTGCACACTGTGCTAGAGTTTAGTTTAAAGTGCAGGAAAAAGATCAAGAGAGCTGAGTTTTGGGTTGGAAATCGGAATATGTGACTGCTGGTCACACTGTGGCCCATGTGTGTGTGTTTTTCAGCTGTTTGTATTGTGTTGCCCTTGCCAGTTTTCCATCTCCATTGGCTGTGTCGTTCCAGTCACTCACTCGTCCTGGTCTATCTGCATTGTAATGTCCTTTGAGATACGACAAAGCGGCGATTTCACTCGAAATAAACTTCACCATGTTGTGACTACCACTACGTACCTCCAGTCCCTCTCCCCCCTTAGCCCTTGCCCCTTTCATCTAGCACACGCTTCACTGTACAGTTGTGTCAACAAACTGAACGTGCCAATGTGCACATTAGATGGAGTTTTCCATGTCTGTGGTGGCAACGTATTGGGGTTGGGGCTTGGCGTAGGACGTCAAATTAAATAGAATTTGTATGGCAGCACCCACCGAAAAATGTTGTGGTCGCCAGTTGCTGGTGTTCCTGTTGTTGTTGTTGTTATTGTCGGGTCGCAGCATTAAATTGAATTTGTCTAATGACAAGTTGTTGCTTTTTTTGGGGCAACACTGTCATTCTAATGGGCGAGTACTGAGCGCAATAACTGTTTGCCTAACGGCCGACAGTTAAAAGTAACTACTAAAAGCTACAGGTACTACTCCCTAGAGTCTGCCCTCCACCTACCAACTGATACACATGACATAGAAGTGAATTATTTGTGTGGTTTGCCAACGCTAGTTCTCAAAGTACTAACCGAAAGGTAATGCGGAAAGTCTAGTTAGAAATATTCTATGACAATTTAATTGTGGTCAACTTGGAAGGGCATTAAAAACTATATAAGTTTAATAAGTAGGTAGGTGAACTAAATAGGTCAGAAAGTGTACAATTTAGTTTAATTAAAAGGGTTTATTTAAATAAAAGTCTTGAGTATATTTCAATCAAATCGTCGTGATTTATTTTGATTGAAATTTCAAGTGTCTTTTTGTTTTGTTGTTTTTGTTGGCACAGGTAAAAATATATTTGTACAATACCCGGCAGACCCTCTTTATGCCCTCGATTATAGGGCGTTACTACGTGTGGCACACACTCTGTGGATCTGTCAAAACAAAATATGAAATTTGAGCAGATTTAAGCAGAAATTGTGCACCTCCATGAGCTGCTCTTGTGTGTGTGTGTACTCGACGTACAACATAAAATGCGGCCAGTGTAACAAAAGAAAACTCATAACGTATGTTTGTGTAGTTGAGATTTTCCGACACAGATAGCAGCGCTCAGCGCTGGAACAAGGGCAGCAGGCAGAGAGCAGGCAGCAACTGGACAACGTTGGCCAGGACACGGAACAGTATTTAACCGAACATGCCGACCGGTTATACAGATATTCATAGCGCGCCACACCCGCTACCCAACTCCGCTCTAGCCCCCACTCCACCCACTCCTTACAACGCCTCTGCTTGTGCCTCGTTCGAAAATTGTATGAATATGAAAGTGATGAAAACTCGACGATAACGTGCCAAGGTCGTTTCCGGCCGCGTGCATATGAACCGCACTGCCGGAGCGCCCATCCGTTGACTTCAAACAATGCATTGTGGTTAGCAGAGGGTAAATGCCCCGCCCCCTTAGCACCACTCACCCTTTGCTTGTACTGTTTTAGGTCTTTAAGCAAAATCCATTTTGTGTGGGCAGCCAAAAGAAAATGGAGCTGTTAACGGACGCTCGTCAGTAATTTCAATTTGTGGCCTAAAACTTACTTGACCAAAAATTCCTGTTGTTTTGCCTCCTTTTTCGACCAAAAATGCCAGCTAGTTTTACTAACTTGTTGTTGTTAGGCTGTTGGGTAACGAGCAGCAGCTTTAAGCACTTGATATACAAAGCTAATCACAGCTGGCATGAAATTCAAAACCCTTGAAGAGCTCACCTGTGAGCGTTAGAACACAGAGAAATGGAATGAGAATTAGAGGGAATATTTAATTACCAAAAAACGTCAAATTTAATTATGACAGCTGTCAGTTGAGTGTGTGCCGAAGCTCAACGTAACCAACTCAGAGACAGACGGAGTGACAGACTGCCAGACAGCGAAACAGTCTGATAACTTCAGACTCACTGACTGACTGGCTGACTGACAAACAAAATGTGAGTGAATTTGAGTTAAGTTTCGAGCCCAGACAATGACCGAGTTGAATGAATGATAATCATCATGAAATGGGTCAAGCATACCAAAAGTGACAACAGACAATCATCTTTTTACCTCAACGTGGACTGCTTCTTTTGTATGCATGCCATTATAAGATTCAGTTTGGTTCAGTTCGGTTCTTCTCTGTCTGGTTTATGGCCCAAGGGTCGTTGCATTAACTTGACTTAACTGTTACAAATTTGTTGGAAATTATGGACCTGTTTCTGCTAGCATTCCATTGCAGTTAATGAATTTTCTATCGGAACTAAATATAATTGTTTAAACTAGGTTAGTTTGGGTAGCTAAGAATAACAGTACAGACTGTAAATGGGTTGCGAAAAGGGAGTCTAAATTGTTGGCTATTTATAAAATATATAAAAATATAAAGTTTTTTATTAAAGAGCTAGACAGCCTTCATTGCTTAGATCTGAGATAATTTTGTGTATATTTGTAACTGTCTATACACAATCCGTCTTACTCCCAGTCTACACCGTTAGTCGATGCTCTTATTCACTCACTTTCCCTCTCTCCAACTCTCTCGCTTCATGACCTGTCATTCATAAAACATTTGCTGCCTGATTATGCGCCATTCTGTGAGCTCAATTGTCATGCATAATATCAAATGGGGAATATTTTGTGCTGATAACGCAATGGGTCTCGTGGTCTCTCGTCTCGTCTCCATGTCGACTAGTTCCAAATGGCAATTAACGCGCCAACTCAAATGCAACTTGAAGTAGGAGGAGTGTGAGTGCGTCTGGGACTACTTGTAATTCCTAGAGTATGTTATGATGAAATGAGCAGACAGACAGATGGATAGATGGCATATTATTCTGGTATGGGTTGACTTTGGGACGGACTCGAGGCATGCATAAACGAAATTAAGTCATTATTTTAATACGCGGCGTCACTTGCGACGATGCGCAGTGCCTTCATTTGATATATGGGCGATGTTTTGTATGCATAATTTCATTATAATATCAGGGACCTCTTCAGACAGTGCGTACTGTGTGTGCTTGGACGGACAAATGGACGAACGGACGGTAAGTGCGGTCTGTCCACACTGCCTGCTGCTGCTGACCCGTCGATTATAAATGGACGTCTGTTTAAGTACGCGAAACGGCAGCCAAGCGTGGGTTCTAAGCTACAAGAGATTGGACTGTGTGTGAGTACACTGAGCGAATTGGGGGTTTAGTTAGGAAATAAAATGGGAACTTTACAGTGACTTAGCGGTGACTTTTTTTAGAGAAAAAATGTAGTTTTTAGTAGTGAAAGAATTAAAAATGTAGAACTTTTAATGTAAGTGCTCTCATTTTTTTGGCCACTTGTATTTTTTTCAGTGTAGTTTTCGTTGGACTGTGGCTCGCTAGTGCCACGCCTACCAGCTCTACAGCTGCGATGCGGGCGCCGCCTACATTCTGAGCTGTTCTCGACTTCCGTTATTGTCGACCCAATTGGGCATTTGCATTTGTCGCACTCCATCTCCCTCGCTCTTGCTTCCCCCCACACACACACGCGCTGTCGCTCCCTGTCTCGCTCTTACCCACAGTTAACTGTGTATGCGTCGTTTTGTGCGTAATTATGATAAGAAAAGGTTTTACTTAGACCTTTACCTTTACCTGCCACCTACTAAAGTACAAACTGACTGACTGACTGGCTGACTGCCTACCTGCCTACTCTACCTTTCTGGCAGCCTATTGTTGTTGTAGCTACTGTTGTTATTGTACTCGTTGTTGTTGTTGTTGCTCTTGCTGGAATGATAAACTACCTTTTCTTGCCTCTGCTGCTGTTGTTGTTGTTGTTTTTGTTTGAATTTGACATGGTAATTAACCCGCGACGCTCAACTTTGCCCAACCAATTGCCTCTGTTTCGCTTCAGCGTATAGGTGTGCGTTGTGCCTATGCCTGTGTGTGTGTGACCATGTGCGTTTCCTTAAATTAATCAACATTCAGCTCAATTTTATTAATTTACCTATGTGACACTAACATATTCGCCTGTCTAATGATTTAAATATTTTGAACCAAGTTTATAGAATTTAGCGATAACAATTTAACCAAATTTGGTAGCTTTAAATGCGGCATAAAACCAAAATGGTAAAACACTAATTAAAGTTTAGAGTAATTAAATATATTTAATTGACAAACGTGGCATTTGTTTATGCGAAATACTAAATAATTATATAAAATATTTAATAATTCATAAAGTTTCAAAAACTTACTACATTTTGCTTTTCTTTTCCACCATCGCCCTATAAATAATTTAATAAATTTGCACACCAAAACAAGAATAAATAAAAAACAAAATTCATGGCGTGGGTTTTTGTTCAGATTCCACTTGTGATATTCAAATCAAGAAGCGACAAATATTCACTCTACCAGCAAAATAATGTTGATTTTATTAATTGGATTTGTTTGCGATGGTCGCAGCCGAAGCCGAATCCGAATCCGAATCGATATGAAATTGGAGTTGAACTTTTTGGGCCGGGAATATATTCGAAAGTGTTAGTTTGTTTGTTATTGAGCTTGTATTACAATTTTGATTAATGCGCCAATGGGCAAATATCGGCTTTTTGGGCTTTTTCGGGCTGTTCGACCCAAAAGTCGCAACGATCTGATGATGATACCTGTTGTTGTTTTGATTCTGTTATTGCTGTTGTTGGTTGTCACGCTGTTTGCTAAACAAATAAAATTTTAATTTTTGTTACCACGGGGGGTCAGTTTGGGCCGTTTGTTGCTGCTCTTAACTTATGCATGCTCATCGCATCTTGTCCAGCAATTGTCGAGGTTTGGGTCATCGAGTGGCGCCAACAGAGTTGCGCCTCCCTCCCATAGTGACTTGGAGACTTCGTTTTTATTGAGGTGTCACAAGCACGGACCGAAAACAACTCTGTTGAAAAATTGATTTCAAATTGAAATTGAGTTTTTAGCTCGATTTGTTTTCTTCGATTGGATTTATTTACATTGAGAGAGTTTTCAGTTTTTATTGTGCATCCAAAGTCGTTTGCTCAGGCGCCGAAATCGTAATCAAAATCATAAAATTTAGAATACGGCGTAGAACCGTTTTAATTGGTCTCCCAGCGAGCTCGAGACGGAGGGAGCGAAGAGAGAGAGAGTTGAAGAAAGAACTGAAAGATGGAAAAACCAGACGACAGCAATTATCAATTGTGCTTTCAGCTGCCATAATAAATTCCTGCATATAATTGATGGCATTTTATATACATAATATATTTGATTATTTATGGTTATATGCCATGCTGATTTGTTAGTTTTTAGTATGATTATTTTCTGTCTAACTGGTTGCTGTCTGCAGCCATTTGGGTGGTTTATGAGCTCAATAAGAACAAAGGAATATTGAAGAAGTTTTAAGGTTTACAATGGGAAGCTTTCAATATTTTTCAGTTACTTAAGTTATAAAAGTTGAATAAATTTTGTTGCTTTTATTTCTATTTCTTCTTATTTTAAATTTATTATTTAACATAATTCCGTCTACTTTGTTGAACCACAACTTTCTCGTGTCTAAGTTTTAGGCCTCCATGTTCAATTAAATCATCGCTTTGATTGGCTGCCAGCCAATTTAAAAGCTCTGTGGTGTCTGTAATCGTATACTATAACTTACAACTTCTTTCCTTTTTTCCTCTTTCTTTCGTGTGTCTCACATAAATTA
The DNA here is from genome assembly GCA_018152125.1 of Drosophila dunni. NCBI lineage: Eukaryota > Metazoa > Arthropoda > Insecta > Diptera > Drosophilidae > Drosophila > Drosophila dunni. Next base: position 15,611,772 of record JAECXC010000339.1, on the reverse strand, counting down.
ATAACAAATTTAAAACAAATATATTTCTGTTCGAGACCGCACGATCTATCATTAATCACAGACAACAAAATATTCGCTGTCTTGTGTCATTTTCAGGCATATCTCTACCCCCTTCACCCCCTCTCCCCAGCTCTCTCTTACTGCCTGCATTACATAAACTATCTCTGCCTACTTGGAATCATTTCTGTTCATAATTATTTGGTTTTACGTTTTTATATCTTTTTCTCTGGTTTTTCCTCCATTTTCTCTGATTCGTTTTAATTATTTGTCGGAGAGTTGCAGAGACATAAATTGTTGTATATATCAAAAAGTCTGTGGCTCTTTGGCACGCGATATTTCTCGTTTATACTGTGATATCGTTTTGTTTTCTGTGTGTTTTTTTCGTTTTCCACAAAATGTCAAGCCCTTTGCCTAGATATTGGGTCAATATGTCAGCGTTTGCATGTTTCGTGTGGCCTCAGACATGCATTAATTATGTAGATAGCTGCGACTCTGACTACAACTTTGACTTTAGCTCCAACTCCAACTGCGACTGCATGGGTAACCCCAAAAGAAATATCGCTGAAAATCACAGCAAATGCAAGACGCACAGCTACTGCGTAGAGGAGAATTTAAAATGGTAGTTAAAAAATAAACAAAGCAAAAGTTATTCTTACTTTAAGCTCGACTACTTTTCAATCTATCGACAAGTTGTATGCTTTTACAAAAAACACTCTTTTAGCAGCTCTTGCTTACACTGCACTTATTACAGGGTATGCGACACAAAAACCAGTTGCCCAACTAAATTCATATGCAGAACTCTAGATAGAAAACCCACACAGTACCAGGCTCCACTTAGTGTTGTCTTAGATAGTCCCATGTGTCAGGTATTTGTTGCACGGCGGCACGTCAGATTCGAAAGTTCAATAACACCAGAGCTCCCTACTACCCCTCTGACCGCAAACCATTTGGCTGCAACTTGCATTAAATGCCAGCAAAAATGTGGTTGCAATTTGGCAAAGATTGAAAAGTATCTAGTTGTTTTTTGGGCTTGTGCTGCCTTTATTAATTAACGCTGTTAAAACTGACATTGTATCTAAATTTGTGCAGCATATAAATTAAAAACTTATCTCTCGTTAGTCGCCTAGTTTATTGGACTGAAATTTATTTGACTGCAACAGCGTGTTTTATGCAAATCTTGTGTCTGAATTATGTTTTCATTTGTAGGCTCAACATTGATTAAGATTTTCTTTTCCTCGACTGTTTTTCTGACCCCAAAAACAATTTATGCAGGTCGTGTTTGTTGTGTCGTTGTCGCTGTTGTTGGTGTTGTTTATGCCCTTTGTTTGGCTATTGATTTGTTTGTTTTGGAAATTTAAAAGTGAAAATTAGCTGCATATTTTTCACTTTCCAAATCACTTTTACTTCAACTTTATGATAAAAGCTAGAAAGGTGTTTGATATGTTCATTTAAAATATTTCTTGAGCTGCTAAAATTATTGTTAAATTATTATAATTTTGGGTATTTTACTAGACTTTTGTTCATGTCAATAAAATTGATTTTAACGCTTACTATATATAATTATTTTAATATTATAAATTTTGATTGATTTTAGTTAATTTGCCCAGCATTTTTCATACCAAAAACTTGTTCAATTATCGTATCAATATATCAACGAGTGCGAGTACGTTATTATAATAAATTATTGACATTATTGACAAAGTGACGAGCTGTAAAATAAATGACTTTTCGAGACGAGTATGAAAATGAATTATGAAATATTTGCAAAGCTGACTAATGAGCACAAGTTGGGTCAAAACTGAAGTAGAGTCTGTTAAAGTAGCTGTCACATTAGCACCTTAACCGATGTAGACCCCCGATAAGTTAACGACAGTGACGATTGCTGCTGCTGCTGACCCAAAACTGCTAAAAGAAAAGTCTGAGCAAACAATACTGGACCCCCTGTTGGGTCCAAACTGAAGATGGACCCAGGGTTATATATTTTTTGCTGCTGCTGCTAGATGGTAAATGGTTGATGGTGATGGCGATGGTGGCAACCTGCCTGGAAGCGACTTCTGCTCACTTTTATTTTTCACAAACGGCATAAAAACATTCGACAGGTAGTCAGAAATGTGAAGAAAATGATGTGATAACAAAATAAAAAATATAAATACGTATATACTTGTGTATAAATAAATATACATCTACAAGTTTATGGCAAAAAAAAGCAACACAAACGTAAACGAATACAAAAAAAAAGGTCAAAAAGCGCCCAAAGACATCATAAACGAAGGTTCAGACGCAACGTCGCAAGCAGCCAAAACAATAACTGCAGGCAATTTGAGGCCCTCTCTCTGGCAACTGTTTATTTGTCAAACATTTTTCTCGTTTTTGACATGTCGACTTCCAGCAGAGAGTGAGTCAAATCCCGCCCTGCTCCCTTTGCCAGCCAGAAATGAGCGCCAAATTTTCCTTTTTCTTGTGCATGCTGGCAAATGGGCAACCAACTGGGACGAACTTGGTTGAGTTTTCTTTTGTTTCTGTTGTTGTTTTCTGTTTTTTGGGAAAGATGTCCGAAAATTGTTATCGATGTTTTTGTCATGTTGGCCTCAAATTAAAATCCCCAATAAACGGAAAAACTGTCATGTCCGGACCGCTGATATATTATTATTCTCAAACAGTCAATGCAGGCCTGGCATGCTAAGCAGCGTCCTTGAGTCCCCGAGTCCCCATATCCTTGGGCGCTCAATGTCCTGTAACGTTGTTTAATTGGCTTTTATGTTAGGACCCGAAAAACGCATCAACTCAAAGCAAGTGGAAAATCAAATATTAAGTTTCAAATATTATGTTGACTTCAAAGTCAAAGATTTGCTAACAAATATGCGCATAGTTTAATTAAATCTATTTATGCCAGTTTTAATCAATTTAATCTCTCTACTAACTTAACTTAACACAACAATTTACAGTACTTACAACTAGTTTTTCGTAGACTTACCAATAGAGTTGTTAGTAGTTGAAGTTGAACATTTCCTAAACGTGTTTCAGATAGCATCATTCGAATTTATTTGTGCTGGGATTATCAGGAATGCCACCAACGACGACAGCAATACCACGAATGACTCATAACGGGGGGACTTTACTCGAAAAATGCGAAGAAAACAAAATAATATGTTCTTTAATTTGATTATGGCCATAAGCAGACAAGCAGCCAAAAGTTTTAGCCATTGGCAAGCGGCAGATACTGGTTGTTGTTGTTGGGTATTGTTTTTGCATGGAAAAACAAAGAAAAACTGCGAGAAAAATAAATGGGCTTTCAGATTGCAGCTTCATTTACTAATTTCAGTGCTATCTGCTAATCGAGCGCAAAATAAGCAAAAACAAATGACTGTCAAGCGGGGGTCTTAGGGGGAGGGGAGGGGACTGGTCTGGGCAACGACTTGGAGCCAAACTTGGAGCGTTAATTATACGAGCAAAGTTTGTGCAAACGCACTTGTAACTAAATCGGGCGATGACGCACATTAATTAGTTTTTATGATTATTGGCAAAGGCATTGAAATACAATGCGCGAATACGAGATGAAATTTACATAAAAGAGGGGGTGGAATACAGTTAGTAGGGGTTGGCCTACATGTGTGTGTGTGTGTGTGTGTGTGAAGCTTTTGCTAGTTGAATTTGTCAATTTCTAATGCCAGTTTATCGTATGAGGCTTATTTACGAGGTTCGGGCTCAGACAGCCGGAAGAAGGCGGCTCTAAATGACAAAACACACAGATATACACTCACACACACACTGGGTATGTGTGTAGGAGCCGCCCATAAATATGCAGTAGCTTGTGTTTTTGCCGAGTAAATCCATTTGGCTAAATAAATGCCATGGCTGACATAAATAAAAGACAATTAAATTAAGATAATCGTTTTGACTTTGGCTTTGCTTTGCCAATTGTCTTTGGGGGGTTGCGCCAAAGCGCCATGCCACGCCCCCACCCTACTCCTCATCATTTGCCATAAACATAAAATCCGCCTGGAAGCTTTAAATGCGCTACAAATTAATGGCTATCTCAGAAGCACTCTTAACGCAAATCCCCCCCTGAAGCCACACCCACTGCGCCCACTTGGCTCCGGCTTAAGCCCCAATCTGCGACAATTGCCATGCACTTTGATTTGGCTTTGATTTTTGCTTAATTACTTCTGCAAATGTCGATTGTTTTGACTGTATCTTTTGATTGCGTGGGTTTCGTTGTTGTATGAATCAAATGTTGCATGTTGTGAATGTTTAATTGTCGGCGAAACCACAAAAAAACACACACACACAGAGACTCATGTGTACGCTGTGTGTATAAAAGGCAATCAAATTACGTCACTTAAAACAGAGTTGAACTTCCGTTTGATGGAGCTTATATTGCCAGAGTTGTCAAGTTATCAGCAAAGTTTAAGCTCACGTCAATAGTTGATTTGTGTCGTGCTGCGTTTTTAAATGCTCTAACAAAGGGTAGCTTGATTTTTACTCAAGTTTAGCTATGAAAAGTCTATATAGTATATGGAATACATATTAATATTCAGACATTAGCTGGATTTTTTGTGTAGTTAACAAAGTTCTCTATATTCAACTACAAGTTTAATTTAAGTACCGCTTTAAGTTTGATTAAAGTTGAAATTCGTTTAAATCAAATTACCAAATAATCAGCTGAAATGCCAAATTGGTAAGTGAGTTAAATCAACGGCTTCTGCATTCAGCCAATGTATTAAGCCAGCCCTTCATTTGCTGAATGTATATGACCGTATTTGGCCTTAACTCACACACACTCTCACTGTTGGCTAACGTGAAGCCGAAGCCTTTTGGCAGCAGGACAAGTTGTGGCTGCTTTTGGTTTGCGTTCTGTATGAAGTCGGAGAGTCTTATGGCCAAGTCTCTGTTGAGAATTTGGCCCATAGCTATAATTACTATATGGCTGCCTCTTTGCGGCGTCTGCAACATTTATAAGTTTATCGTCTGATTGCCCTCGTTCACCTGAACTCCCCCTAGCCCCTACCTATGCCCCGTTTGGACCAAGTAGAGCAACTTGCAGGGCTGCTGTGGCTGCCGCTGCTGTTGCTGCTTTTAGCCAAAAAGGTCTAGACTTGACTTTTCAGTTGTGTTTGTGTCTGAGTCTGGCAACTTTGCGTGTCCTTTGTGCATTTAACGGCTATTTTAAAGCCAGCCAAGCCAACTCCTCTACCTCCTCCACTTCGCATCGCTGTTAGCCCTTCTTTGCTTTGGCCATGAATTATCTAAATTGTTGCAAATTATGAAATTATGATATTATTATAGTAAATGCTTTTAGCTCAAAAGTGTTCTAAGCGAAGTCAATAAACTGCAAAACGGTTAATTTTATAAACATTAATGTTTATCCCTCTCATTCTGCGTTTTTTGCTCGCCGTCTCTTTCATTGGCTGTCTGTTAATATGCGTATAATTACAAATAATTTGTCCACACAACATTTTCACCGCATGCAAACAGAAAAAGTTAAAAATGTTCACATTATTTATGCATATGTATGTCTCTTGCTGTCCCTCTCTTGCTCTATTCCCGTCTCGCTTTCACTCGCCTGTTGGCCGCATAAAATTATGCATTACCAAAACGGTTAAGTCCTTGCGGAAGCCGGCCATAACACCTACAAACAGACAAGTTGGCAGCCAGACAGCCAGACATGACTCGAGGCCATATTCATATGCATGTTACGGCTTGTCTCTCTTTCTTTCTCCTCTCCTCTCTTTCCCACTTGCCTATAATGATAAAGAAAAAGTTAGCAGACATCGACTCGACTCCCACCCGTGTCTTTTTGCCCACAAAATACGTGTTTATATGCGTGAATTTTTGCCAAAAAGGACTCAGGTAATTACCATGTTTCGGCAACGGGTTTCCCGCCTCTTTTGTTGTGGGTGGGGCGTTGGGTCCTTGTAGCTTCATATAGGGGGGTCGGCTTGTTCCACATATTTCTGTTGGTGGGGGTGGCTCGTTTTTATGCATAAATTACCACCCAACGCGGCGCGTGCCAAATCAGTGTTTACACTTTTATTTGTTTTGTGGAGAGTTTCGAGGGTTTTTTCGGAGCAGGAGCGGGAGCTGGTGCTTTAGCGGAGCCCTTTCAATGGTCTTGGGTATTCCTTGGGTACTGCGGTCTCATAACTAACTGAAACTTTGGTAGAGACATCACTAGCAGCAACAAACTTTTGAGTAATGTCTAAATTAGAAGAGCACAGGGCTGAAAAGGGTTAAGATCAGCAAAATATATTTAGACAAGTTATTTAAAAAAATTATAGGGTATAAACTAGTTTTATAGCCCTACAGGGCATTTTTTAATCATATAAAATAAGTTTAATAAATTATGTATAGATTTTTTAAGGACAGTGCCAATTTTATTAGTCATAACATTTACCATTGCCCTCCAAATGATATACGTGCTGTGCAACCCTGGTTTATAAAATTTGTAATTCAAACTGCCGAAATTAAGCATAATTTGTGTGCAACTTACAACTAGAAAAGGGTGCAAATTCAGCAATTGCCACGCCCCTTCTATGTAAATGCCGAGTGGTATCTCAATTCCAACTCTTTTTTGTACAAACTGGGAGCTCCAATGCTGACCTTAATCGAAAAGAAAAAGAAAATATCCACCCCTGGAGGTGGAAGTATGTCTGCTATAATTTGTGGGCTTTTGGTTGCCTTGAGGGCGTCTTATTTATAGCTGGGCTTAAATATCAATGCAAGTTTTATGTGGCAGCCCTTTACCTGGCGGAGTGGGGGTAAAGGGGGTAGCAAGAGGGCTAAATGGCGCTCTTTGGGGGTTGAAGTCAGCTACGCACTTATTGATATTGATACAAGTTGGCTTTTACTTCCGGGCTTTTTATTTCCACCTGTATCTGAGACATGAATTCGTTTTGGTTTTGCCAAGGCTTTAGTTAGGATATATATCTTCAAATGCGGCACGGTGGGGTTGGATTGGGTTGGGTTGTGTTTGGGGGGCATTTTTGTGGTTATAATCGGATTTTATTGCAAATTAACGAGCCAACTCATCCCCTCTTGGCCTCTTCTGTAATATTTCGACTTGTTGTTGTCTTTGCTTTCGGTACTTATACGATTTTTATTACCATTGTCTGTCGTCTGTGCGGGTTGTTAGCCAGGTGCGCCTTCGTTACCCTCCACACCCCCATTTACTCCCTCCTAGAAGCCACTTCATTATCCCTTTTGCGGAAAAGTTGGCTCTTTTATTAGGTACTCATCGTCGTACCGCATTGCATTTATTATTATGTGTATTTGTTCTATATTAATTTGTTGCTACTCGTTTCACGTTGATTTTCCTGCTCATGATCCTGCTTCTGCTCGCATTCCATTTTAGTGGCCTCTCAATATTCATTAGGACTTTGATTTGTTATGGTTTCACTTCTTGACTTTTGCTTTAGCTTTTTCTTTTGATGCCAATTCCTGTGTTGCTTTTATTGCCACAAGTATTTTGATTACAGCATAGACTAAAGTCGGTGTAGAGGAGGGGCCTGTGGGCGGGGGTAGTTTAATAACCAACAACATGTTGAACTAGTTTTTTCTGCAGCTGCATTAGGCAAGAGGTTTATTAGGCTCCGTGTTGCAAGCTTAATTTTATGAAGATACTCTAGTTATTAATGGGAAATAGTCATTATTCTGAGTGGCTAAATATGTTAACGTTTATTATTTGGAATAAAATATTTATTTATATTTAATTTGTTATTAAGAATAAATTTTAGAGACATTTCCCTTTAACAATTTAGCTGTTATCCAATTAAGAACGTCTAATTAAGTCTTAAGAAATGAACTACAAAATTCATTAACTTTTTGCTATGTAATGCTATTTTTTGTAGGATATAATATAAGGAAAAATCTGTTAGAAATATAATTTCTTTATCTATTTTAATACTTTAACTATTTAGTTTAAAAAGGCATTTCTTAGTCGTTGTGTTCACATATTGGTTTATAGCTAGATTTATTTTTGTAGGCTGTTGGCCCGATTGTCCGGGCGTTGGTCTCTGTTGATTTTCATTTAATTACCGCACCAAATTTCCGACACTTTAAGCGACGGCGGCACAAAATAATTGCAAGTGCTGAAAACATTAAGAAACCGGCTTTTGAGAGCGGCTCGAAACGGGAGCTTTAGCTCTGGCTTCTAATTGTTGTTGTTGTTTTTCTTGTTGGTTTCAAGTTTCAGTTATGCTTTTTATACTCTCTGCAAGAGTATATTGGGTTTGTGCAAAAGTATGTAACAGGCAGAAGGAGGCGTGGCAGACCCCATAAAGTATATATATTCTTGATCAGCATCACAAGCCGAGTCGATATAGCCATGTCCGTCTGTCCGTCTGTCCGTCTGTCCGTCTGTCTGTCCGTCTGTCCGTATGAACAAACAGATTTCAGAGATGGTAAGAGCTACAAGTTCGAGCTTGGTGTCAATCGATCACATATTTAGTCAGTCAATACAAGAATCTTTTTTTTTTTCGATGCCACGCCCCATTCGACCACAATGAGCAAAAAACTAGACACACCTCGGAAAAAAACAGTGCTTTTGGCAAATATCTCAGTAACCATGGCACCTAGGATCACCAATTCTGGTGTGGAGGTTCCTAGCGGCAGCGCAAATGCATTGGCATTTAAAATTTTGGACTGCCACGCCCCTTTCTCCCACAATACATAAAAATAACTCCTTCCGCCTACAGGCATTTGTTCATATAGTGCAGCATTTTAATTATATAATTCGAATGGAGGCTAACTATATAAAACTATCCTAAAAAGTCGCATTGAAATCGGACTATAAATAAGAAAACTATAAGCGTTACAACATTGATAATTGAACGCAATATCACTAATGAGTGCAAGCGAGACAGAAAAGTTTTCGCTGCTTGTGTGGCGACAGCGCGGCCGGCAGTCGCTGGCCGAATACACACATACATATGTACATGTATAAACACATATAATGTCAAACGTACTATGTATATTCGCATACAAACAGATGTTTGATTTTGCTTAGATTGTTTTTGTTTCAACGTGTTTTAAAGCAAGTACAATACATTGTAATATCTTGATACCGACTTTAACAATTTAACCGGGAAAAAAATGCAGAGAGTATTATACGGTTGGGCGTGCTCGACTGTACTTTTCTTTCTTGTTTTTCGCTGTCTTTTGAGCTTGAAGCGCGACTTTCGTTTTCGTTTTTGCTGCTGTTTCCAATTGTAATTGAATTTTGTGTTTGTCGGCAAAGTGGCAAACAGGCAAACAGTTGGCCAACAGGCAGCCCAGCCAGCCAGCCAGCCAGCCAGTAGCAACAACAACTACAACAGCAAACAGGCACAAAAAGGAAGCAATTTCAGGCTAAATTTAGTTTAAATGCCTACCAACCTACCTACGTTGAATACGGCTCTTGCCGTGTCTGACAGACTGACAGACTGTCGCCTCTTTGAGACTTGTTATATATGAGAGTGTAAGTGTATGTGTGTGTTTGTTGGTATGAGTGTGTTACCTCTCTATTTGCCTCATTCTCTCTGGTTATAAAGCACAACAATTCCATGTGCTCGCTTTTAGAGCAAAAGTGTTGACTGCTGCTGGATGTTGGCTCAAATTATGCTTACTTTGGAATTCAATTAACTTGAATTTGTTGCACTGGCGCGACGTGATTTCATTTTTTTCCATCTCTCTCTCGCTCTTTCAGTTTGTTACTGCAAGCCAACGGCCTGCGACGGCTGATTGTGTTTTATGGCAACTAATGAGTGTTAGTGCCATTTGGCTTATAAAAAATGTAGAAAAGAAAAGAAAAAAGGAAAATGTTAGTTTGTTATGAAATGAAAGCGAAAAATTGTTTAAAATATATTTCAGTTCAGTTTTAATGCAGTAAAAATTTATAAAAATCTCTAAGAAAATATCTTAAAATGCCTTTAATGAACCAATCAGTTATAGTTGATAGAAAAGTGATTAACATATTTGGTGTTTAATAATATTATCTTTATCCATCACTTGCTTCATCACATGTCTATATTTAGCTCGCTTTTATCTTAAATATATGTACAAATGTAGCCAAATCTTTCTAGCTGACAGCTCAGACCCTTGCGCTGATAATTCGCTGTAAGCGGAAAGTCATTTGCAGTAGAAGCTTTTCAATCGATTTGTAGAGTGCAGCTGTAAACTGTTGGTAGTAACTGTAAGCGCGCTGTCATTGCTATCTCTTATGTCTAATCCGAGCATATGGCTGAATGGTTATGCTCGGAAAATGCCAAAACGAAACGAACTGGAAGTACAACACGGAACTGGCAAGTGGGAAATGGGTGAGAGGGAACACTGGTGTCGAGGGGGTAGGGAAAGGGGGAAGGGGAAAATGGAGGCGATGTTTGTTGTTGACGCTTAAGCTTAGAGCTCATTACAATTTTCAAGTACATTTGCGTTGATAGTTACACCGAACAGACTAACAGCAAGGACTAAGGACTCGACACCCCAACCCCCTCTCGTCATGTGTTTCATGCATACAAACAAGCACTCGAAATTGTATACTATGCAAATATCATAGATAGATACCAAAGTTGCGCTCTCTCTCACACTCTCTTCTCATCTGTGCGAAAAACGCCACAAATTCTCTGGGTATGAGTGGACTCCAATTTTTCCCCTCTCAATTCCCTACCAATTTCCCCAACGCTGCAACGTTTTACCATTATGTAAATAGTCTAGCACTTGTGCCATCTCCATCTATCGCTCCTCATCTCTGCATCTATCTCTATCTACTATCTAATACTCTGATGTTTGTATGGCAAATGTCTGTTGACCATTAAATTCACTTCACTTCATTTAAATCTGAAGCATTTTCGGCTCTCTGGATTTGCATGCGGCGGCAAAAAGTTTTTCAATAACACAAATACACTCCAAAGGAATATATATCTATCTATATATCTAGCCAAGCAGTGTTGCAAGTACCCAGCGTAAAGTGCCAACTGCAAATAATAGTTTTTCCCATAAAAAAAAGCTAGAGAAACTCTTGAAACTTTACTTCTATTTTTTTGTTGCATGGCCTGCCGAATATTCTACGCTGACGTTGGCAACTTTGGCTAAAGATTGCCAAGGTCCTCCAAAAACTTAGATTAAAAATTGAAACTTTACTATATCGTAGCTAAATATACGATAATTCAGTCGTATCGTATGCAAGCGATTTATATAATTTTCTTTGATGTACTTAAACTAAAATGCAGCTGGGCACGGGACAACTGATTGCAACTGACCAAGAACGAGGACGAGGACGACATGTGCAGTGCCCGACAACCGACAAATTGGACAACAGCTTTAGTTGCCTGCTGGCTCGTACTGGTACAAAAGCCGCAAAACCAAATTGATTTTGTCTACTCAAGCTGGGATATGGGCCAGTAGCATGATGATTAAACAGGGAGTGGCAGGGGTCGGTGGAGGGAGGGGAAGTTGGAGGGCTGTTGGTGTGTATTGCAATCCATATGCGCTTCGTCAATTGCATGCGACAGAGTTCGGCGCCAATTTTCATTTTCATTACGCATTGCTCATATGGCATTTTGTGCAGTATTACGCATACGACTCATTGTCCAGCGCATACAATTGAGTTGTTAGAATGCACACGAGTGTGAGTGTATGTGTGTGTGTGTGTGTTTTCAGCATTGTTTGAGCATCAAGCACTGATGCATGCATGTAAACATAATCAGTATTTGCAAATAGAAGTGCAGGCAGCAGCAGCAGCGACGACTTCTGTCTCGATTCTGTAATCGGAATCATCAATGGAACTCTATTTACTGGTAACTTGGTGTTCTACTCATCACAACATGAAATTTACCCCTTTTGAATTTGGCATTTTGCATTTGGCATTTGTTATGCAAAAAGTAGGGTGGAAAACGTTTGTTAACTGATCGAATAGTTGAAACGTTCCGATGGAATTTTTAGCCGATGACATCTGCACTTTTGGCTTTTCATCAGGCCAGCAGAAAAGGGGATTAAACAAAAGCTGCGACAGGGTATGACAGACGGAAGGATGGATCTGTGGTCACAGTAGGGTGAAATAGGAAGATGAAAAGAGAACTTGAGACAATAAATAATGACTTTATATATTTTAAAGGCTTCTTTTAATACCCTATACTTTGCAATTATTATATAGAACGACATATTTATGGGAAACATAATTGTAAAAAATAGTTTGAATGCATTTAAATGACTTCAAAGGTTTTTGATGCTTTTAGAAACTACCCTTGCAAATTATATCTCTTTAAAACGGCATATGTTCAACAACTTGTTGAAGCCACTGTAGTTTATTATAACAAGCTATAAAGGTAGCAATTACTCAGTTGCCCACAAGACTAAGCAGTCGATGAAATGATCCATGCAGATTTTGATTTCAAAGAACCAAAGCAGGAAGATTTTTTGATGGCCACCAGCTGCTTCCTCTGAAACTGCACTTAGAGGTAAGAGGTAAGCGAAGGACAAACCAAGCACAACAACTGCTCAATGGGGGAACAAATGACAAATTTTTAATGCCTCAGAAAACAAAAACCCTGATAAGATCAGCGGCTGTCAAACAAAAAACACGCTAAAAGCAGAACAAAGCGATGCCAAAAAAATACCCAAAAAAAAACGGGGAATACAATACGAATGAATGACAACGACGATCTGAAGATCTCCTGGTGCTGATTTCAGGAATTAAACACGCGCGAATAAAAATCAATGAGGAGAGATAGAGACTACCTGCTGTCTACCTACGGTTGGGTTTATTTTTGGGGATCATTAGGGATATGGATAGGGCATATGGATGAGCGCGCAGCGAGTTGAGATGATTGTCAACAGGATTCACGGGGCGTGTAAAAATAAAATTAGTAGAATACTCCAAGCACTTAAGTTGTTAGAAAAGAAAAACATTTTGAAAGGACAAACACACTCGACAAACGACCAAACGACAGGTCCAAGACCAGACGACACAAGGCCAGGACATAGACAGGACATCGTGACTTGGGGTAGTTGTAGTCATCATTTGTTGATTTTCGTTTCGTTTCGTTCCGTTTCGTTTCTTGTTTTCGCTGCGTTGAACATTGTAAAAAAAAAATAAAAAAAAATTGGAAAACAAAAATCCTTTAAGTGCACTTCAGAGCACAATGCACTCTCCCGAGTGTCCTCTGTCGAGTCGATGGCTTTGCTCCGTGTCCTCGCCTGTTCCAAACTGGATTTAGTTTTTGGCCTGCCGCTTGACAGAACCTGTCCATCAGAGATATGATTTAACAGCAATGCGATTAGTATCGTTAACAGTCTCAAGATGTTTCCCATTACAGCTGCCAACACAAATGTTGCAAGTCATCAACAGAAACGTAAGAGATTTCAGATAGATTTGATGAGTTGGTATCGATACTTTCATTGAAACTAAATTTTGATTGGCTTAACAGAGCAGCAAAGCTTTCTATATCTGTAACATGGCCAATATATTTTGTTAAATTATTTATTGGCTTGAAAATTGTGTACATTTCGCAACAGCTGAACTTGCTGGCACTTTAAATGTGCGGTTGATTAATTATAATTTTAAGTAAAACACGATGCGTTACGCTGCATTGACTGATAGTGAAATAAAATAAAAGAAACTGAAATTAATTACAACATTTTGTCAGACACACGCGCTACAAGTTGGCCACATCAGAGCCCATCAGCATCGATGCTGCCACTCTCCCACAGCACCTACTGCCCCCCTCTGCGGCTGTTGTAAGTACTGAGAGTTGTTATACTTAGTTGTTGTCTTGTATTTCTTCCAGTAGCAACGTCTTTTGTCTGGGCTTGCACTTGCCAGGCATCAGTCAACACACACGCACACACACACAGTCGCTGCAACATACTTAGTTGCATATTGCAGCTCACGACTTGTCGACTCTCTCTCTCTCTCCGTCTCCCTTTCTCTTCCATTGGGATTTCTGTCTTGCCTGCAAAAGTCCTTGACTTGCATTTTTGATAAACAACGTGTCAACTTTGTCGACATAAACCATAATCTTCAGTGTCAGTTTGACTTACAACTCGTGTACTTTTCGCTCTCTCTTTCTCTCTCTCTTTGTACACTTTGCGACTGGTAATCATGTCAGGATTTTGGAGTCAAACAGGCCCCCAGATATCCAGACTCCTCTAGTCTTCGAAAAGTGAAAGAAATTTTTCTTTTCTTTGAGATAACAGACAAAAATACCGACAGCAACTGTGCGTTTTGGTACAATTTGGCCCGAAGACAGCTTTAGAGTGTATCTCAGAATGTTTCTTAGCATAGGGAACTAAGTATTATTGTCAGGGACTGACTGCCAGATCATTAGCGTAATTAAATGTGGATGAAAAATTTCACTTAATTTAGCCAGAGTCATTTTCATAACTCGAAAAAGACACAGAGACACAGAGAAGAAAAAACGAAATATAATTAATCAGCAAGGCATGTGGCATGTCTACCAAACAGAGTTGCCTTCTATTTTATTATATTCTTTTTCGACTGGCAGACGCCCTCGTCGGCACCTAGAAATTAAACTAAGTGTCGGGCGGTTCGGGGCTGCACTCGAACTACCGAACTGAACCGACCCGACCACATGACGCACGCATGTCTTTTACACTCTTCTCTGCAGTGCTCCTTCTCCCTTCCTACTCCCTCTGCCAGTCAGCTGGCACTTGCCAAGAGAGTACTCCTAGAGTGTACTCTCCTCATTGTTGTTGTTGTATTTTCCGGTCTATATGACAACAAAATGTTGTCAGCTTAATTTTTTAATAATGCTAAATTTAGCCAACGGGCACAATCAACAAGTCTTGGCAGCCATGTAATTTCGCTAAGTGCACGAACGATCCCAACATGAACAAGAATTTGCCTTGCTCCCAGTACCCGCTTTTCAGCTCCCAGTTCTCTCTCAGTTTCTTTTGGGGTTCTTGAGACTACAACATAGTGCAAATTTATCGTCACTTGCATGGAGCGTGACATTGAAATTGTAAATTAGCCACGCATCGTGAGGTACGACCGAGAGACGTTTCACATCTTGTGTATACAACTCATATGTATTCGTGCTGGGTCGTCAAAAGTATGCTAAAGTGTTTGTAGTTGTATGGCTTGGAAAGCAAAAGACCAGAAAATTTCAGAACAAAGAGCGTTGGCGCCAGCAAACATTTAAAAAATGCACTAATTAAAAATATAAAGATGTAATTTGTGCTTGAAAGGAATAAACTTTAAGTAGTCTTAACTTGGCTAATTTTTTATAGACCGAAATTGGAAACTTTGGCAGTTTGATAATCTTTAAGACTGTCAATATATCTTTTGGGGAAAAGTTGGTAGATTCGAATGGTTTTCCACTTCCCTGACTACATCTAGGCGTAATCATAACGACCTTATCGCAGAGGGGAAAACGCCACCACATGGCGGGAACTCAACCACAAGTTGAACTGAAACTGAAACCGAAACCGTTACTGAGGCGGTTAATGATAATGCCAAACAAATCGCATGTTGGCCATTTAGATGACATAACCGATAAACTGTAAATTGCCATCGAAAAGTGCAAACTTTTTGTCGCACATTAACATGGCATAGAAAACGAACGTGGCCCTGGCCCGTTCTGGCCAAGTTGAGATTTATGCAGAACTGAAGTCAATCAGTGTGTGTTCCACGACAACGGCATGTGAGCCAAATATAGGGGGGTAGGTGAGGTAGGTAGGAGTTTGGGCCAGCTTTTTTCACCATTTCCACATGGCTGAGTTATTTTTGTTTCTTGGGCTAGGAAGTTTTTAGTTATATACGTTAAATAAGTCCCCGTTGCGCGGCAAACTTTGTTTACGGCAATAAAAAAGTTTTTCTTAAAATATACAAAATAAACTCGGAGCGAGTGAGTTAGCAAGCAAACTCTGAGCAAAAGAGATAGAATGAGCAGAGTAGAGCATATTTGGCTAAGAGCTGCTGAGAGATGTTCAACCTTTTGGGAGCCGTTCCAAAGCGCAAATGTAATATTTGCTAATTTTATGTGAATTTAGAAAGTTTTTCTTTTGCTTTTTTTTCCTTTGGAGCACTGGGCGCATAATCCTCTCGAGTAAACGCAAATCTGGCGCATTTATGGTTATAAAAATTTCTTCTGCAAATGCACAAAATGTGAAAATTTTATATAAAAAAAAAACACAAAC
The DNA here is from genome assembly GCA_018152125.1 of Drosophila dunni. NCBI lineage: Eukaryota > Metazoa > Arthropoda > Insecta > Diptera > Drosophilidae > Drosophila > Drosophila dunni. Next base: position 15,595,641 of record JAECXC010000339.1, on the reverse strand, counting down.
AGAAGAAAAGACAAGCAAAGAGCAGGGAAAAATCAAACAAGCACCTAACAAAAGTCTAATGTATGGGATTATCCCTAAACAAAACAAAAGCAGGAGCAAAGGCAAATCAATTTTACATAACATATGGTAGAGTGTGGAGTGTGTGTGTGAATGTGCATATGCTGGCAAGGATTTATCCTTTTGCTGGGTGTTGATATTCAGCTGCCAACAAACGCGAACTTGGGCAAAACAATAAACTTGGCTGGCATCTAATAAAAGGTGAAAATCTTTTGAAAGCTTCAAAAGGTTTTGCTTTGTTTTGCTTACCTTACCCCTTACCCCTACGCAAACGTAACATTTACCGGGCTTTTCGATTTATACACACTCTGCACAAATTCCTGTACATATATCTATGCCCAAATCTATGTGGAAACCTTGGTTTGTTTCTCAAGCAGCTGGCATCTTCATAAATGCGGTTAAATGTAAAAGTTTTTGCATCTTTAAAATGCGTGTGCGGTGTTTTCTCCAAGTTCATTGAGGTGGAAAGGCTGCTTGAGAGGGGGAGCAGTCTAAGCAGGGGGGTTAAGGGGCAAGTGGATTACATTGCTGCAGCTTAGGAGCTGACTCTGGTACTTAGCTGATGGCATGCATAGAATTTTACGGGATTCGAACAAGTTAAGCATATGGTTAAGCTTAGCATAAAAACCAAAAAGATGCAAAACACTGCGGGCTAAAAAAAAAGTACATACAGATGATACCAATAAGCAAGGTAGGAGTCTATATTTTTCAAAGCATATATTAAAAAAAGTTTACAATTTATGTAGAGTGGTTAATATTTGTTTAGATGTTTTTCTAAAAGAAATTTTTTTGTTTTAAGATTTTCAGAATTTAGCTCATGTTAATCTACTTTGAATAGCCCAATGGCAGCCGTTCCCAGCTCAGATAAAAGGTTAGAAATGGTTTGGAAATGTTGAAAATTCTTTGCCCTTAGGCCAGCATAAAATGCACTTTAAGCCACAAACACGCATTAGAGGCGATTTGTATTGAAATTGGTACTGGGACAAGGCCATTGCGTGTCTGTCGATAGCTGATGGCTCAGAGAGCTAATGCATAGTACTTATAACAGTGCCACACACATGGCTACACACACACTCGCACTCCCATTTGAAATGGATGCCAATTGGCTCTACTCTTATTGAAAATTATCTATGAGCCAGGCCCAAAAGCGGCTTGAAAAACTGTAAAACGTTGGCAGCAACAACAACATGACCAAACGTTAATTATGGTCTGTAAATTAGCTCCACGACCTTCATTGCCAACTGTTTCAGTTTAAGGCTTAAACCACACGCAAGTGCTTAGTGTTTTTTCTTACATTTTTTGTTGATAAGAATTTGGCTTATAAATATAGCCTTTTTTATTCGAATTTGATTGATTAATTTAAATTGAATTGGGTTACGAATTGAATTTATAATCATTTCGTAATTTAGCAGCAATTTAAAAGGTATTTCCCTGCAGATAAAAGCAGGTAGAGTAGCTAAGGATCATTAAGACTGTAACTGGCGTAAGACTATACAGACATTTTTTGACAAGAGTGGCTTTGAAACTACTTTTAAATATTTATAATCAAAGTCAAATATATAGAAGTTTGTCTGGTATATTTATTGATACCAGAAAGTGTATTCCCAGCTTCGTCTTGCCCAAGTTGACAAACCGACTTTCTTGTTAGTCTTTTCCATTTTGCTGCCTCTTCAATCAATTTGACACAAACATATGTTGGACCCTAAGTGTTGTCGCGCCTACAAAAGCACAGGGAGACAGCGACTGATTCGTAGAAAGAGACAACGCACAGAGATAGCAACATAATTGGAGCTAAAGATGCAGAGAGAAAGACTGGGAAAGCCTCTATTAATAACGCATTAATTGATGATTATGTCAGTTGAAAGCGTCGTTGACAAACTGTGTATCTGATGGATACATGCTGCATGCTACATGCTTCATGCGACAACACCCCAAAAACTTTTGATGCACTTGCATTGAATGCTGCCATTAATCAAGTTGCCGCATTGCTTTCCATTTTTCCCCACTCTCCCCGTTCCAAACGCTTTTGCTGTGGTTAAATATTTTGAATGCCAACATATGTTGGCTGCCATAAAGCTGCATGAGATTTGTCATATGTGTGGCCACAACAACTAGCTGAGTTACATTTAGCTCACAACTATTTGGCATAGTCAAAATAACCCCGAATCGCTGCAATCGCAAAACTACGCAAAAACAATCTTTCATCCGACAGATACAATTACAGTTACTGCTACAGCTACAGATACAGTTGCATACAAAACCACAAACAAGTTGCAGCTGCAATTTGAATTCTACACTTCACTCGGATTCAAAATACCCGTAACGCTCAGCTCTGTAGCAACTCGAAACTTTAGACAAAACCAAGAGCCCGACACAAATGTGCATTCTGTGGTTTCAGGGCAACTGGATTTTGCGTAAAAAGTTTTTCGAAATATTTTGCCCCAAAACTATGGCAAACATTTTTGGATTCGAAACTATTTAGCTGTCAGCACTTATTTGCAACAAAAAGCGGAGAGGCAACTGAAAAAAGAGTAAAAACAAATTCAAATTTCAGTTTATGTAGTTAGATACATCTAACTAGTAGATATAACTGCGTCCAAAACTTTCCGTTTTATACATCAAGTTTATGGGTATTTATTGATTTCGCAAATAGTTTCCACAGCTAGTTTTAGTTTTGATTGATGGCTCTGGCTGCCGGCAGACTGTAAGATGTGGGAGTGGAGAGAGAGAGAAAGAGGAGAAACGAGAGTGGAGAGCGGGGAATTGTTGAGTGCTTTGATGTGTGGATTTAGCAGATTTGTAGACTGAATGCTGAAAACTGATAAAAAATGATACATTTGAACGTTTCCAACTTTACCACATATACATAAGTTGAGTGCTTATAAACTATTTTTTTGGAAGTTTACTTTGTGCTGTAAAATAAATAATAATATACAGAAAGCACTTGAAAATTTAGTTGAAATTTATTTGATTTATTTTAAAGTAGCTATGGATTCCCTTTATAATTAACTTGCTAAAAAACTAGACTGAAAACTAAGCTTTTATTATAATCTCCTGTTCATGTTTACTCAGCTTATAAATGCAATTTAAAGTTTTAAAATTAATAATGTGCAACAGCTTGAATTATTTTTTATTATATTTCCCAAGAAAATGGCCAAGAAGCAGAAGAACAAGAGCATTGTTACCTTTCTGAAATAACTGCCATATAAAGCAGCGCAAATGGAAGCTGCATATTCTTGGGTGCACACACACTTCAAAGTCATATAAAACAAAGTCATAAAACGTCTGATGGCCATGGTAGTAGTAGTAGTAGTTGACTTGGCCAGAAGGCCAGAAAGGCTATTAAGAAAATTCCTGGACGTAAAAGCCGAGTATCGAGCGTGTGCATGAAGTATCGTGTCTCAGCGCGTCTCATCGCGTCTCAGCGCGTCTCGTATCGTCTCTCAAATGCCAAAGTGTCTTGTTGTTCTTTCACAATGATAATAATGATAATAATAATAATAATAATGATGAGGAGGGCAAAGACGATGATGCGCATTGCATTGCTCATTAACACGAAACTAATTAATTGCGCAATTCAAGTAAACTATCATGTTGCGAGCGAGTCGCAACTCTTGGCCATTAAAAACCAGTTGATTGATCACCAACAGCCGCGATCTTTTCCTGGCTAACAAGCCGAGACCAAGTACTAGGATAGGGCTAAACTAAGGGACTGATATGGGTTAGGGACGGGAGGGGGAACTGGAACAGGGTCAGGGACGGGGCAGCAGTTAGCCATGCAGTCCATTGCATTTTAAACGCTAATTTATTGTTAACTACAACATGTTGCCGGTATGCAAAAATGTTGCCTGGCATATGCAATTAATTGTAACAAGGCCCGCTAGGCCTTGCCACTAGCCAATAGGCCAGAAGAGTAGTCAGTTAACAGCTAGCACTCAGGCGGACAACCTTTAACGAGTCTTGTTGCTGCTGCTGCTGTTGCTGTTGCTGCTGCTTATTGGCCAACACTTTCGGGCAGCACCTTCGACTCTTTTTTTGTAGTAATTGCAACTCCTTTACGACTCGCGCTAAGTAGCCGCAATTTACGTGTTAATTTGAAGTCGTGTCTCTCTCTTTCTCTGCCAATGTCTGCCCCCGAAACTTTTACTCGAATGCAGCGAAAGTCTCGAAATAAAATCGTAATTCATGTGTTGCACGTAATTGCAGTTGCACTCAACAGGCAGCTGCATTAAGAGCCAGCCTAACAATCAGTTTAGTTTTTCCTGTTGCAGTGAAAGTAGCAGGCAAAAAAATTAGTTCAAAGGTGTTTACTAAAAGTATAAATAGAATAAATAATAAATAAAAATATATTTGTTTTTATACTATAATTGAACTGAATTGACATTTGATTTGCAATTTAATAAAACTACGAGGCTCAATAAACTCACAATTTAATTTTGATGTAAATTTCATTTAATTATTTTTGTAACAAATTTGTGTCCACTTCCCACAAAGCGTTCCAATAATTGTAACAAAAACCTGATTGAGTTGGAAATGAAATTGTGTATTATATGAATGCATGGCATTAGTTTTTGATAGGCCCATAACTGAACTCTTTCGGGGAGACTGGAGGTCGGGGTCAAAAGTTATGATGCAAACAATTTTCTGCTTAAAAGCGTCTGTCAAAAAAACTTTGGAACGCCCCTTGTCAAGCAGCAGAAGAGCAGAAGACCGACAAAATGTTTGGCACTGTTGTAGATTTACAATTTGTCTTCAATTACTCGACTAGAGGCCAGAAAAGTTACCAGAAATGGTAGAAAACCCCTACGTGATTTGTTTTTAACGAGATGTGTGTTTGTGTGGTCCAAAAAGAAAACTATTGACAATGTAAATATCATATTTTGGAATTTAGTCAACTGGGAAGTGGAAATAGGGATTGAAAAGTTCATTGTGGTATGGGAAATGTTTTCTATTGTGGGCGTGACTGTACGCCCATTGTTAGTTGCGACACAATACAAAATATTGTGTGTCAGAATTCAAGAAATGATGCGTGTTGTTGTTGTTGCTGTTGCTGTTCTTGTATTTGCTGTGATATGTTATTTGTTATTTGTTGTCCTGTGCGTGTTGTATAATATTTCAAATAGTTTTTGCAGCTGCTCCCCCCTCCTGCTCCCCCCTCCCCGTTTTTATGTCAACAGTTGCCAAAGTTGCCACACAAAAACAGTTTACAATTTCAAAAGGACACACACATGTCCTTAACTTGCCACAGCCCCTTTACACACAATATTTGATTTTTAATTTGACAATCAATTGACAGTTCGTTTTGGCAAACATAAATACGCACTTAGAACATTTTGTGAAAAACTATTGACAATCAAACTACATAATAGAGATATCAGAAAAATATCAAATGACTATTTGAAAGCATATTTTTACATTTCTCTATGAAGTTGTCTAATGTTTCAAATGAAAACATTTCAACAATTTGTTAAATGCTTTTGAGTCACTTAACGGAAGTTAAAATGTTTTGACTGATGTAAGAAAAAGTATCACAATTTCAGTATATTTTTGAAGAAAGAAATCTGCAACAAAAGGGAACAAATTTGCGAAGCTTGAAACCTTTTTTGGCTTGGAAAATATTAGGAAAAATTTCAAAGAAATCATGAGACGGAAACTGTTCCAAGTACTGATTTTAATTTACAATAATTTACTACAGTCATCAATAAAATTATTATGCTTATTAACTACTTTCACAAATTTAACATCTTAATAATATCTTCCTTGGTTAACTTGTCTTCAGTTTCTGGCTGATTACTTTTACGAGCATTTCCAGGAGGTTTAGTTTGCTTTTCTGAAGGTTTTGCTGCAGGTTCAGGTAATTTTTTCATCGGTTCTTTTGCTGCGACATTCTTCTCCTGCTTTTCCCCTTGGATTTTGCTACTGTTCATCGCCTGTGATGGAAGGTGTTCCTTAAGATTTGTTTGATTTTCTTTTAATGAGCATTTTTTGGGAGAATCAGAGGACTTTACCTCCTTACCCCGATTTTGTGCCTTACCAGAGCCATTTGGGTCAATGGAATGTTGTGTTTTCACAGACACATCAATGCTAATGCCCTTAACTGTCGTCGGTGACCGTCGTCGAGGATTCAGAGCGGCAGCCAATGCGGTGATATGAGGACATGTCTTGCAGTCTTGCTCCTCGTCTTCATCCGCTTGTCGAGGCTCCAACCAACAGCGATACGTGTCCATAGAGATGCCACAGGGCGGCTTCCTTGGCTTGACTGGCTCCTCAACAGGTTCTTCCTCCTCCGGAGCCTTGGGCTCCGGCTTGAAGGGCTCCAAATGGGTAAAGAGATGGGGAAAAGCTCGTTGCTTATATTCGCATGTGCAACTGCATTTGAAAAGTCCTTCTTCCTCGACATTTTCCTCTATTTCTTCCTCCGTAGACTCTGGCTGTTCCAACGGCATGTTCTCCCCGAATGGCGCCAGCCAACAGAAGTCGGTATCCTGGTCCTCCAGACCGCTGCGCGAGAGTCCTTCCGCGTGTTCCTCCTCCACGAACTCGTCGGCTGGAGGACAGGTACAAATTTGACAGGTACAAGTGCACTCAGGGTCGCAGGGTCTCTTGTCCTCAATGCAGGGTGGACAAATCTCCTCCATGGGTGGACAGGGCACACAGTGAGCCGGGAAGGTTTCCTCGTAGGGAATCCAGCGACAAGTGTACGGACCCTGACTACACTCTGCTGTGATGACCGGCGGTGGCTTATCCTCGAGGCACAGAAGTTTTGGACACTTGCATTTAATGTCCCGTTTGTTTTTCTTCTTCTTCTTGGACTTTTTCTTTAACTTCTTATCGGGCTCTGTGGATTTCTCGGATTTTACAACTTGACTAGCACTTTGGTCTGGTACTAGTGCTGGTACTGTTACTGGTACTGGAACTGGTACTAGTTCTGGTGTTGGTATTGTTTCTGGCAATGGTAATGGTATTGGTACCGGCTCTTTGGGTTCCGTCTTCTCTTCAGAGCGTGAGATCTTGCGCTCCAATACCATCAGGTATTCCATATTAATGGACACAGCCGAGGTGGGATTACTGACCTTGAGAGTCTGCTTATTAAAGAACAGTTCGGTGGTTATATTCGTGTTGGCACTCATTATTGTAGTGCCCGAAAGTGCATCCCAAATGCTCTCAACTTTGGTGTATTCATCAGCTTTACAGTGACAGACTCTTGGAGTGCCCTTTTCAAACGTCCAACGTGATTTGATCTCCTTGTAGAGATGCAGGTAAATACACTGTATGCAATCCTCGTACTGCTTCTGCTCTGTGTACATTAGACCTGCATAAACTGCAAAAATCTCGGCTGTTTTTTTAGCCGCATGCACCCAAAGGCACTCGGAGCGATGTCGCATCTGTTCCGCAAAAGATTTGAAACGTTTTCCACCCTCTCCCGTGCCATGATAATAGGCTCGAAAGGCACGCTTTACAATGCCATAGGCCAAGTGTCCGTCCATGCGTTGCATACCCGCCTCCACGGCCAGATCGTGTATGAAATTCTCCTTATTGAAGCATTTGGCGGGTACACGATCAATCCTTGTGCGTATCTCCTCGTAGTGTCTGAAGGATCGTTTGATCGCTTCTTTGGTGCGCTTTATCTCCCAGGGTTTAAGGCGACAGATACGCATGACATGCATCAAATTGTTGGCTATATCCTCCAAATCGACCTCCATATACTCCTTGGCCTCTTTGTTATCCGCCCGACAGTCTGGTTTGTCGGGACGCCAGCAATCGCAGCCCTTACCCGGCATCGTCTCAGTTGAGAGGGGCGTGTAGAGGAGCACCGTTGAAAACACATCAGCCATATTTGAAAAATCTTCATAAATTTGGGATTGTTTAATAATTTCATAAATTTTGACAACTGCTCTGTGAATGTTAATGTTTACATATGAACTACAGATAAAACCAGTCTATATATCTGAACAAAAATGAACCCCAAAGGAAGTAAGTTGTAGTTTCTTTTAGTATTTAGTCGGTATTTATTTTTTTTAAGCACTCCACCTGTTCGTGTTATCGGAGTACCTCAAGTTGTCACTTTCCAAATGACGTATGTCAAATTAGCATACACATAAGCATATTTAGTAGCAGACCAGTTTGAAGAGTCGAAGTCTCATTGCCCCTAGTTGGTGCAACATGAGGCAAGCAGCATGCTTCTGGCAGCCACTGTGGCACGCATCATTTCGATATTTGTTTACCCAACAATTCTCAGTGTTTTCTTGTCGCGTTGTTTGTTTTGGGACCGTTGCAGTTGTTGGTTCTCGGGGCAGACAACGAGAACGAGCGCCATACGATTTACTACTGTTGATTTGGTATACTTTTGTGATGCACTGTAAAGCGGAAATGCACAGATAGAGACAGGGAATATGCATAATTTTAAAAAAACAACAAACAACAATTTTTATAGACTTCTCAGACGTATTATATATTCAATAAGACGACCATTAATTAATTTAATGGTTTTTATAAAATATTTGAATAAAGTTTTATATATCTAGGAGATCGTCTGTACATAGCATGAGTTCTGTCTAGATTTCGGAGTCTGCACAAATATTGTCAGGCTGGCATGACAAATATTTATATAGTCAGCACGTGTGTAGGTAAAATTTTGTGGTTTACTCATCCCCTCCCCTCACAAATAAAACTGAGGAAAACATGAAAAATATTTCGGAAACTGCGGGCACATTGACAGTGCGGGCGATTGATTTTTCCTGTGTGTTTTGAGATTTCTGTTTGCTGCGAGTCAAGTAACAGAGATGGTTGAAGAAGGGGCAGGATTGGTAAGGGGGGCTGGGGGGAAATAGCGTGCTCTACTAGCAGGCCATCTAAAATAAATGCAGTGCAAATAGACGACGCTGCAGTTGTCAATAAAGGAGGGGAAGTAACAACAGGGCGGGGTAAGGGAAAGTAGACAGCTTTAATGCACTAAGTGAGACGCTAGCCTGGAAAATGAGTTTAATTGTTGACCTTAGCTATTAGCCCCTGTCAAATGACTTTGGTTGACAGCCATTTGCCTTTTTGCTTTCTGGATTTGCCCTTCTTTTTATTTTAACGTTCATCTCTTTCTCTTTGATTTTTCCATTTGACTTGTCTTGCATTGTCTGTTGTTTGCTGCTCTTCAATTGATATGCAAAAAAGCACAACGCACATTTTGCACAAGTTTCTCAGAATTTCATGATATAAAGAGAACGCTTTGGTATGCACCGAAAGCGTTGACTGACAGGCCTGTTCCAATGGACGTTCCAGAGGTGCTTTTGTCGGCCTTTGGCTTTGTGCCGGCCACGTTTTGATATTTGTTTATGTTGCAGCGGCAAAAAAACTGTATGCAAAATACCCTGTAGGTAGAAAATTTAATCCAAGGTGTCGTTTAAACAAGTTAAGCCTTTAAAAAACTATTAGAAGTAAACTGAAAATTTATTAAACTTTTGGAGATTTAATACTGTTTAGTTTTGATTCTATAGCTGAAATTATAGCTAATTTATCTTTGGGTACAGATCATCTATAAGTCGTTTATAATCGAATTTGCATATTGCTTATATTTTGGTTGATTTTCCCAATGCTTGTAAGTTATACATAAATATATTTTTATTTATCAGTTCAATGTGCTGTATAAGTGGATGATTATTGTCTTTTGAGCAGTTTCGTTTGTAAATTGCAGGCCAACAATGAGAAAATTGAATCGTAAACAGACAGTTGCAGTTCATTTGTATGGCCAACGCATGAGAAGCGCAGAGAAAGGTGTCGTGTTAAAAGAAACACAAAACGCATAATTTATTCATCGCACTATAAGGAAACAACAATGAAATGTTAACTGCTTACGAGGTATTAATTTATTATGGGGTTTGTTTTTGCACATAAATCTATTTAACTGATGGGCGATTACTTTTTTAAGTCACAATGGTTTAAATGAATGAACTACAGAATACTTTGTATTAAGAAAATCAGTGATTAGTCAACATCCTAGCGAACTTGATATGTGAATTCGTTTCGTTTATAAAATGTATATTCTCTCAAACAAAACGGGTTGCAAAAACCTGTTAAAAGTGAGTAGTTGACTGAACGTTTGAACTTGCTAACTGATATTATTTGCAGTTCAGCTATCGAGTTAGCAGTTGCTCTCAGTACTACAATGTATACGTTAGTTGTGCTAGTGATTTGTCTAAGAATAGCACACAGTGCAGAGCTACGTGAGCAAATTTAGCTATAATTTGTGGTAAAGAAACTAAATTGTTAAACTTGTAGCCGCTGATATAAAAAAGTGCAAGTTTGGAGATGATGATTGCATCAAAGACAGTATTAATCAGCTGATTAAGACTTATCCCAAGGGAATACCTAGTCTGAATATTCAACCTTTCGATGAGTTTCGCCCAGAGGATCTGCAATTATGGGATTCTCCAAAGGTGGGAGGCACTTGGATAACATTTAAAGTAAGAGATCAAGTGATCACTGGCTGTGAGAATGCCACAGTGACACGTGTGAGTGGATTCGATAAAGATCCCACCAAGGCCAAACTGGAGATTGAGCTACAAGTGCCAAAAATGGCTTTCAGATCGACTTATGATATGGAACTGCGTTGGCTAACACTGGTTCAAACCAATACCACTGGACCCTGTTATGTTGATTTTCTGAATGTTACCCTAAAACTAAATCTGAAGGTGATTGTAAAGTATCAACAGGAAAAGCGTTACCTTAAAATCTATGATCTTTCACCGCAAGTGGATTTAGGACAGTTAGTTAAAGTCTTCTTCAATAACAGAGATAAAACGACATGTATTTACTTGTAGATTTGTGCTTAAAGTGGATGATTTGTACAAGGATAATCTCGATCTAACACTGGCTGTCAATCAGGTGTACAATGAACACTGGATAGAGTTATGGAATGATATAGAACACACTGTAGTGCCCAGTTGTAGTCGCAAAGGTGCCGAGCTTTTAGATAAAATATTTGCTACTCTCTCATACGACGATATGTTCTTGAGTAACTGAGTAATCAGTTGATGAGTATTTAGTATGTTAATAAACCAGTAATTGTGTTTTATTGTCTTGCTCAATAAGGTGAGTTTTTCTTTCCGTAGCTGAAACTGGTTTCCAAACAAATAGCATTTCATAGGATTGCATTTTTAGAAGTTGTCGATAAATTTATGATAACTGTAGCCTACGACGATATGTTCTTGACCGATTAACAATTAATTTGGCTTAACTTTTAGTATTACTTTGTGGTACCTACCCTAAGTTATAATCCAGACACTGTCCACACTCAACGCCCTGAGATTCCCACAGCGACTTCAATTTATCACGCTTGATCTTGATTAAAAAGTGTATAAAAGGGAAGTGGATGCAAGAGGGGAGCTGGGGTAGATCAGAAGCATGGCAAATTCAGTTGGGGGCAGTCAGACAGCCAATTATAGACAGTCAAAGGCGCGTGAAGATGCCAGCGTAAAGATCTACAAGACGAAAGCTGAATGAAAAGCGAAATGGAAATGAAAATGAAAATTATAATGTGAACGGAACATAACAACTGCAATAAAGACATCAACAGTTCGGAGGCATCAAAGAATCCAGCGAGCAGCAAGACGCGGTAGCAAAGGGCAAGTTATAAGATTTCCAAAAATAATATTAAAATTAGCAACGAAGCGCAACAAATGAGATTTTCAACCAGTTGCTGTGTAGTTGCAGTTGCTGCTACCCGCTGGTGTTGCAGTTGTGCATCCAGATGCCATAAATTGACTACTGGGCACGTCCAGAGCCCAGAAACGTAGATCAATCAGTTGGGGCAGCCCAAGGAAAAAGCAGAAGAATACGAAGAGATAGAAGAAAGCAGCAAAGACATCAGCTTAGTATCAGTAATTAGGAATGATATATGCTCAATCTGAAGCACAGACAGATAGATACAGAGCCAGAAAACAGATGAGGCATCAACATAGAAGGGTTATAAATAAAAATAAAAAGAAAGGGACGACAAACAATCGAGCAATGTGTCTGTGTGTTTGGTAAAAAATAGAAAACTGAAAGAATTGGATCATCAGAGACACAAGGTGAAATAGCAATTAAGTTGAGAGGGAGTAGTGGGTGGATAGGGTCTTGGAGATGCGGAATCAACAGGCTAAGCGGGATGTTTATGGCGCAACACCTTAAGGGAACATGCAGGAACAGCAAAGTGTCGATTAATAATTGCCTGGATTGGTTAAAATAGACCTTGAAAGATAGAATGTCTTAAAGTCATTTAATAGCTATAGAATTAACTACAAGGTAATGAAATGTATGATATTAAACTAAAGGTTTGTCTTCCCTCTTTCAGTTAGTCTAAAACTACTGTAATTTTAAATGCCTGTGTCCACTTTGAAGTTCCACTTTATATCAAACAATCAAACAGAGTCCGCAAAAAGCAAAAAATCACAGTCAACCGTCGCATGAAGCCACTGCTGGCTGTGGTCCTGCTGCTGGTCAGAGGTGGCTAATAATGTTAGCGCCATATTTGACGGTGTGTTGGCGTTATCACAACTCGACCAGGCACAGAAATAGACCCAAACTCAGACTCAGACACGAAACCAGACACGGACGCGGCCCCAGGTTCCAGAACAACCTCAGGCAACAATGTTGGTAACCGCAAGGTTGGTCGGCAGGTGCAAGTGGCCGTGTGTTTTCCTGTGGCCCAAAGCAGTAGTAGGAGTAGTTGGGGCGGTGGAATGGCTGTGGGGGCACTTACAACATTTGTGCGGTATTGCGGGTTTGCCTTATGGACATTTGCATTTTGCATTCGGCATTTGGTATTCGGAATAACGGCACGGAATCTCACGGATATATGTGTCTATAACAAAACAATTAGAAACGACGACGACGTCGGCGTAGAGGCAAAAGCCCTCGACGATTTGACGCTGATTTATGAGTGGCATTACCAACCGTTGGGGGTTGGGGGCGTGGCATTGAGTGCCTACAAAAACTCAAAGACAGGCACGTAGCAGCCGGCCAGGGGATTAGAGTCGAGGCAAAAGGCAAATAAAAGAAAAACTCCGCACACATAAAAAGCCAAAGCCGAAAAGTGCTGCACGGCACAGCACAGAGGGGAAGGAAAAGGGGGTAGAACGGTGGGGGTGGGGCAGGGAAATGCCCACCCGTGGGGCATAGTAAAATGCTAGTGAAACAATTATGCAATTACTTAATTTGATGGCCCAAGTGTGTGCCATCTTTCTAGCGCTCTTCTACCGTCTTTCCTCTGTTGTTGCTTCCTGCTAATATTACGTATACGTACCGTGGCCCAAGACGACCCGCAACTGACTTTGCTTTGTGGCTCGTAATTGTTTTAACTACCTTGTGCACGCGCCTTGTTTACACGAGCCGTCTTGTGTTGCCTGTACCAGTCGCATTGCCTATGAGTGAAACACACAAAGCCAAAACTGGATTACAACTCGCTTAGCTGCATGTTTAGGAGGAGTAAATTCTATTCTCTGAGTGGCGTCGGCTGCACACAAAAATGAGTTGATATTTGCATTCGGTTTGCATTTCTTACAGTTCAGTTAACTAAGTGGATGTATTTTATATGAAGGCATCTAAGGCATCGAGCAACAAAGTGCCTCGCCCAATTTAGTGGAAGGAATATGCAAAAATACTATTAGTAATCATGATAAAACTAAAAATTATTATGCTTAATTTGTTCTGCCTTTTTTACAGTATTTAAATAAAATATAAAAACTTCTTTTGTTTCTCAGAGTATTGTAAATTATAAAATTGATTTCTTTTAGCTTCTACAGTCGCTGCTGACCCAATGTACCTTTCCCTGTCTCCAACTGTCTATATTTGTAGGCGTGTCACATACTTAAGCTCTTTCGCATAATAACTTTTCATGTCCTAATACTCTACAAATGTTGTCAAAGAAATGTAGACAGAAAAGAAAGTGCAAAAAGCAGAATAAGTTGTTATTATCATGACGCAAAATATGTCATACGCCCCGTGTGTCAATATGGGTTTGTGTGTGAGTGTGCGTGTGTGTGTATGTGTTTCATGTTTCACGTACCGGTCCGTCATCTGGTGCACAGAATTTCAACAACAATCAACACCTCGACGCCTTTGCGAAAAAGAGGTAATGTAACGGTAACGGTGAAGGTAAAGGTAAAGGTAAAGGTAAAGTGCTAAAAATTGCTAGAAATCATGGCTAATATAAATCATCTTGGCAAGCAGCTTTGCATGTTTAAGTGTCATACATAAGGCGCTATATGAGAGCGCACACATGAGTGCCACCCACTACCCACCTGACAAAAGTGTGGGTGTGGCAATGGGACAGTAGTGGGACACACATACACACACACATAATAAACACTTGGAGCACTCGTCTTTGGCTTAACCCTTTTTGACTTTTGCAAAAGCGTCAACGAGCGTCAACCCCTTGACAAAGAATACCACTGGGCCACCCAACCACCAACTCACCTTGGCACACCTTTACAGGTGTGTGTATGTGTGAGCTGCGAGTTTGTTTGCTTTGCGACTCAAGTTGTGTTTTTGTGTTTATTTTCCTTTGGATTTACTAAGGCAATTTTCTTTGTTATTCCTCAATACACTGCGTTCGAACGTGTGTGTGTGTGAGTGTGTTCGTTCTATGTAAACTTACATTTGACATTTGTTATATTTTTTGTGCAAATAAATAGTTGCAACAGCTGTTGGCATATGTGTTATTTTCCAACTCGATCTTTGCCTTGAGTCAACTCAAGTCCCAACCAAAGCTAAATAATTTATGACAGCAACAAAAAAAACACCAAAACTCAAAAAAAGAAGCATTTTTAATTAAGATTGATTCAATTTGTCTGATTTCTTGCCATTTATCTGATATTTACCTATGCAGTTTTCAATTTAAATCAAGTATTCCAAAAGCGAGAATAGAAAATTGTTAACGTGTAGAAAATGTCACAATATTGAAAAGTTTTCACTCATTTCTTAAGGAAAACATTAGAGCAATGCAAAAGGAATAAACAAGAGATGAAAAGCTGGTACAAATAATTTCAAAGAAATAAATTATTCAAGACAAAAGAAGAGGGAGGTAAAAAATATATTTATGTAGAGAGACGAGTTCTATCTGAGGATATTTATATCTAGCATTCAACTTTAACATGTGTCTTTTGATCTGAATTTATAATGCGTAACTACAGTTAAAATTCACGAAATAACTGTCACACCTGCCCGAGCGACGCCCACACACAGTTGAGTACTCAAAGTGTGCGTGTGTGTGTCTTATTGCCAGGGCTCATATAAGAATTAAGCCATAATGCTTTCAAGTGCGTCTCTTGAAATGCAAAAACTTGACAAACGCAACATGACAAACATAAATAACCAAAACGAGAATGAGCACGGGAACAACAGCAACGCCAACAACAACAAGAGTTTTATGATGTGCTACAACAACAACAACAGTTGAAGTACAGTAAAAACTAACAACTCAGTCAAGTCAGTCGGTGACATACGACAAGAGTCAAGAGTAAAAAGAGTAAAAGAGCTGGAAAAACACAAACGAAAAACTGAAGAATGAGCTAACAATCTAGCTACAACTAACCCCTACATGGGGATATACATTCACCCTCTTCTACTCCCACTCTCCTACTAAATATTTTATTGCAACGTGGGCTGCTCAGAGCAGGCAGTGCAAAAGAAATTGGAATGCCACAGGGACGACAGCGACGACGACATGAGAAGAGAAATATTTAAATGACATTTACTCACTCACTCTCATTGTAGCTAAGGGTGTGTAGGGCGGAGGGGCGTTGCACAGCTTAACTAAATTGCATAAAATTTATTTAAATGATAAGAGGTTGGTGGAGGTTTTTGCACTGTGGGCTTAAGCTTTAAAACAATAACTATGCAATATGTAGAGAGATGACTGCTGGCATTTTACCTACAGACAACACATGGCAAAAATCCCTCTTAGCCAACACACCCAACCCCTCTTGCCAACTAAATCTAGGTTTAGATATAGGAGTATGGCAGCAATCCCCTCGGTATAACCTCTTTTGTGCTCAGCAAACTGTCGTCAGTCAGCTTAAATTTATTGCTTCCTTATGTTGTGTTGCGTTATGAAAATAAATACCTTGACGCACAGACAGACGCCTCAGCTGTGTGCATGTGTGTGTGTGTCAGTGTGTGTAAGTGTTAGTGTGTGGGTGTCTCTGTATGTGTTTGTGTCTGCTCACTCTCTACGTAGCTTAAACTTGAACTTTTCAAGCCCATATTTTATGCGACTCCCTATGCGCACTTTTAAAATATTATATTATAAACATTTTTTCTCTCTTTTTTTTTTGTTTTTGTTATATTTTTACTTCACTTTTTTTGTTTGTTGTGCATAACTTTTGAACCATTTTTTTTTTGTTCAAACATTTTTGCTTTTCTCTGACTTCTGGCAGTCCTTGAAGCAGACACAACCCACTCAAACTGCTACAGTTGCCCCTCGCTGCAGCCCCTACTCCCTGTTACCACACCCCACACTTACTCCCGCTCCTGCTGCTGTGCATGACCTCGTTTTTAATGGCGTTTGTTTTGAAGCGGGATTTCCGCTTTGCGGAAAGGGTTTTATGACTGCTTTTTATGGCCATTTTCAAATACGCACACAGCAACACACACATTCAGACATTCATATTTTGTTATATTCGGATATCATTTATTTAAAGTTTGGTTTGCTTTATGACAGGCTCTGTCATATTTTCGGGTTGCACGTGGCGTATGCGTAATATGGCGACCTACTTACATCAAAAATGCATTACGTTAGCAATCGATGTGTGTGCGTGTGTGTGTGCTCTGCCAAAAATATTTTTCATTTTGAAGCTGCAAATTGGCATTGCTTCAAATATTGTTAAAGTGGAGCAAATAAATAAATAAATCAACCAATTTAAATTGATGTATAAATTTCTATTTATTTTTCCGTTTATGCCAAGCTAAAGCAGTTGACTGACATAATTAAGAATGCATTACAAATTGCTGACAAAATTATGATCAAATCAAAATTTGTTTTCTTTAAATATTTAAAAACCTTAGCTCTGAAGTTAATTAAAAATATATTTATGAATTTTTTTCCTCTACCAAGTAATTGCTTTAGGAATATGCAAGTCAATTACTAAGTAAAGATTGCAAAGAAATTATTTGTTAGACGTAATTATTAGTTTTTAAATAAATTATATATTTAAATTGTTTTGTCAAAACTTTATAAAGGTTTGTTTTGTTTCCATTGTATTTGTGTTGAACTTTCACTCATTGAAATCGAGTCTAGCCAATTTGATGTAGCATAAATATCTGAAAATGGCCTCTAACATTTATAAGCCTTATGGCCATGGCTCAAAACAAATCAGCAACTGTTTTCAAATTGTTGGCATATTTGATTACAGTCCGAAATTCCCCCATCATGCCGTCCATTAATTATTTACAATTGCTACACAAATAAAATGAGAATCGACAAAACATACAAGTATGACAACAAATTGCCGACTGTCTGTCCAGGCTGTCGGTTTGTCGGTCTGCCTGTCCGTCTCTCTGTCCCTCTGTCTGTCAATTTGTTTCCCTGGCTGTGTGTTGATGCTGCCAATATTGAATTTGAAATTAAATCGCCCCAATAGGCAAATGGACAACAGTTGTGCCAAATTGGCCAGTATCTCTAGCCTTCTACCACTTCTGGCCCCCCCTTTTGAACCCCTTTTAACTGCCATCAGATCAATTGACCCCCCGCATGGAAATCTGCATGTGTTAATTACTGATGCTGGACCGTGGTCAAGGGGTCGTTGACGCAAAAAGAAAAAATTGTCAACATGGCGGCTGGTGGAGAAACAACTGACAACGCAAGCTGGTGGCGTTGATTTATAAACCGAGTACTAGAGCTAGCGGAGGGTGGGTATGGTGACGGGTAGAGGGGGGGCATGGCCACTTGAATTTGCATTTACCTACAGCAAAAACAAATAAACGTCTAATCGATGCTAAGGCGAGGAGTGGGAGCAGGGGCAGTAGCATCAACAGTTGCCTCGCAGACAGCAACAAATTATGTGACGTAACAGCTGCCACAACGCTGCAAGGGAAAGGAACTAGAGGGGGGTGTGTGGTGGTGAAGTCTATTTAGGGGGAAAAGGCAACTGACAAAACTGATGCTGGCAATAAACAAATAAAACTCAGTTTGGTCGAGTGAAATTGATTTTTTGCGCCTAATCAAAAACGAATTAATTTCAGTCGCATGTGACAAACACTTTTGGGGCCACATTTATTTTGATTTTTCCCCCCGGAAACCCCAGACTGCCCCAGCGCTGCCCTGCTCTGGCTAGTAGTGCTATCTAGACCCAACTCCAATTGATTAAATTGGCATGAAATGAAATTTATGTTGCCTGCTCATTTCTTTCATTTTTTTTTTTACTCCTTGGTGGTTGCAAGGTGTTTCCGCTGGGGATGGACCAGGGCTGCTGTCAGTGCCTGAGTCTCTCTGTTTGCTCGACCATTCACCCTTGTTGGCGCTCTATTAAAGTCGGCTCAAATTTGTTGTGGTGGCCAAAACTTAAAGCAATTGTTCGACAAGGGATGCTTAATGTATGACGTCAGTTACACAACTTGGCATTTAGTTTGTAATTATGGTTGGAAATGTGAAATCTTTGAACCACCATAATTGGCAGTTGTTTCTTGCGTATCATTAGAATCAATAGTTTTATGTCATGTGCAGTGAGTTTGGCAGCTTATGAAAGAGTTTGATTAAGTGTGGAGCAGAGTCATGGAGTAAGCAAATATTAATCTTTAATTACAGCTTAATTAAAGACTTGTTTTACTTTACTAAACACCAATTTTATCTTTGAAAACCAAAAGAGAATTAATTTAAGCCATTTAAATATGGAATAAAGTATATTTTAAGCTTTAAATTAGATTAATTACAGTACATTTATTATTCTTGCATCGCATGACATTACTTAATTCGATATTTGCTTGAATTTACACACCAAACAAGTTCAATGCACCGTTTAAAAAAACGTGCAAAATTGTGTTGAATTTATTGATTTATTTTTTTTTTTTTTTTGCTAGGGGGCGTGGCAGTTTATAGCGTGCGATTCAATTTCATTAACGCGCACCGAGCACTAAAATCAATAGTAATTAATATGAGTACTTGACTATGCCACAACCCTGGGCACCACAGAACTCTCGCCCCTTCTTCATTGTACCAACATTCCAATAACTCAACAAACTCCCGTTACACACACGCCCACTGTTTTTCCTATTTGCCACAGAAAGCATAGAACACAACAACAGACCACAAATCAAAAATCAAATATTAAGTGAGCTAAATGCGAGGGCGTGGGGGTGTTTGTATGTGTGCGTGGTGTAGGGATGTGTGTGTGTTCGTGTGTGTGTAAAATAAATACGTTTTAGCCATGAAAATCCCTTTTAATTGCCACGCAACGGCCAAAGGATTTGCACACAAACATAGAAACAGAGACACTGTGCAGCAAGAGACAGGAGACAGTGGAAATGGAAGGGGGAAAGGGAGGAGAGGAAACGGTAGGACAAGTTCGGCTGACTGTACGACTGCCTATATAGATATGTACATATGGTAGTATGCAACATCGACCCAATGGAGCGATCCCCAGCCACAGCCAAGTGGGATTTAGTGCAAATTGCAAAGTGTAACTTGTTTTTACGAAAAAGCACTTTAGCGCATTAGAACCCACGGCAGGGACCCCAACGGGGTCAAACAGAGCAGCAGACAGATAGACGGACAAACGGTGGGAGTGTTGAACCAGGGTGGAGTGCGGCAGGGCTGCAAATCTACAGTCTGGACAGTTGTCGATGATTAGAAACGTATCCAAAAACCTGAAACCTAAAATTCGACAATGGTGCGTGAGACAGCAGATTGGAGTGTTGTTGTTGGTCCTGCTGCTGTTGCATGTTGCATGTCCGCTACATGACTGGCAACAACAAAAGTACCAATGTCCTGGATGCAAGCACATGCATGCACAAGGGCATGTGCAGGACGATGTCCTTCCGTCTCTCCTCCTCTGTGTGTGTGTTGTGTGAAAGGATTTTGCTGCTCAGACAACTTTCATTAAACAAACAACATTAATTACATTAAAGCTTTTGAATACATTATGCTACTAACTTGGTAATTGAAGAGCGGAGACAATTTGCATGGACAGTAAGCAGGACATTCCAGCAGCTAATGGACCTGTGTTATTCCAGCTAGTTATGAGACAATTATGCACTTAAGTTGGCCATAAATGAAATACTTGCTCTAACTGGGTCAGAGCACTGTAAGTGAAATTGATTAGATGTTGAGCTGAATTAGTTAACAGTTTAATTATTAAAAGTAATATTAAGTTACTCAAATAACAAATAAAATCCCATTTTAAGGTAAGCAGATTAAATTTACTTTAATTTGGCTATAAAATCAAACAGCATTTTACATAAAAAGCTAACCAGTTTCTTCTTAATCTCACATCCAATTTGGTTGCCATTGGATATGATTGAAATGAAAATTAATTGAAGACGATGGCATACAAAATGCATTTTCAATTAATTTTCATTCTTTTTGCCAACATATTCATATCCCCCACGCACACACACACGCACACACAGCCCACGTGGGTGCTAGTAAATTTGCCGTTATGATTTAAGGTGTCATAATAGTCCATTGTTTTAAGTGCCACAGGATTTTATCCATTAAATGCTTGATTGACCCCCCACGAGGCACGCCACTGAATTTTAATCAATTCACGACGCGGAGAGGAGTATGCAAAATATTTGATATTTGACTTGATTTTTTCATCAACTCCGAGTTTATTTATTTTATCAATTGAATTTCGCTTTGATTTTGACAATGCACTGAGTCGATAAGTGCAGAATAATAAAGTAATGGTTTCAAAATAATAATAAAAAGTTGTTAGTTAACAACTTTAATGCTTAAAACTTTTAATATTTCCTAGGGTATTGAATTCAGCTTGCATTGTTTATAGTCTCTTGATTTTTGGGTCATGAAAAAAACTATATTAAATTTTCGGTATTATTTATGTATAGCAAAATTGGTTTCAGTTCGATTCTTTTTCCGTTTGCGGTTAAATTTAAGTGGCACTTGAGTGCGGGAGGCAGAACCACACGATATCATAATACGACACTGTCGAAAGCATATTTTCGAAATTGACAACGCGATGGGCACAAAAAAATTGTGATTACTGTTTGCGTTCGAGTTTTGGGTTTGAGTTTTGCCGGAAGCCCGAAAGCGTCGCGGAAATCACACCATGAATTTAATGAAAAATGGCAAATATCGAAAGAGCGGCGGGACTACAGACGGCAATTGGAATGAGAGAGTCAGGGGGGAGAGGGAGAGCTTTTCAGCCCGATTGGAAGTCTGCCAGTAGAAGCCGACTCGGTACGGGCCATGGTCATAATTGTTTGCAAAAAGTTTATGCACGTAGCGATAGCGTACATCAAAAATGCTGCAGTTGTGCCCCTTTCCTGTGCGAAGACAGGCCCAAATCGCCTTTCGCCTAAACTTCAGACATAAAACGCCAAATTGCACCATTAAGAAATTCGTTGCGCATCACTGAGCATTTAAAATGGAGTAGAAACGGGTGAGGGGAGTAGGCGAGGGAGGGGCAGCAAGTACAGGGTCCAGGGTCCACATAAATAATAGTTATAAATACCTAGTGGTAGTAAACTTTGTCATTGAACCCCGCCGAGGTCCGAAATACTCGGCTACACTTAGCAACACAAACATTCAAGAAGGTTTGAACCTAAAAAGTAGTCGACTTATGGATGATCTGTAATTTTGGTCTATTAAATGCAAATTTTAAAATGATTTGAGTGGAGTCTAGTCTAGAATTTCCTTATTTCTTCTAGTTTTTTTTTCCCAAGAAAACTCTTCCTACCGCCAGCTTATACCACCCTTAAACAGCCTTCACGCACAGGGTACAATAATGCGACCAAAGCTGGTTGAAAGTCCGTGGCGAGTCCA
Source organism: Drosophila dunni (assembly GCA_018152125.1). Lineage (NCBI taxonomy): Eukaryota > Metazoa > Arthropoda > Insecta > Diptera > Drosophilidae > Drosophila > Drosophila dunni. Next base: position 15,573,614 of record JAECXC010000339.1, on the reverse strand, counting down.
AGTCCAGGATGAAATCAGCGCATGTCAGCAGAAAAGTTGCCAAGCGCACTTTGTTGCTTCCTGTGAAGGAGGTTGGACCGCTTCGGTAATCACTTGAATATTACGTAGCGGAAATCGAAAAGTACACTGCAAAATTTTTCAGCGCTATCTCACAACGACGTCGGCGAGGAAGACGTTGTCGCCGCAGCTTATGACAATAATGAAAGCGTTTTGAATGTGCGCCAGTCGCCATCAATTTGCAGCTTTTGGCTCGCCAATGCTGCAGAAATGACAGAAGTCGTAGGTACGCGTACCGGAAGCGCGGGAGTTGCGGGAGAGGGGCGTGCAAATGGCGGCCGGAAGTGGTAGTGCTGCAAATAAAATGGCGGCGCCTTCATCATTCCTTTTTATTTTCGCCACTGCCACTGCTGGCATCGCATTTTGGTCATTTTTGCGGCGCCATTGAACAATTTGGTTTGTGTTTTGCAAGTTGTCGCAGGTTGCTCTCATAATGCTGATGATTTCGAGGCTGTGACTGGCTTGGGTTTGAGGGCAACCCTAATTTTGTGCTTGGCTGGCTCAATGGCGCCGCTCTGGCCATCGCATCTTGTTTATAGCACATAACTAATATGCTGTAAAATAAGTGAGAATCTATAGCTTTTGCCAACTTTCGGTTTAAAAACACATTTGCCATTATTTTGTGGTGCAATGTGCTGCATAATGCCACAAAAAGCGGGCGAAAGTTTCCATGACAGCAAATAAATGCAGCGACAATTTCCAACAGAGGAAATAATAATAATGGAAAGCAGACTAGACTAGATAAGAATATAGTTTGAGTGCAAAGACACAAACTAAACGAAAAGATTATAAAAAGCACAAGAAGAGTCACAAGAGATAATTATTTGGCAGAGCCATCAGGTTGAAGAAAAAACTGCTTAATGAAGACGAGCAAACGCTAAGCTAAAAGATGGAATTATAACAAAAAACTGTGCCGATAAAGATAAAGCGGAAAAGGGAAAATAAAGTGGTATAGTAATAAGAAGCAGCTTGAAATAAACACAGGACGCAACTAACGAACTAACGAAAAATGCAGAACTAGCAAATTGAAGTAATCTCAGAAAACTCTTGAAAATTTAAATAAAATTAAAGGAGTAAAAAGTTAGGATGATAAAAATCACTTAATTGAATGGTGTAGGAGAGAAATCAAGTGCTCGAACTGAGCTTAGCTACTTGAGTAAAGTATTTCTATAATCAAATCGTATGCAATGCTGTACCCAATGCATAATGCATAATAATAACCCTAACTATGTAAAACTCAGCCCTTAACTCGATTGTGTGTGTGCACTTGTAGAAAATTTTTGTTATACATTTGACAACAATTCGCATCTTTTTGTGGACATTTGTCGTTGGTTTTAGCTCAGCTTCTCGGTCCCTTGGCGACTACTTTTGTGCAAAGTCCTTAACAACAAAGGACGTTCATTGAATGGTGGAAAACGCAAACAATTGTAATGACAAAACCAAACTAACCACACGAACCGAATGCCAAAGAGATAGAGATGCATGAACAAGCGCCCAGAGATTGTGTGTGTATGAATGGAGTGTGTGTGCTATGCTGTGCGTGTTTGAGGAGATCGCAATAGATGCTTAAAGATGGATGGCCGCTTGGCTGGACGCAACGAGTTTTTCTACACAATGGCACTGTGAAAAATATAAAAATATCTGCTAAAATCATTCATTGGGTTTCCAAAAATTCCACAGAAAACTGACAAAACTGACAGCGAGTCAGACATATTGAAAAGAACCGGCGACGGGCGATAGTGTTAGATAGCAGAAAACTGTATACATATATAGAGAGACAGCGATAGGGGTAGCAATGTAGATATAGAAAGAGATAGGAATAGGGATAGATAGAGGTATAGGGATAGAGAAGGAGGCTAAACAAAAAGCAAAATGTTTTGCGGGGAAACATGTTGACAAAAATTGTACACAAAATGCTTAGATTTGAAGGTTTTGTTAGGGACAATGGTCACACACACACACAATCGTACACACACATGCACACTGAACCATAGATGGGCGTTTAAATAAAAATCTGATTAATTTCTTTTATGTGCTTTGGGTTTTTGTGTCATTGTGTTATGGCCAAGAGAATGAACCAGAACCAGTAACAGAAACAGAACTCAGTCTCTAAAATCGAGTCGAACCCATAGCCAAAAGTCAGGGAAAAGGTGGCAGGAAGCAAGGATAAAATGGGCAGTGACATGTTTTGTGCGGGGCGCATGACATGTGGCATATGGCAATAGAAGGAGAAGGACAGAGAGAGGGATAGAGGGAGTGCGAGCTGTACATGCACAGCTGCATGTCAAAGGTCGCCCGGAAACATTGTGGCACTCGGGGCCAGAGATTCTTGCGCCTTTGTGCCCCCATGTTGCAAACTGAATGCGCAGCAATCTTGAGGTTTGGGCTATTGATTTAAAAAGAAACAGATATCTGATTATCTGAGTATTACGGCATAAGGAAATCCAATTGCTTTGTTCAATTTTAAATGGTAAGCAGTGGAAATAAAGCAGAGATCAAAGTGTGGCTTAAGTAAATATATGAAAAGGCTTATAGAACTCTAAAAGTAGGCAATTAAAGTAATTATATAAAAGAAACTGCTTCAAAAACAGAATAGTGGTTACTTTTTTTTTAACATTTGATCAGAAAAATACATATTTTATTCTATTTAATAAGTAAACTACTTCCAATTCTCAGTCATTAATTTACAAATGTATCTCCAAATCAACCAAACTTTACGACTTGTTAAAAGCTAAACTTTTATGTTCGTTAACTTTGTTTAGGTCGTAAGTCTCATTAAAGATATCTAACTAAGAGCTGGTCACACCTTTTGCCACCACTGACAGCTTCATTTCCATATGCCAACTTTAACCAGTTATCAGCATTAACTGCTAAGCGTTAACAACAGTTCACACATAACAAAATTAACTCTTCCCAGAACCAAATTAAATCAAAGCAAACCCAAACTCAAACCCGAAACAACTTCGGACCGCGACTAAACAAAGAAAATAGTTACGGCTGAAAGGCCAAAAGCAGCTTTGGTTAAATTTTGTATTGGAGTTAAGTAGCATCTTGGCTTTATCATTGGCATTGTAGACATTATCTCACACCCTTCGCTGCTGAGCATTATGGTAAAAATGTCTTCTAATGACTCATAAGATTAAAAAGTAATTTTCTTGTTATGCGACGCAAACGATTTTTGTTCCACCGTTAATTTTTATACATATTAATATTGGAAAATGCTCAAAGAAAAATAGAAAAGAAAAGAGGGAAAGAAAAAGGAAAAAAAAACAAGATACTGAAGCAACCAAATAAACATAAATTTGATGCACAAAATTGGGTCATTATTGGCAGCACCGTTCGCTGGTTTTTTCCCAATATTATTATATTTTGTTCCCTCTCTGTCACGGCCCCTTCAGCTCCCTCTGTCTGGGGCGGTGCGTAAAATTACGCCAAACAAATTCATAATTTTCGTTGTATTTCTTTTTATGATTAGCACGCCCCAGAGGTGGTTGGGGGCGGGGAGGCGACGAGGGCGACACAATTTGCGCCCATTTATGTTCATTTGCTTCTGGCGTTTCATGGGTTCAAGGGGGAAACGGGAGTGAGTAGTGTGACGTTTCTTAATTATTAGCCGGGCTTTTTTATGGCCTGGCAAAGTGTGGGCGGGCTCAGTACGTGGACACGATAACTTACAGGCAGCCAGACAGTCAGACAGACAGTCGGACCCATTTCTGTGGTTTCCAATTCAACGCACTCTCAATTAGAACGTCCAATAAATAGTCTGACTTGGGGCGACACTTGTGCGACACTTGGTGAGGGTGGGGAGGCGTGGCAGAGAGGGGCCCTTTCTTGGGAGGGATCTGCTTTGACTCTCTCACTGGGTGCCATGTGGCCTGTATCGCACATTAAACTAATTAACAATTAAACTGCCAGCCTCGACAAAGAAACATAACTACACAAAAACACAACAGAAATATGCTGCCCATTAAAAAACAGCCTAATGAATTAATAATAAAATAAATATATACATACATATATATATTTTAAGTGCCTCACAGTCAGTGGAATGGAATGGAATGGTTTCTTAAACGATGTTTCCCTCTGTACAAACTGACAGCAATGGCAATCTAAATTATGTCAAATGCTAATGATGAGCTCTGGAAATGTTTTTTATAATTTTTTAAGACAATGTGGTTTGTTCGTAGGAAAAATGGAGCTAGAAAATAAACTTTAACTACTCTAGAAATTTTAAAGCAGTAAAATAAAGTATGAACTCAATTTATATTTAGTTAATTTGGTAAAACTCTGGGTGAATTTTTAAGTTTAATAAGTTGAAAATACTTTATGAAGATTTAAATGATTTTAAAGTAAAAAATCCATAAATTTAGCTTGAACTCTATTAACTTTATGTTAGATAACTAAAGAAAGCAGCAAGAAAACTGCTTTAAAGTTACTTTAACCTAATGATAACAATCGATAAATTATAAAGCACTCTTAACAAACATTGCCCTCAGATATAATCTCTATAAAATTATTTTTGTAGTTATTATAAATGAAATACTATTAAATGTTTGCCATTTCGTTACCCTCAAGTACTTAAAGTTCAAGCAATACCCTCTAATTAGTTTTATCTGTCAAATGCCAGCAACAGTGCAAAAATCTGGCCTAAAAAAAAATAGGCTTAAAGAGGCCTGGCGCATTACCTGGTCAACATTATACCTGGAATTGGGCGCTTTATGGCATTATCGTCTTATTGCTTATCGAATAGCGAAGGGCACGAAATACAAAAATAAAGAAGAGGTAGAGGTAGAGGTAAAGGGAAGAGCAGCAGAGTAGAAGAAACCTTTCATTGTCTTTTCATTTCATTTTGGAAAATGGCTAAAGCGAAAACCCATTGCTGTCCATAATCAACGCAAATCCTTTGCCTAATGCCAGTTTTGTGTCACACACACCGGTTGCGGACAGAGTAATGGAGGAATTTCTGTAGGATTAGGGGCGTGCAGGGAGCTGGGAGTGTGTCAAGGAGAGCGGGGGTTTGAGGTACATTGTCATTGTCATGGCTTTCACCTTCTATGAACTAGGAAACTGGGAAGGACTCTCTGGCTGCTGCCGTTGATGTCCTTTTGGCTGTCTGGGTTTGATAGTGTGGTCCATGGCCTTAGGGCCACATGGCCCGCATCGACAGTCCTTTTGCCAGTTTGCTGATTTCGCCGGCTTAATGTTATTTGTATGCCCGTTGTCCTTTTTAGTTTGCAGTTGTTGTTTCTACGACTACAGCACACAACACACAGTCCCAAAAAAGAAGAAAAAAACACGAAGTTGGCGTCGCTTTTGTGGTTGTTGCGATGTCTTCTTTCAATGCGTCCAAAAAGCAGCTGAGAGAGTGAACAAGAGTGTGTTATCCTGTCCTGTCCTGGCAGAGTTGTGCTGCTTTTTGGTAGGCGGGCGCATATGTGCGGCTCAATAGAGTTGCTGTTGTTGTTGTTGCTGCTGCTGCATGTCTGCGGTTGTCTTTTGGCCGCCTCTTTTTTCAGCCAGCCCTGTTTGTTTGTTTGCTGAGCATGTCAACTTCTCCTCTACTTCAACCAAAAGCGAGCATTCTCTTGCTGTATTCCTTTTTTTTATACTTTCGTTTGTCCTGTGTGTTATCCTGCGTCCTGTGTTCAAATTTAATTGCTGTGGGAACTGCACATATGAGCCACTCAAACACAGACACAGATTGGATTTTCAATCAAAATGGTCAGCAGTCGCCTACTGCCAGCAACAGCAAGCCATCTCTTTATCAACCTATTGGGGGCTCGTTTTTTAATTTTTGTTAACAAAATATTATCGAAATTTTTAATGGTTCCCCTGACAGCTCAAATGGCTTCAGATTTCTCAAGGCGCCGCTGGAATTCAACCCCAAAACGGCATAGAAATAAGAACAAATTCAAAAGCTTTTAATAGACTTGACTGGAAACTTAAGCGAAAAGGCTAACAAAATATATTTTAAAAACATATTTATTTACAAATCTATTTTCATTTGTAGATAAATTAAAATTTACTATGAAATTGCTAAAAATTTATTGTGAACATTATGAAGAGTCTCGAAAGCTAGTTCAAATAGACTGTCAGCGGAAGCTACGTCATTAGGATGTGGCAGTCAGGCCACATGCTACAATTTGGGGCACAAAAACTAGAGGAAAACTGGGGGAAAACTGCCGCATCCGCAATGTTGTGCGCCGAAAAGCATTCTGCATATTTGCGACGACGACGACGTGTATTAATGTCGATAAAAAGTTGCTGCGACTGCAAACTGTGCTGTGCTACTTGCCACATGCTGCATGCTGCATGGTGCATGCTGCTGGGTCGCTGTAAAAACGGCAACATCATTATGCGGCAAAACACTTAATTATCGCTCATATCTATGGCAGGATTCGGTCCTAAAACTAGACTTTTCGACTGCTGTTTGTGTTTTCATTTGGCCAATTTGAAATTGGCAGAAAAAGGGGCAACGAAAGCAGCAAGTCAGAGGACTAAAGTTGCATTGTCAACGCAGTTGCATGCCACTAGTTTTAGGGGAGGGTGAGGGCAGCAACTGCCTGGCATCATTATCAGCAGTAATCAGCAGTGTTGTTACTGTGGCAACGGCAGCCAAAACGCCAAATGTTGCGTAATGCATGCAACATGACTGCAGATAGTTGCGGTGGCGCAAGGAACTACTAAAATACACTGCAAAAAAATGTAGAAAATTAAGTTTGCTACTTTTAAAGCATCAAAATGCACCAGAAAATATATTTGATCTTTGGAATTTCTATGTTAAAAGTAGTTAAATTTATATATTTAAATTAGGGACATTTTTTTCATTACAGTGTATGCCATACGCAGCTGTTGTTCTGCAAATGAGTTACACAAATTAGCTTTGTAGTGCAAAAGAGCAGACAGTTTCTTAAGCAAGTGCGTTATGAGCTCTACATGCAACATAAACAAATGTCTGATTACATTTGAGAGTCAGTGTAATTCAGTTACTCACTGATTGGCCAGCTTAGCAACTCTTCAACTTTAACTCCTTACTCCCACCAACGCTAAGCCGACAATCCCAAACTGTCTGACTATTGCTCCAGTTTTTCAGAGTTGGAATTATAGTACAGACAGAGCTATGCCTGCTGCCAGTTGTAATCTGCTCACAGTCCTTCATATAGCCATGGTCAACACACACAGAGGGAGAAACTGTAGCTCAGTTGGCTAATAAATAGAAACCCTTTTGCGTCTTATTGGACAAAACGCAGCCAGCGGCGCTTTTGGCTTGGCTTAGACAAAAAGCAGACAAAACTTTTTGCTAATAAAGGTTTGCTCTTGTTTTTGTGAGCAGAGGGCTAAGATAAACCACGCCCCCCACACCCACTCAATACTCCTTTTGTAGTTGAGATATTAAACAGTCAGCTCATTGTCGTATCTGACATGGCGCGACGTCAGTTTTAGTTTTTCCACAGGAAATAGAATGGGGCAGAAAAAAGGATGAACAGGACTTTGGACTGGCATCACTTGAAGCTATAAGAGTGCAGTGTCAGCCAGTCAGAAGAGATAGATGTAGTTATTGAAGACTCTCAACTACACTGACATAAAAAGCTCAGCGAATTTTGACAGAAAAGTATCTAAACGTTGGAATTTTTGTCTGCTTAGTCTGGATATCATAAGCTGCCACTGTGGGAAATATTTGAGTTTCATTACTTTTGCTATTCCTAACTGTTTTTGATCACTGTAACAATAACTAACGTTCATTTGACTTCAATAGTGTTTTATGAAGATATATTTATACGACGAGATGCTGTAAATGATGATATACGTCAGGCAGAAAAGACACAGACCTACAGCAAATAGATAAAGAAGGGAGTGAGGAAGAGTACTAAGGAGGCAGAGTGGGAGTGTGAGGAGACACTAGAATATAGAATAGTGGCCTTTTAGCCTTTGAAGTAATTTGCATTTGCTATTTTCTGTTTAGTAATTGCTTATTAATGTCATTGTGCCAATCCTGCACTTAAGTCTACCCCGTCTCCCCCGACTCCCCCTCCAGCCCCCTCCCTGCACCACAGCATTCCAGAGCTGGGCGTCTGCACTGCACTCTGGGCACAACTTCACTTCAAAATGTTCTTAACAAATTTATGCTAATGTGATTTTGCAATTAAAATGCAGCACAATGAATGTAACCGACCAGAGACACAAACAAACAGCAAATGTTGGAGGGGCAAAGGAGGGAGTAGTGGGGAAATGGAGGCCCTAGTGATTGAGCGGTATAATGCACAAGTGCCAGGCGATTTATAATGCCCAGGCCAACTACAATATGAGTACATGATCAGCATCAGTATCAGACACATCCGCATTATGATCGGCACGAACAACATGAGCTCTTAAATCATCTTTCCATATGTACAAGCCGAACAAGTCTGTGAGTGTTTTAATACCCCACTCCGCTCCGCGGTCTACACTTCGGCCACCGCAACCCAATTTCCCTAAAAGAGTCGCCGACAAATGATGATGAAGTTAACGTTGCTGTGGTGTTAGGGGGGGCAGGGGGGATAATGGGTATAGTCACAAGGCATTTCCCGGGCATTGGTTTTAGCATTTGGCATAACGAGCTGTCAGAGATTAGTTGCTCTTGTACTATGGATGAGTGGCTGCAAAGCAGGCAAATAATTTAACAGATTGAGCTTACAAAAATTAGCTTAAAAGCTTGCTGATCAACAAATAAGAAGCAAAACTTCAATCACAGATAATAAATCAATTAAATAAAAATATAGAAATATTAATTACTTAAAGTAAAGGTAAACCAATTTTATTTTATGCCAATCCAGGTATCAACAATTTATATGCAGTTCCACTTATATTTAACCCACTGTCATTTAAAGGCACAATTTTTAGCACCGCGTCTGCATTTTCCATTTGATGTCTCTGTCTCTGTTTCTGTCCGTCTCTGTCTGGCTCTGGCCTTTTGATCTTTGCGTTCTAGAGCAAAGGCATTTCGACCATTTCGTCTTGTCATTTTTAGTGTTTGGAGAAACTTTAATGACTTCTATTGCAAAATATGAAAAATGGGAAGTGAAAACTGTTAAAATGGAGAAAAAATTAGTTAGGGGGAAAAAAGTGTTGCTCCACACTTAATGGAATTGGGTCTCTGAACTAAAACAAAAATCAGCATTTATATGTTACTGTTAAATATTTAACGATTTGTGCTTTATATGTATGTTTGGCATAAATAACTTTAAAATATATTTAAAATGCACATTTTACATAAAGTGAAACTTGGTTTGGTTCGTTTCGTTGAATGCGCATACGCCCCATGTGGCAGCAACATCAGAGCAACAACAGCAGCAGCAGGCACATCAAGTGCCAGCCATCACATGCAATGTGAGAAATCATGCATAAAAATTTATTATGTTCAAGCGCATGTTGCAACATGATGTTGTTGCCTCTGCGCCGCTTCTCTCTGCCTTGTGCCATCATAATAATATCAATGGCAACAGAGAGCGCTCTGGGAAAATGTGCAGAGCAAAATAAAAAAAAATATATTGAATCAAACATGCAAAAATGCAAACTGATTTTTACAACGAAACTGATTTACTCTATTTGAATAAGAAAGTGAATGAAAAGTTATTGAAATTAAACGAATGGTGAGTGAAACAAGCGATTAAAAAGGAGTTGGGTATAAAATGGAATTGTTTATTAAAATAGCAATAGAAGAAAAATAATTAAAACTAGACGTAGAAAGTAAATTGAGCATATAAATAGTTATGTTTATTAAAATTAATTAATTTATTTATTATTTGTATAGTCTATGCTATAAATATCTTCACTCCTTGTGTTACAAATGCCTTTCTGTAGCTATGAGCGCCGTGATTTGCTTGCCAGCTCATACATTTGTTTGCGCAAAGTGCAGCAATGCAGCAAACGACGACAGCAGCAGCGGCATCGACTGCAGCAGCGACTGCAACTGAGACTGCGGCGGCAACATCATTTGAACTGTCATTAAACTTTGACTATCATCCTTTTATTATTTGGAGCTACTGTTGCTGCCTCCGTGCGCTGCTGCTGTTGCTGCTGACAATTGTTGCAGCTTTTATACATTTTTCCCTTTACTACTTACATATACAATATTTTTTTCTGCATTGCGCCTGCATCAGTTGTTGCTGTTGTTATTTTTGTTTTGTTTTCTCTAACACGTGAGTTCACCGCAGCGCACGTTGCAAGTTGTTGTCGTCGTCATTGTCGTTGTTGTTGCTGCTGTTAGCCTTTGTGTTGCAGGCTTTTTACAACAGCAACAAGAGCAAAAAGTGCTGCATGTTTACAATATTTTGTGTTATGAGTTTGCAGCGTGTTGTCTTCCTTTACCCGCTCTTCAAACTCCGCCCCAGTCCAACCATTATCATGTGTCGTAATAGACGTCCCTTTGTTATGGCCAGTTGCATTTTGTAATATGCATTTGTCAACACAAAAGACGCACTGGCAATGGATTGCAGCAATTGCTGCCTGCCTGCCCAGCCTGCCTGCCTTTGAATGCGTTTCCCTTGTTTCTGCTGCATTTGTTGCATATGTTGCATGCGCCGCATAGTTGCTGCTGCGACAGGTGAAATGCTGGCTAACGAGCAGCATATAAGGCAATAGTATACTGAGCTACCACTTTTAGTTGGCTATTTGTCCTTAACTGATATTTATGACCATCACAAATGATACAATAAAATGTCTGTTCATTTAATTGGAATTGAAAAAGGCTTGAACTAAAAATGTATTTGAAAATTTAAAAGTTTATTTACTAAATTTCATTTGGCCAAAATAGAAGTTATGAATCAGCATCCTTGTCTGTTTCACTGCTAGTTGATGAGTCCGATGAAACCACTTCAGTTTTGAGCACACGTCTGCTTAGGGATATAAAACTGGCTTTACTGGCCCTCGGATCGGCCTGGAATGCCACTTGATCCAAAAAGGCTTTCACATTGGTATCAATTCTAGCCGGCTCCGAGGAGTTGCCACGTTTTGAGGAGCGTCTGAGGAGAGCATCTCGCATACGGTCCTCGCGTGTCTTGTACTCGAAATCACTCGCATCGAACTGTATATCGGCGACAGGATGTGCGGGTCTGCCACGTTTCAAATATTCCGATAGTTCGTCCTCTGTCATATTCTTGGTTTTGATCAGCTCCGTGAAGGCAATCTTTGCTTCCAATTGCTTGGCCTGTGAGCGCTTCAAACGATAGAAATCCTCGCGTTCAAACTCTTCCAATTCACCGCATATATAGCTATGAGTATTAACCAGTCGTGGGATCACCACATAATCCAAGGCATTCACACGCATATTCGTCTGATGCGAAGCGACCACCAACATTCGGAGCATAAACTCCAAGGACGCGTATTCGACAATTTCGCGTAGTACCTCGAGGAAATACTTGCGCACCTTTTGCACCTGCTGTCCACCGCAACTGAGACCGCTCATGGGGAAGGCATCCTCATCGCTGACCTCCAGCTCCAAGAAGTTCAATGCAATGCCCACAATTTTTTGCGTACGTTTACGGCAAAGGGTTTTACCCTTGAAACAGTCACCCACAATCACGGGCTTAAAGTCCGTGCCAATCAAATTGGCCTTGGCTATTGAGAATATGGCAGTACGCATTAAATTGTCCACAAATTCCTCCTTATCACTCATGCTTCTCTTGAGATCTCGCAGCTTCAAGTCGATCGCATCTCGCTTTCTCTTGAGCAAACCCATGCCACGTTTGGCGGCCAGAATACGTTGTTTCATGAGCACCTGATTTGCTCGAGATGGAAATACCTGTAATTTATCACTCATTGCCATTGTGCAGCGGTGTAGTTTTTGTGACTAATTTCTGGCCTGAATTTATACGCTTTTTCTAACTTTAAACTTCCATGTGACCGACTTACGACAAACTGTTTCTCCTGGTCTACTAGATTTGGAAATGATTGAAAGGAATGATCTCTAGAAATAAACTATGTTTAGCTAGTTCCGCTAACACGAAGTTCTGTTAACTTTAAGTACAAGTTTTGTTATACAACTGTTGGTTAATGCCATAAAAACGAGAACTTTGCTTGTAAATGCAGTTACAAACACAAAATTGTAGAAGGAAATGTATTTGTCTCTTGTTAACACACACACAGACACACTTATACACCCTCAGTAGTGCTTTTTCTGTGAAAATATTTTGCTTTTCAATTTCTACAACGGCTCTTTCAATATTTTCTTTGCATTTGCAGTTATACATGCTCGCCTAAGTATTTTTGTTAGTGCAACTTGGGCTTGTTATGATTTCAACTTGTTGCACGTGAAATGCATAACATAATTTGCAGCGTCTCTCGAGAGAGCGGCTCTTCTCTCCCCTCCCTCTCTTTCTTCGAACTCCGCAATGTAATCCAAGCACGTAGAACTAGTCTCGGTACCGAGTTCCAATCCCAATTCCAATCCCTAGCCAAAACACGGAAGTTTGCCAGCGCAGTCAACTGAACCAGAACCTAGAAACCATAGCCCAAAACCTAGCCAAAAGCAAGCTAGAAAAAAAGGCTAAAACCTCAAGCAACAATGCGACTTTTAATGCAATTCTTAAAGTGTAAGTGGCTCAATTGTGTGACTTTAATTGGATCGAAGAGGGGGCCAGTGGTGGAGCATGCAATGCTTGTGGCATGCCACATGCCATGTGGCAAGGTAAGCAGCACGTAGCCAGGTCGAGAATTGCCAAACATATGCAACCAAGTTGTCGTCAGCAGCAAGTAAAAAATGGAAAATGAACAGAAAATAGAAAATGCCAACGGATATAAATGGGAAAATGCGAGACGGGCAATGGGCGATGGGCGACGAGTGATGGGAAATTCAATTGGCCATGCCTCGCAGGCAATAATATTCTTGAGTGAAAATTAATTTTATCCAATGATTTAAATTAACATCAAGCCGCGGATACTTGTCGCATACGTCATTTATTTATCAGTAATATGCAAATTTTCAATTGGTTTTCCCACGCGGAAAACAGCAAACTGCAAACTGACACCAGACAACTGTTAACTTGGCCAATTTAGAGCGCTGTCAACTGTCGTTAATTGACTTGAAAAGCGAGTGGAAGATGCAGCTGAGGCCGTACTTGAAGTACACTAAAAGTGGGGTTTATTTATAGATAAAAATATAGTTATTTGAGCCACTATAACTGCCAATAATTTCTTTTATTTCCGTTTGCAAGTTACACGATTGGTAATTAACAGCTAATAAAAACTCGCTTAGTTTGTTACTGCAAATGGGGTCAATTAAAGGCGTGGCAGCTTAACTGCTGCCTCAGCTGACAATATCCGGTTTAAAGCTTAAAAAAAGGGAAAAGAGGAAAAGCGTGAAATCTGCTTAAAGCTGTTAAAACGAAACTCTACAAAAAAAGGAATCAAGAGTGCATGAACTGAATTGAATTTCAATCAATTAATAAATGTGAAAATTAAATAATTGCCAGCACTTTTGTGGCAATAGAACTGCGAAATTCCTAACAATATTTTTAGCTTGAAATATTTATAAATTTGTTGAGTATTGCTACCGATATAATTGTGTGAATTGGATTAGAATTTATTTAGAAATAGTTTAATTACAAGTGTTGAGTTCATGACATTACTAGTGACAAAAATGCTACTGCTTTGTATTCTAATTGCTATAAATAATTTATGCGATTTTAGTATTTTTCATTAGCATTTTTTGCCTAGTTTATTTCCAATCGAATTCATGTGATTCCTTCTATGGAGTGGGTAGGGTCTTTGGCTATTGAATTCACCTGAGTCTCGTGCACCAGCTCTTAGTTATTTGGCTTGTAACCGAACAGCAACAACAACAACAAGATTGTAGGACTATTTTTAAATATTTAAATTTGGTTTCGTGCGTTGTTGCTTCGTTGGGGATTTGGTCTTTAAGGGGGAAAATGTCTGTTACAACTGTGGCACAAAATCAACTGCAAATCACGACTAACGAAATACATGCAAACATACTGTGAATGTGGTTATATTTATGCCGGTTGCCGGCACAACAACAACAACAGCAACAACAACAACAACTCGCAGACAGACAAACAACAACAGCAATTGCTGTGGTGCAAAGTTCCCACCAAGCGGTGGAAGCTAAACAAAACGTGTGCAACAAACTAAGCCATTTTTGTCGCCGCCCGTCTAAATACCAAACTTGGCTTATACAGCAGTGGCAGTTGGGATGCCAGCAACAATAAAAAAAAAGCAGCACTAACAACAACAGCAACAACAACAAAGTGAAAATGTCCTGCGCAGTCGAGAAGAAGTCGAAAAAAAAAACTTAAATAAATCATGATTCATGACCAAAAGCCACAGAAATGCCAAAAATAAAAACAACAGAGTAACATGAGAGGCACATAAAAAGCCGACGATTTAATACACTACACAAGACAACCCACTACAATGAATTTAGTGTTGCAAATGCTTTTTATTAGGTAGCAAACTAATAAAGTTTTTACTAAAAATAAATTACAAAAAAATTTAAATATATTGTATAAGTTTATTGCTGATTTTATAATATCTTTACTCGTCGCATAAAATATTTCATTAAACTTTTAAACAAAAATATAAAAAGTGAAAAAAAGTAGCATTTTTAAATGGAAGAGGCGACGACAGAAAATGTTCGTGATTTGGTTTGAGGCCTTTGCCAAAGCTGCAAAACCGAAATGAAAATAATGCGGAATATTTTTGAAAAAAAAAAAAATAAATATGCGTTTATAAAAAAAGGTTTAAAAAAGAAGTAAAAGGAGATGTTGTGACGAAATTGAAGTCAGGAATCGGGAATCGGTTTGGAAACGAGAGTTTTGCCTGTTGCCTTCAATCTTTTTGGCTTTTTTGCTTTCTGCTTTGTTTTTACTAAAGTCTACAGTCATGTTGGCCATGTTTACAATATGTGGCCGTGTGCTAAGCATTTTTATCACGCAAACTTCATTCCAGCGGACCGTAGCCTCTAGTTAAGTTGTGCTTCATATTGAGAAAAAAAAGGGAAGCTCAAGTTGTCTCTGAATTTTTGTCAGACGACATTCGTTCTGTTTGCCGACGACTCTAAATGACCGTTTTGTCATAATGCGACATTTAAGGAATTTTTATATGAATTCACTTAACGATCTTTCGCTGTGACTTTGGATCGCGTCGATCCTCGCGCTTGACTGTCCTTCATTTTACTCATATAGTTGCTGCTCCAAGGTGTGGAATTGTAATTAGCTGCAGTACAGTGGTACTGAAAATATCGTACATAAAGCTATAGTACTCAAATTATATATAATCCATTTCAGCAGTTGTATATTCTGATGACACGCGTAATT
Source organism: Drosophila dunni (assembly GCA_018152125.1). Taxonomy (NCBI): domain Eukaryota; kingdom Metazoa; phylum Arthropoda; class Insecta; order Diptera; family Drosophilidae; genus Drosophila; species Drosophila dunni. The sequence goes on along the minus strand of JAECXC010000339.1, from coordinate 15,558,246 downwards.
TCTCAATAATATTTTTAAAAGTTCATTAAGTTTACTGCGCTAGTTTCTGACCAGTTGCTGTCTTAAGCAACTGCTGCTGCTATTGGCTATAAATTTAGCCATTTGCTGGGACATTTTTATGTGAAAAATCTCTTGGTCTCTCTCTCCATCTCGTAAAGGAACTCCAGCGACTTCCCACTGTGCACATTTCGATGTCAAAGGCATTAAAATGGCCCAAGAACAAGAACAGAGTCACATTAACAACCAGACGAACATCAACAACTTACAACTTTGTCAGACGGGAGAGTGGAGCAGCGAAGGAGCAGAACTGATAATGAAGATGATAATGATAATGACAATGATGATGATGATTTTAGCTGTTTGCCACTGAGCAAAACCCACAATACTCTGAACATTCAGACATTGTCGTCCTCGAATTCTCTACCATCTCCTTCGCTACCTTCGCTTACCTGCCTTGGTCAGACAATTAACTTGCTCGCTGACTTTTAAAAAGGTATTGGCTGACATTTTTACGCGTGTACATGATTTTATTTGCCTGGTTGTCCGCGCTGGTAATTATGGCACGTTAAAGTGTTAATGTGCCACGTTAAGAGCCTGTTGTATTCGTAGTAGTATCCACAGTGTTCATCGTATCCTTAATGCTGTTGACTCCTTTCGAGCTAAGCTCTAGTGATGAAGCCATTTATAGCAGGCCAACACAAGTTGGTCAACTAAATCTTTTTGCACTCATAATTTAACAGTTTTTAGTAATATGGCCAATTAGCTGAACGTTGTCAACCAGTTGGTTAGCCAAGTTTATTTGCCTGACAAAGTGAAAAACCAGTTTTAAGCTAATCCAACTGTAACTAACCGTAAGCCTAGGTCAGAGTCTGTCTCCCAAGAGCACAGCTTGGTTTTGGCTTAGACTGACTGCGACTGTGACTCCTAGTCGGCCTGTGGACTTGTCACCTGCTCCGCATCAATTGACGTTATTGATTCGCAGCCCACAATTTTCTGCTGCTGCTGCTGCCACCCAATCGCCATAAGTTATTATGTCTGGGAAAACAGGTTAGCATCATGGACATGTATGGATTGCCGTTGCCAAAGCTATTGCCATTGCCTTTTTGCCTATGCCATGTGTGCCGCCTCTTTTTCTATTCCTCATACACTTCCTCCTTCCTCTATCTCTTTATCTTCCTCTTCCTCTCACTGAAAGCGGTACCTCATCCGCCTCTTAAGGCGTTCGGAGAAAATTGCATGACAAATAAGTTTTGTGTGTCGCAGACAGTTGACATTTTTTATGCTGAGTTATACTACTATGACGCTGTCTGGCAGAATGGGGCATACAACGTCGTGTATTCACTGTCCTTCCTTCAGCTCCCTTTACCCAACTCCGTACGCAGCCATATGCCTAGACAAAATATTGATTTTTATAAATGGGAAGCACATGCAAAGTTGGCAGTTGTTAAAGAGAACCAATTGGCCATGCAGCAGCAGTGTTAGCTCTCCTTTTAGGCCTTAAAGCTGGCACAGTTGTGGCAGCTGTTTTGGCCATGTTGACCAAGTGTGGACAGCAACCAAACTAAAAGAGTAACAGGATTAAACCAAGATAAATATGACAATGTAAATTAAAAAATTTATTATATTTTTTATATATATTTTTAAACCTTCTCGATGTAGTATTTGTTGTTCTTAAGCTGTTAGTTATGTAACTAATAAATGTTTCAATCATAAAAATTTTCATTGCTCATTAGTAAAACGACTTGACAGCTGTAAATCAATTAAAAGTTCTATGCGAATTTCTTAGCGGAAGAAAGAATCAACAGTGAGAGACGCCAGTTTGCGAGCACTGAGTAACAGTCTAGGCATTTTAATTGAAATTAATTAGCCAGCACATAAGACATGGCTGGTTAACTAGCAAACGAGACCCACAAAGTAGTGAGCACTGTGCTGAAAAAGGGGTAATGAGGGACACAGAGGGGTGACTGCTGTTAACGACAGCAATAAGCTTCAACTACTTCACGCCAATTGTTGACAGTCAGTCACAAAAGGATAGATACAGCCACAAACAGAGGTAAAGTGACTAAAACTGCAAGAGAGGAAAGAGACAATTGAAGTTGGGAGTCAGTGCAAATATTGTTGTTGTTTTTCCTGCTGTTGTTGTTGTTGGAGGTGCGCCGACATTTTGTCATTTGACGGCATTCGCTGTATGTCAATCAAAGGGGGGAGTAGTGGATGAAAAACATGTGAATCTTTTCCACATGAGCATTAAAGGCGCTCAGCTGGAAAAGAGGAGACGAACGCACTGCATTTGCCATTTATGACAGTTGAAATGTCAAAAGATGAAGACAAACAGCAGCACCAACAACAGCAGAAACAACAACAACAATGCCAAAGGCAAAGTCAAAGGCAAACATAATGTCTTGGCTCACAACGCAGCAGCATTTGCAAGTGTTAAGCGCCTTTCTATAAAGAACTCGCGATGACGATGACGAAGAAGATAATGTTCATTTTGATGATGATGACGAGGTTGTCATGTGCACAGCTGTTTTTGATCTGACACGGCTGCGCTTCATTGCCCCAAAAAGGGGTGACGTTGACCCCCACAAAGCACACACCCATAAACACAAACACACTCGCACACACACACACAGCTTCTGTCTTAGTTTCAGTCGTCTCGTAATTCATATTAAGCAGCTGTCGAAAGGGTATTCAAAATTGGTAATAAACTAAGCAGCGGACTTAACAAAAATCTCAGCGGAAAATTCTTTTGTATAGCTAGAAAAATTAAAAAATATCTGAACTACTTGGGGACTCCAAGAATTTCAGAGCACTGATTAATATTATAAATAAATGCGCTACAAAAATTCATATGATATTTTTGAAACTAAAGATTTGGAACTAGGAATTTAATACTTAATTACTTAGAGAGCATTACTTATAGAGAATAGGTTATAAAACACAAATTAACTTAAATAGACTTATTAAAAATATTTAAAATTTTTTAAAATATGTGCTTAATAAACAAACTTCTAAAGAACATTTCTCATTCGTTTTGTTTTCAAAAATCCAAATATTTTATTTATATTTCGTCAGTTTTGGTTGAAGCTTTTTAGCATTTTAATTGTGCACAGTGTGGACAGATTTGTTGAAATGCTTGTTAAAAACGCATTTTAATGTCAAAAGGAAATAGTCAGCAGAGTTGACAGGGGAGCAAAAAGAGTAGAAAGAGAACAAAATACAAAACATGGAATACCGAAAGAAAAACACATTTCAATGTGTTATTTGAGCAATGAGCGAAAGGCGTAAAAATCTGCGTAATTAAATTTTATTTCGGGGCAGCTCAGAGACCAAGGCGAGTGGAAGAGGGAGTAGAGTTTTGAGGCAGCTGCCACCAAGTGTTGAGGGATTGCTGTGGCATGGTCCGCCAGCTAATTAGCTGCGCTGCTGTTGATGCTGCTGCCACTGCTGCGTTACATAAAGAATAAAAAGAAACATCAAAGCTGAAAGAGGCACGTGACGCAAAAAGCCAGTAGAACTTCGGGTGTGTGTGTGTGTGTGTGTGGCAACCCTGGACAGCAAATGTAACTGAAAGTGGAACACCTTGGCAGCAGTCAGGCAAGACAAATCCATTGAAGGCTGTCAAATTAGCAACGCAAATTGCAGGAATACAAAGGAGGAGCAGAGGAGAAGGGAAAGATAGAGTGAGAGGAGTGCAAGGGCTGGGGAAAATAGAGATGTATCTGTGTATCTGTGAGGTTGTGTGTATCTGCACATCTGCATAATTTTCGCACACATATTTATGGCACTCTTTATCCAGGCACTTATTTAGGCTTGTTCTGGCGCTCAAGTGCCACTCGTTTTGTTTGCCTTCAGTTGCCCTTTTCGCTGCCACGCCCCCGTCACACCAACATGTCCCCAGCTTCAATGCGGCACTGCCTCAATCCACATTCCCCCCATTATTTCAGTGCTTATTCATTTCAATTCACTTGACGTCGGCGATGCGCTTTCATCTCATCATCACTCGCTCTTCTTTCGTGCCACATGGTGGCAAGCTCGTCATCGTCGTCGTCGGCGGCATCATCAACGCCTTACACTCAGTTATAATCATAATATTCCTGCTTGCGATCATATTAACTATGAATATATATGTGTAGAAAATTACTCCATATGTTGGTATAATTGTATGAATTTATAACTCTTTGAGTGCTCGAAAATCAAAGCTGAATTAAACAACATTTGACTAGGACAACAGTTGGCATTATGCAGATGATATCTATCGATACTTGAGTATAAAAATTAAAATCATTTGCTTCTTAAATTTACAGACAATTCTTTGACTCACTCTTTTCACACCCAAGAATTGGCCACAAATGCCAAGATCTTTATGTCAGCAGCTCTTAAATTCAAATGATAAAAACCTTGCCACAGGCGCCTGCTTGTGCAGCCACGCCCACACTGCCTTTAAGCTTGTTTGACGGGATAACCAAGGTGGGCGTGTCAAATCGACGATGTCACTGGCAATGATGTGCCATAAAAACGCGCAGCGTTGACAATTTTTCGAAATATATAAGCATAATGCATATTATTCCATGCCACAGTCTAAGCGGCATGGAATGAAGGCCAAAACACACACACACACACACACATAAACATATATTTTAGATGGAGCGAAAAAAGATCAAACAGAACAAACAAATCATAAAACGATGGTCCGAGCGTATAGAGAGAAGAGTTACGAGTTTTTCAGACAGAGGGTATAAAGAACCTGGTCGACGCCTGGTGTCATATAAATTCTTCCAAAAAAAATCCAGAAACATAAATGTTGTTGAATTTTGTTGGCACATAAGAATTTAACATGTTTTACAAGCAATCAAATTGCATTTTTCACATAATACACGCACAACACTCGTCTGCGAGTCAGACTTGAGAGTTGTCTGAGTGGGCGTCGTAAATGGACCTCACTTCACCCCCCTGGCAAGCTTGGGTTAAGATGCTTTTTTGGGAGTCTTACTAACTGAAAGGAATTCACAAGTTGCCGCTAAAATAGCTGAAAGAGATTAATAAGCAACAAAGCGTTGCTTTATGATGCCAAAAGAATGAGTTCTCTCATTTTATGCAGACAGTTTGTTTACCTTGGCTACGATGTGCCCTGTAAGCAGTGGAGTGAAGGTGGTATGCCTTGGGCAGTTGTGGGAACCTATCTATATTTTGACACCCAAAGTAGTTCCATCTCTTCTATGCAGCTACAGCGCCTTTCACAGTTGAGCACACCCTCTTGTAAATATTTATGATGCTTTCTCAACATTGTAGGTGCTGTGTCTGGTTGTCTACTGCGAAATGTTTTCTTGTTTTGTTCTGCGACTCGTTGGCGCTTCATTCCGCGCAATTTGACAATAGACAATGACGATTGATGGCAGTTTGGCAGTTTGGCATTAGCCAAGAGTTGAGATGAGTTTGAACTGTTTGAGCAATTGAAGCTGAAAGTCTCTGGTAACTGAGGCAAATGACATGCATTTAATCAAAAGCCCGCTTCAGTTTCATTTGTGATATTTTGTGCTATTTATTTGCTTGTTTGTCTGTTTGCTTGTTTGCCTTTGGAAAGTTTTCAACGCCCGGCAAACTGATAACGAGTTTTGTGCATTAAGCTCTATTATAACGCCCTGAAATTACAGACGCTGTGCCGCAGCATGTGAAATCCTCTCCCTGAATCCTTGTCGTTTATCTGGCAAAGCAGACAAGGCCTGAACCACCGACTGCCTGAGGCGATAGCATAGATGAGTTTGGTGGTAATACGAACATGGGATGGGATGTGGGTACAATATAAAGCAGTGGAGTCACTAGTAGGTGGAGGTGGAGGAGGGGCACGGGGTAGTGGGAGTAGGTTGTCATCTGCGAAACACTCGTTTAGTGTAATTGGGCCAATGGCGCTTCCAGTTACACCCACGCAACTAACTGAAGGGCGACTGTTGCCAACAAAAAGTCTGGCAACAAAAACTGCAAACTTTTTTTTGGAAGCTTTGCCAAGCAAAAAAGCCACAACAGACAACGCTAGATATGTATAAACTAAATACGTATACGGCTATAATGTATATATGTATCTATATATACTTTTGGGCCAAAGTTTTATATATTTTATGACAGCCTGGCCAGACACAGACAGACAAATGGACAGACAGTGAGACAGACAGACAAATGGCAGCGACATTTGAGCGACACTTGCAGTTTAGAGTGGAGCGGAGAGAAAGAGATGAGTTTCGAGTTGAGTTTAAGGTTCGAAATTTAGTTTGTTCTTGGGTTTGGGGCTTAACTCGCAAACTTTGGACGTGCTGAGACCAGCAGACAGACAGTCGTACAGACAGCTGTATATAATTACAGTTACAGTTACACTTTCACTAAACTGTCGCCAAAAAATTTGACTGTCTTTTTGTGTGTTTGGAAAAATAGTTAAATTTGAAGTGCGCTGTGACCTCTTTTAAAGTGTCAAATCAAACTGGCAACACAACTGTACTCAAGTGAGCTCCAAACGTTATCTTCATGTGCGCAAAAAGTGAATCATGTGGAACGCTTAAAAAACAGCACAGCAATAAGTGCGAGTAATTAACTAAAGTTGCGACAACAATGAGAAAAGTTTGCTAGTTAACTTGGAGTAAAAAATGTGATATAAACTTATGGTTAAATTAAGTGTAAGTTATGGCAAATATAGTAGGAATAACTAGAGATTGTATTATTATATTTCTGATTGGAATTCCTTAAAATTTATCTAAAAGAACCTCTGATTAAAAAAACTCTTGAGCTAGAGTTTAACTATTTTCTTTGTACAATTTTTGGTTGCCTCCACTTTGAATTACATTTCACTTGACTGCCATTGCTTAAGCTGTGATTATAATGACTGAAATGTGATTCAAAGCGTTTCTCAAAGCGTTTAAATTGACCGAGTAATTCATCATTATTGCACTTGCTGTTTGAACTTTCACTTTTAGCCCGCAAGGCTGTCTTTGAGTGGCAGAAAGAGCACAAAGAACACAAATTATGATTTCTCAGGGGAAATGAGACATTTTTATTTTGCACTTAAGGGGAATAAAAATGTATAATTTTGGTCATTTGAATTTTGTGATTTCTTGCACACATTTTATGCAGTTTTTCTTCAAGGGCAATTTAATTATTCAGCAGTGTTATTTTTTGTTGTTTCTTTTTTATTATACACTACACAGCTTGCACTTGCACTTCCGCTTCCGGTTTCCCTTCGTCGCCATTGTTTGCCTTGTCTTTGGCAGCAGCAGCAGGCTGTTGCTGCCGACGGCATTCACGAAATGCACACAGCACTGCACAGTGCAAAAGTTTTTCCATTTCCTCAGCGCTGCTGTTGCCCCTTACCCCCCGCCCGCCCTACACGCCCCTTGGAAAAACTTCGTTGGCGCTCTAATGGAACTTTAAGCTAGATTAATTTTTTAATTAGTTCTTTTGTTGTTGCGCATTCGAGTGGCGTCTAGCAAGCAGCTTCTTGCCACATCGCTGCTTGCCGCTTCCCTTTCGCCCCCCTCCTGTTAGCCTTGGGCTACGTCTCTGCCTAAAACATCCTTGCTAACTTTTGCTGATGCCTTGCGTCTCATTTGTAGTCGTATCCATTACAAGACAGCGCATGCAAACTAATTTTTAGAGCACTTTCTTTATAGCAGTTTATTTATATGCCCTCAGCAGTGGATGTGTTTTTTTGTCTTTTAGTCTTTGTCTATTTACAACTTGTTGAAAAGGACAATTCAAGGCATAATATTAGTTGTTAGTTGCTGTATCAATAAACAACTGAAGTTCATTTTAGTAGCTGTCTTAATAGACACGCTTTTCTATAAAGCTTACTTAAATGGAAGCTTAAGTATATCTTTCTCTATAAATTTAAATTCGTTTTATCCTTTTTCGCCCACAACTCTCAATTAATTCCTTTCGTTTAACAAGTTGGCAGCTGCGGCTTTAAAGCTGCTGCTTCGTCCTGCTATAAAAAGCGCAATTTTATTGAAAAAATCCTTAATTAAATTTCCGTTTCAATGTGTCAAAGTGTGAACAACACAATAATTTGGTTTTTTATTAACTGCTGCCGCTGTGGGCGTGGCAGCAAAGGCAACACCAAAGGCAGCAATCTAGGCAGCAGCTGCACGAAATCCTTAATAAAGTTAAACAACATACACGTAAGTGTGCGAGTGTGTGTGTTGTGTGTGTGTGAACGCGGCTATATCCTGCCACCGGAGGTGTCAATTTAAAGCCAATTTAATTTGTACGACCAGCGGCAGCGCGGCAACAACAGCAACTGCCCCAAAGAACTTGCAACAAGCATTTTAAAGCCGCCTGCAACTTGCAACAAAAAACGAATTCGAAACCAAAACTGTCTAAAGGGGTCGGTGGAGGGAGAGTGGCAGCAGTAGAGGGAAGTCTGCTCACTGAGTTCTTTCTGGCAGCAATGGAAATTACAATTTTTAACAGCGTCTGTCTTGATGTTGTTGTTGCTGCTGCTGCTGCTGTTGTTGCTCTGCATATGCCGCTTTCAATTAAAAGGCAAAGGCAACGCCTTTGCACACTGGACATGGCCATGGACTCGGTGCCACATGAGTGTGTGTGTGTGAGTGTGTTGGCGGCACAACAGTGCATGTTCAGGTTGTTGTTGCTCTTGCTGTTATCGGTGCCTTTTGCCAACGCATTCGAACCAAATGTGACAACAATGCCAACAACAGCAACAGCAAGAACAACAACCCGAGTTGCGACCTAATTTGAGAGCCAATTTAAAAAGCTTGCGAAATGCCTGTGAAATCAGGAAAGGAGAAAAGCCGGAAACTGTAACTGAAGGTAGGACCGAAATGAATCTGTACAGCGACTGAGAATGATGCGTTAGATGGGGACAGTGAGGGGAGAGTGAGAAAGGAAGCGAGTGGAGCCGAGAAAAAGCATTTAAACGGTAACTGTAGAAATTTTTGCCTTGAAATAGTTAGCATTTCACATAAAGAAGATTATAAGTTAGCCAAAAAAGATACTTTCCTTGGATTATCTAGTTTGGGAGCTCAAAACTTAAGTATATTTTAACTCAACAATCTATACTCTATACATCTGATTAACCACTGCATTCTTCAGCTGATTTATCGACGCTCGGGTGATAAACTTAAGACTACTCCACTCATGTGTTGAAACTGTTACTGAAAAAGTCAATTCCATTTGGCAACCTGGGGAGCTGTTAACCTCTTCGATAAGCCGCGTTGACTTACTCGCTTGTCATGTAAAACACAGAACTTGAAGCTGCAGTTTTGCGACAGACACTGCAGTTGTAGCTGTTGCCGTTGCAGTTGCTGTAGAAATTGTTGCAGACAAAAGGGCAAAGAGCGAATGGCAAACGCTGAAAGTGGTGACAAGTCACAGCCTTTGCACATTTGTAGGGATACTTTTAAGGATGCTCCACTGTAGATTGGAGTGCCAGGTAGCTTGGCACAAAAGTTTCCATTTGGAGCACAAAGTCAAAGACAAACTGCCGTGTATTAAATGCTATAGCAAAGACAAAATGCTGCGACACGTAAATGGAACAGACTTAGAGCTACCCGGAATACACAGAATTGGATTTGCTTCGTTTACTGGGCAAACTTATCTGGCCAGACGCTGAGGGAGAAGTGCGCACTCCCCCTGCCACTCCCCTCTTTTGCCTTACTCCACCATTGCAGTGCCTAGTGACATAGATTTTAGTTTCCAGAGTGCGGGTTATATTAAAATTTCTGGCTGTGCCGCACCCCAACCCCACTCACCCCTGTAATCTTCTACATACTGCTACATTTTATTTTACCCGTTTCGCTTTCCTTCCCCTTGTCCCACTCCTTTCTGCTAGGGTCCCTTCTTTGACTATGCAAAATGCCAAGTCTCTGGCTAACAAAAGTTGTGCGCAGTCAGTTGACATAAATTTTGTTAGCCTACTTTCGGGGGAAATTGCTTACAGACAATGCACAGGAGCAATGCGCTATTATTATCCTTTTTTTACTGGCTCTCAAGGGGTGCCAAGAGGGGCATAGAGGGGATTGAAGGGGGACAGCAGTGCAGTTGCCAAAAATCCACCATTAAATGCAGATATAATTATAAAATTTCACTTTTTATGGTCTGCAATTGTAAAAACTGAACGTGAAAGTGGTTTTCCGTTGGAAAACAGATTTATAGTGTGCTAAAATAGTGTTTTATGTGTTTTACGCATACCCTGTAGAATTGGGTAGTATTTTTATGGGAAGTAGAGAAGTGTAGTAACATTTTATGTACTAATCAAGGCATACTCTAATCATTTAAGGATTACTTGGGTTTTTAAAATAATAAAAGTTATAAAAAACATTAAAAATGCATTTAGTTTTAATACCTAAATTATGCTAGACATTCATACTGCCCAGATACAAATTCTATAGCTGCCTTATGCTTTTGTTTACTCTATAAAAATAACAAAACTAAGTTTAATTAAAACATTACAGCTATTTTATGTTGAGTAGAAGTGTCGTTCAGTTTCCAACTAAAAAATAAATTTAATTATGCAAAAAGTGTGCTGCACTCAGCTCTGCGACCACTCGGTGTGTCCCCAGTAGCCTCTCTACGAATTCTGCCCTCGGGGGTGCTCCTAGCGGAAGCCTGACCAGCAACCAACCCTCTAAGAGAGCGCACGGAAATTATTTCAATTGTATGCACTTGAAGGCGAAACGCTGCTTAAAAAATAAAATGCAAAAAACTTACACTTAAAACAGAAAACTTAACCTTATTAGACTAGAAGATACTCTATAAACACCCTTTAGATAATAGTAGATAAATATTAAAGTTATCTAAATTCTGTTTTATACAAAATAAATTAACTATGATTTCAAATGGCGCCAAACTTGGTTTAACTCCATTATACCCTTAGCTAGGGTATGTAAAATGAAATGGAAAATAGAAGATGGCAGCTGAAAGATTGAAGAGTAAGAGAGAGGCATAGTCAGAGAGAGGGGGGGAGAAGGAAAGCGCAACGAACATTTCAAGAAGACGTCGAGCGGCATTCAAAGCAGCGTCCAGAGGCAAGTGCCTCACTCAGGAGCAGCAATGGGGCAGGTACTGTTTCTGTTGTTGTTGCTGTTGTTGTTGCTGTTGTTGCCACAGGTCGTCGACGCGGCCATTTGAATGAGGTGCTGACTGACGTTGCCCTGGCCAAAAAACGACAGGCCAAAAAAAGCTTTTGCCAATGCCAAGCAGCGATTTTCAACTCGAGTTGTGGACAGTGGTGGGTGGGGGGGGTTTAGAGGGGTGATGGAGTGGCGGTGATGGTGCACTGGTTGCGGTGGTTAGGCTACCTTTTTGGCTTGAACGAGTGGCTCTTTTCGGAAATTCAAATTTCCGATTCTTGATGATTTTATTTAAATTTGCGTATTCGAGTGTTTGTTGGAGGCACTTGAAGTGCCGACTGACTGCGTCTGTACCGCCCTCCGCTCCGCCCTTGCCCACCTGACATCTCTCACTTTAGCGTTCTTTGTTTTTTTTATTTTTGGCGAAAATTGTTTAAATTGGCCGGAATTTGTGCGTTCGAAATTGGCCTTGTTTTTTCGACTGTAGTTCTGCTGCTTTGAGCCAATTAACATAGTGCAGCTTAACCATGATTTATGCCAAACACTTTGTTTGGACCCAAAAGAAACCGAATAAACCCTCATTATCATATCACGACTAAGTACATGATGGCGACTATCAGTTTCCGCCTCCTTCCGCCCATTTGCTCACCACTCCCCCACCCTCTGCTTGATGCAACACAGCGAAGCTGCAGCAGCTTTGGAGATAAGCGAGAAAAACCCGCTTGCCGCACACGTGTGTGCCACACAATGTTGCAACGCGTGCAGCATGGCCATTAGGCAAATACGCAGCTGCCCAGCTGCCTCTTTAGCCCAAAATAGGCGTGGACAAATCTACATTTTCAACATTATTTATTACGCATACCTATTCACATTCCGCTTTCGATTTCGCTTTTGGTTTCGATTTGGACCGTGGCTAACTTAGATTTGAGATAGTCTTGTGTTTCAGCCCGTAAATGATCCCTAACTCTGGTCGCTCATCATTTGTGTGGCTTCCATTTGGTGTGTGTGTGTGTGTGGGGGGGGTGGGAAAGCAGGAAAAGTCAAATTGTTACCCTTGTTACGGCCCTCGCGAGTGTCTCGTATTACACGAAACAATAAATTTCCCATGCAGATGGAATCGTTTTGGTTAGTTAAGTCGATTGGCCGATTAAACAAAGACTTGGATCAGTTGTTGGCATGCCATATTAATGCCAACAACTGATCCAAGTCTTTGTTTAATCGGCCAAAAAAAAACACAAATTGCCTCAAAACAGACAAAATAGTTCCCACAAGCGCTAAGTTAGTTTCTAAGCGACATTTTGTAAAACTTAGTAAGAAATTTCATTTCGATTTACTTTAAATTGGTAAAAATAAATGTTATGTTATGTATTTATTTATGGTTTAAGACTATTTTAGCAATACTTGTGCCTCAATTAGCGTTTCCGACTTGTTTTCGTTATGCAAGAATTTTCATTTTAAGTAGAAACTATCTTGAATCTAGTTTCTCTGTGATATCACTTGACTCTATCAAGAATTCCTCATCAGCATGCAACATGTTGCAGCCGCCAAATACGGTCAATTGCTGCCACTTGGACACATTTCGAGTTAGTTATGCCACCAAATGGGCAATCAGAGCCACAGCCTAGCAACTAAACCACCGAGGTGACCAAACTAACCCACTCATTTAGCCGCAAGCACAAAAGAAATGAGCGAAGCAAGCGCCTTCAGTGGCTGTGGCTGTGACTGCACCAACGCAGCACAATGAACCACAAATTTAATTGCGACTGCCACCAAATTGCATCTGAATATTGTTGGTTGTGTGGCTGTGTGTGTTTGTGTGTGTGACATAATATAACACAGCAAATTATACCACTTATTGCAAACTGCTTTAGGCCAAAAGCGAGATAAAGAGTTAACAACAGCAAAGAACCGAAATCGAACTGAACAACTTGCCAAATGAGCAACAATCGTTGTTGTTGTTGTTGCTGTTGTTTTCTTGTTGCTTTTGCTGTTGTTTTTGGCAGTTTTCGCCTCGGCGTTGTCAGCATAGTTAGCACAGATCCAGATCCCCAAGATAAGTTCAGTCGGGCACAGCTGCGCCGAAAATTGTTGGCATTTTGCGCATGCGTCGGCAGCGACAGAGGCCAGACAGCGGGCAGCTTAACAATCACAGCGCACAGTGGAGCCAGGCAGCAGTTAAGTTAACGAAAGCCAGGGCATAGTGAGCCTTAGAAGTGACCAAAGTATATATTTTTAAACAATATTTTATTTAAAACTGTACACCTTATTTCGACTTTTAATATCCTTGCCTCATTTTGACCACTGTGCAGCGGCAGCAAGAGTTTGAATTCTGTGCTGTGCAGGCAGAAAATTTCAGCACCTCAAGTAAAGACTGAAGTGTTCGTTATGCGGAGTGTGGACTGTAGAGTGTGGACTGTGGAGTGTTTTTGCGAGCTAGGGAATGTGCTTGGAAATTAGCTGAAATAGTTGTAGGTACAAATTTTAGGCGCTGTTTTATTTCTTTTTTTAGTTCGGCTGTTGCCTGTTAAGTTGCAAACTTGGGGTCGATCGTGTTGCTGTTGTTGTGCGTGATGTCAGGCACCGTTAGAAAGGCAACAACATTTGCCAGTTGTATGTGTCAATGGCTCGGTAGTACTACGGTTAACACTCGAATAGTTGTTACAGTTGTTGCTCGTGTTGCACTTCTACTTGTAGTTGAACTTTGTTTGCCACAAATGGTTGTGGAAAGGGAAGACAGTCAGGGTAGGGAGGGGGTATGAAAAGGGGGATAGCGATATTTGCAGCCGGTGCGCATAATTTATTTGACTATAATTACAATTAATTATGGTAATTATGTTGTTTTTAGTGAGAGAGACCAATGCCAACTCAATTATTTGAACGCATAGCGTTTTCCGTTAGCTACATGAAAAGTTTGCGGTTGGAAAATTCATCCCCCGCCCCCTGCCACACGCCCTTCCTCGCTACTCTCCAACACTGAAGACAAAACAGAGTTGGAAATAACATTTGGTTCTGTCGGCAAAACTTTTTCCTCGTTGTGTGTGGCAAAAACTCTCTCGAATGTGTGTGTGTGTGTGGGAGTGTGTGTGTTTGCTGCTATCTGTGTGGGCGTACGACATTGCAGCTCTTGGGCGTGGCTGGTAACACGCGTCGTCCAGGACCTAAAATTGCAGGAAGCACAAAAAGTTGGCGAGCGATGTACATAAAAACATCAGCGGGTTATGAGTGTGCGCGTGTGTGCGGAAGTGTGTGTGTGGGTGTACGTAGTGTGTGTGTGTAGCAACCGCAATCAAAAGGGATATTTAATTGTGCCTAATTAGCTAATTTATGTTGCTGTTGTTGTCTGAGTGGCAGCAAAGTGTTGCTCTAAGCATATTAACCTCTTCCCTAGAGTCACACCCCCTCAGCCGCCAGCCCCTCCCCTTTTGCTTGTCTGTGACATTGTCTTGTGCAAATTGCTGCAGTGTTGAGTTGACTTGCGCTGCTGCAGGGATTCATGGGCGTGTCTGTCGCACGCCTGCAAATATGCAACACTTTTGTTAGAAGCAGCAAAAAATAGTTTTTCTTTACTTTAAACCAGAAAAAGGGCATTTAGTTACCTATGAAGTTAAAGTAATTACGCACCACTTATGCTATTACACTGTTTAACTCATTTAAAGCTTGTAACTATTATTAGCAGCTCAATTAACTAACTAAATGCCTGATAAACAAAACTATTGTTTCATTTCGAGCCAAGATCAATGCCAAGCCTTTCTTTAAACTACAGCATTTAAACCTCTAAGCTGGCCCATTTATTGACTGCACTTTCTGCTTATCAATAATCAAGGATTTTGCTGTGGCACACATTTGTGCCTGTGGATGGGTTTGCTGACAGTTGCACGTCAAAGAGAGACTGGCACAAGGACAATCCCCTTTTCAACTTACCACTGCCCCCCGCCGCCCTCGCTACACACAATTCCTGACCCACTTGCAGGCAGTCAAATTGAATGAATGCCTGTCTGTCTGTCTGCCTGTCTTTTCGCCTGTCTGTCCATCAGTCAGAGCCAAGCCCAAGTCCAAACAAGAACTAAAGCAACAATGCCTAAACGTACATAATAATGACAGGCATGGCAAGTGGCAGAGTTGCCTGGACAGCAGCGGGGACAGGGGTAAAGTCAGTGCCTCTGACAGTTTAACATAAATCGATAAAATATAAAAACAACAAAACTACAAACAGGTTTAAAGCGTCGCGTCCCGTCCTGTCCCGTCGCACGTTGTCTTGTCCCAGGATGTGCGCACTTCTTGGCCATGTCCTGGTCTAATGTGTTTAATTTTTCTTCTGCTACAATTCGTTGTACGTCCTTCGTCCTTGACTGCCCTGCCACATCTTTTGCACGTCGCCTTCGCATTTTTTCCAAGCATTAAATTTTATTTCGCGTTTTGCGTTTTGCATTTGCATAGAAAATTCATTAATTTTGTCGCGCTAAGCCAAAAAGAAGAAAAAAATTTGAAAAGAGCAAGATATTGTTAGACAAATTTTTGTGGCTGCTGGTGTAATAAATTCATTCAACAGCCAGTCGGTTCAATAGTTCACTATAGAAAGTGAGTTTGAACGTTACAATTTTCACTTATTCTACAGCTACACTGACAGAAAATTGGTGTAGTAAATTTAGTGGGGCAGTGAATAATTTAATGTGTACATTTTATTATTTAAAAATTACTCTGTTATATTTCCAAGTGTATTTATTTCGACTTGAGCCGACGAAATTTGCTTATCATTGCTTTTCTTTCTTTCTAACCTGTCTGGCTGACCCGTCTGTCCGACTCTGCGTCTATTGCCGTCTTTTGCTTGGCAATTGACTTGGCCATCATCGATTTGGCTGGTTTCTTTCTTGACTTGTCATTGCCCGTGGGGGTAACCTTCTTCTACTGCCTTCTGCTTAACTCCAGTCGTTTGAACTGAACTCAAGTTGAGTCGATTTGATTCGATTGGACTTCGGGACACACACATGCACTTCAAGCTATCAGTTGGCGCATTGTAATCGGCGTCTGACCCGCATTAATTATAGCTCACTGACATCTGATATTCACACATGCCGCACACTCATTCACACACACACACACACGTATATTGCGGCTCTAAGTCCACTTCAGTCCACTTAAGCTGGCTCCATATAGACAACCATGTCTTGAGCTGCCTACGAGGCTCGTTAATCGATATATCTTTTCTTCCTCCTAGCAACTCTTTCTCTGTGCTACTCCACCTCTTCCTTCCCCCCTTTAATCCCTGCTTTCAGCCTCTGTCTATCAGTCTGCTGTTGAAATTGAGCCGTGTCCATGTCCAGCGCTCGTCAAGTCGCTCCAGCAGCTGCCATTCTTTCTCAGCCTCCAACTCAGTTCAAGTCTCTTTTCGCGCTCTCTTTCTCCCCCATTTCTCTACACTTTTCTTTCACCATCTATTGTTATTTTATTTTTCTTTTATTTATTTCTTTTTGTATATTTTTTTCATGCTTATTGTTATTTACTTAGCTGTGAAAAACCGAAAGTTGTTTCACACCTTTTGCTGTGGTCCACCCAAGTACATGATTTGCTGTCTCTCGTTCTCTAATGTGGGTTAAGTTCAATAACCAAACACTCCACATACAGTATCAGTTTGGTCGAGTATATATCAAAATTGTTTGTCTACTAATAGATCTCACTTTGCTTTCTATTGTCTGGGCCAAAGTGCTGCATTTGACACACATTCTGATGAGACGCGTTTGGAGTAGTCAAGTTGCTCCAGAAAGCGTTCTATAAATATCATTTATACCGTATAGACTTAATGGGTTTCAGATAAAGCGTGGGAGAAAATAGAGTTATACAAGATGAGTATGTTTATTTGATTAATTTATAAATTCACCCAAAAGAACTCCAATTTAAAGCACAACAAATACAAAGCTTTAAACTGAACTTCGTATGTTATCTTAATATAAAGATCGTGGTTAACTTAAAGTGACAAATTGGTGGTACTTTGTATACCTATTCACTCGGTTTGCTTTGAAGTTGTTTATTTAATTATATTATATTAATTTAAAAAGGTCTCTTGGTTGCTTATGCTTTAAATAAAAAGCTTAACATATACTATTGTTTACCGTTGTCAGTCTCTGAGTTAAATGTGTTGAAAACTAGATTAAGTTCACAGTTCATTCATCTCTTGTGATTTACCTAACTTTCTACTCCACAAACACTTGGAAGCTTATTAATTTGCAATTGAAAAATCGAGTAACTGAAATTCATTAGACGAACTTGTAGAAATCAAAACGCCATTTAACGTATTAGATATTCCGAAGGTTCTAGCTTGAATCTTTGCGCTAATCTCAGCTCAAATGCAATGCAAAGCTGATAAACCCAGTGAGGAAAACAAAAGCAAAAACATGAATAAAATTCGAATTCCCCGAGATAGATAGATAGATTGCTGGAGAGAAGAAGTAGGAAGACAGAGAGAAAGGGAGAGGAAGAGAGACTGATAGCAAACCTTGCAGTTGAACATTTTTAGCTTTTACCAAGCAATTTTCCAACATTTTCCGCTGACTACTAAAGTCATTATATTTGCAAGCAAGCAACTGGCACACCAAGCAGGTAAATAAATACATATAGATATAGATAAATGTAGGTAGGGCAGAGGTATACCTATAGCCAGGAGGGCACTGGTGGAGGAAGCAGTAGAAGAGTCCTTGCTCCATGTTGATGCTACGTTTTGTCGTTCAGTAGGTAAGTAATCTCATTATAATAATGGGAACAATTGATTTCTGTCTGGCCATGTTGGAACCACTGACTGACTGCCAAAGTGACTGACTGACTGACTGACAGCCTGAAAGACTGGCAGTCAATAAATGTACAGTGAAGCATGCAGAGACTTGTTTCCGGCTCCTCGAAGCGCCACTCAATCATCGCTACATTCCATTGAAGCTCGTTCCGGACCAACCACAACAAGAAGCACTTTCTGCTCCTATTCCCGCCCCCCGCTCCTTTCGCCCACTCCCTTTTCTGCTCCTTTTTCTGCTGCTGTCTTCGACATGCCAGCGATGATTCTTTAGTGTTGCCGCTGATGAAATTATAATCAAGGGAATATATAATTTCTTTCACCTGGTTACATCTGCCTTCCTGCAAGCACCCACACGACTCCCACCGCTGCCACTGCCAATGCCACGCCCCCGTCTGACAAACAAACAAAGCCATCAGTGACTGCTACTGCTACTGCTACAGTGACTGCTACTGCTCCTTTTAGTCCTTCCACTTTCAATGATATGATAATTTGCTTTTGTTTTCTTGGCAGCAAAACTTTTGCTGCTTGGCTGAACCTCTGGCAAGTGGCATGTGGCAAGAGCGAGAAAGAGGGAGAATGGAGGGAGTTAGAGTGGGACTGTATGCGGTGGTGGCGTTGCATCGATTTCTTTACATAACTGTGGCACACAAATCTTCAGCTGAGTTGCTTAAATGCCCTGCGGCATTTGAACCCAAGACACCAAAGACAGCAGATATTTTGCCCCATTTTCCATTCCCATTTCCATTTTGCCTTGTCTCAAGTTTATCTTGTTTAGCAATTTCCATGCTCACAAATGACATTCAAATGCACGAAGACGAAACTCTCAAAAACCCAAATCGAGCGCATAATGTGCCACAATTAAATTACAATAAATCATACTCAAATCTCACACTTTTCTCCACTTCTCTCCCTCTTTCTCTCTCAAGCTGTAGCTCTTTCTCTTGTACTTGCCGTCATAATTAATCATTTCTGCTTATATATGAGTTTGTTTTGTGTATGTTTTATTCTTTCTTTCCTGCTTTACTTCTTTTTGTGGGTTTATTTTATTTCTAGCTTTTTTTTTTGTTCATTGAGCTATATCGGTAGTTGGTTAGTTGGCTCCTAATTAATACCTCATTTACTTCCCTCTCTGTGCATTCCTCTCTGCGTCGAGTTCTGATTTCGTTTTGATTTATTTGGAATTTCTGGCAAGGGAGTAAAGTTAGGAAATGTCGTAATAATTTTCCCAAGGTCAAAGCTTTTTATTTTAAAATTAACTCAAAGTTAAAGTCTTAAAGAATGTGATTTTTAAGCTTTAAAGTAATGTAGTTATTCTCTTTACCTTATCGATAGTTAGTCTATGTGCCAATTTAATTTGTGCACATATTTCAGGTGAGCAAAACGCTTTAACGCCTCATTATGTGCAACAGGGAAAAGCGGAAAAGCTAACGCTGAAAAATGAAAAGCTAAATTAAACACATTCAATTAAATGTTGTGCAATTTTTTGCCTTTTGTTTTTCCGAGGGAACAATTCAAATAAAGGTAAGAGAAACACAGACAGAAACCCGCCCCTCCCCCCCCATTACAGCCCTCGAGACTGTCGAACGCCGAAAGGTGAAAAGTTATGCCGTTGAGTGTAACATTGCCGTTATACCTGAGCGTACAATAAGGTGCGTGTTTGGTTGTTGTTGACCCACGGCGCTTTGTTGTAATGATGCTAACGAGTGTTGAGGGGAAAGTGGTAGTAGGATCAGCGGGACGGGACGTGGAGTGGGGAGTTAAGGGATGTACAACGAAATATGGAAGAGTAATGCCAAACATCAGCGCTTATAACTGTGCAGATTATGAAGTTAATTTATCAGCAACGAAGCGGATGAGCAGACACTCATTCACAACAAGGGAGCATCAAAGTTTAGGCACTGTGAGGAGTGGTGGGGGGGCTGGAGTTGGTGGGCGGTTTGATTATGAAGCCTTCAAGTGGTAGCTAGCATGGCTTTTTGACTGCTTTTTGGGCTTGAAAACGAGTGGGGAAGTGAATTGTTGCGAGGCGGACATTCATTAAGACATCAAATTGTCTAAGACAAATTTGCCAAGTCAAATGAATAAGTGCTGTCGGTTGGAATTGTAAATTTAGGAGCACGTGATAAAGCTAAAGATCAACTAGAAATTAGCCAAACAGGTAATGCCAACATAAATAAATCATTTCAGTGAATTTTTTAAGTAATTTTATGGCAGACGAAACTTTGGGTTTAAAAACAATTGATGCTTCCTACGTTAAAATTAAAATAAAATATATTTTTGTGTGATTAAAATTGACTCTAAAGATACGACTTACTTGGGTTACCATAACATAACAAAACGACCATTAGCTTTACCCATGAAAAGCCCAACTTGTGTACTTTTAATATAAATTGCTTCGACTTCTTGAATTGTATATATAAATGTGCTCCAAATAGAGCTAGTCTTAAAGCTGGCTGCCATGACACTGCATATGGTGTAGTGGCTGCAACAAGCAGCAGCTGGCGAAGTTTCTTCGCAACTTTTCTACCATTTTTTTTGTGTAGTCGTTTCCCTTTTTTGCGCACTTGCGGAAAATTCCAGCTTCAATTTACTTTCAACATGCTTTTTGCTCTCTCTCAAGGAGTTTTACTTTTCTGTATGACTGTATACAAGTATATTCCTCCGTTGGAGTTGAGGGGGAGTATTCTTAACGATACGACGCACGCACACGAGTTTAGGGGGAATTGGGGGTTGGGTTTGGGTACTGCTGGGGAGGATTTAGGGGACGTCTGCAGTGCCGTAGACATTACCGCAGCCACGCGCGTGTTTTACGTTCATCTGTCTACTTAACGTTACCCCAATCCTTCCGTTGCTGTCCCGCCCTCCGCCTCCGCCTCCGCCTTCGTCGTCTGCGTTTTAACGTACTAATCCTTGCTTTTATCTCTTGTTTGACTTTTGCTACGCGCACTCCATATACACCCGCTCATTTAATGTCATTGTCGCTGGCTGGCAAGGAGTTGAGACTCCTTATACCCTCTGTCGAGACACCAGGATACCCTGCAATCCTTTCTAAATATTTGTCAATTTGTATATGCGAAGCAACTTTTTTGTGAAAGCACACGCGGCGTATGCGTGTCATAAGCGTTTCTTAAAGTGTTTGCTTCTCCGAACTTGTGCTTTGATTTCCCAAAGTGTCTGCTGTTCCTTCGTCTTCTTGTTGCATTTTCTTTTCCCTGCTTGTATTTGTTTTCACCTGTTTGCTTTTCATTTTTCATCAGGTCTCGCTCTTCACTCACTGGCCGCTGGCGCCAGTTGTCATTAATCAACGGCACGTGACCAAGTTTAAATTTTTAATCAATTTAATTTTTTCCAGTTGGGCTCACGTGGCGTATGAGCGTTGAGCAAACAAGACTGAAGAATTGCGTGCTTTGTCGTTGTGTAAGCAACTTTCTACGCTATTCAATTAATTTTTGAGTAGCTTAAAAGCAAATCTATGAGATGTGGTTAAAAAATAGAGCATTCAACTTAGTCTGAAAAGTTTTAAACCTTTTTTTGAAAACCTGTTCAGTTTTTGTAGAGTTATAACTGAAGCTGAGTTAATTAATCCCTTGAGACTTAAGTCACTACAAACTCTGGCATATTTTCAGTGTCTGCTTTTTTTTATCACACATGGGAAGCAATAAATTCAAATTAGTCTGATAACAATGACTGTGACTATGGGCAACAACCTGGGCCAAAGCAGATAAGTTTTCTACTTCAAGTACACCCACTTTCCCACAGTTGCCCCTTTGCGCCCTGGTACTCGTATTTATTATAATTAGCAAACATTGAATGGGCTAAATTGTAAAATTGTGAAATTGTGCTTATAAAGTAAATGACATTCATTAGAGTTGAACAAAAGCAAAATAAAGTCACAAAAAATGATGGGAAAGAGAGTAGAGTTGAGGGGGGAAAATGGGGAAAACACATGGGAAAGTGCGCAGCTTCAAGTTACGGTACTTTGATAAGAGTGTGCGTGGGTGTGTGTGTGTGTCTCTCTGTGTGTATTATATAATAGACATTATCAACGCTAATTCGGTTATGTCTTAATTATAAACTACTTAAGAGCGCCTCGCTGCGAGCATGTCAAATTTCTAAGTCTCTGCATCTGCATCCGAGTTGCCAGCTGAAAATGGAGCCGGAACTGGAGCGGGAACTGGTGCTGTTGTCTTGGTAGGAGTTCGTCTGGTGGAACTTGGCAAGCTGAGACCTCAGTCTGGGCACGTGTGACATTTTGCCAGAGTTTCGGTTTGAGTTTTAGCCGTTTTTTGCCAGACCAAGAGTTGGCTGCATAATTACCAGAGTTGTGTATGAGCAGTTCTGATAGCTCCGATTACGGCGCCCAAGTTTTAGTTGCCACTTGGGATAGGGCTAGAGCTGCTGGCAGCGAGATGGACTTAAGACCAGACTTGAGGTCGTGCACATAATTGCGTAAGTGACTAAAGTAAGGGAAGGCTTGAGATAAAACAGTATTTAGTAATATTTTAAATAAGATTTTTTAAACCGGGTTCACTTAAAACATATATAGTAAACGTAGAAAGAACAAAGTATTTCTTAGTGTCTTAATTTCTAGAACAGTTTGTGGGGGGTGTATGCGCAGAGGGGTGGGAGAGAGCTACCCTTTTAGGGTAGCCACCCCAATAAGCAAGGAAACCAAAGGCGATTGCGAACTTTGATTGAAATATACAATTTTAATGAGGCAACAACTGAAGCAACTGCAATATAATACATTTCCTTTTTTTTATTGTATTCCAAAGAGTAAACAAACAAACGGAATCAAAGTAAATTTCACAAAAGTAACAACAAGACGCTTATATCGAATGGGGATGGTAGTTGGGGGTAAGTGCTCTATGTTTTCTAGTAGTAGAAGGTAAACAAAGTATATACTCTATAGTCTAGACAACTTTTGGGGTATTTATATATAAACAGACTCTAAATAAACAAAGGAAATTTAATTTACTGAACATTTGACAGTCGGCGCTCTTCAAGAAGATTCTCAAGATTATCATAAAAAAAAAAGAAAAATTTCCCTAAATGTGTAACCCTTCAGTTAATAAAGTTACCCATAATTCAAGCCAATATGTTTATCAAAATTCAACTGGAATATAATGTGCTTGAGTTGGTTTAGAGTTGCGACACCATTATCCCAAATGAAGCAGACAATATCGAAGATTCCGTCAACTCTTGTCTGAAATTTGAGACACAATAAAGTGGAAAGGGGATAAAAACCACAAAGAAGCATTTCTAGTCTCAGTTGATAGCAAATGTCGGCGATTAAAATCTTAAATGTCAAGCAGAAAATTGTCAAACGTGGAACGTTGATGATGCGAGATTCGAGATGGAGATTCCTGTGGATGCTAAGGACGTTGAGGACGTTAAGGATGTGTGCTGTTGGCACAAAGGCAAAAGATAGCAAACAAATAAAAACGCATCAAATGTTTGAAAGGGACAAACAAGAGAAAAACTTGGCAAACCGAATGAAATATGAATCTGAAATAGAGCAGAGAATGGGATGGAAAACCGCGGTGACAAAGACCCGTCACGACGGCCAAAATCAAAGACAATTTACAGCGGTTTCAGCTACAAACTTCGACTGCTGCTGCAACCTGCAATTAAGCGACAGGACGCGACAAGACGCGACAATACGCGACAAGACGCGACAGGAGGCGACTGGAGGCGACAGGATGCGTATGCAAGGGTGCGTTCTTTGCTCTATGAAATACGAGGCAATATCAAAAGCAACTGGCTTGTTTTAGGGGCGAAACTCTTGTACCAATCCCTATATCATACAAAATAAAATAGGATATGCAAAGAAGTCGACGCCTTAACACATGTGACGCACTACAATGCTGCTCGAACGTGTATAAATAATTCGCACGACTAAATCAACAAACAAAAAGAAAAGGAGAAAGAAAGAAAAAAGAATAGGTAGGAAAAAAAGAAAAGTGAAAGAAATAGGGGAAAAAATGTCGTTGAATCCTTTTCGTTTTTTTTTTTTTGGCTGCTGCTTACATCCTGTGCAGCAAAGCTGAACAATTTTACGGTTTCAATTATCAAAGAGACGACGACAAGGACGAGTATGGGGACAAACGGTGACAAAGCAAAAAGGTAGAAGTTTTTTTCGTTGTTTTTCTCGTTCTTGTTGTTGTGCCAAAATAAAGGCGATTAGCATTTCTAAGCCTTAGATTACCTGAAGTAGTTTATATAACCCAAAACCCAGCCCAACCCAGTTCAAGCAAACCCTAGGCAACCCTAGCCCAACCCTGGCCCTACCTACAAACTAAACCTTGTTCAGATCCTCTGCTCAATAACAAGATTTGCCCCGAGTATTTCGGTTTGTTTGTCTATTTGTTTGCCGAGTGCGTGTCATGGACGATTTGCTGTCGGCACTCCACTTCCTCGTGTTCCCCTCCCCTCCCTCTGGTGTTTATCTATGTAATGCAACCCTAGCAGACAAACCAAACCCAACCCAACCCTACCTAAGAACCACTCAATAATTTCATCTAACGCCTGAGTGCATCGCTGCGGTTCAATATATGGTTAATTTATGCCCTTGGCTGCCATTTTGCTCTATTATTGGATGCTCGTACACTTTTATTAACCGCAAATTCCCAGGCAATTGAGTCTCAAGATGTCAAAAAAAATAAAAGGAAACACGGAATGAATATTTACTGAGTTTTGTAGGGGAAATGCGTTTACCTTTTCAAGCACTTTTATATGCACTTCAATGAATTTATGGGTAAAAGGGCAACGAAACGCGCCTAATAAATTTTAACTGACAAACGTTTCTATTAAAAAATGCTGGAAGAATTCGGTCAGCGTTACTTAAAGCTTAAAATGAAGTCATTATTATATTATTTATATTTAAATAGTTATATTCCTTTTATAAACTCCTCTAAATAAAGATATCTTTTGCTTTCCAACTATGTTAAAATTGCTACTTAAGCTTAAAAGAATGATAACTAATTCCTTCCTGCAATTAAATGAGCAATACTTAACTTGAGTCCCTAGTAGCCTCCTCTGGTCCCTACAACTGCAATTCTTTATGCTCAGCGCTGCTGTTAATGCCCTGGGATCAAATATATTTCAGAGTAGTTTTGCGAGTTCTTGTTTGGGATTCAAAGCTGTCTGTCTGTCCGCTAAGCTGCAAGGTCCTAATTTACACGACTCCTCCTCAAGGTGGAGAAGGCTGAAGGAGGGAGGGGTGGGAAGGGCAGGTGATACGGCAAGTGGTGGCTTTATTCGAGTGAAAAAATTAACGCAGACACAAATTATATCTGGCGCTGATTAATCACTTAACAAGCCTTGTACGAGTATTTTTCGCAGATATTAACTCCACACACACACACGAAGAGGGCCCACGTATGGGCCAACCAGTTGACCCACGTCTGGCTGCAAGTCCCATCATTTGTGGCGGGAGCGGTGTTGACCAAAATAAAAGCCACGTCAATTTCATGCAAAGGTGCGCAGTCGTAAATTTAACTGGACGCGTAAATCCTGCGCATTCGCAAATGTTTCAAGTTCGCGCCGACTTCGACGTCGACAGCGACGGCGACGGCGACGTCAACCTCACTCAGCCCATTGCTGTCCAATTGTATTTATTCAGAGTTACCTCAACCACAACCTCAGCCACACCCCTCTGCCCCTTTGCCCCCGATCTGGGTCTTTTCACGTCGTCTGGTTTGCCGTGCTAAAATTTAAATTCATACACGATCGTTGGCCCCAAAAAGACTAATGAGCACAATTATGCATTATTGCAGCTCGTTGCATGGAAAATGAACTTTAACAAGCCTCAACACACACTCATACACACACACATGTAGGCAGACACACACTTGATGTGCCGAGGACGGAGGACTGAGAACTGCAGCCCAAGATCGGCACATCAACTGGAACTGCAACTCGAAGTCGAATTCAAACTGGAACTGAAACTGGAACTGGAAATGGGAATGGAATTGTGGTGGTGGTGCCACCGCAAGGGGCAAGAGGTGATTATTGCTGCCACTGCCACATAAAGTGTCTGCCGTTTGAGTTGGGTAAGTCGCACAAACTAGTTTCATTTAAGCATTTGCTGTTGTTGTTGTTGTTTTTTGCGGCTTTTTGGCAACAAAAAATAAAGGTTGTTAATACTGTCATTTGAACTTTACGTTAGTGCAGCTGAATTCAAGGCTTATAAATCGATTATGATTCAGTTTAAAGCCAATTTACATTAAATTCATTTCGAATTTAAATTGTTGTGAATTTATTAATTTAAAAGTTGCCAAAATATTAAATGTAGGCACTCAATTTAAAGAGCATTCAATTAGCTAAACTATGATTAGTTAGAAGAATTCAATAAACAAATTTATTTGGGAATTTTATACAAGACAGCTACTTTCATTAGAAAACAATTTTAAAAAACTGATTAA
This sequence comes from Drosophila dunni, assembly GCA_018152125.1. NCBI lineage: Eukaryota > Metazoa > Arthropoda > Insecta > Diptera > Drosophilidae > Drosophila > Drosophila dunni. Next base: position 15,531,964 of record JAECXC010000339.1, on the reverse strand, counting down.
TTTCTGACTTAAACTTAACTTAAATATGTTAAAATCAAGTGAACAAAATCTAAAAAAGAAATAAACTGAAATATAAGCTATACTACAGGATTATCTTAGTTTAAGTTGGCCAAAAGCTACAGCGGCTGGGCTGCTCAAGCCGCCAGTCTGGCCAAAAACAACAGCAGACAGGCAAATGCGGGAAAAGAGTGTATCAAATGGGGGAGAGGGGTGGGGAGTGGATTGGATTGGATTGGAGCAGAGGAACTTGCTAAAAGTATAGCAGTTCGAAGAGTGGCATGGACTGTGAAAATGTCATGGGTTTGCGTCTGGGCTGACAAATAAGGTTGTGGAAATTCACTTTTTTCCTCACTTCCTGCTGCTGCTGCACATAAAATTCAAATCAATGACAAGACGACAACTACAAAGCAGAAGAAGCAGACATTGAAAAGGTCCAGAAGCAACGCAGGAATTGAGAAACTGAAGAGCCAAGATACCGTCTTAGCCGGCAACATTTGCGTTTCATTGCCAAAACGCCAATTTGGCAGCGTTGAAGAGGGAGACACAGAGACGGCGAGGGGTGAAAGGGGATAGCCAGGGGGAGGTAGTTGTGGTAGATAACAGGAATGTATTCTGCACTGCCGTCTTGACTTTTTATGGCTTATAGATATTGTCTCAAGATGTCTGCGGTGGATAATCTTGTTATCGCATTTCGTTGCATTTAATTGAAGAACCTCTTCCCAGTTCCCCCCGCTGTAGTCCCCTACCCCGCTTCAAGTTGCAACTTCTAACTGCTCTTAACAACAGCGTCGAGTTCTTTGTTCCCAAAGAAACTAATTGGTATATCAAAGCATTTGAATTTTAATGTGTTTTGCGTGGTCAGTGATTCGAGATTTCTTTTAGTGTTGATTATTTTGTGGTCTTGTTAATTGTTGGAATGACTGTGGGCGTGGCCTTAATTTCCATTCAATTGAATGACGGGGGGAAGCGGGGTATGGCCATAGAGCACACAGCTGTCGTAGCAAATTCTATGCATATCCAAAAAAATGTTATTCAATACTTTTCCTTTGTAGGCACCAGTGACATTTTTCTAATTCTAATTTGCCTGCTGACTAAAGCGAGTTAAGAGAGAGGGAGAGAGAGAGAGAGCTGGTCAAATTTGTCGCATAATATTACAAAAGACAAAAGATTCCATTTGTGCTTTGAACGGGCTCTCAATTTCTGCTCTGCGCACTTTTTAATAGAAATCAACGCCCGTATTTTCGTTTGACAAAAATTTCATACCATTTACGTTCTTTTCACTTATTTTTTTTTTTCTCTTTTGCTGCTATTCTCTTGTTCTCTGTGCTTCTTTCTTGGCATTTTCCTTTTATATTTGGGCATTTCAATTGCCCTTGGGTCCTATACACTCCAGGCTCATTGTGTGCCAATGCCGCGCTTTGATTTCATTTGCCTCTGTTTCTGTTGCTGCCTCTGCTTGCCGCATATGCAGATTGAATTACACCACTTGCCTCCATTTGCCAAACAGCTTCCCATTTCCCCTTTCCACTTTCCTCTACCAATTTCGATCTCACATCGACAAATAACCTTCCTTGCAGCACTCCGTTGTTCATGTCCTTGTCGATTCTCTAATTGTCGTGTTGAAATAGGCCAGTTTGATAATTTCTAGGGGAGGTACTTAACTTAGGGGTTATTTTAAGCAATGGCTGCCTCAATTCGACTGGTCGAGAGCTTTTCAAATGCGTCTTGTCTAAATATTTGATTCCCAAGCTCTGCAAGTCTCATTATCTCTGGCTGCTTGTATTTAATTATAACACTAATAAATTGTTTGTTCAAATTGCATCAGAACTTTTATTATACACATTTCTCTGATATATTTCGTTGGTTAATTGAGGCGGCATTCTTTGCAGAGAAAAGCATTCTTCTAAGCAAACTCGACGCGACTGCAAGCGGCTTCTCTTAACCAGGCTGTTTTGATGGCCAAAATGGCTTGGCACGTTTAAGCGATGCCTTTTAAGAGCCACAACTGTCATGTCGTTAGGCCATTCCTGGTCCAAACATCTCGTTTTAGTGGCCCACCAAAAAAAACAAGCACCAAATAATAATAATATTAAGAGAATCTGCAAATGACGCGAAAATGTTTCAACACTCTTCGGCAGCCGCCAGACACAGAATGGCCACTAAAAATGCTGCAGAGCGAGAAAGACCGAGAGAGAGCTAGAGTGAGAAAGATAGGGAAAAAATTGTAATAATAATAAAAAAGAAAATTATTGCACTTCACATTCAGAGTCATCGGACAGTGCCATCTTTTGCTGCAGGCCGTTCTGATCCTCGTTCGCTTGCTGCTGCTTCTCCACTCTTTCTGCAGCTCCTCATTTACTTGCTCTTCTCATCTAAGTCTCTCAAGCAGTTTGAAGCCGTGGAGGCTACAGGCGACTCTTCAAAGACCGCGTTATGAAAATGCAACGAACATTGCGCAAAAGTTTCAGACGATCGACGATCCTGAGAAGACAGAAGGCAGAAAGAGAGAGAGAGAGAGAGATAGAGATAGAGAGATAGAGAGAGGTATGTGGGGGAAAGAGCAGCCGCCAAATGGCGAATGGCGCTGCTCGTTCTAACTAGAAGGTGATATAAGTGGTTCGATTGTTGCTGCCGCCGCCATCGCACAGTGGCTCAAGAGTGTAAAGCATTTGTATAGAAAAAACGCTAAATAAATTGTACATAAAATAACTAAATAGATTTATAATACCATATAAACTTTAATTTATTATTAAAAATAATATTTTATATAATTTTTTTGATTAATATTTCTAATAGAGTTTTCTCGATTTTTTTGCTGCCAAATTGGACAATTTTTCTTTGCCTCTCTCCGAGCCTTAGTTAACACATCTTTTGCACCACTGTGCGCTAGCTCAAAGCGCGAACCGGGCTTCAAGTCGGCACTGTAGTCAGCGGCGCGTTAGCGCTAATAAGCAATTGCCAAATTACATTCGCGTGAGTAATCTTTGCGCTGCGATGCAGTTCTCTGCCCCTGTCTCCGCCTCCCTTCTGCCCCTCCTCCAGCTGCTGCCTCTGCTCGGGCTGCCACAATTGTCTGGACTTGAACGTGGACGTCTGCAGTTGCATCGATGGCTCTTTTTTTACTGTGGGCGGAGCTTTTTGAGTGCACCGCAAGCGCAGACACTTAAGTGATGCCCCATTGCAAGTTGCACGTTGCCAAAAGATCCGGCGGGGCATGCCACTCACTCACTCACTCACTCATTCATGCCATCATTTATTTCAGCTTCGCAGAGCGCAGAACGGAGAACACTGAACGCAGTCAAGCTGCACAGTGTGCCTAAGCCTGTAATTTCATTTCTTTCCTTTTCTTTCATTTTCTTTTCTTTAACTTTGTTTTTCTCCCCACTGCGATCGCCATTTCTATGCTGCGCTCTGTCACACACACTCTCTATCTCTCTCTCTTTCCTTCGTTTTCTTTGCTCGTGTCGTTTCGGTTTGTTGTACTCGGGAATGTCTTCCCTTTAACACATTTTGGCATGCAATTTGCTGAAATTAACTTCAATTGCAATTTGTGTGCCGCTGCTGTTGTCGTTGCACCACCAACAACAAGAACAAGAACAACAACTACAATGTTGCCTCATTGGGCTATCATTGCCACATCTTTTTGGGCCAAATACTGACATACGAGTATGAGTATGAGTACGAGTGTGTATGTGGTTATACATGTACATTAGATTGGCAAGTTTTGGTTGCAGGGTGTCTTTGAAATTGTAATTCGATTGCTCGATTGCTTTAAAATGATGCCCCCAAGTGATGCATAACTGTTAACAGCAACTGTAGCTTTAATGCCACAAATTAACGACTTGTCTGTAGCCACAAATACGGTAGATAATCAAACGGATGTAGTACATGCAGGAGCATTTGTGTGCTAATTTATGCACTTAATTGGACTAAATTTAAACACCAAATATTTATTTTTAATAAACTGTTCTTAAACAGAGTACAATTTGACGTGTAAGGCCAGAGAAACAAGGAGGAAGGCAGACTAGAAAGAAGACCTGGAAGGATATTGATGCAGTCTAAAATTGCTGTAGTGCAAAGTCTAAGAGTCTAAAAAAAGCCCTAAACAGTGCTTAGGATCAGCATGAAAGAAGCCCATTGGATGGGGGGGTCAGAGGATCAGAGGGACAGAAGGACTGAGGCGCGTAGAGACCTCGGTAGTAGCTATCAATGCTGGCGATGGTAATTGCTGGTTTTGCCGCAAACATTTTGCACTAAAACGACGACGTCTGCAATGCATTTCAACGAGCTGACTGAAATGGGCCTCAACTGGAACTGTGTGTATGAGTGTGTGTGTGTGTGTTGGCCTGGCCAGAGCTGCCAGCTCAATGCGGTGTCTGTTTAAACGCGTTGAATGGTCGCTGGTCTTGACGCGCATGTGCGGCCGCTGCTTGCTGTTGTTGGCCATGGCCATTAGTCAAGACAGCAAAGCTGACCAGGCTCAGACTATGAGTATGACAGACTGACTGACAGACAGACTGAGAGACAGAGCGACTGCCTCGCTGCTCAAGTTAATGATGGGCCTGTGGATAGTAAGGCAACTGACTGAGTGCTACAAATATCAGCTCAATGACATTGAGTGCAATTTCAAGCACTTGAATTAAGCTTAAAGAGAACTTCAAGTAAGCTGAGTTGAAGGTGGTTCTAAAATATATTATAAATATCAAACAAACTACAAGTTATTAAATATAAGTGACTGATTGTTTCCTTATTTTTCCAACAAAGTTTTTCCGAAACAAAAGTAAACTAATTGCATGGCAGCAAAAGTGAATCATGTGCAGTAGACCTAAGTGAATCCACTGCGATTCATTGTAAGCAGATGAGTGCTCAAATAGACTACTGGGACTGACAGTAGGAGACAAAGAGTGCAAGAGAGAGATTCTGTGGGTTACTTACCTGCCGCCTGTTTGTCTTTAGCTGTAACAGCTACCGCACAATTTCCCAAATGACAAACATGCCAAAATGGTTAGAGCCATAGACAATGGCAACAAAAGAGCTGCAGGAAAAGGAATAACAGTAGCAGCAGGAGTCAGCAAAGGGCGTAGGAGCTGGAGGAGGGACAAGAGGCGGACAGAAAGTAGCTGGAAGAAACAGGCGGCAAACGGCAGCACATTAATCACAATGCTCCAAAAGAGCTTGACAGCCAGCTACATGGAACAGCTCCCTGGGTGTCTCAGACTCTATGTGTGTGTGTGTGTTTGTGTGTGTGTGTGCTGTATGTGTGTGGCATCCTTTGGCATAATTCTTATTCAATCGCTAAGGACAATGCCATGTTGTAGTTTCAATTTGCGGTGGGCATGAGATTTGTGCCAAGACAATTGCCAAACAGGAAACCAAAAAAAGACAACGTCTCTAGACTCAAGACTTTCTTCGACTACGACTACGACTGAGACTGTGACTCCGACACCGAATCCGGCGGGCCATCAATTTAAAAAATGAAAAATTTCCTTTTGCTTTGGCGGCTTGGTCCGGAAAATGGAAAATTAAATTAACCTTTGGGAGCGACTGCTGGAAAAACAAAAAAAAAAAACGAAAAACAATGTTGTTGTCTGGCTGCGATAGCATCTACAGCCGAAATATGTTAATTTTCAATTTACTAGTTGGATTCGACTCTCCTCTCTCTCTCTCTCACTCTCTGCTGCTCTATTTCCTTCTCTCTCTTTTGCAATACTATTTTCTATACATATTTCTTGGACTCTTTGCTTAATTCACTTTTTATTTTTGGGCTCGCTTTATTAAGCGCACTAGAGCGCAACGACGCAACGACTACGGAATGAGTCTCTGAACAAATTATCACATCTGCTAATCTGCTGCATATCATTTTCCCTTCCCCCTTTCACCCGCTCACCCTCGGAAAAAAGGAAATGTTTTCATGTTAGTCGTCGAGTTCATAAACAATTTTGTTGACCACATTTGAAGCCAAGGAAATAATTAAGACATTATAAATTATTTGAGCTGGGAGTGTTGATTGTTAGCTTGTGGATGCGACTTCTAACGCAGTACTTCTTGGGCTAGTTTCAGCGGCTTTTCCACTAATGAGCATAACAAAGTATATATCTTTATGATTAGATATGTATCTCAGTTTGTTTTCAACAAATTCGTACAGCTTTTGAGTTATGTGTTCTGCCTGGTTAGTAAAAGTATTTTGTTTTGCATTTTAACAAGTCCAGTGTTTGAGATAAACTGTTTATAGTTTAATAAAATAATTAAACTGGTTTTTTTAATTAAATTTTAATAATGTAGAAAGAGCAGATTTACTTTTTGGCTGCCTAGTTTTATCTGACTAAACTTTGAGGTCGACCTTTGAATAGTTTTCTCTGACAGCTATCAGAAGTTAAGAGCTTTATGGAACTCCACTGACATCTGTCAAAGGCAAAGCCTTGCCCAACAATATTTGTGAAAAACTAACTTTTAATAAAAACAACAGAAACAAAAAACAAAAACAAAGTTTTCAGTTTTAGTTTCTATGTAAAAGTTGATGGAATTTTGTAAATGATATTTCAAATGGATTGGGGTAAAGGAAGTGAGAGTGAATTCATAGAATATGCAGTTGATTTTAATTGATTTAGTTGCCAGTTTCAAATGTTTAAATTTGTCAACGGACTTGGGAAGTGTGTGGGGAAATCTGTCAGTGAAGTGCGCGCATTAAGCTGATCAAAATCTGTGTTGAAAAAAACGATTCTTAAATCAATTTCTCAATCAATGTCATTTGGTAGTGAAAACAAACGAGTGAAGGAGATGCAGCTACTTTTTGACTTGCAGTTTTGGAGTTGAAGTAGAAGTTGTGTTGAATTCCTGGAACTACGCTTTAAGCTGGAAATCGTGGGGTACTCGCTCAGGACCAAAAAGTAAAAGGTTCAAATTGTGTTTAAAATGTCAAAAGCAGACTCTCTCAATATGATCCCAGTGCGGAGTTGGGGGTTTGAGTTGGAGTCGCAGACTCTGTTCACAACAGAAGCCCTGGAAATTTGATCGCATGCAGATAAAGTTCATGGCTCTGCCAACCTGTCTGTCTGACTGTCTCTGCCTCTGCCTGTCTCAGTGCTGGGCATGCAACTGTTTTGTCTTTTTGGCGTGCGATAACCAAAGTCAATGACTGGAGCTGCCTTCAGTCTCGCTCCATGAAAAGTGAACTTGCCGCAACTCGTTGCATTGTTTTGGCTCCGCTTTCGGGAGCCATCGATGTGCAGGCCACTGCCAATGCCATTGAAATTGTTGTTGTTGTTGTTCTTGTTGTTGTTGCTGTGGCATGGTCTCATCCTGATCCTCATCAGCATCATCATCGCTGCATACAATCGTCGATAATCTCACGCTTGGCATCGCCAATATCGCCACAGACAGCAGCAACTGTTGCTGTTGCTGCTGTCGCTGTAGCTGCAACATCCCAGCAGTTGCAACTCAAGTCTGCAGACGATTCGCTGCGCTTCAGTTTAGTTTAGTTTGGTTTAGTTTAGTTTTGTGGCCAGTTCGTTAAATTACATGAATGTATAACCATTTTAATTTTTGCGCTTGCTCCTTGTTTGGAGCTCCTTCGATTTGCCAATCGTCCTCGCTCTTCCTGCCTCTCCCTCTCTCTTTCTGTCTCTTTGTCGATGCCTTTTGAATGATGACCTTACAAATCACGTTTCGCAGTGTGTACGCTTTGGTAAGATCATCAAGATGCTGCAGGGTTGATAGCACCGTCAGCTTCATGACTCAGAGCTAAACTGCAATTGAAACTGGCTGTGAGAAAAGTTCAAGTACTCAGTGTACTTGTACTGGCAGAAGTTCTAAAAGACAAACGTTTTGAAACCCCTGTCAGATTTGAATGTCAACTGATTTTATGTATAACGAAGTAAGCCCTTGACTACAGTGTAACTGGGAGAAAATGTGTGAAATTGATGAGAATTTAATTTGGGCCATAAAAAATGGTGAGCTGGCTAATGTGCAGTGCACATATCGAAACTCCAATCGAAATGTTAATGAATGGATGGGAGGACGTGCTCCTTTGCACTACGCAGCCGACTTTGGGCAGTTGAAGGTGCTGAAGTTTCTGATTGAGATCGGAGCTGATGTTAATATGGAGGATAAATACAGTATAACACCTTTGCTGGCTGCCATCTGGGAAGGGCATACCGAGTGCGTGCAGTTTCTGCTGTCCAAGGGGGCCAACAGCAAGGGCACAACGCCCAATGGTCAGAATTATGTGGAAGTGGCGGAAAAGGAGGAAATCAAGCAGCTTTTGACTAAGTAAAAATGTTTGAAATGTGCGAAATTTAGTTAAAAGTTGGAAATTATTCTGTTTATTTTATTTGAAAATTAAAGAGTTTCCTTACGACCAAAGACCTCTGCTTAAAAGTCAGTAAAATTTACCCCTGGTTAAGAATTTTACCAATACTCAATGCTTTGCTTAATGCCCACACTATCTATAGATTAATTTGTCCCTTGGGTAATATCTTTTTCCCATAAATCCTACCCACCAAATCAACTTTGCACATAACTGTTAGACAGTTAGTCTCACGCCTGCTTTGAAAATTCAGCGACTGACAGAATGACTGACGGAGGCATTGACTGCATTTGCAGACTGTCAGTTAATTTCAATTTTGAACACGATACGCCCCAAAAAGGATAACTCGTGTGACAAAAAACAATTAAATGGCAACGCGGCACAAACTGTGGACTGTTGTAGGGAGGAGGTGGCGAGGTGGAGGAGGAGGAGTGAGGTCTGTTCAGGAGCTGAAAAGCAGCGCTAATGTAATTCACACACATTTATTCCCAAACTCAAACTCAAACCCAATTCGGATCTACCTATGACTATGAGAGAAAGCATAAAATGGAAATGAAAAATCACGGTCCAAAAAGAGAGATTAGAGAGAAGCAGAGGGACAAAGGAGGGATGTAGGGGAGGCGTGGCAGGGCAAGGAGGCGGCCGGGTGGCATGTCAAACGTTGTGCGAGCGGCGAGGCATGCACAATTGGGCGTTGTAATTGAATTAGTCACACCCACAGATTGCACACATGAATGACTTGCCGAAGACAAAAAGAGAGCAGCAGCTAAAATACATAAAAAGTAGAAAATGAACGAAAAATAGCGAATTATTTATTAAACTAGGTTACCAGGCAACGGACACCGACGGACGGACGAGTGGATGGAGAGGTGGGAAGCGGGAAACTCAACGAACATATGCAGGAGGTGGCGTTGGGTGCTGGCAGCAGGAAGGTGAAAGGTTGTAGGTGGTATGAAGGGTCGCACAATGGCGGACTGCCTGTCAACTGGGAGTTGTCTGAGTTGGTGCACGACAAGAGCTGTTTAAATAGAGGAAAATTTTGATTTTAAACCCAAGTTTATATATTTATTTAGTGTACAAATATTACAGTTTAGATAAATATTAAATAAACTAAAATAAATAAAACGGGCACAATTGTTTTATGTAGCTTAAAGCCTAAAAGTGTACAGTTAACGAAAAGTTTTCAAACTTAAAAAAAACTTGTTTAATTTTGAAAAATTTAATTTTTTTTATTTTTCCACTTTCAATTTCCATTTTAATTTAGTTTTTATACTTAGCTCTTGCTTTCCTACTGTCAATCGCTTCATCGACTAAACAAAACTGACACACACCCACAGCCCCATACACTCTCCTCGCTCTCAGGTCCAGGCATCCATTGTGTGGCGTATGTCTCGAGTGGTTTAAGCCGCTTCTCAAGTATTTGCACACATGTATGCAAACACTGCGAGGCCAATTTGCATAATAATCGTGATGTCGAGTGTTGAGTGCAGCGCAAGAGTGGGAAAGAGCGAGTTAGGAAAGTCACTTGACCTTGTGCCAACTCAAAGCGAGAGAGAGTGAGAGAGAGAACTTGAGTGAGTGCTCAATGAGGTCAGCCCGTTTTTCGACTACACTTTCTCGAGTACTTTTTCCAGCGCCGCCTAAAAGTATGCTTTGAAATTTTAGTTGACGCCGCTTGTAATTAAACATGTAACCCAAAGGCAGAACACACGAGCAGCAGCTACAGCAACGGCCACTACATTAAGGTTATTTATCGTCGAGTGTTGGACGTCGAGTGAATGTTGTTGTTGCTTTGCTGTTAGTTTTGGGCTTCTATTTGAAATGATAAAATGCATGTTGACCTCAACAGGCCCCGACCGTGTGGCAAGTGAGTAGTGAGAGAAGCACTCAACGTGCCGCACTGTAATAAAATCCAAAAATGTGTTGCCACAAAAATGTTATTTCCTAAATAAACACACACACACACACTCTCTATAGTGCGCTGCTGAGTGCCAGGTAAAACTGTTCGAGTCTAGTGCAGAGTAATAGAAAATGAGAGCAGGAGATAGCCACGTCCTTGCCACGGCTCACTCATCTAGCTTGGAGTCACTCATGCGGTTTTTACTGGTAATTAAATTAAATTTATTTAAGCTGAGTTAGCTTACGCTGCTTTCTACAGTGCCAGCTCCTCTTCAAGCACCAGGCAGCGGGGGGAAATGGGTGAAAATGCGGTGGTGTGGGGGAGGACTCGCTTTTCCAGCTGTGCTTGTGTCTTGGCTTGGGTTACGTTGGTTTTCGGCAACAATGTTGCGGTGTAGCAACCGCAGGACTTTTCAATGGGCTTCAGGTTGCTCCAGGTGCTGCTACAAACACCAGCACCCCGCTCCCCCAACCACTCCTACATAAAAAATAACCCACTTCTCCCACTCCTACACCCCTTAGCCTGTAGCATTTTGTATTGCATTTAAAGTGACAGTTTTGTTGCTTTAAATTGTGTAATCGGAGCTGATAAAAGCTTTTGCCATTAAGTGCGACCGAGCGGAGGACAATCCAATGCCAATGCCACTTCCACTCTCAAGCTCAGGGCTTTTCCATGGCGAACCTCTGCGAAAATAAGCAAAATTCTTTGTTTTATGATATGTATGTAAGCAGAATGCTTTCGGGCAACAACTCTTACACACTACCTCCTCCTCCTTGAGCCAACACAGATAGATAAAAGTTCGTCGGTTTATGTCGAGATTGGGAGCTACAACGGGTTTAGATTACGTGTAGTGCTCGACACTTTTTGGACAGGATTCGTACGACGAAAGTTGTATAAAACTGAAACCATCACTTGTGGTGCTTAACAGGATTAACTTTAGCCTGCAGGTCAAAAACATAGTTGAAATATCTTTTGAAATGCTTCAAATGAGCTCGAATTTTTCAAGTGTCTGCACTTTTGTTTATAGTTGTGTTTCACAAAAGACAAGTACAAGCATTTAATGAGTGTGAACTGCTTTTAAATATAATTACAAACTTATAGCATTTAATAGTCTACCGAAAAGTATGCTGCACAAAAAATTGTGGATACTGTAAGTTGGAACAGCTATCAAGACTATTTAATTAACCACTCCAACTTCATTTGACCCTAATTGCATTCAAACACACCTCAATAATAACCATCGGTCTCCTCAGTTTATCTTGAAATCTATTGAAAATAATAACTAAATAATTTATCAAAACTAACGATATTCGCTGCGCCTTAAAATCGCGTTAGGTCAGAGGTCAATCAGTTACTTGACCAGCTGAAGAAAATACTCAATTGAGTAGGAAATCGAGAAGTTTTGATTGTAAATTTTAGTTGCTGTTATTATTATTTGTGAGCCATGCCATGCGCATTTATTGCACAATTTTCGCTTATGCCATTTTTGGCCACAACTATTTTGGCTGCCAACTTTATTTATAGGTCACTTGCAGCTAACAAAATCCGAAAGCAAAAATAAGCCACAAGAAATACAAGTAACTATGCAACTGCTTTGCTGCACACAAACAGACATTATTATATATATCTATATATATATATTTCGTCTTTATTTTATTTTCATTTTTTCACAATTTCCACAAATTTTCCAAAAGCGGCGGCAAAAAACTATTTTGTATTTGTTCAATTGCTGCAAATGCTTTCAAAGTATTTACAAACGTTTTCAATTTTGTCCGCAATGCCAGAGACACGAATTGCAATAACAAAAACAACAACAGCAAAACAAGTCAAATAAAAATATCAATTGACACTAGACGAATGGAGTATGCTCTTCAGTTGAGTTTGATTAGATTTTAGGGAATGAAAATAGGTTTTTGGGAGTCTTTTGCGACAGCGGAAAATAAAAATAATTTAAAAAAAAATATTTTTAAAACAACATCATCCAAAAAGTTTAGTCTTAAACTGATAGCCATTTTTCAGCTTTTATTTCTTAGCAGCTTCCTTTTACTTGCTCTTGTCGCATGTTGGCTGACTTCACTGTAGCAGCCGCTTTCCCTATATGAGTAACAAAAAGTGTTGGCGCTGCCAAAAGCATTTCAATTTCAATTTCTATGTTGAAGCAGCTGAAATCGTGCCGTTAATCGCTTTAAATATGCGACAGGTTGCTGCCACTTTTTTACCCAGGACAGCAGCAACACTGCTGTTGTTGTTGCTGTTGCTGCTGTTGTTACTGCTGTTGCCTAGCAGCCTCTGTCTATCCGTCCCTCTCCATGGTGGCTTCCAGCCGTGCTGGGTTAGCCTTTGAGCGAAGGATTTCATAATCCGCTGCATTTGTCTCACTGATTATGCAATTTGGTCGCTTTTTTATTTCTTCTTCTTTGTCAGTTTTGTGTATTTTTGGGGTCTCTCAATTCAGGAAGTCATTTACTGAACCTATTTAAGCCTTTCTACAAATAAATGTTTATTTAAATTAGGCACAACAATATAAATAAAGAGACAAACACAAACACACAATGTACAATGGCAGTGCAAAAATAAACGGTAGCAATTTTCCTATTCGATTTTCACTTTCAGTTCATTTCAGTTCTGTTGTGGTTGTTGTTGTTGTTGGTTTTTTGTGGGGCGTGGTCAGCTTTTCATTGTTGTTGCTATTTTATGCAAATTTGTGCATGACAGCCTTTGGCTGAGGTTTCATTTGTTGGTTCCCTCACTTTAAAAGTGAATTGTTCGAGTTGACTTTGTTGTATATTTATACTGTTTTTTGGTTAGCCGAGTTGTGAATCATTTGCAGGCAATAATAAAATTATTTCCGCTAAAATTTTATCTCAAAGTTTGATCTGAAAGCATTGTGGATTTTTATAAGAAATTGTTTGATTTGAATTTAGTTTTTAAATTTAATTTTAATTGCACTTGAACTTAATACTAAGTGTTTTTCATTTTATTTTAAACGCTGTGAACACTAAACACTTAAAATTAAATTTTTCTTGCATTTTAAAGACCACAACAGGTGCTGACCAACAAATGTTAACTGAAAATTAAATTTTAATCAAACATGTTCGCAATTGAAGCAACAGTAAGCGGTGTTAACTGCACTTTGAGTGTCAACACGTAAGCACAATTGTTTGCCACGCCCCCCTGACTGCCCTACAGTTAGAATATGCACAGTATTTTCTACAATTTTATTTTTTATAAAAATTGCTGAGCTGCTCTGATAAGTTTACATTTTTTCTACGCTTTTTTTTGTCGTAAAAATCAATTCGTGAACAAAAATGCCAACATTTTAATTAAATTTTCAAGCAATTTCAAGCAGAGTTGCAATGGTTGACAAGGGCAGGAGACTAGGGGTGTGGAAGGGTTGTAGAGGGGTTGGGAGAGGGGGGTGGTACGTGTGGGTGACTGCACTTTTTGTTGACTGCACACGGCGAAAAGTATGGAGAAAGTTTTCGCACAGCGACAGTTCGAGAGACAGGGAAGGTCCTTTATTCCCCGTGCTAACCCTCTGCTCCTACCTCTGGCTATCCCCCCCGGTCTGAACATGGCTCTGTTCGACCCATTAATTAACTAGAAATGCCATTTTCCACAATTATACGTTCCCGACTATATAGAAATGTAAAAACTAATTACATTGCAATTTGCCAACGTAATAGTCCGGGCCGAAGCTCTGTCTCTATGTGGGCGCATCCAAGGGGGGTGGCAGGGGGAGTGGCATGGTGAGAAGGCTTGCAGAAAACTGCATGCAAAGCAATTTATGTGCTGGCATTGGCATGAGTAGGAGGGGAGTGTGAGGTGCAGGGGAACTCTAACAAGCTTCCGCGCGACTTCCTTGGAAATATAAAATCAATGCAAAAGGGACGCAGGTCGAAGGACGTAGGACACATCCTGCGAACTTAAAGTTTGCCCAGGCCCAGTGTATGTGTGTGTAAGGCGTAGGGCGTAGGGCGTAAGGCGTGGCATAATATCATAATTTGCATACAGAAGCCAGTCGAACTAAGATGGCAGCACAGTGGTGCGAAAACAACAAATTTACACACATAAATAAGTGCACAAAAGCTGCCTTAACATTTTACATAATAGTTATGTTTAAATGAGGGTTTGGTACCACTGTGCCAAGGCACACAATTTGCCGGAAGGGGCTGATTGAGTGGGTCGATCGTTGGGCGCCATAATTTGAGCTTGCCATGTTGTCCTTAGCGGTTATTTAATCTTGGTTTAATTTTGCAACGGGTCAATTGTAGTATTTTGAAAGGGACGGAATTAGTCCAAGAGCGAGAAGCCCTATATAAATAGTATTACCGCTTTACTCCTATGGACTACTCACAGTCTGATTGATGTGGGATTTGTGACACTTGTGTATTGACACACACACAGACACACACACAGACAAAATGGCCCTTGGCTATTGACCAGCTCACACAATCGAGTGGGACCTCTACTTCAATTAAATAATTCCTAGAACTTAGACTAGTTATAGTATTCCAGTTAAATAACATTTAAATAGACACAAACAAATGGAATTCAAACTAAGCAACTTAAGAATTCTATAAAATGTTTTAAATTGTTTTTATTAAATTCTGCACTTAATTGTTTTATCAGAAAATCATGGCCTAAAAGCCAAGTCTTTAGCCTCTTTATCTACCGTCAATAAAAATTATTTATTAGCCCGCGCTGAACGTGGCTAAGCTGTAATAGAGCTGCAGTTTTGGGCCATGTAATAAAGCCCAGTTTGAAGCAAAGTCGGCGAAACTTGTGCAAAAATTATGACTACAATTTGCGCGAAAACCAAACCAAACAATTTGTGGTCGCCTCTAATGCACTCACATATAACTCGTACTCGTACTCGTAGTGGTACTCGATACCAGCAATATGTTGGCTTAGGAACCTGGCCAATAATTACGCAAAGGTGGGCAAATTCACGGGGAGGCTGTGGGCGGTGTAAATTATGTGCGCAAGTTGTGCGTAAAGTTCCGGCGATGCTTAAAGTTTAGCACCGCAGTCAAGGACATTTCAGGGGCGAAAGGGGACAGCTAGAGAGGGGAGGGGGTGGGGGCATGGACTGTTGACTCAGGTGAGGAGGCTGCCAACTGCTGACAAAGTGGCTGCCTACCCAGTTTACCAGTTAACCAGTTGGCAGTTCCCATTTCCCATTGACCAAACTGCGGCGACGTTCATAAACTTTATCAGAGGAAGCCGACGCGGTTCGACACGATGCGACGCGATGCGATGCGCAGCGACGCGTTTCTTTTGCCATTTTTGGACTCCATGTGGGCTCCTCTGCATTGTCTGGAATACTGTCTGCTCCGACTTTGCTGCTCCTTTCCTATAGTTTATGGCATATTATTGGCATAAACATGGCGACGTGCAGTGCCTGTCTCAGGCCAAGAAGAAGTCCAGGTATGCAAGGTGCATAGCTCTCCTTAGGTAAAGCCCCCTACCCCAAACTCTGCCCTCTGTATTGCTGCTTGTGTGATTTATGCAATGTGTCAAACAAAGCGTTCAATTAGCGACTTAAATTGTGAGTCAGCTGCTGCCTAGACCACAACAGGGAGGAGCAGAGAGGAGCGCGTGTCGTGACATGAATTGGAGGGAATTTAGACAAGTTTAAGAAAGGAATTTTGAACTAGAAACTTCCAAAATCCCATCTCTGGCTCACGCTACCATCCCCAATTTTATACCTTAAAGACTTCTCCTGATTGGAGCTACGCTTCCAGCACATGTGACCCAATTTCTGTTGGCCAAGGGTTGACAATAAAAACGTGCGCGCAAATTATATAAATTATGGCAATATTCTTAGCCAGGTCACAAGCAAAAGAAGCCAACTAATGACGCTGGGCATAAGTCATGTGTGCGTGGAGCAAAAATGCCGAAACATTTTGCACAATTTGTGCCTCATTGGTCTCAATAACAATACTTCATCTTCAATAAAGAGCAGTGTCTGCTCTTTAGTTGTAGCAGCTAAAGCTGGAGCAGTTGGAGTCGGAGTTGGAGTTGGGATCGGAGTCTGAGTATGAGTGCAGCGACCATAATTGATGATACCGAATGCCACTAAATTATCAATTGACCATAAATTTGCTCATTACATTCAGTTGTGGTCTTGAATCGACTTTAGCTTCGATTTTGGATTCGTTTGGCTTGGTTTTGTTATCTGGCTTGAATTCTGTTTGTTCTGTTTGCAATTTTCATTCAAGTTTTTAGCATCAACTTTTTTCTGTTACCTTTTTTCTCTTTCTTTTCTTTTTTTTTTTGGCTAAAACGTTTAAGCGCTGTTAACGTTTTTAGCGGCGGGAACGAGTTGTAGCTCATCATCATCATCATTTGCCATTGTGGTTGGCGTTTTAAATAACTTTTTTCTTTTATATGACCAAACCGAGCGATCTTGGCGAGTTATTGGCATTTTCTGCTCTGTCTTTTAACTGTCTTTTTGTTTAGCCGTTTTTTTTTTTTTAGTTTTTTTTACTTTTAGTTATTGCACGTTTTAGTTAGTTTGAGCGTTTTGCTTTTTCTACCAGCCAATAGCAAATTGTTGTTTACAGCTGTCGGGTGTTGGTATTTCATGGCCCTGTTCACTCTGAACCGCTATAATTGCTGTTTATGCTCTGGGAACTGCCTGCTGAGTTGGAGCCTTCAGTTGCTGCAGCTCTTACCGCTGCAGACTTGGCCCAAATTACTACATAGAAATATTGTACTTTGCTAAATGTGGCCAAAATGAACACTGATTGGTTTATGATTAAATATGAAACCCATCATAGAGCTGTGATTAGTTTTTGGGGTATCAATTTAAGGCAATGCTTTATCAGCCATTGTTGGCCATAAATTTGGATTAAATTTAGTCAGTTCTATGGGATTTCGGACTGACTTAAAGGTTATTAAAATATCTATAAATATTTTATATAAACTTGAAGGGAATCATGTATTCCCTTGAGTTTCTTTAAAATTGTGGCAGCTTTTTGGAATGCGAATTCTTTTGACCTTAAATCGACTTGGTAAGAGTCTCTGATTCTTTATGCATGTGTGTGTGTGTTTGGCTGTGTGTGTGAGTGTTTTGTGTAAGTGGTAACTGTTTGACATTTATGCCTTGCCACTGTGTTACGTGTTTCTGGGCAGCAAGTGCTTTGGCGTTGGCTTTGACTTCGCTCAGCGGTTACTGCTTTTGGCCACATCCGCATCCTAGACGCGTTGTAGACACGTTCAGGGGGCTCCATGATTAACATATCACGTAGACGTTGCCATAACATTTCACAAGCTGCACAACAAATAAACTGCAGTCAGCTCAGCTGCCACATGTAGTTGCCCCCCCGCAAGGCCCCTTGACACCCTGTAACCCCCGTAACCAACCGTTTTGATCCCCAGTTGAGTGACGTACAACTTGAGTGGCAGCAACGAATCTGAGAGAGGAAACCTTTAGCCCCGCACGAAGGGAAAGGAGTGGGTAGTAGGCAGAGGGTGTTGGAGGGGAGGGGAGCAGAGCTTGTAATATTTAACACCAACTGAATTTTAATGTGATTTTGCAGCTGACTGCTGGACTGACTGCCTGTTGGACTAACTGACGGACTGACTGACAATGCTGTGCACCTAATGGCCAACTAATATGCGCAAAATGACTTGCAGGCAAGTCGCGAACTGAAAACTCCACAATTCCAAAGCTGGAAACTGGAAAGTTTCTGTGTCTTTGGCCCAGAGATCGTGCCACGCTGCATGTGGACAGACAGTGGATATTGCAACACCTTGTGTGAGAGTTATGGCCAAGATCCAGGCAGGCAAAGGAGCAGCACCACCAGCAGCAGCTGCCTCCCCCAACTCACGATCGGTTTGGTCTAAGCCAGTCTATTTCCCAGTCATGTAGAGTATGCTCAAGCTGTGCTCAGACACAGAAACTTTCGCTCTTTTATGACACTACAGGGCATCTTCAAGTCTATAACACTCTTACTGCCCTGCGATTTGTTGCTGGCATGTAGTAGGTGTCAATAACTTTCAAATGCTTTGCTCAGGATCATGGCATATTATCATATGCTACAGAGCCACATGCTTCACTACGTTCCCTTCCCCTACCCCTCTGGCCATCTCATGCTGCCCACTCTTACACCCCCTTTGGCAAATTTATGCATTTCTGAAGTTTTAATAATGTAGCTCGTTAGCCACGGTTTGTTAAACTTTGTTTTCATTTTCACTTCACTTAACTTCAATGCAAGGCAGCCTCAGACTCAGTTCCAGCTTCAGCTTCAGTTTCAGCTCCAGCTCCGAGTCCGACTCCCAGTTCAGCTCGCTCCACATCCAGCTGAAAACCCGTCACGTGTTGCTCTGCCCCTTTCTCCACCGCCCAACCCCCCCTCAAACATCTTACTGTCATCTCTAGCTCGACTCTGACTGCAGTTTTCGGTTTCAATATTCGCGTCGTGCATTTGCTTGAGGTCTTTGCTGTTGTTGTTGTTGTCGCTTTTATTGTCAGCTATTTGTTGCCTTTGGTCATATTCCAGTTGGCCATGTCTCCTTGTGGCGCTTAACAGACGCCTCTCTCTGCGCTCTCCCCTCTTTCCTCTTCCCACCACTCTCTCAATAGTTTGATAAACGTACAAAAGTGAAAACACATTTTGCATTCGGCCGCGTTTGCCACTTTGCATACAACCACGTTACCCCCTCACATTGTCTCTTACCACTTCTCTGCTTGTTATGCATTGTGGGCAACAAAGTGTGGTGGAAGGGGGCGTGGTGTCAGGCGGGTGCAAACACTGCGCATAGCTCTATTGTGAATGCGACTAAGCTGGAATTGTCATGATATGATCGGCGTCATTAGTAATCGGAGGTGTTTGACCTGCTTGAGCCGCCGTCTCCTACAATAACTTTGGATTTGCGAGTCTTTTGTCGGATTTACTTTGTGATTTACCGATCGCTGTTGCTAATCAGTCAAAATTGTGCGTGGTAGCTGTTTAAACTGTAGGAATTTCTTTGTAGTGACTGTAAATTGTTTTATAACTTTAACTCAGATTATTTCTAGCCAAATTTTAAGTAGGATTAAAGCCTTTTCGATTAGTTTTAACTCTTGCGTCATTAATAAACTCCATTTTGTCTGCTCCTACGGGTTTTCTCACTTTTGCTTCCCTCTCCACACTTTCTTTGCATATTTCTTTAAATTGGCAAAACTCTTTCCACCACTTTATATTACCTGCTTATTACCTGGCTTTTTCTGGCTGAATGTCTGATGAAGTAATACAATTAAATGTCATATTACACAAAGGAAAAACATGCACCGCGCCGCTTGTAAAATGTCCCGGCACATGTTTGGGCCATTAGAGAAAATGGCCAAGTCGTGAGTTGGTGTTAACTACAAACGAGTTGAATTCGTTTTCATTTGTTGGCCAACGTAATAAATAGGCTTTATTATAAGCAATAAATTGAATCAAGTTTCTTGGCAGCCAACAAAAAACATTTTGCGAAAATTATAAATATTTTCCAAGGGAATTTTTATTTATAATATTTTATGTGTGTAATATTCAAATTTGGTTGGGCTGCCAATTAGTTGGCGTAAACTTTGGCTATTCATTTCGATGAACTGCTAATAAACTTGCACTTCATTCATCAACATCATCATTAGCTCAAAATTTGTGGTCTTTTTGGTCTAATGAATGAATCATTGGAAAGTTTTGGCCAACTAACAAGACATATTGTCCACTAAGGCGATCCCAAGAAAAGGTAAAAGTCCTGGGTACCAAGACCTGATATCTGGTATATGGTAAGAGTTGGGCTTTATTTTTTCCTAAGGGGGGTGAAGGGGATTACTAGAGTTTGAGGTACATGTAATGCGAGTCAACCTGTTGTTGCAAGTTTGGCAACTTGTTCGCTTTCTTTGGGGCTAACCGTAGCACATTACAACTAATACACTCAGACGATGATGTTGTAGCCCAAAAAGTTTGCGTTCTTTGAATTTTCACAAAGCGCATAATTACCAACAACATCGCCCAAAAAAAAAAAAACTAAGGGAAAAAAGCCAAAAAAACGAGGAAAATATTAAGGAAAACGAAGAAAACACGACGTTGAAGAGGAAGAAAATGGGAGACAAAGTTTTCAACAAAATTATTTGTGGTTGAACGTAAAGAACGACAACAACTAAAGACAGCACGACACAGAGAGATGGACAGAGAGAGGGGAAGGGAGAAAGAGAGAGATGAATAGCGAGTGGAAAACTTTCACATAAAGAAAAGTTTGCGCAAACCAACTTAAAGAAAATTATAATTACACGCACAGTCAGCCAAATGGTTGAGTCCAAGTAGAAGTCCTGGTCGGGTTGTGGTTTGCCATTCAGTGCCAGTGGTGGGGAGTGGGCCTGAGGGTGCTTACAGGGCCAAAAAGAAAATACTTTAATTGCCGTTAGTTTTCGAAGTTTTCTTCGATTCGCAATTTGTGTATTTGTGAGGACAAATAGCAGACAAACAAGCGCAGCAAATTATGGAAAAATATGCTAAAAATTGCTATCAAGCAAGAAAATTCTACTGAATAATTAGACTCGACTCGGCTCGACCACCTGACTAGCATTTCCACCTACAATTTCCCCACCTACACCCAACTAGTTGGGAAAACTAAAAGGGGAAAAGGGAAAACTACACACAGGACCACATAAATTGAATTGCCTGGATTGAATTACGTGCTGAGCTTACTCCTTTGGCTTTTTCGTAGTTTTCCGTTTTCTGTTAGTTTTTTGCTGATTTTTATTATTTTTATTTTGCTCAAAAACTTCATAATTGGCTGGGGCAATTAAAATGAATTCAGCCTGCTGCTGCAGACTTCAGGCTTTAAGCAGCACCAGTCTCAGAATAACTTCTCGCAATGCTACACAATTTTTCATTAACATTTGTTTACACTTCATAAATCAAAAAAGGCAAAAGTTGAAAGGGGACGGGCAGCATAATAGAAGAGCATTGCAAAAATAAAAATAAAATTACAGACAGAAATTGAATGCTTCCCTTTTGCCTTGTTTAATTTGCATTCCAGTCCGTTCCCTTTCCCAAATCTGACCCCTAAAAGCCCACAAACCTTTAGGGTCAGTTTCATTTATTTAATGCATGCTCAATTTGCTTTGTCGATTCCAAGAAAAAACAGAGAGTATAAAAATACTAATTTGGGAAATTCCTGCTGACTATTGTAACTGAGATTTATAACAAAAAAATATTTTAAATAAATTTCCATTTTAATTTAAATAAATTAATTAATTTAGCAGTTTTATTTGTTACTGTTTAAATATTTATAATTTATCTTTACTTTAACAAACTCCAACTCAATGCCAAGTATTTAAGCCCCATTCCAGAATTTCCCTGCTCCTCTCTGTGGATTTTTTGAAATCCACGTTTCTTTTCACAAAATTTGTAGCTGGATTCATGGCTAAGGCATTTTCCATTTTCCATTTTCATTTGCTTTTAGTATGCTAGGGGTCAGCTAAGAGCCAACCCCTATTTAGCATTGACCATGGTCACTTTGTCTGCAAAGTGTTTCATTTATTTAATGCATGCACAATTTTCTAGACACTTTAAGTGCGACTTTTGATTTTCACTCCAAAGTTATGGGGCTCAGCCTCCGACTGAGGCTTAGGGTTGTTCGTTCTTTGTCCAAAAGTCAGCTTTTATTTTATTTTTTGTTTCTCTTCATTTTATGGTACGAAAGGCACTACGAAATAAACAGTTAGAGGGAAGAGAGGAGAGCCCATATAGACAGCGTCTAGTACTAAAAATAGAAGTCCAGACGAAAATAAAAACAGGCAAATAAAAGGATTTTCGCGATTTTCCTTTGCACAAGCCCCGCATTTTTTTTTGTATTTTCTTTTGCTTTTGTCGTGGGAGAAACGCGTTGGCTTTTAGCTCGAATGGCGTTAAGATTGCAGTTTTCCGGCTGCTAACTTTCATTAAAGTCTCAGCCAAATGTGCATGCAAAACTCAGAACTGAAAACTCAAGCTCAAACTCAAAGCCATGTTGTGTCCTCGGCACAGCTTGGTTGACTAGACAAATTTGATTGAGAATTATGGGCAAAAAGGCGGCGAATTACAGCGTTAGCCCCGGGCACATGAACATTGTAGCAGCTGCTTTACTTACTTACTTTCTTAAACAAAATGCATTTCTTACAGTTGCTTTAAACATAAATAAATAAAACGCTTTTAGATGGCTTAAGTACACAAATTGGATCAGAAAACTTGTTTTGAATATTTATTAAATGTATTTATATGTAGATTATTTTAAATATTGTATCCTATTTAATTAACATAAACATAGTACATTATAATTTTTATTACAGGTTAAATCGATCCCTCAACAGCTTCAGAGATCTGAATTTCTAAATTTATTAAATAACTTTTTATTTTCAGCATTTGTTGGTTTTCGTAATACCAAACCAGACTCGACAGCTTTCTTAAAGCTAGCAGTAAAGTGTCTACTATATATTTCGATATTTTAAGGTTTATTCACTAGCAGATTTTATTACGGTTTACATCAGAGTGAAGCATTCATTAACATTTATTTACCTGCATAATATGACTCATTATGCAACTCTCCTGAATTGATTTGCAACCGTAAGGAAGCATGTGGAGATCTGGAGGGGAAGAGGGAGCAGGGGAGAGAAGGAAATGAATATGGAAAAGGAAGACGAGGATATCAATTGAAAGTCGGTTAATTTGATGCCCATCGAGGGCGAGGGCGACATCATCTGGGCTGTACCCTGGTAAAGCAGGGTCTGTCATGGTCTCTGGCATAGTCTGGCGAGGTCTCCGGCCTGGTCTGGTCTGGGCTTGGCTTCAATGGCTCTGTCTGACTGAAATCAATGACAGAAATATGAAATGAAAATATAATTGGTAATTTATTGTGTCTACAGATTGTTGCACGAATCGAAACGCGAGCAAACCAAGTAAAATAATAAATGTACGTTAAATACAAATACGTATATATAAATATATATGTTTGTATATATAGGAGTAAATGTGTGTGAATCTGAATCCGAGTACGAGCTGGAGTTGTGTCGATCCGTCTGTTGCTGCCTCATGGATATGCATTGCATTTGTGTTTACAGCGCCAGCCGCACTTCCCACACCGCCGCCGCCTGCCACGCCCCGCTCTCCACACTTCCCTAACCCCTATCTCTTTCTCTGTGCGTCATTGGCATGCAACTTCACTCTGCAGCACTCTGTGCCCCACTCACTCCAACTCAACTCCACTCGAGTGCGGACCAATAAAAATAATAAAATTTTGCCATAATAAAAAGCGCAGCACTCACTGCAGCGACTGAGTATAAAAAACACACACCCAAACACACAAACACACACCCAGCAACACACACACACACCCAGCAACACACACACATACTTTTGAGCCGACCAAATAAATCACACAACTTTTCAGACACGGAGCCCGCCAAGTCGATGAATTCAACTCCACAGCAACATTGCACCACCACCGCTGGCAGTCGGACACACGTGCTGGCAGGCACTGTATTGCTGGTGGGGGAGGTGGCAGTTCCGTCTATGCCAAATGACAAATAGATAAAGCTTTGGCTCCAATATTTTGTATGATGCAAGCGCAATATCGATAAAATAAACTGCATGTTGATTGTGCAAAGTATTGATAACTAGCCGATTAAATTTAAATGGGTTATCGATAAATTGCAACTTTTAAATGCTTAAGATAATAAAATTGAAATCATATTTAAACTTTAACTAACAAGTTTTCTTACTTTTTATTCGGAGAAGGAAAGAATCTCCAGGACAGGATAATGCTTAGCGATGGAGCTGTTGGGAGATAACAGCTTATCGTGATCAAGATATTTTCCAGGTGATAAATTATCATAAAATATAACATATGTATCCCTAATTATTTTATTCTTTAGATATGCCAGAACTAAGAACTGTCTGTGAGTGTTTTTGGAGTTCAACAAATCCCAACGAAGGAGGTAAGCTCATTTAGCCTTTTTTAGGCACATTGCCATAACTCTCCTCTCATTTTATATGTCCTTCATATTTCAGCAAAGTTAAAAAACTTTTTTGTTATGAATGCCTGGAAATTTGAGACGTTTGCCAAATGATGATGACCGATCATTAATTATGCGTTCTGCGTTTTTTGCCAAAAAGGTAACAACAAAGCGCCAAGCAGCGCGGGCAATATGCGGGCTATTTTACCTGATCATTGCTGCAGCTGCAACAGCAACAACAACTGGCTATAAACAGCCACAACTCAATGGCTAACAATGGCAAGCAATGGGCTAAAGTGGTTCAGTTGAGTTCGAGTTGATTTGATTTGATATCGATAAATCAATTGGCGGTACGCAAACTGTCAAAGAAACTTTCCATTTTGTGGCAACACCGGCGTCGGCGGCATTTATTAGAAAAAGGCTCAAACATTTGACAATAAATCAGAGCGCAGCACTTCAAAGTTGCCACATTTTGCAGTCGTTTGGCAACAACAGTGCGACAGTGTCTCAGGTATTTCAACTATTTTCCAGCCATGGCCAAGACAAGAGGTTGTGTCAACTTAATGCCCAAATTGTGTGTTGGCCAAGTGTTGGTTCATTAACGCCATTAAACCAGTTTTGACATTTTAATTAAAGCCATTGCAATGTTGCCTTACAGCTGGCTGCCTCGACAGGGTCAAGATCATAGATCATAGGCGAGTGCTTATCGCAGGCAGCTACATCAACAGCAGGAGCAGCAACAACTAGAAGACCTCTTATCAAGCATATCAGTCGCCGGCATCTGCAGCGTCGTCGTTTGGGGCATGTCCTGCGTTCGATATCAACTATCAGCTATCAACGGTGGCAACTGCGACGCCGACAAGACACAAAAATTTGCATTCACCAGCCTGTCGCCCACTTAATTACGCAGCAACAGCAGCAATGTCGCCGACGCTGCTGCTGACGCCGACGCCAGCGTTGCTACAACATGTTGCACATTACACTAACAAGCATGCCACAGCAAAGCAGACACTTAAACACCCCACAAAACTTTAAGGAGACCAAACGAAGAAGTTTTTACTCAAGAAAAGATTTGGAATTATTGGGAATATATTCCTCGAGGGATCTTGATCTAGGGTAAGTTATAAGTAAGGTAATTCCTCTCACAACTTAATCCAATTTAATTCAAAATCACATTGTTTGCGACACTTTTGTGGGGTGTGCGGTGCGAAACGGATACGTGCAACTAGAAATATTTCGCAACAAATTATTCAACACTTTGCATGCACAGCGACAACAGCTGAAGTTGGAAGACATGCGGCGACCCTCGGCCGCAGCAGACTTAGGATGCCAGCAGAGCACAGCCAAAGGCAGCTAACCGCCAGTTCACCTCCCCTACACCACTACACCCCCTGGCCAACCTCCTACCCCGTCCACAGTCCCCGCTGGACTGTCAGCTTCATGTCTTTGGTCTTTGGTCTTTGGTCTGCTGTTTGTCATTTCCTTTTAGCTGCTGCTGCTGTGGCTGCGGCTTGTTAAATGCTATTGGAATTTGCCACAGTCGCAGGCTGTGGAAAGCAGATGGAGGGGTGAGGGGCTAGGGAGCCTGGAAAGACAAGGATTAAGATTGGTAAGGAGGCAATGGGAGTTGTGCACGTAAATCATGCCAATTTAAATGAGTAGAGTCTTCAGTTTACCTGCGTCTCGTTTTGACACTTGTCGTGCAGCGTGGCATGCAGCGTGTGGCATGTGGAAAGTGCCACGTAATGTGGCAGCAATACTGCAGCACAAAATATCGCAGACTGTATGACGTCGTCACCGGAAATGCAGCACTTGTCATCAGCAACAGCATTGAGGGAGCTGCATTAATCAGCCAACGCGCTGATTGAGTAATGTCTTCCCAACGCGCTGCTCCCTCCCTCCCTCCGTGCCCCCTCTCAGCCCTCTTGTGCCTTACAACTGCAGCGATGCGTTAACATGTGCTAAGCTGCGTCGCGAAATGACCATTAAAATGTTATCGCTTATTTATCGCCCAAGATTCGAACGAACACAATCCCAGACTCAGTTCCAGTCTCAATCCCACTCCCAGTTTCAGCTACAGCCTCGATCACAGTCTGTTGGCGGTCCTCCTCTGTGCTAATCCGCACACGCATGCGATGTTCTTGCCACACTGGCAACATTGTTGACAAAGTGTGCAACAAAATGTTGCCTGCAACGTCGCCTGGCTGTGGCTGCAACACAAAGCTCGGCAACGCAAGCCGTAGATACAACATTATTGCAGAATTATTGTTGTTAATGTGGCTTGCTGCATTTATGACTTGTATGAATTGGGCTGGCACAGTGGTGTGAGGTCTATTTGCATTGCATTTTAACTCAAGGAAGTTTAATATGAGTTTACTTATATAGAAATCTGCAAATTTAGTCCCATAGTCTTGTAACCTTTTGAAACATTTCCTATTTTATACCCACTTCATTTAGCATTGTAATAGTGCTTGTAAATGATCATTAAATACTTGATTTAGCCAAGTAATTCCCACATCAAATAGTCCCTAACTAAAACCCATATCTCTGGAGTAGACAATGTTGCGCCCTGTTTGGATTACGTTGTGCCAAATGGAATTGCAATCAAGGTGAATCTAAATTTATTGATTAGATGCATTCAGTTGCCTGCCTCAGCACTAAGCAGCCGGTATCTGCCATAATCCCTAGCCCAAGTCCAGGTATTCAAGTAGCAAGTGGACCACAGAGCAGGTTTAAGACACAGCCCCAAACCCTAGTGACTGCTGGCTGGGGATACCTGCCCTATCTGCTGTACGGAGCTACAACCTCGGCAATCTCAAGTGCATTCTATGGGCCAACTGATTGGTGGCCTGTTGAATGCTAAGTTGACGCTTTGATCTTGTCTAGCGCGTAAATCTGGCGATGCGCTTTGAGATTAAATGCCATTTGTGTGGTGGCCATGGGGAAGTCGGCACTCAATCTGACCAGAAACCCCCCACACCCCTTCCACCAGGCTGTGTTTGTACTTGTGTGTGCACTTGGCAAATTAAGCAGACTTCCAGGTACCAGTACCAGTACCTGGACCTGCACCGATACCGCAGCCGAGTTCTGTGTGTTTTTCTGCATCCCCATTGCTGGCAGCACCTGTTCATTAAACGACCGCTGGAAATTATAGTTGGGCGAGTGCAGTAAACAAATGTAATCGACAGACATCCTGTGTGTGCAGGCTCAGTCTCAGTCGCAGTCGCAGTCGCAGTCTCGGTTTCCATGTCCACAAAGGATGCCGACAGTGGCCACAGTGCCACATCGTCTGTGCATCTTATGGGGGCGCCACGGAGCTCGAAATGAACTAGAACGCAAAAACAAACACAAGGCACAACCAACAACAGGAACAACAACAAAAACAAATAATAAACACAACAATTTTTTGATTTACCATGAAATTTAAATGACCCTTCGCCAAGGCAAAGGAGGAGCAGCTGTGGACAGAGGAGGGCGGTGTGGAGTGACGACAGCTTGAGACTTCACTTTGCGTTTTATTGTCAAGGCGCGCAAATATTGTCAAAAGACTTTTTGGGGGTAATGTAGAGAGGCAGGAGTACACTGACAAAAAAGACGCACACGTAACATAATTTAAAATTTAATGGGATTTAAATTGGCTTTTTAACATATTGTCTAATCTGTTTTAAAAGGCCTAATCTTTTTCATTAATGATAATCTAATTTATTTTTTGCAGTGTAGGCATTTGCATCTCGTTGCAACGGAAGCGACAGAGATATGAGAAAATATGCCGACAATGGAAGCTTGGCCGTGTGTCTCTGTGTCTGGGACCTGGGTTCCCTGAGTACGGTCTCCGATCTCCGTTCGCCGTTCCCAATCTGAATCCGACTCCGTGTTCCAATCCTGTTTTTGTTTGCGCCGGCGCTTCAAGTGTCCCTTTTGGAGAGGCATTCGAGGCAGTTGTCGTGCCACTTGTTTGGATTTATAAATATTTTTCGTTTGCTTAGGACGACACTCGAAAGTGGAGAGACGAGTGGACCGAGGTTTGAGTAGCAGCAGCGACTCTACTCGACTGGAAAGTGCCAGGTAATCAAAAACAAATTATGAGTGCTACAATTTGCTTAGCTTGAGCCACAGAGAGCATAAGTTATGCTAATGGAACTCAGTTTGTCTTATCTTTCTAGTCACAATGTGCAACAAAATGTTGCACTTGGTTTTCAAACAGGCGGCATTGAACTTTCGCCAAAAAATCAGCAGAAAAGAGCTACGAAACGACTAGAGAAGACAATGGGTCACAGTCGACACTCTACTGACCCAGTTGGGAAAGGCACTACAGAAAAGGGAGTGAAGGGGGCATGGACTATCAAAGATAATCATGAGTGCAAATCCTATATCAATAATTGACTTAAAACCAAACAATTTATGATGACCTAAGACCAACAAAACATAGCAAAACAAAACAAAGGCAGCCAAGGAGTAAACCCAGAAAAGGGTGCGGCAATCAAAAGGAATTGGCCAACAGATTTAGCCAAACGGATAACGGCCAACTCAGCGTCAAGACCTAAAAACTGATGACGTTGTTATTGCCATTGTTGTTGTTGTTGCTGTTGCTGTTGCCAATGATGATGCTGATGCTGATAATGTACTCGATGAACGATAGAGCACGCCGAGTGCAATGGAATGGAGGGAAACAAGACCCACGCAAAACTAATGTGAAAGTCCAGAGAGGAAAAACTGGCAGGGATTGAACGCGGCAAAGTACACAAAGAAAAGCGAATGGGTTTATAGACAAAAGTTTGTCTAAAAGTGCATAAATGTAGCTAGCAGCCAACACAATTTTCATTTAAATTTTAGAATTATTTAAAAGATTTCTTTCTATTTCCTTTTGATAAGAATTTTTTTGTTTCTGTCTCCACAGACTACCCGTTTCTCGCCGTGTATTCTTCTAGCTGTCGATGAAGATGACGATGACTGGCGCGAGCTGCAATGTTGACCTTTGAAGTAACTCTCTGAAAACATCTTTATGCTGACTGGAGAGCAATAAATAGCAGCACCAAAGAATTCAAGTGGAAAAGCATGGCAAATAAATACGAATATGTTGCGGATAAATATTATTTGTGGCGCAAACTATGATTCTCAGAGACGCGGAGGAGTGGAAGATGGGTCCAGACTAGGCTAGGCTAGGCCAGCTTCAGTTCAGTTCTGTTTTGGGGCCAAAACAAAAGGCCATGGCTTACAGTTGTTTGGCCAACTGGGTCAGCAAGTCAAGGACCAGTTAAAGAGCGCTCCAGGGATTTCTGCGCATTTCCATTTCCATTTAAGAAACGACGAGTCTAAAATTATGGACAGTAGCAAATAAGTGCATAAATTTGAGTCAACTGCAAAGCGAATCAAAGTAATGATGACTCGTCCATTTTCAAAGGTAGTTGACTTATCGACTACAGTCCTCACTCGACTCAACTAACTCAACTTTTCTCTGCTCTTTCAGCTGACTCACTTATGTAATAACAAAATTGGCATAAACATATGTATTAGAAGAGCAGCCCCAGACGACGACGACGACACTACAAGAAATGGGTTGACTGTGGAACGATGAGGAGACCCTCCTGACGTCCTCTATTCCTAACATGATTATTCCTGCTCTGCTCTCCGGCAGGAACTGCTGTGTCACGCGTGGCGAAGGGTAACCCATATCGAAGTGAAATCGAACGGAGCGCGACTCCAAGCGAGCCATGAGTCAATTACAGGGGCTCAAACTGTCGGCTAAACTTTAAAATTAAATTGTATTGCAACAAAGATATAACTCTATAAAGCATATCGAATTTGCTTGTTAAAATAAGCAGGGTTTAGCAATAAGTAAATTATAAAATACTGTCGCTCTTAAAAGTTTTATATATTTATAATCACTATAGTTTTATTTAATGTGTATGTCAATAAATTGTATCTTTAATATAACAGTACTATTATTAACTTGTAAATAAGCTTTCTAATTTATTGTTCACTGCTTAATATTAAATTTCCAACTGTGTTTTTAGCCATAATCTAAGATATCCAATGGCACACACTCCATTTATTAGGTGTATTTTAGAGCCATGTGTACTGAATTTTGTAGCTAAAGGACTTTTGTAGAACAAGTAGAGCACGCTGCTAATCACCACAACTCCAACTGCTGTTGCCCAAGCTGTTGTTGAACAAAAGTTACATAGTAGCGTTGGCATTGACGTCATTAAGACCACCACCGCCACCATCACCACCATAACAGAGAAGGAACTACATACACCACGTATGGGTAACCACTCAGCGAGGCTTAGGCAGTGACCAGCTAATAACCAAGAGAGCCAAGAGTTGTTGTTGTTGGTAATGCGTAGCGCCACTTAAGTAAAGACGCTGTGCGTCAAGCAGGCAGCAGGGAGTGATGAGAGGGGAGCCGTCATGAGGCAGCTTGTAGCAGGGAGAGGTGAGAGGGGAGCCGTCATGAGGCAGCAGCTACAGCTCCAGCTCGAGCTCTTTGTCTCTGGCTGTGCTTGTTAGCTGTCAAACTCGAAAATTTGCAATGACAGCAAACATTGGCAGCGTCGACGTCGACAGCGACGTCAGCACTGGCGTCGGCGTAAGCGTCGTCGTCAGATAAGCAGCGAAATGAACGCGGCCGTTGCACAAACTAAAGACTCATTGTCAGGCGCTGTCTGTTTGCCAAGTTGCAAGCAAGCAGCCAAGAGGCAACCCGATCCGCTTTGGGGGTGCGTTGCTGCATAATAAACTGCAGCCAGGCTCTGGACATGTCAGCACGGAGAGGGGAGGTGGTCGGAGTGCAGGGTCAGGCTGGGGAAACAATAGGGCGCCAGTTAGCCTGCTGCCGTTGCAAGTGCCGTGCGGCGAGTTGCGAGTGGCATGGCGGCAACTCTGCTGCAACGCAAAGAAACAATAAACACACGAAAATAATGTAATGAGTGGCAGCAATGGGACAAGTGCAGCTTAGGCTGAGAGTGGTGCAGGCACAGTGGAGCAAAATCAATTAAATTCTTATGTATACTATGCGTAAACCTCCTGAAGCACTTGGTATGGTCACCCATAAGGTCTTCTTGGCAACAATATCCAGGAAAAACGCATTTTATGACTAGATAATTTATAGAATTTATAATTGTTAGCGTTGCACAATAATTAACAATTTATTAACTAACTTAAGCTGACTCCCACTCTCTGCGCTAATTGCGCTCAGAGATATTTTGAAAGGCGTAGCCTTTTTGGACGCTATACAACGAGTAGCATCGATTCCATGCCAAAATTCAAATTTTTAAAATCGACCCCATTTAACAATTTTTGCAGTGTTACCCCTTTAAGTATTGCCTGTTCTATATTTAAAGTGTACCATACTTTTAGGGGTTGAATTTAAATTACAGTCTGTCGCTTGCTGCTGATTATGTTCGCCTGGTGATTCTGACAATGAAGTCTTCGATTTTAGCCATTCGCGAATTTTTTTTTGCGGGACCGCAGCGATCTGCAGTGCCTAAAATCGTTAGTAATTCTTGCTGAAATACCAGGCTAACAGATAGCTCAGCAGGTCGCTATGCAAAAATTATTAAACGTTAACATTAACAACAACATTGACTTAACATAACATTGACTTTACATAACATTGACTTAACAGAGACTTAACATAACATTGACTTAACATAACATTGACTTAACAGAGACTTAACATAACATTGCCTTAACAGAGACTTAACATAACATTGCCTTAACAGAGACTTAACATAACATTGCCTTAACAGAGACTTAACATAACATTAACAGTGCATTAACAGTACATTAACAGTGCATTAACAGTGCATTAACAGTGCATTAACAGTGCATTAACAGTGCATTAACAGTGCATTAACAGTGCATTAACAGTGCATTAACAGTGTTTTTACAGTGCTTTAACAGTGCATTTACAGTACATCAACATTAACATTTACTCAACATTGCACTGTAAATGCACTGTAAATGCACTGTAAGTGCACTGTTAATGCACTGTTAAAGCACTGTTAATGCACTGTTAAAGCACTGTAAAAACACTGTTAATGCACTGTTAATGCACTGTTAAGTCAAAGGTTATGTTAAGTCTATGTTATTGCTACTGTTCATGTTAAATAATTTTTGCATTGCGACCTGCTGAGCTTTCTGTTTGCCTGGTATTTCAGCAAGAATTACTAACGATTTTGGGCCCTGCAGATTGCAGCGGGAATGCCGCGAAAGCCCAAAATCGAAGATTTATTTGTATGAAACACCAGGGGATCAGAATCAGCAGCAAGCGACAGACTGTAATTTAAATTCAATTACAGAGAGTAGAGTTAGCATAAGCCAGGTGAATAAGCTAGACTAATTTTAATTTTTAGCTGATCGCGGATGATTTTCGCGAATATAGGGGGCTCACGAGTTCCACATATTTTAACCGAATTAACAGCTGTTCACTATGCACAATATTATTTGGATTGTAAATTCTGTTGCATCTTACTGTGGATTTCTTTTCGATTGAGAATTCAACTGGTAATTTGAATATTCCAGCTGTAATGCCAAGCGATCAGAACTTTCAGTAGATGTCAAATCCAAAATTCAAACTAAATAAACTGATACCACAGAAAGAGTTATGGCTAAGAATAGCCAACACATAATGAATTAAGTAAATTTGTTGTAGAGTCAAATTCATTGAACATATTTGTTTTGGTCACACTGTAAGCCCACTTATGGTCATCTTATTCCTTCACTGGGGAGCAAAGTGAAATAGTGCAAAGAGCATATTAAATTCATTTTTAAGCATGCACCGTGAGAAACACACCGAGTGGGCGTATACCCTTTGAATGGTCCCCCGAGAGAGGGTCGTTTACAACGAAGGGGGGTGAGAGAGGCGGATGATGGCAGTGGGAGGGGAAGAGGCAGCAGAGTCGCCACATTGCATCCATAATTGATGCAACCTGCATTACTAGACAAAAAGCTGGCACTGTGCACTCCGTTGAGTGGCATCCAAAAGGGTTATTGCAACAACTGTCCCCCCTCTCTCGCTACAACTACCCCGCCCCCTGTAGCATTCTTATTCTTTCTGAGGCAGCAGCTGCAAATGTGGCACAAGAAACGGCGCTTTTGTGGCAACCATCATTGTCGTGTGCAGCAGCATCTTCTGGTGCTTCTTCTTGCCACTACTGCTGCCACTGCCTCTGCCTCTGCTGCTGCTTCATATTAATTAAGAATTATTTTAATTAACGTAATAAATTTGCGGATGCAACCAAAAAAAAAGAGGAGAAGAAATATAAAATGCGTGTTCGCTGAATGCTTTTTTTCTGCCTCTCTCTCCCTTTCTCTCTTTCGCTGTCTCATTCATGCAACGCTTTGTGGCCAGGTTCGTGGCATTGGCTTTGACTTGGCCAACCCCAAAAAAAAAAATGTGCGAAAATTTATGTTGCATGCGATTTTGGTGACTTGTTTGCAACTTGTTTGCCATGTTCGATTGGGGACCGCGGCAAGTGGGTCAGCGATTGCTGCCACAGCGTTGCAAGTCTACCTCCACTGGTGCTGCTGCTGCTGCCTCCGCTCTGCCGCATTTCAATTAAATGCACATAAATTTAAAATTAGTAATAACTTTGAAGCCGAAGTTTAAGTTAAAGCCAAAACTGAAGCCAAAGCTGAAATTGAGGTACAAAACGTTGCCAGACACGCAAAAAACAGAAACGCAGGCTGAGGACGAGGCAAAGACAAAGCAGCTGTTGCCCGCATTTATTGTGGACGGCGACGTGACCCGTTGCCCATTTCCCGCTGTCCTCTGTCCTCTCTCCACTGTCCACTCTCCACTGCCAGCCGTTTCCTGGCGCACAGCTGCTTGCCTCTGTGCGCCTCGTCGCATCCAGTTAAAAAATCTGTGTGCCTATTAATTAGCCAAACTTCAACACCTGCTGTGTGTGTGTGTGTAGGTTTGTGTGCAAATTAACTTGACAACATGCCTGGCCAAATACCCACACGCCCGCTCCCCCCCTTGGACCAGCTCTCTTTGTCCTTATTTGGGGCTGTGAATTGGAAAATAATTGTGCGTTGGCCATTAAATTACAATGGCCAATGGATAGAGTTGAGTGCTGAGTTCGGGAACAGCGGGAAGTGCTTCTATTTTTGGCCTGATTTGCAGCAGGTGGCAAGCAACTCGGCCACGTCTCGGCAATTATGGCATTATAAATAAACAAAAGCCAAATAGTTATTAACTAATAACTGCCACGCGCCTTTGACAACCCCCGCAAAAGTTTTTTCTGCTTCATTGTGCTGCGAAAGTTCATAAAATATTTATGCATCGCCACCTGGCGTGAGCACCTGCCTGTCGAAGGGTCAAGGTTCAATGCGGCTCAACTTAGAACATAAAACAGGCAACAATTGTTCATTAAACGTTTGATTCTCGGATATCGAATTAATCACAAATGTTTAGCTCTGTTATTTTTAGCTGGAAATCGGAAGTCTTTTGTGTTTTTCATATAGATCATATATCTTAATATGATCAGGGTGAATTATGGCATTTTAATTGGAATAAGTGAGACTAAAATAAACACAAATTTATTTTAAATTAGTCTGGTGTAATAATAACTTTAGTTATTTCTTCTTTCTCTGTGTTCGTCTGTTTCCTACTGACCTAAAGTCCAACTTGTAATTTCTTTATTTACCAAACTTCAGTCCAACTTTAAACTCTATCCACAATAGCCAACCATTTTTTAACAATACCCGAAAATCACCCATGAAATTCGCATACTCAGTCATCCATTCACACCAGCTTTTTAATGGTGTTTAGCCGTAACCTTGTCCGCATTTAATCTGTCGCATTAGAAGTCAACATTCGACATAATCGAACTAATCAATTTGCGTAAATAAACTGCACACGGTTTATTATCGCACAGGTGGCACGTGTCGTGCCTTTGCTTGTGCGTTGCATGAACTTTCCTCCACGTTGTGCCACCTTTCCACCAACTTGCGACATAAATCTTTATTTAGAAATGTGTAAACAAAAATTACTCATTCACGCGCATTTAAAAGAGACGCCTTCGCATTTCACCGGATGCGAACGGAAACAAAGCAAAAGTGAAAATGTTGTAACGAAAAGGAGAAAAGGAAGCGTGAAAAAGGCTGAAATGTGAAAAATCAACGACTTCGACAAGGGAGCAGCGGGGGTAGGGTGAGTGGTAGGAAACAAAGCTCCCAGTTCCCAGTGCCCCGTTTCAAATGTGTGTATTAGCATGTGTGGGCGGCAGCACAAAAGGGGGCATGGCCGTGGTGTGTGAATGTACTAAAAACCCAATAACATTCCCCCATACGCCCGCTAATGGCTCTCCAGTGAGCCTGACTCGTCGTCGCTAACGTCGAACCTCGCCTCAGTCCCTGGCCAAGTCCCAAGCTCAATCCCAATACCGTTTCCAGGGCTTCTGGTCCCTGGTCGGGTGTCGGCGTTGGCCGCGTTGAAAAGTCAACGATTGCCGCGTTGCGGAAATTAACGGAAAAACAGTGGAGCACGAGTGGGGGGAGAGGAGAGTGAAGAGGAGGCAGAGCAGAAGGCTCACAAAAACAGAAAAGGCAGCTGACTGTTAATAGCAACAAATGCGAAGGATGCTTGATTTAATGTACAAAACTTTTTGATGTTTTCTGCCGCTGATGCCTGCCGCTGGTGGTGGCAACCCTGTTGGCTTATCATGAGGCAGACATTTTGCTTATTTAAAAGTAATTATGGGCAACCCGATGTCGGCTCCCAGGCACCTCGTAGTTGTCTCAGTGTCAGTCAGTCAGTCACTCAGTCGGAGGCGCCCAAACTCCCTGGCCTCTCCTACTCTCGACTCTCTTCGCAACTCATTGAAGCAGAATGCGGCAAATCACGCTCACAACTTTGGCCAAGGGTTGCCTTCGGTTCGGTTCTGGTTCAGGTTCAGATATGGGTTCGGTTTGTATACATATTCCATATAAATGTATACAAATTATGCGTATTTATCAGGAAAATTCAATGAACTGTAAATGGTGTGGAAGTTGTTCATGTGAGTCGCAAGCGTGTGTGTGTATAGGTGTGTGTGCGTGTGTGTAGGTGTATATTGAGGTGTTTTACCCCACGACTCATTGTTGTTTTGTGGTTGTCTGTTACAACATTAAGCCAAGGGGTCGACCTGAGAATGCGCACAGGTGTGTGTCAAAAGGCATGCGAAATGGCTGTGCCAGGAGGGAGGGGAGTGGATTGGCAGGGGTAATAGGCAGAGGGTGACAGGAGGAAGCTATAATGAACACGAGGGGGGAAATGGAAAAAATTACCTACAAGTTGTGTATTGAGTTTGTATTAAAGTTAAGCTTAAACAAAACAATAATTATAGAAAACAGATATCGGGGAAGCGGAAGGTTACTTTGGGGTTAGGAATAGGAAACTGTTTATTTAACAGTAGTATCTAAGCCAGTGGCCCCTTACATTACTGTACTTCAGTGCAGTTATCACTGCTGCTAAGCAAATAATTTCAATAATTTGAGTAGTAAATATTTCCAACATTTCCCTAAACTATTAAATTCAGTTTTGTTTCGAGTTGCACACAAACTCTGTTTGAAATCTCTTGCATTTCTTTCAGTGGAATCTGGTTTCAAGAATCCAACGTCTTGGATCATTAAAACTTTAGCTAAGCAACTGCATTTTTTGACTGTTTGCTGTTGGGGGAATAGTGCAGAAGGAGGGAGTATCAAGGGGAGGAAAAGCTTTGCTTGCCACTTGGCAGGCGAGTGGAAAACTTTTCATTTTACAACAACGACTGCAGCTGAATGGCAAACATTGGACCCGAAGCGGAAGTGTAGGAGTCTGTAGGGGTGGGTGGAGTGTGGACTGTGGGTTGGGGCAGGGCAAAGTGTAAAAGAAATAAACGGACTTAAAATAGGAAAAGTCAACATGAGCTGTGTGTTGTGTCCTGGGACAGGATGTTGACTCCCTTTGTTCCCTCTGCCTTTGCCGGGGACTAACTTATTTTATTTCAGTACAAGACTGGCCAGGACATGGCCAGGACAACGCACTGCTAGGGGCTAAGTGCAAACACAAAGATGAGATTTCTTTCCACCTCCGCTCCCCCTTCCCAGCTAAGGGCAGCCATTTCTTTCGGGGGGCACAAGAGCGTAACGGCGCTCAAAATGACTGACACGGCTTGCTGGTCACATGGTCAAGAGCGTGAAGCGAGCCGTTTGCTATAAAGTAGACAAAACCAACACACACATACCCCGGCACACACACACACCCCAGCACACACACAGACAATGCGAAATGAAATTCCATCGCTGTTTTTGCCTTCATAGAAGAACATTTTGTATCTGGCTTAGTTGTTTTAAACTTTATTGTTTACGCTTGTGATCAGCAGCGACGCTGACGTCAAAACTTAGCGCTGACGTCGACGTCGACGGCGACGGTGACGTCGTGGCAACCATTTTGTTGACTGCTTTTCTTTTTGCTTTCTGCTCGCACTTTGGCCCATTGTGTGGCTCTAAAACATAAACGGAAGCGATTTATGGCGCAAACACAATGAACGAGTCAGCAGGCAACAACAACAACAACAACAGCAACAACAACAACACACAAGAAATTGACGCACAACAACAGCACACAAAGGACACGGTTTCGGTCAGAGCAACAATTTGTGTAGTGTTGACCAGCATCAGTAGACCCTACTTCCCCTACAGCTCCTGCCACGCCTCCTGCTCCCCTGCCAGTCGCGGCAGCTCATAAAAAACACAAACAAACGGACATCAACTTAGATTTGGCGCAGAGTCTGCGAAGTCACAAGCGAAATCATTCTGCCCGAAATGGACTTAAAATGTTTGGCCATAAAGCAGCTGAAGTAATTTGAAATCAAAATTCTTGTTAAATAATAAATAAAGATTATTACACGGAAAAATTGAAAGACGAGTATCGAAGGCAGTAGAGAAGTGTAGGTACACTACAAGAATTCAGCTGAAATTTTTATTATAGAGTATTGAGTGTTTACAGTGTAGTTAAAGTTAACTTTGTAGTAAAATTCATTGGAAATTTTATGGTATTCAATGGAAATTATAATTTATAAGCAGCTGATATATTATCTCACATGAAATCAACGTTAGTTTGTGACGGTAGGTATTTTAAATTGTATTCAAAGTTTACTTTAAACATTTATTTATTTTATTTTTGAATAAAATATTATTTTAGGTCCGCTAGGTTGTAACTGTTAGTTCAGTTTCTTCACCAGCATTTGGGAAGCAATTCGTACACGCTTAGTTTAGCTCGCTTTTAAACCGCCAAACAGACATCACTGTTAGCGCAGGATCTAAAATCGCTGGCATTGTTCGCTGGCCGCAACTAAAGTGCTTGTCACTGGCCACGGTCCGGAAGTATCTTTATTTTAGCTTTGTTTGTACTGCCACAAAGACACACACACACTGACTCACACACACACACACACACTGCACACATACGTAAAGGAAACCCAAGTGTTATTATCCTGCTTAGCCATAATACGTTGTTAAAATGTTGAGTCTGTCATTTGTTGGCTCTACTAAAAATCACAAGAAATTGAAAAAATGTTTCAGCACTTGAAAGGGAGCAAAGCGTGGATGGGGGGGAGTGGCAGAAGGTGCGGGGAAGGGCAAATAAATACCAGGGCAGCTGAAGCGACGAATTCCGTTGAGGTCCTGTGGGAATCGTTCACAGGCGCGTGGCCATTTTGTATTTCTCGACTCGACTTGACTTTATTAACTTTCCAGCCAAAAAAATAGAAGGAAATGCCGAGCGCTGCCTTTGATTTGCGGCCATTTTGTGAGTTCGTGTTGTTTCCGCTTTGCATATTTTCGTTATTCCCGTTATTCCGTTGGCTGCTGTTGTTTTAGTTACCTGGATCCTTGTGGTTCGCTGCGTTTCGGGGGTCTTAACAATTAGGTTCATTAAATTTCAATTAATTTGATTAATTGAAGCAGAAATATGCGTTTCATTTGATTTGTTTTGATAGGCCCGACAAAAGAACACACTCATCTGCCCTCTCCCTCTCTGTCTCTCTCTCTACTTGTCCCTCTTGCACCTATCTTCAATTGCAATTAATTACGGCAGCCGAAACCACAATTAAAATTAATTTGCCTGTCTAGCTGAACCAGAAAAAAAGAGAAGAAAGAGCCAAAGAAACACAAAAGAAAAACGCATCCCGGAAATGCCGGAAACAGCGGAAGCTGCGCTAAAGTCCTTCCGCTTCTATATGCCCAGTGGAGGGGGGCAATAAAAATTCTCAACGTAATTAAAATCAAAGGATTTCGCGTTTAACAATTTATGTGCGCTATAATTTTTGGGGCGATGCAGACAATTCGGCTCGCAGGAACCGCTCGTAAATTTACCACCCAAAACAACGCCCAGACCCCACTGCCCCGCCTCCTTAGGTTTCCCTACCCCAAAACGCTTTACGCCCGTTAATTTGTTGTTGGACCAGCAGAATGCCAGGAGCATGAGGAGCAGGGGAAGCAGCAGCCTCTGCTGCTGTGTGCAAATGATTTGTTTCCTTGGCACCCGTTTGAAAACAAAAGCTTTTGACCAGACAGGGCGACTGGACAACTGGACAACTGGCTGCACGTGACTGCATGCCACGCATGCCACATCAGAACGCAGAGACGACAGGACACATTCACGATCTGCATAGCTGTGTTCATACGCACTGTATGCCAAACCTATCACTTACCTCCCAATTCCAGTCTGCTCCCCCACCCACGCTCTTACAGCCACGCCCCCTACAATCCGCAGCTGTCCCTTGTGCACTGCATTTCATCGCTAATTTAAGTTAATGTTCATTGTTGTAAATTACATTAATTTTAATGCGATTTCGTACACGCGCTTGCACTACAAACGCCATCTTCTGCGGCCACGCCTACCAGCCCATGTGTGTGTCTGTGTGTGTGGGGGTGTGTTGGAGTGTGGGTGTATGCGGGGGTAAAGCTTTTAAGTGTGTGATTGTTTGGCCGTTGCACTTTTATGTAATTACCGCACTAACAAATTACATCAAGTGTCACAAATGAATGCATTTATGATGCGCATTTTAAAAGCACACCCCCCTCAACCCCTGCACTCCCCCGCAGAGAAGAAAACATGGCAGTCAGAGAAAAGTTCAGTTTCAGGCTTATGAAAAATATGTTGGCAAAATTGGCGCTTCGGGCGAGACTGTAAAGTGGCCCAAAGTGCACTTGCGAATGCATTAATTAAAATATCCTGCACGGTTGAAAGATTAAATCTTTATTGGCTTCGTGCTGCAGTGCGCCCTTCTATGTGATTCTCAGTGCCATACAAAAAGTGTGTGGCAAAAACTAATAAAAGATATTTAAACTGTTGTGTTTATAAGTCTGTTAAGTGCTTACAGTGAAATGTAAGCTAAGTTAATTAAAGAAAATAAGTAAAAGTGAAGAAATGGCAATTTAAATACCACAAAATAAGTGCTTGAGCAAAGTTTATTGATAAATTGAGCGATTTATTGGTCTTTTTGGCCTCAGTTGTGAGCAATTTAAGTTCTTACAAGTCACACACGCCCTAAGCCATAGGAATGCCTCTACTCAAAAGTATGCGTATTAAGCACAAGGTAAACTAAACTGTAAATTTGGTATCAAGCGACTGATATATAGAAAACATAAAGAGTAAAACAAATAAGGCAACAAAACTCGACGGTCTTTACTCTTATGTGGCCACTGAGGTAAACACGTAACGGTAACAAAAACGTGGCACAAACCGGACCGAATGTTGCTCCTATAACAATATTTGGCTTCATTTGCATAAAATGCAGTAGCAGAGATAGGAGCAGAGGCGGTGGCAGCAGCAGAGACAGAGGCAACAGCAGCGACACAAAAATGTCAGGTGCAAAATGGGCACGCGGCGTATACGCAATGCGGACTCGAGCGAAGCTGCAGCAACAAGAACAACAACAACAACTGTAAGGTAAACAAGGTTGTAAAGTTGCACACACGGAGGGCTGCTCTAGGGTCGGAGCTCTCTTCTATTCAGGGATACCATAAACTGAACGACTGATTGAACAGCAAACATGTCGAAAGTTTCCTACTCCTTTAAAATTCACCCCCTTCCAACCCCCTCCATCCCCTAAGCTGTCGACAGTTGGAAAATCGACAATCGGCAATCGAGGAATCGCCATCGACAACGCCATGTAAAACACATGTTGCCTCTTATTTCTTTGGGCCAACAACTCAACCCCATTTCAGCCCTCGAACCCTTGGCTCGTGTTGCCACAATGTCCAGAGCGTAGCAAATTTTAAGCAAATATTATTGTTTGCATTTATGTTTGTGTCTGATATCGCATAGCCGATAATATACATAGCTCTGTGGTCGACAGAGCGCAGCAGAACGGAACGGAATGGCATGGAACACAACAGAATTGAACCTAACCTCAAACCAACTAAATATTCTACGGCACTGGGCAACAGGAATTTGACTTATGTGGAGCTAAGAAAACCATTTCTATGGGAGTTATTAAATAATAGTTGTTTTTAGAAGGTAATCACTGGTTTTTACCTTAAACTAATAAACATAATGAATTAAAAGTTTTCTTTAGTACTGTTACTATTACTGCAAATTATTTAATTGTTGTTTGTAGTCTAGTGTAATTTGTTGCCGGAAAATTATGCAGTCAGGTGAATGGCAGTTTGTTGTTGTTGTTTCTGTTGCATTTATTGTTGTTCCTCATGTAGTGTGACTTGAAGCGTAGTGAACATAGGAGAGCAAGAGAGCGAAAGAGTCAGAATGAGATTAAGAGAGGGCGAGGGAGTGAGAGAGAGAGCAGCATGTAAACATAACCTCAAATTAAAATATGTTTACTTACGTTAGGCAAACTATACGGCAAACTGGTTGATGCTACCGTTAGCTCGAAGCCAGCTAACAGGACAAACACACAGACACACACACACACAAGTGTACACACATGTACAACACTCTGCCCGAGACTTCCTGGCATAAATTAAAACTTTTCCTCTATTTTTTTTTTGCAAATTTTTGAAGCGGGGCAAGTTTGTGTTGTAGTTGCAAGCTAATTATGCAGAAAGGTTCGAGCCATTTCGCAGTTTATTTACCTTGTGCTGTATGGGACACGCAACTCCAACCCCAACGCCAATAGGCCACCCTATGCCTCCCACCCTCCACTCAAATATGGGTGTGTTGGGGCGAAGGGGGCTTCCGCTGGATGTTATGACAGCTGCTTTGACTGACAGACTTGCGGTCAGCGGTTGTCGGCAGCGGAAATTAAGCGCCTCGATTTGCATGCCCATCAAGCATAAATCAGGCCCCTACAATGAACCCTCCTGCCTCCCACAGCCCCTGTATCATTTCCCCTGCCTCACTTTTAAGTTAACTGAACTAACTACCACAAATTGATTAGAGCCTTCGGTTAAAGGCTTTCAACAAGGCGTAAAATACTCTGGACTGCTTAATAAACTCAACTCAAACTCAGCTCAAGTACCAGGAAATGCGCCAAATGGTGCGTCAGTCAATCATTTAGTCAGTCCCTCAGTCAGTCAGTCATTCAGTCACTCAGTCAGTTAGTCATTTAGTCAGTCATGTCAAATTGCCTAACAAGCAATTATGGCCCCATCAACGGCGGCTCAGTAAAGAGAAGTTCAAGCCGAGCTTTGGCTGCAAACAAAAAGGGCTAAGACTGATTGAGCCTGGTTAGTTAAAGTAGCCAACAACATGGCACATCTCTTAAGATCTTCATGATGATAAGCATGATAATGATGATGATAATGACGATGATTATGGCACTCACCTGGAAATGAGTGGCAAACAAATGACTTAAGTGAGCAACTTACCGACTTGCATTAGCCCAAGCCGCTAACTCAACAGCGTTAACTTGGCTAAAACCATTTACCCGTTGAGCACCATTTAAAAAGAGACATTTGCCATATTATTAAACAGCATAAATATTACATTTATGTGCTTAGAGTAAGCTGAAAAGAAGTAAAAGAAAAGCCAGTTAGTTTTGGTCAAGAAAGCTCGCATTAGAATCTAATAAATCGGAGTTGTAGTTACAATACTTTACTTAATTAACAGGCAGTACCTACAGCTTTCCCTTTTCTCCAAATCCACCTTCTATTTAATCCTCTAAAAATGTTATAAAAACGGCTAAAACAACTTTAAAATAGCTAAAAAAGCAGCACTGAGTCCAATGAAAACTTTACTTATTGCAGCAATTTTATTACATTTTAGAATTAACGATTTTTGGTTTTAGCGTGAAGGGCATGAGAAG
Source organism: Drosophila dunni (assembly GCA_018152125.1). Taxonomy (NCBI): domain Eukaryota; kingdom Metazoa; phylum Arthropoda; class Insecta; order Diptera; family Drosophilidae; genus Drosophila; species Drosophila dunni. Next base: position 15,488,549 of record JAECXC010000339.1, on the reverse strand, counting down.
GTGAAGGGAAGTGCAGGGCTGCATACCAATTTAATGCAGTTTTTCGCCCCTGGCCAAACAAATTACTCAAAAAATGGCGCATGAATTAACAGATTAGGGGCAGCAAAGGGAGGGGAAGGGAAAGGGCACAAACTAAACTAGACTGACTAGCAAAATTAAAACATTAATCTAAAGCAAACGCGAGGGAGCTGTGTAGAAACTGCGCATGCATAATAATTAATGCAGCCTTTAAATTTATTAATTTATTTATAAAACTAAGAAAAAATGGGGAATGGAAAGGGTATGGAAGAAAAAGAGGTGCGAATGCGAACTTAAAGACCTACAGAGTCTGCCCGCTAAAAGCAGCAGAAAAACTGAAACAAAACCAGCTAAATGGTACTCGGTTAGGGAATGAGACTGAGTCTCCGTCTGAGTCCAGGCACAAGTCTGGGGATGAGGCAGCGTCTTTGTGTGCAGTTTTAAAAATGTACGTACGCCCTCTAGGGACAGATTAGCGATTAATCTATGGGGCATGGTCACATGCACATGCAGCACAGAGACTGGAGCGACAGGGAGAGACAGAGACAGGAGAGAGACAGAGAGAGCAGAGAGACGACAGGCAGCAGCTCCTCGTGGGGCACGAGGTACGAGGTAACGATTAAAAAATCTCCACAGTAAAGACTGAGCACTTAATCAAAGAGGATTTAGAGAGGAATAGACCCCAAAGCCCATGACCATGCCCATGACCAAGACCACAGCCAAGTCGTTTGCTTAAAGCTGCCTGTTACCACTTAATACCCTACAAAATCAACTGTATACACGAAATAAAAGATTTATGCCTTCAAAATCCTATAATGAATATTTATTTTGAAGCTTACCTTGAAGTTATTAACTAAGCTATAAACCCAAACTAGACAGCAGATGGTTACAACAGTGTTTAAAACTATACTTAAATGGTTTAAAACTAGGGCATTCTTTGGTCTTTATGGGAATTCGTGTGCTCGTTTACTTTAGTTTTTACTACATATTACAAGCATTTTTATTTCGCTGAGCGTTGTTCATAGTTTTTGCTGCGCTTTTTCATTTGCACTCCCATTTCATCCTCCCCCTCCCTGTCCTCGTCTCCTACACACCACGCCCTACGCCCCTGTCTTATGGCCTGGGGCTTGGAGCTTCCAACTTGCCAGCCAGCGGAGCGCTGCCAACTCATAAAAGACCTTAAATAGTGGCAAAGACATTTCAGGCATTGCCGCGTTGCTGCATTTGTCAATTTACTACGAGTTGAAAGGGGCGTGGCTGGGCATAAAAATGATATATATGAGCGCTGAGTTAGCAATTTTCGTCTGAATTGGTAAAACGACGCCGACAACAACACAAACTATTCGCTTTATGAATTTCTACATGCTCTAAAGTTCGAACTATAAAATGTTTTGATTGTGTTACATGTGAGTTGAAATTAAATGCTTGTTGCACTTCAGTTTAGACGCTTCTTGCATGCCCCATGCGTCTTTAAGTGGATTTGGAACCCTTTGACGCTTCTTGTTGCAATTATGGCCCAGTAACCGCAAACAGGGCCAAAAGACTTTTCCATCACAAATTTTCCATATTTCTACCCTAATCCTTTTGTGTGCTAATTGGAGCGTTGCTAGGCCATAAATACTCCAAACAACTACCTAATACCGATGGTTAGACGGCTCTACGACTGGACTAAAGCGTTTGTCCGACATGCAAAATATTTGGCCAAATATTTTGGGCATAAACAGTTGCCATCCTCTGACAACCAAAAGCGGCTTAAATGCCCACAAACAATGTAAATGTTCTTTATGCCTTTTAATTGCTTTAGTTTTGTGGTTACATTGTGGATCAGTTTTTGGCACATTCTCCTCAAATTAGTTCACACAAGTCTTGAGGTCAAAGTGGGCAGTCAGCAGCAAGTTACAAGTCATTTTGATTAGCCATTCAAATTGCGGTTTAGCTTTAAACTCTAACTAAGTTGGGGAGTGGCACATATTTTTTTAGAAACTAGTTATTTTTAGTATTTATATTATTAGTAGTTCGTGTGTCTAAGTATCAGATAAATAAATGTTCAACTCACTAAATATAATTTTTAAAATTTAGCAAATGCAGTAGTCCTACTAAACCTCTCTTAAAACTAATCATTGACTATCTCTTCACTGAAATCTTTTGAAATGCTGAATTAAACTACTAAATAAATAGTAAACACATAGTAAACACAGAGCTAAGTATAGCTCCATGTACACATAACTAAATTGATAGTGCAGACAACTCATAATGGAAAATTCGTGAGTCTTTGGAAGTCTGTTTGTATGCTTGTTAGTGTTTAGTATATATACAATGCTTAGTATTATACAATGCCTACCAAATCATATAAGTAAGCCTAATGATTGCTGCTTATCTTTGTCACATAACAGAAGCTGTCAAAGTAACAGTAAAATTACTTATCTACTACAAGACAACACTGTTATAAACTCTCCCTCCATCTATTCTTCTCTTTCTTCCTCTCATCCTCAGTAAACGAGTAGTTAATAATAAAACAGTAATATTTTGTCTTATCACATGATTATTGTTATTTTTCTCTTGCTTCGTCTACTCGAATCTCTTATCAGCGCAGCCTCAGACTTCTACAGTGGGCAAAGTCTCTACTGAAAGTGTTGAACTCATTAATTTCAGTTCATTTTCAAGCGATTGTGAAGCGGATGCATTTCTCCCAAAGCTGAGAATAATAAATAAACAAAAGTGCAATATTTAAACATAAACAAATAAACAAACAAAATTTTGTTTAATAAACAAACAAAATAAAATCTAAGTCAATGAAAAGCTGTGAGTGTAAAACAAGTGGAAAGAAATAAAGAAAACTGAGTTAATTTAGTCAGAAACTTTAGTTAATTTTTAATGTAGTTAATTTTTAGAGTACAAAATATACCCTCTAATTTAGAAGCAGTATTTGCTCGTCTAGTGACTTATTTATCTAGATTATTTGGCACTTCTGCTCATGTTGACAGCTCATAAATAGGTGAACCCTATCGTAGGCAAAACATCTCAAGTTTTTGTTTGCCCAAATTGGGCATCTTAGTGGGTGACAATGTGAGACATTTATGCGGCTATTTATTGGCAGATTTATCATGAGTGTGTGCGCGTGTGTGTGCGAGTGTTGTGTGCCTCAATGATTGGCTATCCAATTTGCATATAATTTATTTTCAATTGTTGTGACATTTTCTGCTTGCGCAAACATCTCGACACCCGACTTCGCACCGAGCCGCACTTCGGACAGGTTGCCATAGCCGTGGGAACATGTTGCAAGGTTGCCAGTTGCCTTTAGCCAGTTGAAGCATTTTGCCAGCTTGTTGCCTGTTGATTGTTTCTTGTCGCCAGCAACAAATCTCTGGCCAACTTTCACTCGATTGTCGTAATTAAGCCATCTTAAGGCAGAGTCAGTTTGAGTCTCAGTCTCAGAGAGTCAGAGTCTTAGCTCCAGCTTAGACTTGGCTTTTATCTGGCTACAGACAATGGGTTCATCTAGCTGCCATCTGTGGCAACTAGTTGGCTCTTTTGGCTGGCGCACCTTCAATTAATGACTTTGGCCAACTTCATTTTCTACAGCTACACACCGGGGTAAAAGTAGTTGTAAAAAGATTTGGCCTTTTTTTTTAGCGATCTCTTGTGGCAATTGCTACAGATTCTGGCTAAATGCCATTTTAGCCGAATTGCGGTAACGGACACGGACAAAACGAACCTTAACGTGCCAGCTTTCAGGTGCTAATGCCTGGCCAAGTTGTCACGCTAACTGTATCTGTTACCTGATTGTAATTCAGACCATAAAAACCGGTTCGCTCTTTCAATATAAAATCGCGATCTGTCTCTCTGTCTCGACCATATTTTCACGCCAGTCTGTTGCAGCTCGCTGGGTGAGTAGGGGCTCTGATAGGTTAAAACTGTATATAAATCATTTTATTTTCATTTTCATTCTCGTTTGTTTTATCAATTGGAGGTTGCCAAGTGTTCCAGTTTCATAAAATGTAATAACAGATTAATTTTCTTGGAATTTACTTTGAAAATTTGATTTAAATTTTAACTTTTGTAACCTATTTTAATACATATTTAAAGTCTATTTTAATTTTGTTTATTATTATTTTTGTCATCATTTAATTTGAAAGCAAGCTTATAGAATTTTTTGTTTGTTTTTAAAATTTGTTTGCAACCTTCTGACTCATTGTATCTCAAAATAATACTTTCACCACTTTCGTCGTGGAATCATTTGCATATCCACATCTTCATTTGAATGTTTTGCACACAAAGTTGTACAATTTGCATTTTTATAATTAATTGCGAGTGTTTAAAATACAAATTGTATTTAAAAACAGTCTTAAGCTGTTTATATTTAAACATAATTTAGTTGTTTGTTTATTTTTGTTGATTTAAATTGTATTCTGAATTCGAAACACTTTGAAAACGATCAAGTCTTCACTTGAAACAAACTTCAATAAATTTGTTTGTGATTTTATAAGTTAGCAAAATTATGCCATGAGCATTACACACAATTTTTTTCCTTTTCCAAATTTTTAATGTTTTATTTTTAACTTGTGTTATTTTTGCTTCTTTTAACTTTGAACTTTAACTACTTTTATAAGAAAACTCATGAGCACTGATTGGCTACAAAATGGGTGATCAATCAAAGAAACCGGAACCAGTGGAAAAGACTGCGGATCCAATCATATCACAGATTGGCGACCTCAAACGCTATCAGGTCTTCTTCTGCATGCTCGTATTCCTGAGTAAATTCGGAACTGGTTGGCATACCTTGGCCCACATCTTCTTGGCAGCACCCACAAAACACACGTGCAAGACGGAAAATGTCACCGATCCCTGCAGTGATTCGTGTGATGCCACGGAATTTGATACGAGCACTTTTCACTCGACAATTGTCACCGAATGGGACTTGGTGTGTGACAGAATGTTTCTATCCAGTTTGTCGCAGTCTTTTGTCATGATGGGCATTATGTTTGGCAGCATGTTCTTCGGCATGATATCGGATCGGTAAGATATATTTGCCATATAACTGTCGACCATATAAATATCCAACTCTATTTTAAAGCTACGGCCGTCGTCCTGCTTTCTTGGGCTGCTGTATGATGCAACTCGCTTGTGGCTTAATTGTCTGTGTTTCACCATGGTATTGGTTCTACGTGGTCTCTCGATTCCTGACAGCCTTTGCCACAGGAGGCACCATGTGCACTAGGTAAATACCCTGTTAAACTCGCTCACTCACTCGCCTCTTAACAATACTACTTCTCTACAGTTTTGTGCTGATTATGGAAATCATTGGACCCAAGAAGCGAGAACTTGTGGCAATTCTATATCAGATACCCTTTAATATTGGCCACGCCTCACTGGCTGTTTTCGCCTACTTTATACGCCAATGGAGATGGTTCCAATTCAGCATTACGATATTCTCAGCGGTATTCTTCATCTACTTCTGCCTAATTCCCGAGTCTCCCAGGTGGCTCTTCACGACGGGCAAAGTGGATCAATCCATAGAAATTCTGGAGAAGATTGCCAAACGGAATCGAGTACCAACGGAAACTATAAGACCAGAAATAGAGGCTGCCTATAAAGTATTGGCAGCCAAGGCGCCAGCAAAGAAGGGGACACTGATTGATTTGTTTAGAACGCCATATCTGAGATTGAAGACGATTTGCATGTGCATAGACTGGATTGTGGTGTGTATGGTGTACTATGGAACAGCTCAGTACATTTCCAAGCTGGGAGGTAATATATTTCTTAACAATTTGATTGCTGCTACGCTGGGTATTCCCGGTACTCTACTCTGTGTTGTGATGACCAAATATTTGGGACGACGAATCACGATGATGATCACCAATGGAATCAGTGGAGTTGCCCTACTACTGCTGGTATTCCTCATCTACTCGCATGAGACAGTTCAGGTCATCTGTGCCACTATAGGCCTCTTCGGAGCCTCCATCACGTTCCCCAATGTCTATCTCTGGGGTGGCGAAATTTTCCCCACTGTAGTCCGATCCAATGGCATGGGATTATGCTCGATGCTGGGACGTATAGGTGGACTCGTAGCTCCACTTATTTGTGATCTGGCCCACATTCAGCCCTGGATTACACCCCTGATATTTGGCATCGTGTCAGCCGTCGCCGTAGTTGCCACTATTTTCCTGCCTGAGACACGGGGAATGCCACTGCCAGAGACGTTGGAGGACGGTGAAACATTTGGTAAAAAACAGGCCTAATTGGGGAATATTTTAACCAATTTTGTAGTTACTTAAATAACCGGGAATCTCAAGCCTTTTAGCGCAAACTGTAATTGTGTTGAAATAAACTCTGATCGATCACAAGTTGTGGGTGTTTTTACTACAATCAATGTAAGCAAGCTTTCTAAACAGAGACCTGAGAGATACATACACTGTGTCTCAATGCTAGCCAAGTGACCTTCACTGAGCGGAATCAAACCTGCTGAATGTTCACTCAAGGTTAATGTCATTGTCAACTTTTGGTACGCCTCATTTATATGCAACACTCGCCGCAGTTTGTTGCAAGCATGGACCTAGTCTCCCTCTCACTCTTCTGCCCGTCAGGAGTCGTAGCCATCAACATCCTCGCGCTGCTGTAGCCGTCGGCACTTGGCGGCTTTCATCCTGCGCTGCTCAATCGCCACTCGAGCGCAGTCTGAGCCACGAATGGAGATTGAGTAGACTGAAGACGGTTGGGCTTGGTTGTTGGTGTGTTTTTAGCCTGGCCAGTCAATCAGTTGGTGGCAACCGCTAGACGTTGACCGCACTGTGGGGCAAGTTTTTAGCGTCATTGGCACTGGCAGCTTGTCATGTCAGACGTTCGAAAACTGTCAGAATTTGAGTTGCACTTGGAGCCAAGAGTTGCGAGTTGTTGGCTTTGAATTGGCGTTGAACACTGTTGGCTCATCATCAAACTGATTCCCATTCCCACTCCCATTCCTAGTTCCACTCCTAGTTTCAGTCGCATTTTTAATCAGCTGCGGTGTTTCTTGGTGATAATTACCGGACATTTTAGTTGCCTCTCATCGCTTCAGTTCCCGCTGTTCACTTTACTCCTGCTGTATAATTAATTACAAGTGCCGCATTCACGTTGTGCCTTGGCCATTATTTATTATGCTCACAGCCTGGTCCAGGTCCTGGATCTGAACCTGAACCTATGTCTGCGTCTACTCTGTGCTCCTAAACTCATCACGAACAGTTTGCTGACATTTTTCTGGCAGTCACAATGGGAACGGGCAACAAGAGAGCTTCTTTAAGTCAGTGCTGCCAGTTGAGCAAGTTTTTAAATGTAATTGGTAGCGAAATCTATGCTTTTAGCTATAAAACTAGCTTTATACTAAATTGGCTGTTCTTTAAACATTTGCCGCTAGATTTTGCGTGTTGTAAGCAACAGTATGTTTTATTGGCCTAAGTGTCCATGTGTAATATTTAAATTGCCAGCTATTTCATAAGCGATAAGAAATTCACACTAACATATAAGTTATTTGATATATAAATAGGTTTTATCTTGAGATATGTCTTTTCTTCAGCTTCACCTTTGACATGGAATATTTTAGGATTCTGTCGTTCGATCTGCGATTGTTATACCTTTTTGAATTCGGTAGAACTAGTGCCATCGATTGGCATTAAAATATTTGGAAATATTCCAAAATAATTTTTTGACATTTTTTTGAAAAGTTGTAAAGGGGGTACCCTTTCAACTTTAGGCAAAATTTTGAAAATTTTCAAAATGTATTTTTTTAATCATATTTTGATTAAGACTGATTATCTAGATTGTTTAGAGTACAAAATGGTAAAGGAATTTCACATATCTCATAATTTCTCGGAGTTGTGGATATTTAAAAATTGAAAAATTATGAATTTTATAATGGACCCCTGAATCCAGTCTCTCTGATCAAGAGAAGTAATTAAAAAAATGAAGAGATGAAACTATTCATAGCATTATACAGTATACACAAATGTTCCTTTTATTTTATTAAAAGGTATGACTTCAAAACTTAGTTTTATACTTAACTAAAAGCCTTTAAGTTAATATTATATAATAGTTATTTTTATCATTGATTTTATTTTTAGCGACAAGCAACAAACTAGTTGCATTGTTATTGTGTCAGTTTGAAAGTGGCAAGTCCTGGCAAGGCAATGTTAAAAAACCTGACACTTGGCCAAAGACGACAAAAGGCAAAAGCAGTTTGCCATTTTGCCAACATATGGCAAATTCGCCAGTGACTGCATGTCAGCAGCAACAACAATAACGAAACCCATTTAAGTTCAAAGCGCGACAACCGCCAGAGTCGGGACTCGGGAGTTGAAGCTGAAACTATGCAGAACTCAGGGCCTGCCAGTTTGAACCGATCATTATCTGAGCCGCATATCTATTTGCCGCTGGAACAGTGGGACAAGGGGCAAAAGACACTAGGGAGGGAAGCACGCTGTCTGTCAGTCGTGGGAGTCGAAATTGGCAACGTGGTGGCAACGCCAACGTGGGCGCATTAAACAGACAAATGTCAAAATGACGCGCTTTGTTGTTTATCATATTTACCGCAAGCCAAGAGGCAACTTGCAACATGGGGCAACTTACAACTTACCACGTGGCTCATCCAACTTGGCCAAATGCAATTAGTATTCAAATGTGGACGCGTCAACGAGCACAAAGCCAAAACGAGTCATCATCTCGCCCGGCTTCTTGGAGTTTCTTTCTTTCCTTCTCCTGGCCATGGCCAACACAAAAGTCTCTTTTGCCGACAGCCAAGTGGAGCACTGTCTGTGCTTAGTGGAGGGGGGCAAGTGGGCGGGGCACACACTCTGCTTACACGCTAAAAAATGTCTAGGCTTTTGTGCTTTAGAATTCGTCGTAATTTAGCGCACGCATTTTGCATTTTAAACGCGTCTTCTGATTAATTCCTCAGCTGGGCGCTACAAATTCGTTTTGACTAATTGTGAGGGGATTACCAAGGAGCACAGTGGACTTAAGTTGGGAAGGGGGGGATTCTGTGGAACTGCACACCTTATCGGCGGCAATTAAATGTGGCCAGTGAGTGTAGTCGGTCGGCCAGTCGAAACGATTTAATGTATGATTTCTTTCAAATCATTTAAACGTGACTTCACCTTATCAGCATGACACATGGACACTCACTACGAACGTGCGGCAAGATCTCAGATGATTCAATATGTTGCCCCACTGTCCACTGGCAGCATATTAAACAGTCTAAGCGGTACCTGAAAAATGGTATCATCGTGAGCATAACCATAAAAGAGTCAGCAATATGCGTTATAGACTCCATTAAAACGGTTCCGCTGCTCAATTGTTTACTACTTTGTCTCGCTACGACTCTCTCCCTTTATCTCTCTCGCTTCCAACCTATCCAGTTATGACAACTGCCAGCAATTAAAATCGACAATTGATACGAGTCGGTAAAAGAAATGCGATTTACATAAAAACGTGCTAAATAAATAAAAACGATTTGAACTGACGGACTCTCGTGACTCACAAATGGTTTACACGATGTTTAATATTATGATTTAATAAATATAAAATGATTTAATTTACGTATATATTTTAGCAGAAGAATTATGGGCAACAACAATTCCACAGTTCAATAAGAAAGATTTGTGAGCTTAGTTAAAAAACAGCACTTGATAGATGAGTGATAACATATTTCTATGGAATAGCAAGTCAATTTCCAAGGTTAATTTTAAGTATTTTTTATTAATATATAAGTTTCAACTAGAGAGAGATTTTTCATTCCTTCAAGCATTATAAAAAGATGTTCTGATCGACAGTTTACAGCTATTATCGTCTGATTCTTAGGATAACATAACATACTAAACAATATTATTATTTGAAGGCAACAGTCAGTTGTGTAAACTCAGCAGCTCACCAGCCACACTTTAGTAGAACGAACTATCTCAGGTAGTTTTTGCGCACTCCCTTTTCATTCATTCTCACCTCTCTCTCTCTCTCATCCCCTTTTGCTCCCTTTTATTTGGTTATTCATCTGCATTGTTTATATACACTTTTTCTAGTGCAACAGTTTCAACTCACATTTCTTTTTATTGCCAACTCGTTGCAAAATTTACGGAAACTAATTGCTGCAAATGCAGAAAGAGTGCCACAACAGCAACAACAACAACAGCAACAGGGGCAGAAAGAAGAAGAGCTTACCATATGAGAGATGCTGACCATTTTGGTTGGTCAAATATGACAATTGGCGGCATTATTAAAATGCTACGTGCGCTAAATCTACCGACATCAAGGGAAACTCATGATAACAAAAAGTTGAAGGGAGACAATTCCAAAACAGGTGAATGGAGTGCTGTATGTGACAGTTGCTGTTGTTGTTGGTACCATACCACCTCCCAAACGTAGATGGGTTGCCATGACAGTTGCTGATAGCGCACTCAATTTGCATTTTTGGTCGTGAAACCAAGAGAAACGAGCTAAAATCTTCCAGAGTTGTTAAAAGTGGGAGGTGGAAAAAAAGAATTCAACGGGTGGCAACAATTACTTTTTATAACTTTCTAGCTGGCACTTCAATCTCGGGCAGAGACTGGAATTAGTTTGCCGTAGCGCTGATTTGAGTTTAACTTGGCCGAGAGGGTTGCTCGGTGCTTTCGTCAGGTGGTAAGCAAACATTAACATAATATTATGAAGGGATTTTAATTAAAAAACCCATACCGTTTGTCCGGGCGCACTCAACAAAGTCGTTTCATATCGGACGTGTGTGCACTGCCCGAAATTGGGGACAACAAAATTAAAGTAAAACCATTAACAAATTTCAATTAATTCAGAAGACTGTAATATATTGAACTATGTAATTAAAATATTCGTCATAGTTTTTCACCTTAATAAACTTGGATTGTTTGCAGTGTACTTTAGGGTCCCTTGCAGTGTCGTAGGGCATTTAAGGCTACCATCCGGCACAGACAATTAAAAACCCTCTGCAGTTGTGCCATTTGCCGTTTTATAAGCACAGATTACAGCTTTACGTAACGCACAGGGGGAGTGGCATGAAGGCGTTGCCAGCACTAGACCCGTAACCAAAGCCGGAGACATTGCCGGAGCCGTAGACGGAGTCAGACACACAATGTCCGATAAGCGACCACAGACAGGAATCTGGCTGGGGTTGTGTGTGTGCGAGTGTGTTGTGATTTTATGTTGGCCATAGTCATTCGCTTGCTCCTCTCCGTGCTCCGTGCTCCAAGCTCCAAGTCTTCGTCACGCTTTGGCTCGTTGTCTGCTTGTCTACTTGTCTACTTTAATGACATTGCATTGCACTTATTTCTTTTTGACTTTTTATACACATATTGTAGTTGAATGTCGCTTCACCTAGGGCTAGAAGGAGATAGCAGTAGAGAGAGCGAGACACTTGATAGCCAGCTGTAAAAGCTGATGATAGCTTAATTTTAGAGTTTTTAAATCGTTTTTGCATTTTCGATGTATGCTTTCGCACGTAACAATGTGATTTGGGCACAAAATCAGTTGCGAATTTGCATGGCTGAGTGCCCAAAATGAAGTCATTGCCGGAAAGAGTAGAAAACAGCTAAAAAGAGAGAGAAACAGCTGCTAAATATGCAGCACACGGACAGCAGGTGATCATGACTTCGCTGTGTCATCAGATTTCTGTTTAAGAGCAGGTTACTCAGCTCCGTAAAAGTAATAAATATCTAAAGAAAATGCAGAAAAAGTAATAGAAACTAAATTTAAATAATTGGTCTAAGTGTAGCCAAAGGAAAATAAATAAACTAAATTTGGGAAATATAGGAAATGTGTAAAAATTATGACAAAACTCACAAATTATGCAAATGGAAATAGAGAATTGCGCAAAACTCCTCCAATAAATAAAGTCGAGTGAAATTGCGTAATAATACAAATAGATATGGAAGTAAACGTGTCTGTAATGTGGCATAGTTATAGCCACATTTGCAGCGGTTCGTATAATTTGATACTTCATCAATTTGAAACCTTTTAATATGATAATGAAATGTACGGAAAACTCTTAGACAGATTGAAGAACCCTTTTCGGGATGTTGGAAAAGGAATACGCATAAAAAGCACGAAATTGAAACCGTTTATGGAAATGGGAAAATTACGCGCGAGACAATCGGACAACAGCATAATAACAATAATAACCAAATTACCATATACATATATGCATACATATATTTCGTGTATATAAAAGTTTTTAAAGGATATGTAAGGAATATGAGGGCGACATCGTAAAAGGAATCTGAGCAAATGGTCCGAGGCGACAAACTGGTCGACAAATGAGCGAGGAAGTGCATAAGCGGCAACAGTAACAACAACAACAACAACCGGAAACGGAAATATTTCCCAATTGGCGCGAGCGACGAGCACTGGGCGTTGTGAGGAAGGCGTGGCAGTTAACGCATTTACAAGCCTCAGCGACGACAATGAAATATCACCAAGATTATCTGCTGGCCAGACAGACAACGGCAGGGAAGGGGGAAACGGGTGGGAAAGCTCTCCCAAAAGGGACAAGCATTCACTTTGCATAATAAGCTGGATTATGGAACAGTCTCAACGATGTTGACAATTGATTGCTTCACTCTGCGGAGGGTGGTGAAAGGGGCCGAGTGGCAGCTATATCAAATGGTATGGAAAGATATTTGGCGGGATTTCATTAAGCAGTCAGTAAGTGAATAAAAGTTCACTTGAGATGTGATTTCAAGATGAGTTGTCATGCAACTTTATCATTAGCACAGACACCAAGCAAAAGGAAAATACTTTGAAGACAGAGACAGAAACAAAGCGAAGAAAAGCGTGAAAATCTCTGGCAAATATGAAATATTTGCTGACGTCTGGCTCTAATGTTTTTTATGTCAGAAATCACTTAGAGTTTTCTCGGTCAGCGGAAGTGGCCATAAAATGGCCATGCCGCCATTTTTATGCCCATAAATTCGGCTGTGAAATTGAAACTTAAAATGCGTAAAGTATTCGCCCCATGCACCAAACACCACACACCAAATAGAAGCAGGAACAGAAACAGTAGCAGAAGCAGAAGCAGAAGCCTCGCGGCAGCAGTTTCAATTTTTATGCACATTTTATATGCCTACTGTAAATTGTTGTCCAGAGCCACGCCCCCACACTCCCTACCAGCAGTTCGGGAGATTCGGAAGTTCAAAGGCCAAAGGCGCACAAATGTTGCGGCATTTTCTTTGCCCACTTTGTCTATGGACGCTGTCGAAATTCCACGTTCGCAATCGTCATAAATCTTATGGCCACATCTTGAATTTATGTGACCACCACACCCCCACCTCCAGTGCATCTCCCTCCCTCTCTCTTCTCTGCCCTGCTGTGACTCTGTTTTGTGGCTTAGATTACTTAGTTCGTGGCTCTTCGATTGCTTTGAGGCAGCTGGCGATTTCATATTGATTTTCTCTTGGCCATTTATTGAATTTGTTTGCTGGCCCGCAAAGTTTTTTAATCAAAACAAAATAGTTGGCTTTAAGTGTTTTAGCCAAATGTTCTAAACAGCTTTGGCCACAATTTAAAGCGTTTTAATACTTAACACAGCTCAAATATTTACAACTTAAACAGCGACTTGTGTTGTAGCTGCTGGTATGCCAGCAATTCGAGCATTTCCCCCTCTTAACCGTACTTTATGCAACCCCTTTTTGGTTAAGGGTCGTTTTCATTACTTGGCTAGCAAAGTATCTGACCAGCATGGCGATTGGGGCTAAGACAATCAAAGGTGAGCTTGCAACACCAATGTGCGGCTGCTCCTTGGATTTCTTTTATTTTCCACTTGGCTGCCACACGAATCACGTGGTCAGGAGACTCACTCCAAGTAGTAAATGCACTGAAGAAAACTTACACCTCATTTAGAAGACTTTTGTGTGCTTTGTAGCATTTTAAATTTATAATTTAGTTGAACAGTTTTGGAGTTTAATTTATATTTATTCACAAGGAAATATTTTAGGAAGGCAAACTTTGTTTTTCTTAGTGTACCCGCATTTCTAGTCACTTGAAGGACGCGCAACGCGTTCAACAGACAACAGAGAGACGAGCAGCTGCATCCTTTGGATAGCCAAACCCAAAGCCAAAGCCAAAAGGCAACGCCATTGCCATTGCCATTGCCGCCGCCATGAAAATTGGCGTCTGCCAAACATAAATAAAAAAAGGTAGACAAATCCGGAATAAATAACAGCGTTGTCTAGAGTCCTGTGCCTGCCCCGCTACCCACTCACCACTCAACCCACTCCCTTCCTCGCTTTGTCTACATTTGCTGGAGAGCAGGCGTCGCGTTGTCTTGACTTGCTTTGGAGGCTGGTCGAGTCGTTTGCCACGTCAGCGTTATGGCAACCAGGTAAGCCCGCACCTGATATGCCCACACTTGAGCTGACACTCAGACCCAGACTCTCTCTGTAGCTGCACGTTGCGTATACGCTCAGTTGCACCGCAAAATGAGCGAAAATCGCGTCGTCTATTTGCCATGGCAATGCCATTCGTATCTTTTGTAGCTGACTTTTAATAAAATATAGCCATTTAATTGGTAGGGCGAACGCAGTGCGCTTAAAGCAAGGAAGTTGCATTTTAAAATGTTACAGAAATTACACAAGTTAAGTATAGCTGTGTAATTATAGCAATGTAAAGATATAAATCACATTCCATTAATTAATCAAGTTTTTGGAATATACAAAGCAGAGAGCAATCGAATGATGCAAAACAAATGAGAGCTCGAAAGTTTATTGAGAGCAATAACCAGAGATAAGCGCAGGCAGTACTAGGGTAATATATAAAAAATATAGCTTAAATGCTCAAGTACTGATAATGGACTCAATTTGAGCTCAGATTTCAAAATCATTTTATTTATTTATTTGGTTTGCAGTCTTGATTTTAATTCCGTGTCAGCAAGACGAGTGATACAAGCAAAAATTAAACAAATTCATTAAAAAACTATTTTTTAATAATGAACTTAAATCTTGCGCTCGCTATAATCGTTTTAACTTTAAGCGTGCAAAATTCTTTAGCTCAAAATGGGCGCGAATTTGATGAAATCAAAAGTCTCGTGTCGCGTTACGAAGAAGCGGGTAAAATGTACGAACAAACGATTAACTCTTATAAAACAATTGTCAAAATACTACAAAATAATGTAAATCAATTACAACAAAATGTGAGTGATTATGAGAGTAAACAAAACGAGAAAACTAAACTGACTGCCGACTACGACTTGCAAATAAAATTAATGACTGAGCACTTGGACTGTATGAACAAGTCTTTGATTGAGACACAAATTAAACTAAACACACGTGAATATACAATTTCCAATTTAGAAAAACAATTAAGAAGAAATCAATCGGCACTAGCAGCAAAAAACAATGAAACCCAATTGCTAACTAACAAAATAAGTGAATATAGTTCTGCTTTAGAGGAAAAGAACGAACAGTTACAAATTTTGTCCTACTCAAACGATGCGCAAAAAACCCAAATTCGCGAATTTGAAACCAAATTAAATGCCTGTGATGCCAAAGTGCAAGAAAGCGATCAGAAAATAGCTACTCTGACGACCCAGATGACCTCGAGTGCTGATAAATTAAGGGAGCTTAATGAAATGATTGCCTCGTATGCCACTTGTTGCAATGCCCACAGTTGTGGGGCATTTGGTGTCTCCACCAATATTCAGACCATACACGTTCAAGGAGTTGGAGCCTTCAAGGTGCTATGCAACGGACAACTCTTTGGTCCTGGCTGGACTGTCATACAGCGTCGCTTAAATGGCAGTGTGAATTTCTATCGCAACTGGAAGGAGTATAAAACTGGATTCGGTGATCTGACGGGTGAATTTTTCATCGGCTTGGAGAAACTGCATCACATGACACAAGCGGAACCACAGGAGTTGTTTATACACTTGGAGGACTTTGAGGGGAATGTGAGATACATAAAATATGACAACTTTGAAGTGGGCAGCGAAGAGGAGTTCTATGCACTCAAGTCTCTGGGCAACTCTAAGGGAAATGTCAGCGATAGCATGATTAATAATGTTGGCCAAAAGTTTAGTACTTTTGATCGGGATAATGACGGGGGATTACTGCATTGTGCAATGCAGCTAAGCGGCGGTTGGTGGTACAACCAATGTGGCCTAACGTGAGTTGATTTAAGTTCTATCTTTTAGTAAAACAAAGCTTAAAGTCCATACTTTTATTCGCAGCAATTTGAATGGCGTTTACCAGATAGCAGACACTGAGTATGACGACTTTGGCAAGGGCATCTTTTGGGATGACGATTGGCATGATTTTAAGTACTCTCTAAAAACTGTACAACTAATGATTCGTGATAAAAGTATAGCAAAAAGATAAATTCTTTCAAATTGTTCACTTTTATAAGCTATTAAAGTCTCAAAGTTGATTTCTCCGAATAATCAGTTTAATTTCTTAAAGTGTAAACAGTGTGACAACAAGAAACTGTCTGAGCTGATAAGAATTAAATCAAATGCTCGCAGATTAATTTAAATTCTAGGAAAAACCGTTTAATTCAGTTGAGTTTTTATACGTTCTATAAGCAAATAAATCACCGGATTCCCAGTAAATTATAATATTTATGAGCCCAGAAATAGATTTGCATCGTAGTCTGTGTTCAGTTTTCAATTTCAATTAACAAATATCTGGCCGCTGTCAGGTAAGTGCATAGCTCGTTTGCCGTCACTAATTAATTCAGAAACTGGGTGCAAAGATTCACACCAGTTGGCCAGCAGAGGAGGGGGAAAGGAAGGGAAATGGGGACATCGTCGATGCCTAAATGGCTGCAATCAATTAACAGGCAACAAAGTCAACCATGGCCATATCGATGTCCATGTCAGTAGCTGTGATAGCAACACCGCAGCATTCCCATTTAGTGTCCTGTGCCAGATCAAATTAATGAACAACGCGCCGATCGAAGTAAATACGACTGAGAGTGGCAAATGGCATTAAGGCGGCTAAATCACAGGAGGACGAGAGGCAGTTGTGATTGGAGGAGGAAGAAAAGGAAGGTGAAACGCAGGTTAGAAGGGGGATTGGGTAATTGTGGTGGCCTCATATTTGCATATTCATGTGTCAAGTGCACTGAAAACAAGGAACTGAAGGCTAGTAACAAAACAAAGCTGCACTGATTTCTTTAGCTCAGCAGCAGGATCAGCTACACTGTGAAAAATTGGGTCTAGAAAATAATGAACTTAAAATATGCAAAGAATGAAAGGTTTCTTAAGAGCTAAGATACCAACAGCTATATTTTTTTCAGTGTATTCCGTCTGCAAAGTTAGTACAGCAATTGCTTCCGCCTAACTGACCAATGATATTTGTTTGCAAATGTTTGTTGCTTTGCTTTAATTAGTTGTTTAGTTTGTCAAGCTAAGTGAGTGTCTCTAAAACAAAATAGAAAGAGAGAAATAGTAGAGAACAAGAGAAAGCGAGAGAGAATTTCATCTAATGGAAGTAAAGTTTGAGAAAATGCGTTTGCTTGTTAATGGACGGTACGCAGCTCATTAGACATTCTCTTTTCCATGCTAATATGCATGCACTCAATGTGCAAATAGTTTGAGAGCTGAACTAGAGACTGCGACTAAGGACAACTACAACTACAACAACCACTATGACTATAACTAGCAAACAGTGTACACTGTACAGGCTGAAAAGCCCCAGGAGTTTGTCTAACGACATTAACAGGGGAAGTGGAAGGGGATGGGGAGAGGTGAAAGGATTGAACCTTGTCAAATACAGGCAGCGCTGCTTCTTCTGGCTTTTTGCAGCATTTGGCCAGAAGCTAAAGATACTTTCCACATTGCTTAAGGCTTTTAATTTGCTTTCAGATTATGCTCTTAAATTCTGGATTATGAAAATGAACACTTAGTGTCGTAAATACTTAAAGATGTGTAGGCCAAGACTGCTCGACTGGGGAGTGCCCTGTTAAAGATTAAATGGAGTATGCTAAACATTTAAAATTCTGTTAATATACTATAAATAGTATTGATTATTTTGTAGTCAAAGTTAAGGCAAAACAAAGTACAACAAAATGTCTTTAAGGATATTTATAATTTTATTAGTTGAGACAAATTGGCGCAGGGAAAAGGGGCAGGAAACTTTTGTCTTTGTCATAAAACAAAAAGGATGAAACCGAGAAATACTCGATGCCATGACAACGAAATTAATAAAAACACAAAATAACAAAAACAAGTGCAACAAACATTGTCACATGCACGAAAAAGGATCTCGCAATTTAACGCTTGAATGTATAAACAGCCGTCGACATATGCTGCTCTAACTGTGTGTGTAACTGTAAGTGTGTGTGAGTGCCTAAGTGTGCGTGTGTGCCTGTGTGCGTGTGTGGGTGTGTGGAACTGCCAACGCTGCGTATATGAAAGTTTTTAATAATACTTGGGTAAAATACCAAAGGAAAAACTTTTATTAATAAAGTTTCTTTCTTTCTTTCTTTCCTACTGGCGCTAAGAGCGTTTCCAGCTCCAACCCTGCCGCTATCTCTGTCCAACTGGTGCCATCTCTTTCTGTGAGTGCCTTGAGGATTCCTTCTTTTTGCTGCG
Source organism: Drosophila dunni (assembly GCA_018152125.1). Lineage (NCBI taxonomy): Eukaryota > Metazoa > Arthropoda > Insecta > Diptera > Drosophilidae > Drosophila > Drosophila dunni. The sequence goes on along the minus strand of JAECXC010000339.1, from coordinate 15,469,978 downwards.
GCAGCTACTAAGGTTTAATTACAGCCGGAATGCAAAAAAATAGGAGGAAGAAACCAGCATATAGCCAGTCAGCCAACAGCGACATGAACTAAGTAGTGGCAATACTTTTTAGCACATACGCATGCAAAGAAACGCATCAAGAAGTTTTAGGTTTACACGGAAAGGCTATTCACGTTTACTTGCTCTACAAAATTTTGTAAGGCCTCCAAAGGTTTTTTGGAGGAATGGAAAATTTATTATGGTATTTTAAGTAACTTTTTTTTTAAAGTTCATATAGCAAACTGATAGAAAGATTGGTTTACTTAAATAATTTATATTTTTAACTATTCATTTTAGATCCTAAAACTGACGCAAAAACGCTTTTAGTGCGACACACGCACACATTGAAGGACACTTGTCGCTTCGGCTACAATTGCAAGTTGCAACATGTCCGGAGTTTTGTGCCCTTCGGCGGCAATATTAAAATTTAAGCTGAGATGCCATCGAGCGAATGTGGCGAATGAAAGGGCCGGAAATAGTTTTTCTCTAGCTTTGTATGGAATTCTGTCTTGCACACCCGTTAGTTCTTCAGTACAAGTGTAGTGTAATGTGTGTGAGGAACACAGGAGTTCGCGGTGTCTCAATTGTAAAAGAAGAAATATTTTTAGTCCAGGAAGCATTAGAATGCCATAAACTTCAAGCACAACAAGTTTTCTGCTCTAGCCTTCGACTGACGGGTGTTTCGTAGTCGAGTGCCTAAAATATTCACTGTAATTTTTTGTTCATTCGTTTTTGTGTTTTTGATTTTGTCGTATTTGTCTGCTGATAGAAAAGCAGCGCCGTCGGCAGCGCCGCAACTTCTCTCCAAATACTTTTAATTAAAATTTCAAATTATTTTCGCCGAAGAGATTGGCAACGAGACAGAGAGAGAGGTGTGGGGGGAGAGATAGGGCAGAGGAGACAAAGATGAGCACAAGTACAGTTAGCAAGTGCAATGGCGCACAAGATGGCGGACAGCGGAAGTGCTCGCAAAATGCGAAAATGCGAATTTGCAAAACGCTGAAATATTCAAAGCGCATTTTCAATTTAAAAGTTTTTACGCCCAAGCATATTTATTTATTTTATTTCACAATTTTTGTTTTGCGCTCATCATTGAGCCACGAACAAGGTGGAGGCAGGGCCTGGTATAGGGACGGTTGGAACGGGTGTTGTAAGGGGTTTTTGCGGGGGTCTTTGACCAAAACTTTGACTCGAAGTAGGCAATGTCATTCAAGTGGGCCACGAGAGGCAAATAATTTGCAAACACAACAACAACAACAACAACAACAGCAATGGCAACTTTAATGCAATTTCGCTTTAGCAGATTTCATTTGTGTGACAAATGGGGGGCGTGGCCATGCAAATCGCAAATAAAAAGAACTCATTAAAAGTTTATGCCACAAACTTTGGCACCCACTGTACTGCTGCTCCTCCAACTCCGCATACCCCCCGCTTTACTTTATCGCTCCACTGCCACGCCCCTGATCCGCATCTTTTCGCCCTGTAACTGCAACTTGTTTTTGCCTCTTTCCTGGCCTCTGTCCGAGCAGCCTCTGATTGCATTTGTTTCATTCTCTATGGTCGTAACTCCACTGTACTTGTACTCCATTCAGGCCTTTGTTTTTTTATACTCTTTTTGCTGTTTTGCAATAGTTTTAAAAGCGACTCGGCGTTAGTTTATGATACAACTATCAATTGCCAGCGTCCTAGTTGCCAACCCCCAGCGAAAACTTGCTTCGAAATTTATTTCTATGCAAAGTAATTTCCAAAAAGGAGTTTCAAAAACTGCGATTAAATGCAGACGAGTGCATTCAATAAATAAAATTCCCACAAAACTTTTAGGCAGCTTTTCTAAATATTTATGGTATTAAAACTAAGTGTTGAACAAGTAAATTTTGATCAGAGATATCTTTATTATTATTTTGTGTTAGAAATTGGAATATATTTTTAATTTGACCTTATGATTATTTATTATACTATAAATTTGCTTTTGTTCAAAAATATTGCTTAGATAGCTTAATCAAGCCCAGTTGCTTGCAATGTCTATCAAAACTCCCTTTTAAATATTTTTTATATGTCGCCAGAGACTGAGGCACGTGCTTCAGCACCCCACCTGCCCCACTTGCCACACTGCCTCTATTTGCGACACGTTCACATCAAGTTCAAAAAGTCAATTCGAATTAAACAACGCATTTGATTGCCATAAAAACGGGCAAACGCCCATATTTATGGCCCAGTCTCAACTCCAGTTGGCCAACTTGCAAAGCTCAGCAAATGCAGTTGTCCAGTGTCCAGTGTCCAGTGTCCGTTGTCCGTTGTCTCCTGTCTCTTGTCCGTTGCACGTTTCGTGTCACAGCTTTGCCCCAGAGTCAAACGTGGACACACCCCAAAAAGTGCAAAAGCAAATAAATAAAATTGAAATAATTATTAACTAAAAGCAAAATAGAAAAACCAAAAAAAAATGCATAGCAAAAAAGAATGAAAAACATTTGGAAAATTAGTCAAGACGGGCCTTGAAAAAGCTTTTGAAAAATTAAATAAAAAATCAGAAAAAAAAGAGATTGAAATAGGCGGCATTTCAATTAGCTGTCTGATGTTTGTCCGGCAATTAGGTGTGTTAGACTTGGCTAAAATGATTCTAATCGTTCTGTGTTCTGACAACGATTTCGTTTTTCGCATTTTGAGCACATTTTGTTGTCATGTTGTCGTCGGTGACATTAGCGAGTGCCGCCTGTACAGCCAGAGCGTGAAGCATGCAGCATTTGTTTGATTTGAAATCAGAGATACGACAATTTTAATTAAGCTTAGTTTAAGGCGGGCTTTAAAGTGATAGTGCATGGAAAACAAAGTTATATAATTTATATTTGATTTATTTTGTAGATAGAAGTGAAATATTCATAAATATAATAACTTATTAATTCGTTTTTTCATAAGCCATCTTAGCTAACAGTTGATACATTTGAACTCAAACTACTTTTTATCATATTTATAGTGTAGATTGTAAGCTGAGTTCAGTTGACTGCTCACAGTACTTTTTGTTGCTCTTTTGGTTCTCTTTTTATGCTGTTCTATTGTTTATCTGAAATTGCAAATCGAATGCGATGCATTCATTGTGAGAAGGGCTGGCCATGCCCCCTTTAACCCCCCTGTAGCCCCTTTAACCCACATGCCCCGGTATGCATTCTGTGTGGCTGTGTGAAAAGGTCAAAGCATTCGATTAACTTTAATTTGCGCGACTCTCGAGTTTCTACGTGTGTGTGTGTGTGAGTGTGTGTGTGTTAGCGGTCCATTGTTTGCTGCAGTTGATTTAGTTAACAGAACCGTTGATGTGTTGCCAGAGTCACCGCCATACACTAGCAAAAACCAGTTTCTAAACACAAGAATTGCGCCTTAGGAAACTTGTCACTTAAATTTAGAGCAGATTTAGCGAGAAAAAGCTAAATAAAAAATATATTATAAATTTTATATGATAAATCTGAGTTTTTAGCACAAATTTCCAGCCAATAATTTCTTGAGTGTACTTTTCGTAGTTACCATAACTCAGGAGTGCCGCTGCAAGGCTGCGTGAAAGCCAAACCTACCGCTGTTGGCCAGAAACCAAAACAGCGCATCTTTTGGGCCAAATACATACAAGACTTACAATGACCTGACCACGGTTTGTGTGGCCGTGTCAGAGTTCAGGACAACACACTGTGAGTGGCAAATAAAATAAAACACGCTGCTTTCGGACCATGTTAACAAAATGCTAATTACTGTTAGTCAAGGCACGCGTCGGCCGACTCGAAACTTGGCCAAAATGTCACTGGCAGCAACGGTGAACGGCAGACATAATTGTTAGCCAAATTTGGAGTTGCCAGCGACGGGTTTTTCTAAGCTCGAAGTTGAAGTCGGAGTTGAAGTCGAAGTGCAGTGCAGACACCGCTCATAAAACATATATAATTGATATTGAAAGGCTGTAATCGAATGCGGTTTCAAGCTGCCAGACAGTCAGTCAGTTAGTCAGTAAGTCAGTTCGTCAGTTAGTCTAGTGGTTTGGCAGTTAGTCAGTTAGACGCTTAGACGGTCTATGTCAGTTAGTTGAAATTAATTTACACACTCAAGCAAAATAATTTACAGTCTCACCCGACACTGCAAAGCCAATCACTTGGCTCTAGGCCCTGTCACCCGCCCACCACCCACTGCTCCCCCACAACTTTGTTGCGGCTCAGACAGCGCGACGTGGGCAGGTTTTATAGCTGCAGATACTTTTTTTTTGTGTTTTTTGCTATGCATCTCAGCCACGTGACATATCACGAAATTCTGTTAACAGCATTTGTTATGGCCCAAAACGACCGAAATGGCTAAAAAGACTAAGACCACAGAACACCGCCCCAACTGGTAGCTGTCAATTAGTTGTAGCTACATCCACTGCCAGCTTTTGGTCTTCCTCTTCCTCCTTGGCTTTGGCCAAAAGCAATTGACAAAGTTCTCTGCAAACAGTGTCATTAGCCAACTTGAGCTGGTAGATGTTGTAAAGTTTAAATTATTTAATCATCATAATATTAATTGAAATTAATGTACGCGTTGTAAATAATAATTTAATATTTTTAGACAGGAATAAAACTGTTTTTGTTTCGGAGATAACTATAAAATAAATGAAACTCTTGTTTATTACCTTTTAAGCTAAGTTTTCTTAAAACTTTTTGGCATTGAGTCATAAAACTGCTTGAATTAGCTAAGCCTTGATTATCTAAAGTGTTTCCATTCAATAATTAATAATAAATAAGTGGAACTTTAGCAGAGTCATAAAGAATTGCTGCCATTCTGCGATAGAGCCGCTTCCCTGCGATTACACTTGTTACCACAAACACTGGAAGTCTGGCAATACGTAAAGTTGCTGATTGCAGTCAGACTGCAGCGTGGCAGTGTTGTCCTTTTAGCTTGTGTTTGGCAGTTCTAGTTCGCAGTTTCAGCCTGCCAATTTCTTAGGTATTTTACTTTAAATTAAAGCTAGTTTTGGCTTAGAAATTCAGGCAGCACTCTGCAACTTTGCAACGTTGCATTGCATTGCATCCACAAATCTTGTTGGCTAAAAGACCGCCCGCAAAATGCAAATATCTACGCAACATGCAACTAGGTTGGCAGCAGGGAGCTTGTGGCATGCAGCAGGCAGCATGCGGCATGAAAGTGGAGGCTGCGTCGGCGACATTCATTCCTCATTTGATCTTTATCGCCTAGCAACATGCAACATGCAACGGAACGGCGTTGCATCTGCGCTGCTCCCATTGACTGTCGACTGATTGTAATCAAGATTGGCTTTTGCATGAGCCCGCCCGACTGAAAAGCGATTTGTGCCATGGAAAACTGTTTCGCTGCGTTTCGATTATGTGTATTGGTGTGTATGTGTGTGTGTGAGAGTGTGTGCGACATTTCAAGGTTTTGTTTCTGGCCGTTGGAGGCCCGGGGGCACAAACCGATACCGCAGTTTGCAGAATTTGCAATTTGTGAGCTTTTAATTTTCCGCTCGCTCCACTCATTAGTGTGTCATGTTCCAGCTGGCCAGTTGGAGCTACACAACGAAACTCTATCGGTTTCAGGGACAAATCAGCCGTTGATAAGGTCAACTAATAATATCCAACTTTTAGAAGTAATTCAAACTCTTAAAAGCGGTAAAAACGGATTCAAATGGAGTAAGTTGCCGGAAGTTTAAGCAGAAATGATTAGAAAAGAGATAAGAAATCTTAGACTTTTTAATAACAAGAGCAGATAACAGTTTTAGTTTCATGAAGAGAAATAAAATATTTAAGAATATTTTTAAACTTCTGCTTTGAACTTATAGATTTAATATTCGTTGGCAAACACCAGCACGACAGGCAAATAAATATTATTATTTATGATATGCAACTAAAAACTGTAGTCAGTGTGGAAATATGCAGATTTGAAATGGACAGGTGAACCAAGTGTCAATTTGCTGTATTTGGAAGTGTGGTTATTGGACTTCTTCTGCTTCTACTTCTACTCTTCTTATTATTCTTGGGGTCTCCGAGAAGTATTCAAAGCTGACTTTTCGACTAGACAATATGACAATGGATGGGTGTAAATCATGTTTGCATTGCTGCTGTCTAGCTGTCTGCCTCTGACTTGACTTGACTTGACTTGTGGTCAATGGTTTGCACATAATGTCTATCCCAACAACAAGAAGAACAACAACAGCAATTGCTGCTAAGGAGAATTTGCAAACAATGACATTATGCTGACGTTTATTAATCGCATTTACAGAATTAATGTCGTGACATTTTCGGTTTAATGTACTTGTAATAAATAAATGCGGCGTTTAGTAAGAAAAAAAAAAAACAAAATGGAAAAAAATAATCAATAGACAGTAGACAGTGGTACAAAAGTAGTTGTTGTACTGCTGTTATGCTTGTTGTTGGTCAACGTATTTCAGTGGTAACAAAATCAAATTGTGTAATGCTACTTTGCATATAACAAATGAGCACAGATATAACATGGCTTGTTATACCCTAAAAGAGATATGGTAGCTACAAAATTTTAGGCAGTTAACAGGGCTTTAAAAGGAGTTTAGGTGGTGTAGGAAGTTAGTGTATTAATTATGATTTAAAATAGCTTGTTTACCCTAGTAATTTATATATAGTTTTTATACTTAAGGGCAGTAAACTATAGAGTTAACTGGTAGTAATAAACATAATAAATATTCTTTGGTTAGAGCATTCAGTATACACCAAAGTCGTTTCCAACTATTATTCTTGCTTAACTTTTGAGCTGCAAATTTAATGCAGTAAATATTTGCATAACTTGACAATTTATTTCAAATGTCAATCCAATTTCAAATTTGAGCACAAGTTAATGCTTGAAGGTAATTGGTAAATAAAAGTATTAAAATAAATTTATTTAACCAAAAAAACTACAATAAAGCAGTTGTTTGAAAAAAATATTATGAAATAATGCTTTTAAATTTAAATAAAATATTGCCTGTAGTTCCCTAAAAACTTTGTATGAAAAGTTTAACTAAAACCGCCAAGTAATTGGCTCTTTGATACTGTAATGAACTCAAGCACACTTTGTTGCACTAAACACACAGCTTGCAACTCATTTGGTGGAGTACTTAAATAGTTTTGTGATAGATTTCCCCTCCCCTCCTCCCCTCCTCCCCTCCTCCCCTCCTCCACTCCCACCCCCCTCTCCCAGCTAACTCATTTACCTGGCAACTTGGCATTTTCCATTAGTTTTAAGAGCTTTGCGGATATTGTCTTATATCGATTACGGCGTTTAACCGCAGCTATTAAATGGCAATCAACCACTTGATGAGCTGTCAAAACGCCGCTTGACATTACGAGTAACCCTCGTTTGCCATTAAATGGGTGTGTTCTCACTCAGTGCTTCACGGTACAGACCAATCCCCAAACCTCAAGCCCAATCCTCAATCCAAGCAAATTCCATTCCATATTCCAACTGATTTTCAGCGTTTAAAGCTAGTTTCGATCGTAAATTCACTTTCGCCAGCAATAACAACAATAACAGCAAGGAAAACAACAACAAATTTGCAGATTGAGTAAAATATGTAAAATTGTTCAAATGGCCAGCAACTTTGTGCCATTTTCAGTTCTCATAAAGCCAAAAAAAAATCTGGAAAAATGATGCCAATGGAGTAGACTCAGCTAGAAGTTACCAAGTAACTAGATAACTACCAAATCTTTCGCTTGAACCTATGTGATATGGTAACAGCTAATTATTTAAATGGTATTTCATATTATAAGAGCATATTTTTTAGCCCTTATCAGCCCATTATACCCTGCCTACTGGGTCTACAAATAAAAATATAAAAAGCGGAGAAAATATGAAAACTTTTCATAGTTTTCATTTGTTTTATGCTGCTGGCAAAGTTCACAATGTACTCAAGGTTAAGCCAGGGACGGGGAATACAGGGCATAAATGTGAGTGAATGAAGAAAAGGGCAAGAGGGCGGTGTTGGTGGGTGGAAAGAGAGCGGGGAGACTCAGACTACTGTCTGTGGCCGTTGAGGCAGCCACAAATGCTCATCATTAATGCAAATTCATTGTTGCAGCTGTTGGAAGAGCAGTGGGAGAAAGAGAGAGAGGGCAGACAGAGAGAGAGAAAGAGATAGATAGAGACAACCGCGTGCATTAAAACAATTCATGTTGCATTTTTGATATGCTGACAACAACGGCAGCAAGAACAACAATCGACAACTTTCCACACACCCAGCCACACACACACCCAACTCACACATACACATTTATGCATACTTAACACACAGAAAAAAGGGACATAAAAAAGCACAGTTTTGCTGTAAAATTAATGACGAGTGCTCACAAAATGTAGGCCAGGCCCAGGCCGCATTTAAGCCAAGTTGGCAGTGGAAGGAATGGGGAAGAACAGCGCAACTTTATGAGCTTCTCTCGCTGGCATTTTGCTTAATTGAAAAAAGGCTCGCAATGGGTATGGAAGGTGCCTTAAAAGGATCCTCAGTCCCTATACCAAAAATGCAGTTCATAAAGCTGACAGAGAAAACTGCGGCTAAAACTCAGGCTCAGGCTGAGGCTCTGACTCTAGCTGTAGCAACAGCCTATAAAAGCACATGACCAAAGCGAGTTTTGGCCAAAATAGACCGACAAGCAAGAGGCAGCAAACAGCACCAAACAACAGCAACAACAACACACATCAGTTAACAACAACAAACAACGAATGGCGAAAAATTATCAACTCAGATTATGTCGAGATTAATTACATACGTTGAGCGCCATTGTCTTGTCAATAAATTGTCGTCGTTGCTGTTGTTGTTGTTGTCGTCTCTTTTGCTGTTGTTGTTGTTGTTGCTGTTGTTGTCGTGTGTTGCGCAGATAAGAGTGAAAGAAAAAGCCAAACGATGTGCAACTTTTTAATGGTAATGGGAACCTACCGAAATGTTAACTGACTTTTTTTTTTGGCTTTTTGTTTAGCTGATGCTGTCAAAAATTGTTGCCAAGCCTTTTGCCCAGGCCGGCTAATTAATTGAAAATGTTGCCAAGCATCAAGGGAGCGCCATCGCCAACAACAATAGCACCAACAAAGTACTCGTAATAATGAAAAGATATGGTAGATCGTATTTAGTATACCTAGGCTAACATAGTATGTGGTCTATGGCACTGTGAGGCCTTTCAGCCATCAACGTTAGCATCTGCCCGATAAGCATCTTTTGGCCAAGTGCGCGTAAATTAATTGGCAGCCCAAGCAAAAGCTAACCATGGCCCAAAGCAGACACTTATAGCTGGTTTCAACTGCTGCCAAATCCTCTGCTCTTGCCCATGTTCATCGAGGCAGTTTAGAGCACTTAAAATGGTCAAAACCAATGGACTTGACCAGTGGGAAACTTGAAGAACTGAGCTGCTGTTGGCGGCTTCATTGCTCGGGGCCACTTGGGGGGAAATGCTAACTTTTGGTAGGTAAAATTATTAAGAACATTTTTGAAATATGTTTAAAATTTGGTCTTTATTCCCAGTAGAAATAAAATTTATTTATTAATTTGAAATGCATTTTGAATACTTACATTTCACTCCGAACCAACTCTCTGCTTATTTAAATTAGTACCACAACTATTTTCAGCTTTCAGTGCAGATTTGTGGACAGTTTAGCCCATTCAGCCGCAAATATTCAACTAAATTGAAATGCAATCGAAAACATTAGGGCAAATGCATAACTTGCGTTTCACACTTGACAGCAACAGAGCCGCAAAATTAATTAAATTAACAAATATTTGACAAGGCATTACTCGTCATTAATAATATGTGCAGGCTGTGGTTTGGCGGTGGTTTAAGCTGCTTGGTCGGGTGGCATTTTTGGCTATAAGTCGTCTTAAGCTGTGTAGAAATTCAGATAAAATAATTAGAAATCATGCAACTGTGAGGCACTAGTTTCTCTGTCATTCACTTTACCCCCCTCTCTCTCTCTTTCTTCTTTTCTATCTAGCCTCTAGAACTGATTAATACTTCTGGGGATTTAAACATGGCTATAACAAAACTCTATCAAGTGTCTAGAACGACTTTGCCGAGCTAGCAACATAAAATTAGTTTCTTAATATTTTCTGGAGTGTTGCACTAGCAATGGCCCCAGCACCATTACCTGAGTGTGGACATTGGCAAAGTTTTTAGGCCTCTGTGTGTTACCTATTTACATGCCAATGTCAGTGTCATTGCCATTGACATTGCCTACCACACACACACGCTCACACACTCGCATACACACGCACATTTAAAGCTCTTAATTTCCCTAGTGTGCGCCGGAAATGCGCCAACGCCGGAGTCAACTTCGACGCCATTTTGCTCGCGGCCATTTTTCGGCAAGCGTCGCGTGCTGCCTGAATAATTGATGCCGGCTGTCATGGGCGGTACTCAGTACGCAAAACCCTTCCACCCTCCGCCGTCCTTACCCCCTTCTCCAACACTGATCATCCTTTCGCGCACTTGCTATTAATGAGTTTCTGCTGCCTATGTACATAATATATTCCAGTAGATTCGCATGTGTTCGACTGTATGTGTGTGTGTGTGTGTGTGTGTGTGTTGGTGCGCCACAGCCCTTTCCATATTGTAGTTGACAAATAAGCGCTTAAGTAATTTGCCACCGTTGACAACAACAACAACAACAAGGACGACAAGGATATTTGAGGCAGTCAACCCGCTTCATAAGTGAATATTAAATAAATTTTCCAGTTATTGCCACCGCACTGAAGGCCACCCACAAAGACGGGAGGCAGAAGGGGTACTCAAACGAGGGTTGGTTAATGTTGTAGGGCTGCATTCAACTTGTAATTAATGTCAAATATTTACACATTTGCTGGAGATCAAAGGTCTGCTCTGTACAGCTCTGCACTGGCAGTGCCAGTCTCACAGCAGCGCAGCTAATTAAATGAGTATTTATATTTAAATTACACAAAACTACTTAAAGCATGTATTAAAAGAGCTGGAGAGCGGGAGAGTACAGGAGTTACGGCGAGCACACCCACTCCCCCTCAAAATAGTCTCTCTTTGTGGACTGTAGAGCAACTGTGCAAAGAAGCCAGCAGCAAGAGGAACAACCCTTTGGCTGGGCAAACACCTCAGCATAGTCAGGGTAGTGTTTGAATTTGAGTTTGAATTCTCAGCTCTTTTGATGCTCTTCCCGCTGATATTTTGGGCAATGAATCTGAAAAGTTTTGCTAATAGAATGCCCTGGGGGCAAAAGCTTTTGATCTTACAGTAAACAGGATTTTGAATAGATAAATGTGGGCTCTTTGTTTAGTTTTAATTTTTAAAAATTACTTACTTAACTAAATATATACTGAAATTTTGATCAGTTGGGTAAACAAGGAAATTTCTGGAATTTTATAATGGTTAGTTAGTTAATAGAATAATGAAATATTTTTTAGCAAATATTTAAATTGTTCGATAAGTAAAAGTTAAGCCTCTACACTTCAATTATATTGGCAGTTTTCCCTTTTGAACCTATCTATATTCCCAACCCTCTCCTAAAATCGAACCTCCACAGCTCATACAGTTACTTTACACAGTTATTTTTAGCTTCCGTTAATTGCATTTGAAAATGCATTCGATGCGTGTGCAGCGCGCCCTTAGCCTGGACAAGAACCCGACTGGTAAACAGCTTGAAGCTCTCACATGTGATTGTATGCACTGTTACCGTTATGTGTGGGCAACGCATATGTGAGCCAACCTCTCTCTCGCTCTCACTCTTAGTCTGTCTCGCTCTCTGTTGTCTTGACCCAACCGGAACCGGGTCCATTTTTGTGCTCTGTTGTGGCTCTGTTAAGCTACGGAAATGTTGGCGCACACACACGAGAAATGCATTTTGTAACCCAATTTCCTCTTTCCGGTATCTTCTTGACAGTCGCTTCACCTCAGCGTTCGTCACCTTAGATTACCTCTCTCTTTCAGTCTCCTCACCACACACAATTCAACTCGGTATGAGAGTCGCGAGCGTGTGTTAGAGTGAGCGGAAATAAGCTTGTGTGCATGCAGAGTCCGCAAAAATTAACTCACACTCAGAAAAGCTTTTTCCACTCGCACACACACACACGCACTCGTTCTGTTGGTCACTGAGTGAGCGAGTGAGTGAGAGTCAGCGCACATCGTGTGTCGTGCTTCGTGCCGTCGTTCGTTCGAGTCTCGCACAGAAGCTTCTTGCTGCCGCTGCTTTCAGTGCTTTCAAGCTTCGCTCTGTGCTTTCGATTCCGTTCGTTGAGTGCATTTGCATTGCATTCGCATGCGAACTTTTGGGTTGAGTGTTTTTGTTGTTGCTTGTTGCTGTTGCTTCGCAAATTGTTTATGGGCTTGTGGGCAACTGATTTGATTTGATTTGATGAGTTATTATAATGATTGCGATTCGTGTTGTTGATTGATTGGGTAATAAAGTTATTAGACAGGTGTGAATGTCATACACTGAGGTGTGTGATTGAGTGCAATTGTCAGTCAAATTAAGTGCCTCATTAGATGAACCTGCTTTTGGTGGGACATCTTCAGCTTCATGCTGATTTAATCAATAATAAACATATTTCTACATTCCTCATAAATAATTTTAATGTAATTTATTTAAATTTATTTTAATCTTAATTTAATAATTGTTATCACTTCTTATCAACTTTAATAAACACCCCACAGTTTTTTCGTACATTGCTTCACACGCTGTCACTTTTAGCCAGGGTTCAATGTGCTCGCTTAATGCGCTACATGGCTTAATCGTTTTGTATACAAGACGACCGCAAAAGGTGAAGGAATACTTATGATAACAACTGTGGCTGCTTGTCACTTAGGCTGACAAGGTCACATTGTCAACGTCAATGCGCGTGCGTAAACCAATAAAATTTGTCTAGCTGCAGTCATCGACGTTTTGGCTAAAACAATGGCCAAATAAACAAAGCTAAACGGTTCCGACCAGCTAGGAATTGAAGTCAGTGGCTAAGTCGAAGTCGAAGTTGGTAACGAAAGACACCGTGGTTAGAGCATGAACTGGCTTTAATGATTCAATCCATTTATGGGTGTCAATAAGTTAACAGACAGACAATGTTGCACTTGCCGCAGCCATAAACCGGGCAATGGTCAGCGGGCTAACCGTAGCTGGAAACGAGTCACAATCGTGCACTGAAAGAAACAACTAACAGAAGAAAGAAGAACAGAAACTTTGAAAAAAAAAAAAAAAATCAGGTAAATATAAGTTTTGTTATATTTAGGGTAAAATATTAAATTTGTATAATATTTTTTCAAATATTTTCAAAAGTTTTTATGTCAAATTTAAACATAACTAATTTTTTAATATTATTGAACATTTTATTACTTCCTGTACCCTTTTTTCGAGTGTAGTAATCGAACCATAATCCAATCCTGACTTTTACTTGGCTTCTAAAATTATGAAATGCATTTAATTTTGTTGCGCACTTTTTGTGCGGTCTGGTCTCTCTTTCTCTCCGAGTCTTTGGAAAATCTATAAAAATTCCATTGACCATATTTTAAGCCATTGGCATTGGACTTGGTCTTGGACTTTGTTTTGGTCTAAGAGAGTTGGGCTGGGGATGTTAGAAGTGGTCTTGGTCTTGGCCAGGGCCTCGAGCTGGCATCAGTTTAAGACTGTTTAAGGAAGCAAATGTTTCCGTGCAGCTGCCAACTAGCTGACAACTTGTATGGCCTGTGTTTTATGTGCCAGTTGCAGCAGTTTGTTGCACAGTTGCTCGTATATTGCAATCTGTCTGCAATCATGTCACATCATTGGCCATAACTGGTTCTACTAGCTGCTGGTGCTGCTGCTGTTGCTACAGCTACAGCTACTGCTACTTTAAGCCCGGTTAGTAAGTCGCCTGGCCATGGCTAATGAGCGTTTCGAGGGCGTTCTTGCATTGCGATTCCTCGTGATATAAAAATGTTTATTGCAGTCATTGCCCAGCATCAATTGGGGGTGTTCTTTTTCCCTCTTACCCCATAAATCTCAAGTGTATGCATAAAAGTTGCAACATAAAATGCCAGACAGTGGGTGCCACATGCCACTTGCCACTTGCTACCACTGAGGGTGGCAGCATTGGCGTAAACAACAGCAACACAACTAAACTATTTGCTGCCAAACAAAGGAGCTAGCCAGAAAAATTGTAACGCAGTCAACAAGGACACTGTCATAACTTTTTTAATGGTCAGCGGAGGGAGGGCTAGGTGTAGTGAAGAGGGGTGAGCTGAGGGGGAATCTTGGGAGACAGCTGACAGTAGATAAATTCTAAGCAAGTAACTTTTGTTTGTGCTCTTTGGCAGGCCAAGTTGCACAGCCAAGTTGCAGTGACAGTTGGCCACGTTGCGTCCTGACAAATCGCAGAACCAAAAGCCAAAGCTGGCTAACAAAAAAAACTTGGCTAACTGAAAGAAAAACGGAGAAAGAAAAACAAAAGGCATCGAGTCAAACCCTGGTGGAAGTTGTCATGGAAAACTGCTTAGTTTGTTTTAAGATTGTGCAACCTCCGCGGGGAATTGTTTTACTGCTAACTCATAAATCGTAACTGGCTACTTAATTTTTTAGCAGTGCATTTCATTATCTACTGTTCTAGCCACTTCGCTATTACCCCTTTACCCGCCCCGCCACCTGCCAGTTTGGCATTGATCCAAGTTAAGCAGCAAAGTTTCAAATTGGATATTTTTTTGTCTTTTTGAAATTGACAATTGACATAGTTTTCGAACTTTGACATGCAGACAAATTGCCCTTTTTTTGCAGTGTACGTATGTGTGGCAGTTGCATAATTGAATTTGTATTGTCTGTAACTCAAACAGTAAGTTCCGAAAGTATTTAAGTGGGTATATTAGTTGCCTTTAAAAATAATTGGCTATTTAGTTCAAATTTAGATTAATATTAACTCTAGTAACTGCTAAAAATGATTCAATAATATACGTAATATGATTATTATAAACCGCATAAACTTTATTATATTTCAGCTGATTTATTAGTATTTAAATTAAGCTCTTTGACAGATCTAAGCTAAAACCAATAAAAGCGCATTGAAAAAATTCAATTTAGTCGCAAATACCACAAACATATTTTAATAAATTCTCCACGGCCAGACAGACTAATTAAAATTTAAATATAAATAAACAGTTTGTTAGTTAATTAACAGTTTGATTGATTGATTTTATTGTATTACATAAAAAATAGGAGCAGGAGGGGAGAAAACTATGTTATTCAACGATTTCTACCGACAATCACGCACATTATTATTACTATTTATGCACACTTATGTAAATAGTGTTATATATTTTAATTACTGCATCAAATATTGAGCTACATTGTCGGAAATAAAGGTATTAAAATTTGTATGGAAAAAGCTCTAAATACACATTATGAAATTGATGGGCTGGCAAATTATATTGGATTTGTTTGACTAGTTAGTCCCACTTACTGAGCGCCAAAACATGTGCGTGCATTTTCCAATTTCCATTCATTTATAATTTTATTTGGCAATAATAACAGTTAGTATAGAGGCACAAATAGAATTTGGGTTCATGCTCTTAGATTGGCAATCGAGTCAGTTAGGATTTGGGTTCAAACTATTGTTAAGTAATAAAAGTTAAACTGTTCTATATTTCACTATAAAGTCGAAAAATTTAAGAGAACTCATATATAGAAAATTCAATTAAAAATATGTAAGAAGAGTTGTTTTCATCGACTATTAAGTTAAATTAATTGACACTTCTAAGCATAAAATGTCTATAGTTTTTAATAGGTTCTGCTGCTACTTCCTTTGGGCTGCCAAACAAAATGGCTGCCCGCAGATGACAAACACCTGAGCTACCCGAAGACAACTGTTTATAGTGACGATAATGATGATGATGGGCTGCATTAGCATTTAAAAGAAATAAAATATAATTTATTATCAGTTGGTTGTCAATTGCGAATGGTCCGATGTCGCTGCCAATTGGGTGTTGATGTGAAATTATTAATTTGCCCTTCCACGGACTGGCGTGGCGTGGCGTGGACTGGACTGGCGTGTGAATGCCAGTGAGTGTGCAAGTGAATGCCCATAGAGTGAATGTGAATGTGAATGCCAGTTGGTCGCATCATTACGATAGCAATCACAGCTAAACGGCGACTGCCAACAACATAACTAAACAACAAACACGATAATGATAATTACAATGATGATAATGACGCCTCTTGATGGGGATTGCGACAAGAACATTTCCGTGGATGGTTACAAAAGGGGTTTGAATGCGTCCCGTCTCGTCTCGGTCTCAGTCTCAGTCTTCATTTAAAATTCCAGACGTTGCTTAATAATGCAAGATGCATGTCGATATGTCAATGCGTTTGCGCGCAATCGATCATTTTGGAGAGGATCCGTCTTGGATTCGATTCGTCTTGAAGCATATCACACGCTGCTTGGTCCCTGTCCTTGTTTGACATAATGTCGCCAGATTAACACAGTTGATAAACCCAGTCAACCAGTCAAACAGTCCAAGACGCGACTTGACCAGGCTTGAAGCACCAGTAGCCCGAGCTTTATCAATCGCAGTAGTTGGCAATTTTATGGCGTAACTGGCAACACGTTGTGGTCACGGCAGTGATAAGATGAATACAACTTTGAGCACTTTGTGAATAAAATAAAAACACAACTAACAATTAAGACTGATGATGATCTTCCTGTCTTTCCTACCTGCCTTTCCCGTCCCTCTTCTTCCCGCTGCCTCTGCTGATAGCTACTGTCAAATATGCAATAATTTATTGTCAACGATCGTTCCAGCATCGATCCGCACAGAGTACGTCAAGAGCAACAACAATTATTGATTTATGTTTAAATGTCCACACTTTTTGTGGCACTTGGACAAAGTTGTCATAAGGACAATAACAAAATCAACAAAAACAAAACAAACAACAAAAGATCTGACAAACTTAAACAACTTCAACTTTTTTGCCCTTCCTTTTGCAGCATTTTTATTGCAATTTTATGATAATTTTCCGATTGTACATTGTGCAATGTACAGTGTACACTAAATCAAAAGTTTACGGATTCTCAGTCGCATAAAGATATATATATTTGAAAAACTGACTGAATCATGAAACAATACAACTCTGTGAAGATTCATAAATTTATATCCAATATTTTGTAAAGTAAGAAATTGAAGCCAAAATCAATTCTTAACTCATTGATATGCACCTTGAGTAGATGCACAAATTTTTATTATTTTCAGGTGTCAAATAATTATGGTTATGCGTTTTGGGCATTAATTTATTTATACCCGTTTTCATTATTCCCTTTCTTGCACTTTTATGTAAATTTCTTGGCGTTAAAAATTTAATTTGAATTTTAAGTCAAGTAAATTTTTTGAGTTAGGAAAAAAAGTGAAAAATTGTGTGAGTCGCTTACCCGATGAGACGGAACATCCAGTTTGTTGAGAGACCTAAGAAGGTAAATAAAATAAAATAAATTAATTAAAATATTTCAAATATTTTAGACTTAAATTTAGATTATTAATACTAAGTAAAAACAAACAGTTTTTGAACTTAACCGAATTTCAACTGCTTGAATATCGAGTACAAGCCCAAATCGATAAACTGTTTATCGATTACAACATTTGCATTTCAAGTACATTTGGGAAACGTGAGTTCAATTCTGTCACCTTTCCGCCAGAAGTGTCAGAATTGAAATTGCTGACAAATTTTCGAGACGTATTAATTTGTTTGTCTCATTCGCATAAATTTCACATAAATTCACTAATCATTTTCGTCCAAGCCCAAAAGTCAAATGTTGCATATTAATTTCCATCATAAATTACCAAAAAAATATATATATGTATGTATAGCATAAAAGAGTTGATAATAAAATGAGTGTGTGACGTCCATTTATAACACTGTCTGCCCCAAAAAGCACCGAGTGTGTGTGTGCGTGTGTGTGTCTATAAAATATTAAAATTATATTTCATTTGCAATTGTCGCCGACAGTTTTTGCCAAGCTGCCAACCTATTTTTTATTATTTTCGTGATACTTTTTTGCTTTATTTCTGCTCCATGGCAAACATAATAAATGTCTTCGCAAGGCGCGCAAACTGCCACGCCCAGTATATGGGCCATAGCCAAACTGAAGCTGGCCAAAATTTATGTGCCATATAAGTTTTTATGAATTGCACCGTGTCGGCAGCTAAGCACTCAAAAAAAACTTTTCACACGCCCTCTTGTTGCCCCTTTTCCATTTGAATTATATGTGAAACATTCTCTGATTACAAAATCATCTGAGTTGATTGGAGAGTGTTATAGTGGTGTGCTAAGAAGAGTTTGGGAGCAGGAAATTATTAAAACTACTCAAGAAATGTGTTTAGAGTTGAAGTTTCTTGCTTTTGTATAGCTAGGTAGAAAATAAAGCTGACCAAATTAGTTAAAACTAAAGTTGTTTTTGCCTAAAGTACCTAAATATTCCATACCAAAGTGAGGCATATTTTCTTAAAAATGATCTCCTATAATACTCCCAGCTTTAAAGCAGCTATGCTGCCAACACTGCTCAAACTCTAAACTCTTTTTATTTGCATTACGCAATCAACAAAGTCAATTACACGTTGTTAAAGTCGAATTAAATTTAAACTCCAGATAATGGTTCGATACGATAATTTATTGTCCACGATCATAGGGGTTGATCGACTTGATTGGCATATGTTATAGCCGTGATTAGCCTTAGATTACGTAGCAAATACAGCTCAAATGGATGGCCATAAATTTAGTTGGCATAAAGTGCAGTGCACTTTCACTTCATGTTAGCAGACAAAATGCCAAATGGCCAAAAGAAAAACGTATTTTCAGTTTCAATCAGCACCCAGTGCAAGTTGGCAAAATCTGATAAAGTGCAACTGCCACACGGATTCGACACCTGGCGACACCTGACGCCTGGCATTTCTTAACACATCAGTGGACTCGTTGTCGCTCCGATCAATTAATTTGACATGCAAGCCAAAAACTCCAAAGGGTATAAAAACAACAACACGACAGAGAGCTCCATACAATTGGGGGCTGTCCATGTAAATCCTTTCACTTTAGCCGCTGCCAATAAATTTGTATTACCTGCTCTACTTTAACGGGGTATCAGAGCTACACAGTCGCCATCAAAACTATTTAATAGGCTGATAAAAACAGCATGGCTTAGATTAAAACAAATTACAGGCAACCGATGTAAACAAGATAAATATTTTATTGATTAGTAAAGTCATTTCCATAAAAATGTTTATTTTTATTTAGCAATAAAGTGTATTTTATGTTCGGTATGCTATGCAAAACTTATTCTTTCTTACATTATGTATTTACTAGTCGTGTCGGCGGCGAATGACTGCGGTAATCTGTTGTCAGCGCCTCAGACGATGATCGTCAATCAATCAGATGTCAGTTCACTGCAATTATTATACACGTTTCAGCAGCTACTGAGTTTTGAGCTTGAAATGAGTATGAATTCAAATTGCAAAAGCTATTGAATGCAGCTAATAAAACACCCAAAATAAAACTGGAAAATATAGATAGAAAAAACAACTGCAATAAAATTCAATTAAAATACGCGCTAAGCTGAATGGCGAGCAACTGGTAAATCCGGCCAATCTACTTGATAATTATATTTGCCAATTGCCAATTGCATTTGCAATCATTTTGTGCGTGGTTTTGTGTTCGCATAATGCGGGATTTCAGCGCGTTCGTTATGTCGAGCAGGCGGACGGGACAGCGGGCCAACGGGACGTATGTGCGATTTTCGTTTACCCAAATCGGTGAAATCAGTAAATCGCAGTACAAGCAACAAGCAACAAACAGCAAACGACAAACAAGCAGCATGCAACATGGCATATGTGGCATGCATTTTTATGTTATTACCTCGTCGACGTCTAGTTTTTGTCTATTGATCGCACTGCGGACAGAAACATTTGTAAAACATTTTAATAACCATTGACAATAGCAATAACAACAGTAACAGCAACAGCCACAAAGATAACGTTATGTTCGAACTGCTTTGGGCCATTGCGAAAATACATAGCAACAAACAAATTCCAAATTTGTGCAGCTGCTTGGCAATTTCGAATTTTGATTGGAGAATTTCGTATTGCTAAAAAATAATGTACAACTGAAAGCATAAAAGCGATTCAACAAAGTCACAAATAAATTTGATAAACCGTCTGAATTCAAAACGTGATTAGCGTTAAGATTAATAAATTTTTATTGTACTTTAATAAGCAACTGGAATAATAACAATTCGTCTCTTTTGAAAGCTTATAATTGGCAAGTCTTTAAGCGTGGCATAAATAAAAATTAAACGAATTCTGAAGGCAACTCGCGTTCGAATTAATTTGCAGTCATGAGACATAATTTGATAATAATTATAAAAAAAAATAGTTTATTTTATACTTTAAGAATGGTAATGATTTCTTAAGGCAGCTCATTAGCTCGCAAATTGCTAAGACGCGGCTCATACGCATAGGAAGCTGTGTTAGTTGATAAAGTTGCAAAATGTTTTATTACTTCCACCTATGGTTACAATTAACATAAGTATCTCTCGACTTGGTTACAGGCAACTGTCGAGCAAACTTTACCCCAGACAAGCGAAAAGTTTCTTAGCTTCACATATTTCTGTGTGGCTAGAGCATCCTTAGAGGTCCTGTCAGTTGCTGTCTGGTTCTGGTATCATTTACATACCTACTTCAGTTAGCTAGAGGAGTTCGTGCTGTCGTCGTCTCTTGTGTTCTCCTCTTGCAACTTTTCACTTAAGTATCCACAAATTTGTCAGGACACACAACACACACGAAAGTTTTGCAAACAGTTTTGAATAACAACATTTTGTGGACTTCTCAAATGTGCTGTGATCCATGCTGCCACCGGCAATAGTTGTTTACCTCATGTGGCAGCTGCAGGTGCAACGCAATTGAAAGCCGACAGCCAATCAATTTGCATCCAATAAATAATTGCAACTTCAATTAGGCAAAACAATAACAACAAAAAAAGCAATTGCCAATTACCTAAGAAAACAAAGGCGGGAGGAGTGTAGTGGGAGGGGTGGAGGAGGCATGCGGTGCTGAGAGGGCAGCGAGCACTTTGATTAATGCAAATTTCAATTGAAAAACAAATAACCAAAAAATAAAAACAATTTTACGATTTTCTTGTGATTTTTGCAGTGGATTGACTCTTGAAGTAGATCGATAAGTTTAGAATAAAGCTTAGAGGGAGCTCAGAAATACCCTGTAAAATATTATAGCTTAAGTTGTTTTGTGCTGTTTGCAGAGTAACTTCAGTGCTTGCATACCCCATTTGCATTAATATTTCGCTTACCTGGCACAATAGAAAATATCACTCAAAATTGTGGATGGAAAACAAAGGCGCAGAAAACAAACAAAAACGACAGCAACATTTGCTTGCACTGAGGGGTACAGGGTATGCAGAGGAGGGTATAGAAGAGGTAGGGGCTTGGAGGGGACTGCAGAGAGTTCACTTTTGTATTTGCGCTAGTTATAATTGGCATTTTAGAACGTCAAGGTTTCGACTTGGTCTGTTTGCTGCTTTAGACCCGTTTTTTTCCCCGCTCTCTTTCTGGCTTTTCATTTTAGCTTGAGTCTGGCCATTTTTGTGCTTTGCGTTTTGTGTTTTCCAATTTATTCGCATTGTTTTTTCTTAAATTATTATTTTTTCCCATTTTGATTATGCGAAATTCAAACGAATTTTGGGTTTATGATTTCTATGCTTTGCTTTGGTTCGTGCTCGTTTTTTATGGGTGGTCCGAGGTCAACCTAGGGTTAAGTTGTTGAATTACTCGTTGCAATGGGGGCAAGTTGAAGAGTGGGGCGTGGTGTCTGTAATTTGCATTGCATTATGTAATTAGACAAAGTCCATGTTGACCGGCGATGCGCCCGAAGGTTTCAGGCCACAGACAGCAGGACCGACTCATAATGGGCTTTCATTATGTCTGGGACGAAGATTCAAGCCGAGACTAAGACTCAAACTCAGTTCATCTTGGCAGCGGCATCTCTTTCACTTGTCGCCGCCGCACCACATGTGCTCCACACGCAGACAGTACTTCGTCCTCTGTCCTCCACTACTCCACTACTCCTTCCTCTTTTCGTTCTGGCACTGGTCATGCATCATAATCAGCGGCGTTGATGGTTGTGCGCCGTACACTGTGCAAAAATGGGTGCTCAGTTAACACCTTTCAGCATTTATTATATATATAAACTGAAATAGTTGCGCTCTATGAATCCATCCGTACTTATGCCATGCGATTTCAAGCTGTGCACAGTTCAGCCCACTTTCGCCGCCCCCTTTGCGCCCCTAACCCCCTCTTACCCCTCCTCCATTTTTTCACGTTGCCCGCAGGCAGAAGCGTTGGAAGCTGCCGCCGACGTCGCTTGCGCTGTCGCCGCAGACGCCGACTTCGCTGCCAACGTCGCGCCTGCGCATGCTGAGATCGCGATTGCAAGACTCAGAACCAGAGATGTCTGCACTGGAGCCTGGAGTTGCACCAGAAACCAGTTTAAATGGGTACTACGAATAACAGATACACTGGAAGACTGAAAACTAATCCTAGCCAAGCTTTAGGTGTGATTTCCTGTGGCTACCCTAGTCACTTAATATATGCAAATTTAAGTAGCTTAAAATAAACTACACTTTTATGAAACACTCTTTATTAACTCTTAGACAAAAGTGTCTATAAATTAAAGTCACTTACGGTATAAAGATCTTAATGTACAAATACTTAACATAAACCAACAGAAAACTTTATCGACTGACGTCGTTGGCTGCTGCAACGCTTATAAAAAATCAATAAAAATCAAATTTGTTATTAATGCTACTGGAAACACTTTGGAAGAGTTCAACATATGCAATAAATGCAAACTATTAAAAGTGCTTAAAATTCTTGTAGATTTTCGTGGATTTTCTTTTATGAACTTATTAAATGTTTGATGAGGGGCTATAAACGTGGCTTGTCTAGCGCCAATCAGTTAAGAAAGCCTCTATGCCGTTCCTGGCCAAGTGTATTAAGGCCGAAAGCATAAAAGTGCAGTTTAGTCGTTGCCATTTGCTCACGTTCGCATCTTGGCCACGTTTCGCATCAAGTTCAAGGCGTTTGAACTCTTGACATTTGGCAGCAGCAGCCAAGTAACAGCCAAGGCAGAGGCAGTTGTTGGCCCGTAAATGTAACAACTCGATTAGCGCGAAGTATTCGTCCTACGGGCCTAAAATGCAAACTAAAGCGTCTAAAGGTAAGAGGAGAGTGGCAAGAGATGAGCGTAAAGTGGTAAGTGGTTTGCTGTTAGTGGCAAGAGAAGGCTTAACGTTAACAGCGTCTGTTGGCACTTTCCTCTCTCGCTCTAATTGGCTTGGCTTTTTACTGCATATTGAGCACCTTTCTGCTCGACCATTTACCGTTGTGATGCGCTTATGACCATGACGATGATATTGGCCAGATCGTAGGCACACTCCCAAAAACACAAAGCCTTCCCAAATACTCTTGTTATTCATATTTGTTGTCCGTGATTCTGTGATTCTCTGGTTGCTGATTGCAATGCAGTCGGCAAAAATAACAGGATTACATCAGCAAACCACCAATGAAGCTGGCCATCGACTCTTTTAGCCAAACAAAACAAGTCAAATATCCACACGGACAACAGAAAAAAACAGCACAGAAATAGAAATTCGATTCGAAATTGGAAAGTAGAGAAAAAAATCAGAATTTGGTCAATAACGCTTCAACGGATTGTGGAGCACACGCAGCGGCAAATGGAAGTCTCTAATGCATTGCTGAACACTGCGAGTAGTATTGTTAACAGGACTTGAAAAGGGAATCGAAATGGAAAAGGTAAAATGGAGGTAAGCACGAAAGCGCCTTTGGAATTGGCAATGAACTAAGCGACTTGTCAGCAACTGAAACGGGCTGGGAATGAGAATTTTTAAAGAGGTCTTTCTGCTACTATAATTTACTATATTTATTAGGAACATGTTACATAATAAAATGTGTTTTCCATCAATTATTTATAAACTAATACCTATCTGCCTTTAATACATTTTTTACATACAAAAAAGTTGCAGAATTCTTAAAAAAATGCTATAAATAGTTTTTAATCCCTTTGTAAATTCCTATCCCTTTTTTCTATTCATAGACAGCCATTTATTACAAAAGAACTAAATTAAATAACCTGCATATAAACACTGCAGGGCAACAAATAAATAAATAGATGCTCATATGTTTGTGCGCTAATTGAATTGCAAAATACGTAACTTTATCATCATTTTGTGCAGAGTTGGCTGAGCAGTCTCTGCAGATAAACAAACGCATTTGTAATCATTTGAGGCCGCTTGAAATGGCCACAAGTTGCAACAGGGCTAACAACTGTCGCACAAAGCGAGTCAAATTTGACTAAATATTTGAGAGGAAAGAGAACGAATATAAAAAAAAATACAGGTAGCCAGAGCAGAGCCACCTACACGGCTACTAGCTGCTGGCCAACGTTAAATGACTTGGCTTAGATGGCATAGACGGTGATGCAGAGGGGAGGGCAACCACTTTATCAGCAGAGCAAAAGCCGAGTTATGATAGGATAGTTTCCAGTGTACGGCATGCACTAATTTTGTAAACGTGGCCAATCAGCAATGTCTTGGCTCTGGGTCTGGGCCTGGACGGAACTGGTGGCACAAAAAGCCATTTGCAAATTAACTTGAGGCTAGACTCGACTCGACTGGACTCGCAATCGTCTTGGCCGGCAACTAAATTGTATTTAGAATCGCTTCAAGCTGCCCGTTTGCAGAATTAAATCACGTACTAGATTAAAAATTGCGCATGAAATTAATAATATTTT
Source organism: Drosophila dunni (assembly GCA_018152125.1). NCBI lineage: Eukaryota > Metazoa > Arthropoda > Insecta > Diptera > Drosophilidae > Drosophila > Drosophila dunni. The sequence continues at coordinate 15,445,148 of JAECXC010000339.1, read as the reverse complement.
CCGCAGTTGTTCCAGGTGAAAGAAGAAGGTGAAACCGGTTGCTTTGCACCCTTTTAGCAGTCGCAGCAGCAGCTCAACGGGAGGGGACCCAAAAGGCAGCGCAGCTTTTGTCACTTCATAAATCGCCACAGAAACCCGCATGCAAAAATGCAACAATAAACAAAACAAAACGAGAAAAGTTTTTCAAGTTTTGTAATATTTTATTAAGAATTTATGGAATTGTCATCGGTTTGTGGTCTCAAGCTGAGCGAGTTTCAATAAAAATCAATCAGCGAAATTTATAGAACTCACTGGACAGCTGTTTAACACTCCTGCCTGCTAACGCCCCAAGTTCTGCCCCGCCCACCTGTGCCCCATGCTCCCCTTCAAGTCGTTTCCGACCAGTTTTGTCAACGCGTAGGTGTTATGTAATGCATTTAAAGCGCCAAGAAACAAAAGCCGCAATCGCTTCACAGCAGGCGGCACCATAACAACACTGAGTCACGCCTCCCCCGCCGCCCTTCACCACAGCACTCACACATACACACACACACACACACACACACACACACACACACACACACCTACACTTCCGCACACCTCGCCATGAAACCACTTAACCCATGACTGCCCATTGGAACCATTCCCTGTTCGAGACCTGTCCACTTTATGGCACTCACACACACACAAACCTATCTGCATATATATTTATGGCATATACTGTATCGGTGTATATATTTTTATATATTTATCATATTTTGTGCGCGTTGCAATTGACAAGCGATATATGCAAAAGTCGTGCATTTATTGTTCAACATGTTGGCAGATTTAAATACCCTGTAAAAGAGTGGAACGTCGTATGGGTAGCATATTACTTAAGGCATTTAATAAATTTATAATTTATTGATTAATAAAAGTTCTTAGTAAAAATTTCCTCCAATAAAAACCAATCAATTTTGATACTCCAAGAGAAAAGACTTAAATATTTAAAGTTATTTTTAAACCACTTCCAGGGTATCTCATAAGCCCACATTCCACTCTCTGTACTCTTGTTTTTCAGCTCTTCATTTAAAACGAGCACAAAAAGTGATTGCTGGTTACTGTTAATTGGATTAAAAGTTAATCAAAACCTTGTTTCACAACGGAAATAAAAAATCCGTTTATAAAAAATTAATTGAAGAGATCTAAGGAAAGTTTTAATTAAATTAGAAATAAATGCTAGTTAGGGCTTAATACTTTAATTAACACAGTTTGTTGTACAACAGTTAAAAGTGTCTTAAATTGTATCTAATTATTTGCATCTCTAGCTCCCACCCTTTTCAGCAACTGATGCTGAAGTTGATTACAACAATTTGTCATGTGTGAACCATAAAACTGCAGTTGAACTTCGTGTGTGGCGAGCCACTCCCCCCGCCCTCAGACGCCCCTTGTCGTGTCTGTTTACGGAGCACAATGCATTATAGTATTAATAACGTTTCAGTTGGCGAACTTAAACAATAAAATTTGTCAAATTGCCACCGAAGTTGCAGCAACAATTGCGAGTGGCAAATTGCATTTGGAATTGTTTAATGGGTGTGGCAGCTACCCAGGCCATATATCAACTTATAGACTTGGTTCAATAGCTTCGAGCTATTTTAACCACGTTAATTGCCTGCTGGAGGGAGCAGCAGAGAGGTGAGTGGGGAGTGAGGAGTGAGGGGACAGGTGTATAAACGTAAATTCGTAATCGAAATCACCTGAATGGCCTACAATAATCTATTTGGAGCTGCAGTTGGACGTGGGTCGACCTAAAGTCGGATACTTTATGCCATTTACAATTTTGGTATCATTTGGCTGGCACATTTAACCCAACGGAAAAAGCTTTCGCTTTTCCGAACGCATAATGAAAACATTCCACAAACCAATTCAATATTTCCGCTATGTGAAAAACGAGAAACGAAAAACGCAAATTGAAACGGTAATTTCATGACCTTTTTCTGGGCCCACACGCAACCCCTAAAATGTGGGCGGGAAACGGGGGTGTTGCCGGAATATAGGGAGCATAACATTTTCAATTTAATTTTAGGAAAATGTCCGTTCAGTCGACTTTTGGCTCATATCAAATGCACATGAATTGACCGACTTCATGCTTGGAATTCGTTATCATTTGGCTGACTAACAGAGGGCGTTTTCTGGCCAACATAAACAGTCTGCTGTCCCTCTCTCTCACCCTGTCTCTTCCTGTTTCACTGCTCCACATAAACGGTAAACATAAATTGTTCAAAAGCGCCGATAAAAATCGAGGCAACTGCAAATGGTCAACTATTAATTAGAGCAACGCCACGAGTCAAATTATGGCGCAACAAATGGCAAAAAAAATGGCCAAAAAATAGCTGATAGCAATAGAGACACAGCTGCCCAGCGAATGAAACTGACCCCTCCGACAGTTGTAGGCTTCGCCAGTGACACATACACTGGACTGAGAAGCGGGAAGTCGGAGGGAAACTGGGAGGAAACTGGTGGAGAGACTGGGAGGAAAAATGGTGGGAATATGATACAGCAATGACAACGCCTAAGAAAAATTGCAGCTGAAGTTTGGGTATACCCTAAACGAAGGGTTTTCCTACTTATCCAAAAAGTTTGCTGACTGATCATAGTTTCAAGTCATCGGAAAAGAATGTGATATGAAAAGTTAACAGATACATGATTTCAATAAAATTCTTATATTAGTTTGTAAATTAAATGACAAAAAATATTTATATAATAGTTTACATACATTTTTGAAAAGAGCATTTCTTACCAGCTTTACTCACTACAATTTTTCTTTAAATTTCGTGTTTAATTTTATGCTCAACCGCCAACTGCTGTCAACTTTCAATTTTCTATGTCCCAAACTTGCAACTCGTTTAGTTTCGGACTCAGTAATTAAACATGGCACTGTCTGCATATAATTTTACCACCCATGCTTGACCCATTTAATAGAACGACTAGAGCACTGAGTTTAGTTTGTCTTTCAGCGGTTCAGTTACTGTCTCTTTTCCTCTCTCGCTATCCCTGTGTCTGCTCCTGTCCCTCTTACTGTCCCCGTCGCTGTCTTTGTGTCTTTTGAAGCCTTGGCAAGCAATTTGCATATCAGTTGTGTGTCTGAGAGGCTGGGAGAGTCTTGTGATAGGCATGGAACGGCATTTCATGTCTGTCGCCAGTGCCCAGTTACCAACTGACTGCTCATTGTCGTTTCAGTTGGCCATATTTTGGCCTGACTTTATTGTGAACCAGCTGCTGACTTGCCCCTAACCAGGGCAGAGGGAGGCGGTATTAGTCTGATCTTGTGCACACGCCTAACCAACTTCAAAAGTCAACAAATGTCAACTGCAAAACAACAGCACTACATTGATGGCGAGTTGTTTGTTACGCATATTGGAAATTTAAACAGAACATAGGTCTTTTATTTACTAAATAACTTTTAGATTTAATCTCCAAAATAAGAGTTCTAAGTGGGTTGATATATATAGTGTAACTATTATAGCTTCTATCCAACTTTATCTACTCCCCAGTTACCTGAGCTTTGGAGAGCATTTGATTTTCGTTGCCGAAATTCCACAGTATTTGGACCACTTGAACATTTTTCTTGTCAACGGCAAGCGGACAACAAACTGCGTCATTGTCACTTTTGCAGCTTTGACACATAATTCTCAGTTACATAAATCGCATAACTGTGTCATGTCTGACGCGGTCCCAGATTGACCCAATGCCGCTCAGCGTCGCACGCAATATTCAGAAAAAGATACAACTACAGCTACGGATGCAGATGCAGATACAGATACATTTATGTATGCAGATACGAATACTCATACTGAGCCAATGTCCAGCACGTAACTTGAAAGCGCGTGACTGAAATGCGAGTCACACTTTTAACCACATTTCTTTTACCCCTCAATCCTCTTTCTCCTCTTCCTCTCCTCTTTCTTAACTCAAATACTGGACAATTGCTCCGCTGACATTCAAAGCGAAATGAGTTTACGTGGATCGCTCATTGTTGAATTTGGTTTTGGGAATCGGATGCGCTGAGTACTTTTGCAGCATCCTGCAGTGGCCACTTTCCTCGGACATTGGCTTTTATTATGTTAATTTTATACTCCCATTGTTTCAGTGTACGCATATCACTTTATTACGAGCAGAAAGCAGCAAAAGGATAGTTCGAATTTAGCTCATTTGCATCGCTGCTACCATTTTTGGTAAGCAAAGACCTCAAACTCAACCTCAACTGTATGCAAATTTCTCTTCATTTTGCTGTTGTTGTTGTTGTTGGTGCAGTGCAACTCAAGTCGAGCAGTAAGTCAAATCACAACGTCGGGGAAACTGCTTTGAGTTTCCTTTGTGCTGTCAGCGACGAAACAATCATCAATAAACCCGAGCACAGGGTTCAGCTCCACCAAACAATGTCGAAATCAAACCCAAAAAACCATTAGCACACAAGTCCAATGACAACAACAGAAACAAACAAGTTGATACACGATAAGAGACTAGATCGAATGAGGAGATACTCTATTAGAACTATAGGGGAATACATATTAACAAGTTGGCCAAGGAAGACAGAAATAAATAGAGCTAAATAACACTAATAGAAACTGAAAAGCTTTAGCTTTTCTGTATTTATCTAGTCACTAAAACAGTCTCCCTCTTTACTATACAATATTAGCCAAATCCAACTGCCTTTCAACTACATTAATCACCTCAGTTTAAGCCAATTATTTCAGCATCTATAACATAACTCATCACAAAGTGTATTAACCCCTTGGCAATTGCAGTTAATAGCAAAACTTTACATACTTTGCGGCAATTGAACATTTGTTTTCATTCAGCGCCAAAGTTGCATTGAAAAGCGTACCGAAAAAGTGATTGATGTCGTTGTATCGCTGTGCCAATAAATGATCAACGAAAAAACAAAACCCGAAAATAAAATGAGCTGCACAAAGGAAATAAGTAAAAAAGTAAAATGTTTCAGGCTGACCATATGCTCGAGTGGTCGAGTTAATGATTTGGCAATAATACAACATTTGTGCTTTGAGGTCTGAGAAACGTTTAAGTGGCAAGCGGAAAATTGCACACGAAATTCCACACGTTGCACGCGGCGTATGAGTAATGCGCGTTGGCAATTACAAGCTGGCAAAACAGCGACAACAACAAATCAATTAAAAAGCAAAGATTTCTAACATCTTTTCAGTGTGTTAGTAAGAGAGTGAGTGTGTGTGTGTGTCACACTACGCCCACAAGGCCCAGCATTGAGTTCAAAGTTTTCACAGCGAAACTTTTTCTATTGAAGAATTTTTTGCAGGCAGAGAATTACACGATTTACGATGGCATTGAGGCGACAATTGTGTCTGTCTTCAGGTCGCAGTTGCAGTTGTTGTCCCTGTCTCTATGGCTGTCTCTATCCCTGGTATATGTAGTACCTGGCGAAAGGTGCGCCTGCGCAATTTTCACAAGCAACACGAAGTGTTGTTAGAGTCGGTTGCATGTTGCCATTGCAGTTGCCGTTGCAGTTGCCATTGCCATTGCCGTTACTTTCTCGGCCTGTTTGCCACATCCGTTTGCCGCCTGTCAGTTTGCCCAAATTGCGTATGCACTGGGACAAAAGGTGGCAGACCAGGTAGTCAGTGCCAGTTGGAAGTTGTGGATGGGAGTGCTTTGTTATCTATGTATGTGCATCTTAATTGTCAGCTGGTGTGTTAGTGGGTAACTGGGCATGTTGTGCCACAATTGAGGACCCAGTTTAGTGCCACGGTGCCAAGTTGCCAAAGTTGCCACAGAGATGCTACATACAACTACAAGTATAAACCAAAAGTAACCACAATTTAGTTGTGGCTTAGTTCATGAGATGTCATTAATCGAGACAGCCACGATGATTTAGTGCTCCGATATGCCCTGCAGTCAATTACAGATCAATGCGAACTCTAAGAGGGAAAACTACGAAAATGTTCCATAGCTTTCGTGGTTACACCCTGGGAACGAGGTTAAAATGGAAAGAACTCTTCAGACTCAATTAACTGCAATTGACGACTCTCAACTAAGTAGATCAAAGTGTTGCCAAATTAACAGAGGTGCCCTACAGAGTATTAATAGCTGGTTGACATAAATTTCATATTCTCTTCTTTAAATCATAATTATTGTTATAAAATTCAGTTAAATACTCTTTGCATTAGCTTTAGTGCAAAGAGATCTGATTTCTGCTGCTACTCATGGATTGATGGCAATTTACATGGCTGCTATTTGACGGGAATGATTTACATTAACATGTCAAGATTTAGAATTGTAGCTAAGTTGGTTGCACTAATTAAGTGTAAAGTTAAAACGGCGCATTGGGGAGCGTACATTGGGTGATCCATCTGGAGTTTTGGGCGACTGCCTGACCATAGGCAGAGGAGGTATGTCGCCGCTGTTGTTGTTGTTGGTAACAGATGAATCCATTGAGGGTGGCATCAGAGCAGACTGGTGTATTTGGAAGCCATAAATGCTGTGAGTAAAATTGCTCATTGTCTTTCTATATATCAAATGCTGAAAGTACTACTGACCGTGGTGTATATTTTTCCACGGGCGGAGTCGGCAACAGATGCGGCAATTGCATGAAAAACATGTGCGGAAAGCTTGAACCAAACATTGCACCATCGAGAAGAGCACAACGATCGTTGGGTTGATAGACATCTCTGCAGCGAGGACAGTAGACTTTCACATGAGACTCTCCAATGCGATCAGTCAGTCCCACTGGCAGCATCAGTTGCCCATTGCAGTAGATGCGAGGACAAATGCCAAATTCGCCACGCTGATACTTCACACACATATCCTCGATTCCACGGGGACTGAGTATATAGCGAGCATGGATCAGACCGTAGAGCTGAGCAGTTGTATCCGGATCCGTTTCGAATGGATACTCTGCATCGTATTCGGTGTCCATAATGGCATCCAGCGACTGCTGAAAATTGGGCACCATCGTCTCCAGTCCTGTCAAATTAAATCTGTCCCCGATATATTGGTAGGGCACGCGGCACAGAAACGCGTTAGATTGGATGTTAACGAACCAATCAATCCAAGAACCATCTTGATTAGGACTGCTACTATATTTTTTATAGAATAGATATTTTATTTGATGAAGCAGAAATTTTACTTACTTGTACGACATATTTGAACTAATCTTGAACAATGTGAGAATATCTCTGGCAAAATTAAAACATCAACTCTGAATGACAGCAGTTTTGACAGCGCCTACTGTTGACATTTGCTTTATGCTTAAATTTGACACTTAAAATGTTAATGTTAAGTATGCTGTGCTTTAGGGTTTAGGGTTACCGCTCCTGTTCAACTTTTTCATTTCACATGAAAATTTTTAAAAGAAAATTAGCTGCTAAATTGTCAAAGTAAAATGCGCTGCTTTGGCAAATTAATGAACCTGCTTAAGTTAGTCAAAGCAGCGGCAATAAAAATAAAAATAAAGCAATAAAAACCGGCACACGCCCCTTGAGGGCGTACCAGAGACAAAGAGGACTTCTTTAATTAGGCCAACGGCGACAGTGACAAACCTAAAAACTCCGAAAAACTGCAGTCAAAGTCAAGCTAAAAGGCCATTTTTTTGTGTTTTAGCTGCAAGTGAAATTCACTTATCGTGATGGCAATTTGTATTAAAAAATTGTGTGTGTGTGTGCGTGTGTATTAATCGGTGTGTTGCAGCAGCCATTACATTTCCGCTCTGCTGCTTCGATTCAATTGGAAAGCGCTCGAACGCGCCTTAAATTTAAGCAGCAGTTCAATTCAGTAAGCGGTACACTGAGAAAAAACTAGCTACTAAGTCAAAAGAATGAATTTCTACCAACTGTAGTAGGCTTATGGCATACCTCTGCATTTTAGCCACTAACAGTGCCATCACTAGGATTAACAGTGCCTTATTGAGTTTACATAACTAAGATAGTGATCTCGCTCTTTCGAATAAGAGAAAGAAGGACAGAGCTAGTATTAAGAAAATACACAAGAAAAGATGATTTGAAGAAGAGACGCTGACAAAAAGCACTGGTGAAATAAAGAAGTATTAAAGAAAAAAGTTTTTAGAAACATTAAATTTAATTGCGTCTACAGAACTCAACTGTTTTCTGCTTTTAAATTTTGTATTTTATGAAAGGCTTTAATTTAAAGCCAGAACTGCATATTTTTCTCCAAGTGTTATAACAAGTGATGCAACGGGACGGGGAATCAGAGGTGCCACATTACGTTACTCATTCATGCACTCATTCGGGTACTCATGGAGTGCACTCGAAGTCGGGTAACGCTTACTTGTCATTTGATTAATGAGACCACGCTCAGCCATCGATCTCCATTTAGCAGGCCCAAAAGCTTCGTCTCACACTCATTCCCCTCTCACCTGTCGTTCTTGGCCAAGTCCAGCTGGACAGTTGGCAAACTGAGAGCATGAATAATGGGGGCGTTGCCAGTTTTGTTGCAGGTACGAATGTTCGCAGCGACAACAACAATGTTGCCCCTTTTAATGGCGTTCTAATTGCGCGACGTTTCGTGCCTCTCACCTTTCGGCCATGTTGCAGCGCAACTGATGCGTGAAATTTTTGTAGGTATGTGTGTGTGTGTGTTTGTAGTGGTGTGTGTGTGTGCTGTTACTAGGGCAGCCAACCAGCCAGGGATGGGCGTGCCCAGCGACATGTCTTAACTGACCAATATATAAAGCCAGCACAAAAGCAACGCAATGCAACCCTTCATGCCCCACAATGTTGCAATGCTGCTGCTGTTGTGACTGTTACTGTTGTCATGGCTGAGAACAGCTTCAGTCATTTGGCTGGCAGCTGCTCATTGGCTCGAAACAGCCGCCTTTAATGCCGCTAACCGACTGTGAGAGACTTAAAAATTTAAACAGCAGTAATGAAGCAACCACTGACTTTACTGCAAATACCCTGTAATCAAGTGGTTTAAGGGGCTCTACACTACATCCATCAAGGTGTTGTAGAGTTGTCAACTCTGCATCTGATTGGAATCAGTGCTAAAATGAATCTCTACCATCCAAATCAGTTAAGAAACTCATCGATTATTAACCCCAATTGGTTTTTCACACCAAACAGCGCCATCTATCAACATTTTCTTGTACCAAACTGCACTTGCTGGCTTGTCACACAGATCAATTAAATGCTCAGCTGCTGTTTCCATTAGTTTTTCACAACAAACACGCAATGAAACTAGATGAATAAGTGTATGACGAAGTCCATGGAACAACATTCCCCACTACGCCCTCTGGTGGCAAGTGGCAGCAGTAATGGCCCCTTGTGAGAAGTAATTAAAAGATGGGAGAAACCCTATTTCGGGTCGGAACTGTGTCGCAGTGGGACAAATATTAATTGCATATGAGTGCGGGACAGACATGAAAATGAGCAGCAATTAATATGCCGGGAATATTACTATGGACATGGATACCAGGACGTAGTGCTCCTACCACTCTCCATCTTCCCGTTCCCTGTAGTGTAGTCAAAGCAATTTGCAGCACATAGAAAAGAACCGAAAAAATAGTCGCCCTAAACGAAATCTAATTTACAATAACGCGCTCGCTCTCGTTGTGGTAGATTCTTTTGTATCTTTTGCGTATGTATCTTTTACCATATACTCTTGTTGTTGTTGCTGTTGTTGTGGCTGGTAAACAAATGTGACGCGGGCGTATCAACGCTGAATGTCATAAGTTTGACAGCGCACAATTTACACGTTGATGGAAAAGGATACTGAAAAGCGAGTGAGATACAAAAAGAGCGCTCTATAGATACAAGTGCTGCAGATACTCGCATGGCGAACGCAAAGTGTGAAAACTCATTTGTATCAAATTTCTCATACATGCCTGAAATGCTGATACGCCAGCAGAGGGGAGGGCTTTACTAAGGCGTGGGAGGGGCGCCGAGGGGAAGGTAAACTCGCTCACACAAATTGATGTAATAAACTCTACGCGAGTGCCGCGCTGACAGGACAAACTTGTCGATGTCGATGTGAATGGAACTGGGAACAGGACAGGGAATGAGACTGAGAATGGGAATGGCAATGGGAATGAGAACGGGAATGGGCACAATGTGGAGTATGAGCGGCTGACGACCCTCCTGGTTGCCACAAGCTGCTATGCGGGGGTGCAAATCCACAGTCAATGCGGGCCTAGACTGGACTGAGCTAGCTTTGCTACAGGGTATGAGCAGACAAAAATACCTGCACCAAATCAAGCACTTAAATTTAAGCCCTAAGGCTTCTTTGGTATCGGCAAAATAAAGCAATAAAAGAGTACTGTAAAAATTATATAGAACTCTATAGTTAAAATGTTACTTAATTTACTCTCGACTCTTCAAACAGTCGCGCTGCCCTTAACAACATATTTTACAGGGTAGCTGCTGCCCGTGCAATATTCTCACTTATTTTGTGTCCTCCTCTCATAGCCAGTCACTCACAGAGTTTGACATTTTTGACATGGTTTGTAATTGACACTTGCACTTGCTACAACAACAGCAGCAGCAACAACAACAGGGACTACAACAACAACTGCTACAAACTGTAGCTATATCTGTGCAGCGCATCTCCATCTCATCATCACGTGTCTATATCTCATTCTGCCACTCCCAAAATGATTTATTTCATCACTTGCGACTTCCCCTTCCACATCGAAGCAATCGAGAGACAGCAAATTTTATGTGTACTGGGTAGTGTGGGGTGGTAGAGGGTGTGTGTGTGTGTATCTGTGTGTGTCAGTCAAATTCGTTGGGAATGAAAAATATGCAGAGCCATTACAAAGCTACTTTCTCGTTATTACATTATGCCAGCCGTATGCCAAAAGATTTGTCATTCGCTGCGTCTGAGTCTCAGGACTCGCTGCTCTGACACTCCAAACTCTGCTCGTCCCTGTCAGTGGCTCAGTGTCGTCTGCCTGTCATTGACGCCCAATTGATGGCAACAAATTGTGCGTGGTGATTTTTATTAGATTTGATGTGGTAAACAAGTCGTTTGTATGGATGCTCTTATTATTTTCGTTCGAGGGTGGCTCAAGAAGTTCGCTAGACACGGAAAGAACTACAGACAGAACTGCTTTCAATTCCAGTCAATTTAAAATTGAATTCACTGTCTTGCTTTTTAATAAGACCGCTAATTAAAGCATCTAATATTAATCAATCCAACTGTCTGTGCCAACTAATTCCTCTGATAAGCATCTCAGAACAATCTGTCTGTTGGTTGAACCTGGAAATCTGGCTGCTAATTAAACCATTCTGCAATCTATTGCCATCAATCTAAGCATTCATCGTGCTATCTGATACGCTATCTATATAAATATCTAGCTATTTCTCAACTATCTTCGACGTGTTGCAACTGCAGTCTTAAGAATCCCAATCCCGTTTTTAGTGCAACTTTCTGTTTGCATTTCGTGCAATCCACAAAGATTATTCACAAATTAACACAAGAGCTGAGAGCAGGCAACGAGTTGGCCAAAAGACTTCTTGGCCAACTCGCAGTCAATCGGAACTGCAGTCACAGTGTGGCTCATAAATCAGTTGAACGAACTGTGTAACAATAACAACAACAACAAGAACAACAACAACAAATGGGAAAACAAAACATTCAAAGAGCGCCACGCACTTTCACACACAATTTTCTGCACGCACTCAGCCAAAAAGCGTTAATTACACTAATTATGTGCTGTTGTGTTGTTGTTGTTTTCTGGGTCCACGATAACGAAAATAAATATGGAAAAATAACTAAAATATCATTTCGAAAGAGACAAAGAGCGAGAGAGACAGAGAGAGACTGAGCGGAACGCTTTGAAGTGCTCCAAATAAAAATGCAGACACACCTCGAACCGAAAAAATATTTAAAAAACTCTTCCAAAGCAATTATTGGTGGCAAAGGTTCTCGTTTTTCACAACAACACAAGAAAACATATTACGGATTGAAGTAAATACATAAATCTTACTTAAGGCCGCTTTTGGGTAACAGTTTTTAACGGAAACCGAGTCTGGAAGTTGAACTTAGATAAAAACCTGGGCTCGACTTCTCTTTTGGGCTCGAAATGCTTTTTGGGGAATCGCAATTAGCATAATCTCTAATTGCTTAATTCGATTGAGCCTATATTTAAATGATGGCACATTTGTTGCTATTATTACCTACTATTTGTATTGCTGTTGCTTTTGTTTTTGTTTTTATTCCCATTTTCTTTTCGCGCTAATTGCCGCAAAACACCCCAAACAAATTTGAAGGCGTTTCCAACAAAACAACAAGCAGAAAACGGAGAATTAAGCCGAAGACTGAATACACTGCACATAGAAATCAAATAAATGTATAAAATACTTTAAGAGACATACAATTATATATATTTATATGACCACAAATAAATTCACTCTTTAAGATACATCTATCCCTTCATAGTTCAGTTCTCTTCGCAGCGCATTAAAAGTATCTTTTAGCCTGATTTGTTATTTGCTGGCTAATTAGCTTTGTTTTTTCTGGCCGCCGACTGCTGCTAATTGTTGTTGCAAGTGTTTCTGTATTAATTATGGCCAACTCTTTGCGTAAATGTATCTGTATCTGTTGTTGGGGCACGGCAAAGCGTGCCTAAAACAAACAGCACACAGCAAACTGGCAAACGCATCAGTTAGCCAACTGTGCAAATAGTTGTCACCATTTGTGGCAGCCACATGTGTCGTCCCCACAGTCCCCAATGCAGAGAGAGTCCCTTCGAGTTGGCCTCTGAGATTTTACGTTAAATTATACGGTCTGACTGAAGTGATAAAATGTTGCACATGCGGCATGCGACATTTACTTGGCAGCATTGACAGTCAAAATGGCTGCAGGCCGGAGTCGGGCAAAAGTAGCAAATGAGATGAGGGATGAGATACATTTTTATCATCTTTGTAATGAAGCGTCTGCAAAGGCGAACTCACAGATGCCACAGCTCAGATAGCCGCACTTGAATGGGAATCGGAATGGGAAAAGTATGGCCAAGAGCAGAGACCAATATGAAGTAAATATATTTAAGAATGCTTACTCTTAACTGACTGCAGGATTCCTGTAACCCGAAACAGTTCAACAGTTTGCCAAAAGATGGCGCTAGTAAATCTCCTAGAAGAGTTAACATGCTGCCAATTGGAATCCAATCAGAGTCATGTTTTTTTGGTACACAAATCTGTTGAAATCGATCGATTTAACATTCGTTTTAGACTGCTGTCTGTTGTCTTATGCTAAAAGAGCTCTAATTGTGTTGTCAGTTCCATTTAGAGTGTTCCCATGTCATTGAAATGACCAGAGAAAACAAGTTCACAGCTCAATTTGATGTACAGAAATGCTGCGATTATTATCAAATGCTGCCAGATATATCAAGCATGGAACGCAACTGAGCAGAAAAACGCCAGGCATTTCCAAAACTAATCCATCATAATGTCGTTTCATATGGGGATCCGCCCTTTAAAAAAAAAAAAACAAACCAAAAACAGAATAAAAACAAAAAAAGCCCCGACTTTATGAACCAAACTTTCAAAATGTATGAGACCAAACAAAGTTGTAAAGCAGCGGATGAGTTGACAGCTGACCAAAAAGAGACAGCAACTCGATGAGTAAGTGAGTAAGACAGAGAGAGATGGAGCGAGACAACGTTTGGTCATCTGTCATAACTTAATTTCTGACAGATGAAAAGAGAATTTTCGACTACGTAAAACTATCAGAATGAGGCTCCAAAAATTATGCTCAGAGCCGCATTTGTTTTGTTGTTACAACGCATCTATAAATTAAGATTTATTATGTATGTGTGTGCCTTACTTACCCCACTCCACCCCCTTTAAAGCTTTCAACGCCCTCACAAATACATTTGATAGCTGTTGTTGTTGTTGCACTTGTTCAATTGCATTTGTTGCTCTTGTTGCATGTACTTAAAACTTGCCTCATTCATCAAATGCTGTGGACTTTGCATCTTGTATCTGTAGCTGTGTTTATAGCTGTATCTGTATCTGAATATGGTTCTATGTTTGCAGCTTGCATAATTTGTTCTCTTGATGTTGTTGCTGTTGTTGTTGCATCATGCTGTTTTGCATTTTGTTGAGACAAATTTGTGCGTGACATCAATCAAATATTAAGCATTTCAAATTTGATGAAATAATTAAACAGACACGACGGCTTGACATGGTGAGAACAGAATCTCTTTTCGGCATAATTAATTTTGAGTAATTGACAAATTTTATGCACTTTTGAACTCAACTTTAAGTAGTAATTCAGTTGGATAAAGTGCGGAATATGCAAAACTTAACTAAACTATATATTAAAGACTTTTTTATGCTCTTCTGACAGCATAGAAACCATAATAGATCTTAATATAAGATTACTTTTAATAGACAAAACTCTTGGTTACTTTTAATGAACACTCCTTGAAATTCACAGAAAAGGAGTAGTAAATTCCCTTTGGAGTTCATTAGGAGTCCACACTCCTTTTGGGCAGGTGCATGCAAGGACAGTAGCCAAACACCTGTAAAGGGCTACCAAACAGTAGTTAAGCATGGAGATGCCAAAACAAGTCGTACTCACACTCCTAGGTAGTCAATTTGTTGTACGCCTTCTTTTCTAAGACAACGAGATACGAGATATGAGATACTATATGGTAGATCATAAACTACTGATAGTGATAGTTGTGCAGTGGATGTGGTTTCCAGTTATGCGAGTCCTTCGGTTAGTTAGATACTCCTTTGCCTTGTCTAGAGTCCTTCATGCTCAGTCTTATGCTGTCGCAGGTTCACGATGAATGTTAATAGCTCTGTGCGCGCCTAAGCATGTGCTTCAATTTATTTTGACGTGTCCTTAGCAAGGACAGCACTGAGCAGAGACTGTACTCTGGAGGGAGTTGCAAGCGATCAAGATATGAAATGTGTGTCATCATTAGTACGCTGGCAAAGCCAAGTCAAGGGTTTTCTCCACTGTCCAATGGCCACTGGCCACTGGCTGATGTCCTTATTAGACGCAAGGACCTCCGTGCTTGTTCACAAAACGGTTATGCAATAAAAATTCTATTCTATTCTATACCATTCCTGTGTATTCCATTTCTATTTTACTTTAGTTTTATTCAGCCGCAGTCCAGAGTTGGATTAAATGTGCGGGCGCCCAACGACAGCGAGACGTCAACAGGGACTGTAATACTTTCCAAGTTCTTACCTGCCCCTTTGTGTCCTGTTCCCCTACACAACTATTCCCGATTTCATTGTGCCTTCTGTGGCATTTGCTTGTTTTGTTTTGTGATACCGTGTACTGCACAGGCACAAAGGGTTTCAATAGTTTATCAAAAAAGGAAAGGAAAACTTGCACCGTTCACTATGGAAACCAATTGAGTACAGGGTCTACTGCAGTCCTTGTTACTCACTAGCAGCCCTGGCGTCTTGTTTTGTTTGTGTTTGTTTTTGTGCCTGGAGCTGTACTCAAGAGTTGGTGGCATGCCACAGCATAGACACATATTTATTTATTATTGACGACAGGACAGAACAGGAGAGGACAGGACTGGACAGAACAGTACAGGACAGTTTGCTTGGGTTCGAGAGGCATCTGACATATCCAGCTCTAATGTCTGAGCGTAAGTGCTTCGTTTGCGCTACTTATGAGATACTTCAAGCCACAACGCGTGCAACTATTTCCTTCGTTACGGATACACGAATTGTCTGACGCAGGAGCGTAGTGGGGACAGGGGTCAGAGGAGGCAGACAGTGGACAAGGAAGTATTGAGCTTTGTAAGATGGTCACTCCACTTGCAGCTGCTGCATATTAAAGATGAAGGTAAAAACTTTTTGAGGCAGCCATAATTCATTGGGGCACGTGTTGCATGCAGCACGAAACTGCAAACTGCAAACTGCAGCCTAATGGTATCAATTTTCAAAAGCACTGTTAGCCCAGGGAGCCCAGGGAGACCAGCAGAACTGAAACCAGCAGACAGTTCAGAAGTTTAGTTAACAGTTTATCGAAAGGCGTTGATAATATGCATTGATAACATGCTAACGGCATTTGGCTCTCAGCTCAGAGTTCTTCCTAATTGGCCTTGACTTCATTGGTCCCAAAGGTGTTGAGCTTCGTTAGCAGCTGTGCTTACGAATTCAAAGATAAATAAAGACGAGTTCAAAGTGAGTAACTAAAAGTAAAATAACTGAAGTACTTTTAACTGATTTATTTATGCAGCTCAACTCTCTCGGCTTTCCTAATTACCTAGGGATCATCCAAAAATACCTAGCAGCTGTAAGTTAAGATCCTTGCGGTGTTCTCAAAGGGATTCGTTGCCAAAAGCACTTAACTGATTGCAATGATTGTGAATTTGGGCGTAGTTTAAAGCGTAAATTGATATTTTCCACGCTTCGGTCTGGAGTTGGAGTATTGAAAATGATTCCTCAATTCCCAGCACGTTGACAAAAAGATGACATAGAGATGTATTCAAGAAGACAGATAGAGAAAGATAGATTTCTCAGTCTCTGAAACGTTTTCTCAGGTGATCTTAATCGCAAATGTTGCCCTACCTGTTTCGACAGATAACCACAAATTGTTAGCTGCCTCCTTTTGTTGTTTGTCTTCGCTCTGTTGTTGATATTTTTGTTTTTTTTGTCTTTTCCTCAATATTATTTCGTGTGCGTTTACAGATTCTCATCAGCATGCGTTGTTGTCCTCGCTCCTTTTGGGCTTGTCTTTGGGCATTGTCAACGGCCCTTTGTCAACTACAGGGCTGGCTCACGTACCTTGCCAGTGTCCAAACTCAAACCCAATCTCAAACCCAGGGACCAACCGCCAAGGCAGTCAGTCGAGGTCGAGCGACATTGTCTCTATGTCTCTTCGCTCTTTGTTCTAGCTGATATCGATCATTAGATAGTTGCCCCATTGTTTTTCCCCTACTCCTGTTGTTTTGGGTTTTCCTACCCCCAACTCCAGCTAGACACACACATTGTGACATGTACTACGTGTGTCCTATGTCATCAATTATTATGTAAGTTTTCCTCATCTCCAGACAGTTACTCCTGCGTGCACTTTGGTATTCGTTACTCGGTATTCGTGGAATCTGCCCATCACAGGACCCACAGACCAGAGACATGAGACCTCAGACATCAGACCAGAGAGACATGAGACATGATTAACTGGAAATATTTGAGGCGTGTGTACTTGGTTTGTGTTTCTATTTCTTACGTTTTTTTGGACCTCTTCTTGGATTCGGTTAATGTTTGTTTTGGAGTTTCTTGTCTAGACTGAAACCGCCTGATAACGGATTATTTTTCAAACAGAAGTGAGTTGGAGATGTGCAATCTCTTATTAAAGTTGCCTGCTGAATTTAATGCTCAACTTTGACATTGTGTTCTATAAGTTTTTTATTGAATTATTGAACGAATATTATATATTTTAGCACTCAGTAAGTCAGTTTACCTCTCACATTCTAAAATATTCACAGTAACGAAAAACAGGACTGTAAAATCGCTGATGAGTTTAAACACGAAATGTTTTACACCAAAAATCATATAGCCCTCGGGGTGATCATAAACATTTTAACTATATATTACTTTACGTGTATATGACGATTTAAATGGAAGTGCTTTAATTGGCCAGCGGCGCCATATCACAGAGCCAAAAACGAAGCAGACGGCAAAAAGGTGAAAAGAGTAAAGGTGTTGGCCAAGGATAACTTTTGGTTGGAGAGCATGTGTTGCGGTGTTTTGAGCCATTTTAATTAACCAAAAAGTGAACCCATAATTAAAGACAGAGACAAAAGATGCAGTCGGAATCAAGGAAAATGATTTGTTTGGTCGAAATGAAATTTTGTGTGTGTTTGCAGCTTCTGTTATTTAGTTGGTGTTGGCTAAAGGTGGCAGTTCCTGCTGCGTTTTGCCAGGGCCAACGAATTACAGTTAACGCCTAGAAAATGTGTTGGCCAAGGGCGCTAAGCCAACACGATTTGAGCCAACTCACGCAGCGTTAAATGGCCTCCAATCAACAAACTGTAAACTGCACCTGCAGCGAACCAGACACCGAAAGAGATCAGACTTGGGACTTGGCAGTCGGGACTGTGACTGGAACCGAGACTGGAACTGGGACTCCGACTTAGGAGTGTGTTAGAAATTATATCAAATGATATGTTTTATGCGTACAGCGCAGTTTGTGTATGAGTTCTCTAATTTTTATTTATTGCTTCCTGTTTGCCACTTATTTTTTTTCGTTTGAACCCGATGTCGATGTCGGAGTCCAAGACTCAGTCTCAGTTTCAGTCCCAGACGGGGATAGAGTAAGCGAGAGGCAAGGAGAGTGTGGGAAAGAGACAGCGCTCTGTCGTGTCGATTTTGCCGCCTTTAGTCTGACTTGCAATTTTGGTTTTGTGCGTGTTGCAGGTGTAAATTCTGGTTTTATTTTTATTTTCATGTATATATATTTTTGGCACCTCTGCAGTTGAGTAGGTGTGACTATAAACATTAATCAGACGTCATTGCAATCATTGGTTGGCTTTTCACTGGGTTAGTTGGCAAACAGCAACCGAGAGAAAGTCAGCATCGAAATAATTACAGATTATGAGTACCAATTTTAAAGAGGGGTGATTGAGGGTCCTACACTATCGTTGCCACTAACGAAACAATCTCGAACATAAAAAATATATTCACAATTAATGAGAGATATTATGATAGCTATGATATATAGTTGCTTTCTTTCCTTAAAACATTTTTAAATTGGGATTAAGACTTTCGATGGGTTCTTATTCCATATTGAGACTATTTTCATAAAGAGTTTTCTATCCTCATCACATAAACCACATATATAAAATTAAAGAAAATTTAAAATAGGGTTTTTCTTATTTAATCTTAATTTAATACTTTAACCTCTAGTTCCTTTAAGTATATTGAGCAAATTTCTGGCTCGTTTTGTTGTACGTTTTCTGGCTGATTACCAAACTGCAGGCATTTGAGTCTGAATTGGTTAAGAGCTGCCTTCAAGTTGCCGAATCGAGACCAATTCGGAGTCAGTCGAGGGCCTGTCAAGCGGAGCAAGTGGCCTGTTAACAACCAAATGATTAATGAAGGAGCGCGAGGCTATCAACTTCACACTTGCTAAATATATTTTTATTTTTTTGTACATTTTTGGTTATTTTTCTCTGTTTCCCTGTTTTTAGACTGCATTTCGTTGACTTTGACTGACTGAATGACTGACTGAACGAGTTCGCGCGCTCACATAATTAGTGTTAAGGCAAGTCTCTGTGCCTTTTCCTCAGCTTTTTGGCTTAAAGGTTTTTGGTTGCCTTTTTGCCAATTTTGGCCATTTTGCATGATGGCCTGTGCACATTTTGACGCGTTGAGTGCAAGGTGTTGACTATAATTACCATTAATTGGTTAAGCACACTCCCCATTCCTTTCCCCCAAAAAGAGTTGGATGTGAATGCTAAGTAGGCGCCTAATTATTTTGACACCTGCTGGGACGGAAACTTGCGGCTCGTAATTACAGGGTAAGTTGAGCTTCGTTCACACCTCGAGCAAGGCCAACAGATTTTCTACACTCTGATATTTTGGCAGCAAAAGCAACAGCAACTGGAACAAGAACAGCTGCAGCTGCTTCCTGCAACTGCTGCAAACTACTCGTATCATTGATCGCAGTGAATGCTTATCAACTTGTTTTCTAGGCCCATCACAAGGTCCTAGCCGATGTGCGATAAGGTCTCTAAACGAGCTAACAAACCCGACTAAAACCTATGTGTTCACTGTACATGTGTGCCCATTGTCAACGCCTTACGCATTTTAACAACGCAATTTGGGTTTACCATTCACATGTGTTAGCAGAACTGAACCCTCAACTCAGCAAACTGGCGCTAACAAGATCGAAGACACTCACAAAACACACACACAAAGATTAGAGATCCCGATCAGAGCGAAGAGATAATTCTTAGCTCTTTCTCTAGCTTCCTTTTGCTCGTTTTACAACATGTGCAGATTTGTGCCTCGTTGTCCTTTCGGTTGTTGGAGGTGTCAACCACATGATGATCCTTCCGATAGGCATCTAGTTACCACGCATGTTAGTCTTATAAAACTCTCTAGTTTGTGGTTAGTTTGTGAATCTCTAGTGATAGTCAAATGCATGATCTAAAGATTTTCTGGTATAGATTGGGAGTGGAATTGTTGTAGCAACAGCTGGGCTGTGGTTTGTAAATTTACATTTAATACTATTCGACTACTATTCAACGATTTTGCTACTACTATTCTACTACTATTCCACTAGATTTCCACTAGAATTTCCCCAGAGCACTTTTATTTCCTCCATGAGGTTTTTATTCTTCTGTTTCTTTTCAGACCCAAAATGAAAGAGTTGAGCACGAAAGCCAGAAGAAAGCCGCAGGCACTTAAAATATCAACCGCAAAATGTCAAAGAGTTGGACACTTGAAGCAAAACATTTCACCCACATGAGAGAATCAAGACGAGGGGCGAAAATTACTTAACATTTAACATTTCAAATTGTAGCCAAGAATTTTGCTAAAAATGTCTTTTTTACGATAATTAATTGCTTCATTAACAGAGTCACAGAGCGGCACAAAAACTTGTGGAGAAGGAGGAAGTAGAAGAAGAGCAAGTAATGCAAGTACAAGTGTAAGGAGGAAAAGGAGCAGAGTTTAAGCTCCTACGACACTTGGTCTGATGGACAGACGTAACAGAAAAGTTTGACAGGGCAGCTAATTGAATTGTCTGTTCACAAAAATAAACTTTAAAATAACCACAAGTTATAGACGCAAAGAAATAAGGCAAAGAAAATCCTATGTTGGCATTTTCTTGGCTCACCAATTTATTGAGTTCGCTGCGATAATATTCTCAAATTATTTTAATGCCTGACCGATGATGTTCGGCTGCTTTTGTTCAGTTCTGTTCGGATTTTTATTTTATTCTGTTGCTGGAAAAGTTGTGTTGGCACAACAAGGCGACACCTCGAACTCAGACCGCCCGCTAATAGTGTCAAAAGTTTAATGATGAGGCCTGCTTGTCACTTTTGGGGCCGTGTGCCGTTAAGTAGTCTGCTAGGCAGTCAGCCCCGTCCGCCTTCCAACCCCCAACCACTCCCACAATTTCCCAGCCATGTTCGTGCTGCGAACAGCTGTCAGTTGCAAAGTGACAGCAACTGGCTGCCATATTGCAGACGAAGCTACAGCGGAAATAAGGGTATAAAATATATAGTTATATAGCCAAAAATAGGGTTAATTACCCCAAAATTGTATATATTTAAAAATAAATACAAATAAATTACAAAAAGTTGCATAAAAATTAATAATTCAGCCAAAAAATTAGCTGGAAATGTATGTAGTCAAACAACTCTGCACTGAGTCATGCTTTCAACACATACTAAAAATATTTTCCACATTTTCACATCATGTGCGATAGAGCTATAGATACCATAGATAGTTCAATCGATCGATCGGCTGCACTTAAAACAAAGTGCACGCATTTGGCCAGCAACAAAGAAACAATTAGCAGACAGTCGAGAATTTTCTGGACACACAACGATATATAGAGGCATATATAGATAGATGTAGTACACTATATACTCACAGAAAAAAGTTTATTTGTTTGAGTCTTCGAACTGCCGCTAAATTTGAGTGTAACTTTATTTCTTTGTGTTACCTTTTGTACTTTTGCCGCACAGGTAAGGCCAAAGCCACAGCCAAAATCAAACAACAGACAGCAAACAGACTCGCAGACAAACAGTGAAAAGGGGCCAAACCCTAGACGGAGACCTAGACTGGGTTAGGGATCCGAGACAGCGACTAAATCTCACAGTGTATAGTTTGGGTTTCAGCTCCTAACCTTTTCCACTAAACGCTCGACGGGCGACCAATTCCAATTGCTGCCAATTGGAATTAATGTGTTTTTTATGAAACCAGCTTAAATTTCCAGACACTGTCAACACAGCCACCCCAATTCCCCTCCCGCAGCCCCTTAGTAACGATTATCCACCGCTTTGCGTCAGACTTTGCGAAATCCCCATCGACTACAGTTTCCGTGTACTAAATCATCATATTGACTTCTCTTCATCATTGTCTCCAGCAGCGCAGTTGCGTGGACTACACAAACCTCACTGTCTCTCTTTCTCTCTCCCCCTTCCTCTCTCTTTCTCTGTCAGTAGCCACCCACTGCCCCTTTCCTACGCGGTCACAAACAACATGAACGGGCTCAAGTCAAATTGCCAATTTGTGGACGCCACGCGGCTTCGACTCCCAATAATTGTGCGTTTTCGGAGGTGCAACGCAAACTACCGCACAATGGGCGACAAATTGCTTAAAGCATTCAAAGACTAACCTCAAAAAAATATGCTCTAAACAAAATACTGAGTGAGTTTTGATTGACAGTTTCCGGCTGAATAAAAGTCAACTTTTCTTTTTACTCACCAGTGATTTAAAATTCAATAACTGGACAGAAAATAGATCGAAAATTCAGTGCTCGAATTTTGCCAATAGTTTTTGACGGCTACTCCCATTGTATAAAATTTGAGGAAAATTGAGCTACTGCATTGGTTCTGC
Organism: Drosophila dunni; assembly: GCA_018152125.1. NCBI lineage: Eukaryota > Metazoa > Arthropoda > Insecta > Diptera > Drosophilidae > Drosophila > Drosophila dunni. Next base: position 15,422,652 of record JAECXC010000339.1, on the reverse strand, counting down.
TCAGTCGATGCTACAAGCTCTGCTGCAGTGCCTCCCTTTGGGGCACTACCTCTGCTTCCTGTTGTTGCTGGTTTATGGGACTCAGCCCAAGAGCAGCAGCAGCAGCAGATGGGTGCAACTTTTTGACATTTACAATTGCAAGCGTAATAAAAGCTGCAGTTGTTGTTGCTGTTGCCGCTGGGGCAGCAAAATTGTCAGCTCGTTAGGGGCTTAAGTGTTGTTGTTTCTATTATAAAGCAACAGGGCGTAATTATGCCTGAATTGCTGAAATAAACGACAATCCCACAAGCTCCATCTCCCTCTAACAGCAGCTGTCTATCTCTCTCTCACACATGCCTGATGTCGTCAAAGTCCCGTTGCTATTGAAATTAATTAATTAAATTATAAGCTAGTTGCAGTCACATGCGACATGCAGCATGACAGAATATGCAACAAAAGCTGCATAGGAAATATAGCTGTCAGCGAGAGATAAATAAATATATATACAAAGTGTATATAGTTAAAGATATATAGAGCTATATGTGTACACAGACTTACACACTGTGGTCTGTGTACTGGCTTTACTCGCCTTTGTTTCGCATTTGCACAAATGGGTCAAACCCCAAAAACAATCATTTGACGAACTGTCCGTACGTCAGTCCGTACCTCCCTTCATCCCTCATTCCCCGCATCGACCGATGCGTGTTATGGCCTCGCAATCAGCTGGACACTAATTAAGTGGGCGTGGCGTTATAATATCGCGTGGAATGTGGGCGTATTGCATTGCACTGTATCGTGGTTTTCCATTATGCGGCCTGACAAAGTTTTTCCGAGGCGTCAGCGTTGACGTTGACGCCGACGTCGACATCACAGTCTGTCCGTATTGTCTGAAAAAGGCTTTTTGATTGAACGCCGCAACACGTCAGCTGGCTGTCAAGTATACGTACCGTGGTCCTGCCACTCTCACGCTCTATTGGACAGCAGTCAGCGAACTGCAGCCGTCCCTGCACATGTAATTAAACTGTAAAGGTTCAACTTGACCCTGCTGCCAAACTGTCCAAGCTGTACAGCTGTACAGTATTCCTGCTGTCCTGCTGTACAGTTGTCCAGCTGCCATTGCACCCACTGTAATGATAATGCGGTGCAAATTTATGGAGCGTATTCCAAAATCCTTCAGAACACAATGATCCAAAATCTCTATTGTCATGCTAAAAGCTATGCTGACACTTCAAACGAGAGTAGAGTTGAGTGTTTTTAAGAAGGAATGGATTTGTTTTAAAATTTATGTAAGCACTAGAGTATCAAGAGCTTTAACTAACCTTGAAATAAAAAAAAAAAAATAACTTAAGGAACTTTTTATGTCCAAATGAGTCAAGAATCTACATAAAATGTTGATACACTAATAAATAAAATTCCAGAAAATATAACCCAAGCCCAATATAGTAATAAACCCTTAAAATTAATAAAGCAATAATTGCTATTGATTTTTTTTTAATTAAAAGTAATTTTAGCTGACATTTTAAGGTATTTAAAAAAGGTAAGAAATTGATGTGATGACGTTTATTAGGAATTTACATTAGTGCTGTAAGAGAAACTGTTGAGCTACCCTCGTGGGTAGGCGTTGACCCACTGGACAGTCAAATGGATGAGCAGTCAGCGGGGCAACCACGCGCACATATGTCATGCAACAAAGGAGATCCCACTCTTTCCCTCCTCTCCGCCACTCCACCCATGAATATCTGTTCTCTACTTACACCCTCCGATAGAAAACAAACCCCGCCCAGTGCTTACAAGTAGAAATTGTTGTTGCTGCTGTCCCTGAGATTGTTTATTATCAACTGGGAGCGATAAAAGTGTCCTGTCCTTATTGTATGTCATTTATTTTTGGCCATCGTGTGGCACCTTTTATTGTGTGTGTTTCCATTGTGTTGAATGCCACAAGATTTCTTTCTAGCAGCTTGTCAACACAAAATGGACATGTATCAATTAATCTTTGCTGGCAACACAAACACTCACACAACAGAGACAAAGATGACCCACAGTGGGAGCCAACAGTTGTGTCTTATCCTTATCCATATCCATATCAAAATTCAATGTGCATACCACAACGCACGCTTCTCAGGGCAATTTGTTTGATGGCGCTCTGTGTGCCCCCTACCACGAGCCCCCTCCTGTCGCCCCTCAGCCCAGAATGGCTGCCATTAAAGGTCATGAACATAAATTACAGCATAAGTCAGTTGCTGGTACAAAAATATATAAAGAAATTCAACTACGTAAGTACAAATTCCAAGACACCTTCAATTGGTAGCGTTACAAGTGCAGCCAAAATAATTATTTAATGGGAGAAGGAGTGGAGGAAAGAGGGAGATAGGAATACGCTTAGCTGTGCGCTGTGATAACTCATCCAAGTTTTATGCGTAACGCTCGACATATCAAAAGACAAAGTGCGTGAGTTTTTTTTTTGGCTTCAGTTCGTGTCCTTCGTGTCATGTGTTTGGCCTTTTAATGCCAACGAATAACATATTGTACTACAATTTGTGGTATTTGCTTTGCTGCTGCTCTTTCGCTCTCAGTTTGGCCCTCTTGGACCCCTTGACACGTACTTGGTTAAAAGGAAAACGTTAGCAAGCGCGCAAATGACGAGCATATTGATTAGCTGCGCGCTCGCCTTTGATAGGCATGTAAACACACAGACAGACAGATGACTGATAACATGCTTTTAGCTCTCAAAACATACACTCGACCAGCATAACTCTCATCCTGAGAGCGTCCAAACCAAATTGTTATGCTGGCTTGCACACACTTAAAATTGGTCATGGCACTTGGCTCATAGAAACGAACAAGTTAAGAGTAATTTAAATAGCTAAAAATATAGAAAATATTTTAATTGAACTTGAATAATCGCTTTTCAGAGTTTGCCTAGAGGAATGCCAAAATCGAGTAAATTTATGTCTTATAGTGTCTGGTTTAGTAGACTCAGTTTCCATTTGATAGAACCTTCCCGCACCCCTTAACCCTCCAAAGGAAATCATCCAACCAAAGTCTTACGGCACCTGCACAGCGCTGAGTGACACATCCTGGACACGCACATGGCTCAGCATTAGAGGCAGATCATCAGTTCCTCGCTAGACATTTCACACTCCAAAAATGTATAATAAATCCATCAAAATGTTTCATATGCTTATCATAAAATAATACGTCATCCAATGGTCATTGTCTGTGGTTATTATTTGTGTACCCCTTTTCTATAAAATAAGACAAAATTTCGGGGTTTCAATTTCCACATAATTTGATTTTTATCTTGACCCAGCAATTATTTCATTTTCATCATGGAAAATATGATGTATTTTTCTCATATCATTATAGATAATTTCTTCATTAGAAAACGAAATAGAATTTGGAATAGGACGAAAAAAAACCCGAAAAGAAACTTGTTCTGACCTGTCAGTGGTTGTGACAAGTTGTTATCGCGGTGCGTGGATCTGAAAATGACAGTTTTTCCGGGGAAAAATTCTCGTTAGGTGTAAAGTGCATTTCGTTCGTTCGGTTTTTAATTGCAAAGTTAAAAACAACACGCGGCTTAGCCAACTTTACAGTCAATGCGATTACAGCTGCTGATGCGATTTTCATATTTTTGGTCAACGTGTTTCCACTGAAACTTTTTGCGCAAAAACAAGTTGACGACTAACAACTGACGAGTGGCAAGAGAAGAGCATTAAAATGCGGCTTTATTGGCGGACAAACAAAGACGAACCTGTTCTAATCTGATGCAGCTCAGTTGCACTTGAAAGGATTTGCTCAACGTCGTCGCCTGGTGACAGACAAAAGCCCATTAAAGGATAAGCGCGTGCACTGAAAGAAATCGGAGTGTCTTTGGTAACACGTTGGCAATTATTTGGACAGAAAATTTTACACATGTATTTTAAAAAACTATATATAATTTATAAATTATATCCATTTAATAAGAAATTCTTTTAATAGCTTTATTTTGTTATTGTTAAATATATATTTTTTTATATATAATTTCTACATAAATTTTCCTGGTAACCCTAATTTTTCTCAGTGTAACAACACGCTAAAGCAGCTGCCCGAATCCTCAGCCTCGTCCTTATACTCATCCTGTAAACTCATTCGCATCGCGGTTTTTGTTTGTGCAGACCACAAAAACTGGGCACAGTTGGGTTGTCGGGTTGTCAGGTTGTAGGATTGTCGGATTGCCGGACTGTAGGACTGTAGGATTGTTGGATTGTTGAATTGTTCGGTTATAAGTAGATAGAAGAGCGCATTGTAATGCCATTAGGGCTTAGCGTGACAGACACTTTTGCGTGGGCTGCGATTATCGATCAAAGCCGCAAAATGCGCACAGGTAACAGCTAAGAATCCATAACGTGTATACATATAGATACAAATATAGCTATAGATTGAAGACCCGTGCCTTGGCTGCAGGTAGAGCCTGTCAAAATGCATTTTCCATACCTTCGTCTCAGTAACTCATCTTTTTTTCTCCTCCATTCCGTGTTATTTCTTTACTGTATATATTTTGACAAGTGTGTGTTTATTGTTATTGTTCTTCGTACAATTTCCCATCCACGAAAATGAAGAGATTTTCACAAGTTTCTAGCATCGGCTGCGTTATATAACAATTAGGCTATGTAAACCCCAAAAACTCAACCTCAATTAGCGTCTTTTTTGGTTTGCCCAAGTAATTTGTTGTTTCTGTATTTTTACTGTCGTGTTTCAAAGTTCTTCTCCCATATTTTCATAACCATTTGTAGTTTCACTCGCCATTCGCCATGCAATCTAATTATTCGACATTTCTCAAAAGATATCCACCAGATACACCAGATACGGGGCAATTGCTCATTTAATTTGTTAATTATTTTGGGTGAAGTGTAACTAATGTCGTTCATTTGTGGCTTTTTGAAATCTTTTTTCTGAGCACTGTGGTTACCGTAATTCCTGTAAACTTTGCGTGGGTTAATGTCAAACAGATGCCGCCTCCAAAGTCTTTCTGAGATCTAAAATCGCACCTGCTCTGCTCTGTTTTCATAATTGCCACGCTTTGTGGCATGTAATCATTTAATTGCGCTAATCAAATTTTGTTCTTTTGGCTTTGATTGCAGCATTTAGCGGCAGGCAACTAAAAGGAGAACTTCAAAGAGATAGCATTAAATAATCTAGTACTCAATTATGATTTGGGTCTGTCTGTTTAGGTAGAAATTTAAGAAGTTCATGTGAATCAATAAGAAGAAAGAATTCTGTTGATTTCAAGTTTATTTTCAAATGTTTTCTGCTTTATGTAACTAAATTAATTAAGATATCTCAGAGTCCAACCTCATTACATGAGCTGTAAAGTGTAACAGCTCCGAGTATCTTTGTATCTGTGTATCTGAAGCTATCTACACGTAATCTCTTGCTCCAAATTCTGGCTGAGATTCAAAAATTAAGTTTAGTCACATTCTAAAGACACTCGGAGGTATAATTACCGCGAACCAGTGCACGTGATTAAGACCCAACAATGCCTAAAAAACTCACTCCCATTCTCTCTCTCACTTTGGATAGTAAGATAGAGACAGAGATGGATAAAAGAATCTCAGTGAAATTCCCAGGAAAGCAGAAAAAACATAAACAAAAATCTTGCACAAACAAAGTAAAAGATAAAGTCATAAATAAAATTGGAAGTGTGACCGTGTTGGCCAGTTTCAGTCTCAGTCTCAGGCCGACATAAACCCGACCCCAATTTCCTCATCCTCCTCTCTCTTTCCATTGAAAGCTGGCCCAATTCATTCTCATAGTGCAGCACGCATCCTTTTTTGAGTGAAATGGCCCGAAATGCTCTGAAATGGGTTTTAGAGCCAGGAAGCATTTGATTATTTTTTACGGCTCTTTGGGGCGGCCGCACGCTCGCAATTACAGGAAATAATTCGGTCAAAGGAGAGGAAAGGAAAATAAGTATGTATGTATCTGTGTATCTGTGTATATATATTAAGAATGAAATGTCCATTGTGTGATAAGACCGCATAGATAAGAACGAGGCAAAGTGAAAAGATACACAGCAGCCATCTCACAGATAGCAATTGCGATAGTGTCCATAAGATGTGACCGGGTTCAGGTCACGTATGTATGATGATGCGTGGATGTGGAACTCTGACTCCGTACGGGACAAAAGCGAAGGACAGTGGGACAAAAGGACGCCCAAGCGTGAATGTCACGTAGAGCGAGACTTGTGCAATGCGCCCAATGTAAATAAATATAAACTGTCCGATAGAGAAAGCCACAGAGTTGGTTAGAAAGAGAGAGAGAGAAAGTTAACCTGGACATTCACACGGCCAAAATATATATCAACGATAATTTATGTGCGTGCTGACATGCGGGACCCCTTTCCAGAGTCTCGAAAGCAGCCAACAAACTCCCCAGTTACCAGTTACCCGTTGCCAGTTGCCAGTTTTTCGTACCTGATGCTACATGGCAGTAGCTTGTATGCTTTGTTAACAATTTAATGGCATAAACATTATGATTTCTGTTATTTCAATAAGAGACAGACGCATGCGACAGCAACAACATGGCTGTGCCTCCCCCTGCTGCCCTTTCTGGCGTACACTGTGAGAAATAATCTAGTAGATATAGTTTCTGTGGACTGTTGAGGAATTTTAATACCACTTGTAAGAACCTGAACCTATAATACAGTTATTAGCGACTTTATTGACTAAAATTGATTCAGTGTTTTTGTAGGGGGAGTTGCAATATTCCCAGAAATCGTTCCAACGACTTGCTCTGTCATTTCTCTCAGTGCCTCTAGTCTTATCAACCAGGTTTTGTCGCTTGCTCTTGGAACTGAGCGTGAGCGATGCGCACTTCGAGATAAACTGCATGATGTTGATGATGAACCGCAGGCAGCAGCACAGACACCACCACTAACATCACCGCCACAGCCGCACACTACAACAACCAACCAAGTACCACTGTGCAGTGAGTGAAGCAACCGTTGAAATATTTATACGAGTGTTGGACGCACTGCAAAAATTATTATGCGTAACACGTTCGCTTTGTTGGCTTTTTTCGGCTGCGACGCAGTTGCGTCTCAGTCGACGTCGACTGGGCTGCGAGGCCCCCAGCAGGCGGTCAAAAATGTTAACAAGCGCAATTTGAACGCCTCACAGCCCAGTGTGGCAAAACACTGGTTGCTGGAACGGGGTCCACAGCTGGGGGAGTGGCAGGTGGCAGGGGCGTGTGGCTAACTCAGAGCAACATAACAGGGTCAGATACCGGTCCATTGCACCCGTCGCATTACGCTCTTTTTGTGTGTGCAATTGATTTTTGATGGTTGATAAATATAGTTATGAATACGTTAACTGGCCCTCACTTTGGTGCTCTCTCTTTCACCCACTCGCCTTCCCTCTTGCCCTCTTGCCCTAGATGTGATTTTAGGCATCTTGCCGGCATAATTATTCTGGAACAGAAATGGCCATTGGGTCAGTTATCATTTATCTGATGAGTTTTTAATTAATTTTCAGCCCATTCGATATATTACTGTTTTTTTTTGGGTGGTTCGTTATCGTTGTCAGCTTTTATTGGGACTATAGAAATATTGCAGAATATGTTAAAAAAGTGCTTATCAATTTTATTGGAGAAATGTAAGAATAAATTTAATTGTGGTAGTCAGAGTATTTTCTGACAACATGTCGCTACAAATTAGTTGTTTCTCACTACTTTCGAGTGATTAATCAACAACTAATCAGCAATTTGAAGCTAGTTTAATGTTAATTACAGAGTAACTAAATGATTTGACTTGATATATCTTTTTGATGGCAACATTTTCGACAGCTTTTAACAACTTGCCACACTTGTGCCTGAGCAAACGCCACTCAAACGCCTCAAATTAGCCACAAAAAAAGCGGAAACACGCCTCGCTGCAAGTGCAACAAGATGCACAACATTAGCAAACACCATTAGCTGCAACATTAGGAACAACATTGAAGCGCCAATTGCAATTGGCCACGTCAAAGGCAATTTACAGCTGTCAACACGTCCAAGAATCGGACATCTAATGGCAAATGACTTTTGGACTCGTCCAAAGTGTTTGAGCTGTTAATTTGCCGAGGCGAGTGAGCCAAAATTAAAACGGCCATATAGATTGGCAACTAATATAACTGGTTTCATGTACTTATTGAGCTGTTCGGTGCTGTACACATGTAATTTGTCATATGGCTTTTTGGAGACTCTAAAACTGAAGTTGGAGCTGGCGTTGGAGTTGGAGTTTGATTGAAGTCTGTGGCTTTTGGCAGATTGAGACATAACAAGGCCTAGCGTCATAGGCACTGGCCTTTCACAATTCCGGCCAATTTAATTACCACTTTAGTGTGTCCAATTCCCCAGTGCTTATTGGGCTCTTAAGGGGCAAACAGGCACAGGCGAAAGGCTGGAAATGTTGTTCGATTCCTTTTGTTGTTAACTGATGCCGCGTCTAGGCCATAGCAATAAAAGTGTCAAAAGTAACACTGTGTTATATAAGACATTAAACATTGAGACTTGAAGACGAACAAACAAATCCCTCAACTATTACACACAATAAAAAACGAAGCTGTGAGATCGCTCGAGTTCCTGCGGGATTAGCTACGAGCAGCCATAAAACAGGCTATCACCACAGACCGAGAGACAGAAAGACAGACAGATGAATGGAGAACGAGAGGAACTGCCTTCTGATCATCAAACAAAGGGTTACGTATAAATAAATAAAATATCATCAATGTGTCGAACGCGACTGCATCAATAACTTAAAGGATTAGGCAACGAAATGGAACTCCAACTCCAACGCTAACTCCAACTTCAATTCAGAGTCCAAACTCGATCTCGGTCTGGGGCTTAAATCATAAAAAGACTTTGGGAGACTCGAGAACTCTGAAAGATACGAATTTGACTTGCACACAAAGCAAATCACACAATTTAATGGCTTTCTTGCATCGAAATATCGAATATATATACAAGTATCTTTTATATATTTTCTTCATCTGTTAAGCATTTCCGTTTTAAGTCCAATTTATTTGAGCATTTCAAAGCCATAAAATATTTGTGGCCAGGGCGCGTCTTTTCAACTGCAGCTGTCATAATTGAAATTCATTAAATTCATTAAATTTATTCCAACAAAATGTCACAGAGGAAAAGTCTTTGGAGTCTAATTGTTTCCATGAAACACTAAAAATTAAATTGCTTCTCCAGTAGTTGAACTCCAACCTCGGACTTCACACTAAGTTTGGAGTTCTTGGAATTACAAGAGATTGAAATAGCGCACTGATTAGATGGGCTAAGGGGATTTGGATTGAGTACGAGTTCCAGTTCGAGTTCGAGGCAGTTGCAGGTAATGTCCAGCGTATGAATGAAGCAATTTGTTCTCAGACTTGGTAGAAAATAAAGTACGTGTGCCCGAATCTCTGGCTAAAAAGAAATTGTAATCGTAATCGTAATCACAGTCACTCGTTATCGCCACTCGGGCATCACACGTCCCATCATCACACCGTCGGTTTTCGGCCGAGAAAACGCACCGAAAATTAGTGGCCAATTGGTTCAGCTGGCTTCTCCATCTCTCTCTCCATTTCTCCTCTTTGAGAGAGATGGAGAAAAATTAGATTTATTAGGCATATGGCACTGAGATCTCTTTGGCTCGATTAAAGCGACTCGACTACGTGTTGTGCATCAGGAAATACCTGTCCATTCATAATGTGCCACACACTGCGGATTACAGTGCCATGAAATGGGATTTATTTTAATACTCTCACACATGTTAATCTCGTAAGTGAATATGCCATCAATATCCTGCTAACTTTTAGTCCTCCTTCCCACCTCCGAACATTAATTCAACATTTATTTGAAGGACTAATAAAAGCAAGCGCAAGTTTATACCAAATGTGTTTCTATTACTGATTAAATAAAGTCTAACGCATAAAAAACGAGTTTTAATTTATAGAAGGGCTTTCAATTTATGGGATGCCTTAAGATGCAATAAATTTAATAGAATTTCAATTAGGTTTAAGTCGAATATTTATAAAGCTTTACTAAATGGGGAATTAAATGCTGCCTGATCTGCTTTTAAGTGTAGTACCTGCTTTAAAAATAAAACTGCATTTTTTAAATATTTTTTTTATATTTCAAACAGGTGAAAGAGCTTCCAGATCAGTTGTCGTAGTTCACACAGTGAGTGAATGCCCACACAACGCACATAAATATGCAAATAAGAGCAAAAGAGTTAAGAATTTAAAAAAAGAGGAAATGCGAAGGATATTAGCCTAGAAAATACCCTGTAAATAATATAAAATAACTAAAGAGTGACACAAGTGAGCATTTTGCAGTACCTTATTACATATCATATTCATAATCCCTTTTCCTTTACAGGGTATGTGCAGAAATTAAAGCCTATGCAGTTGCAGTTGCACCTTGGTTGCAGTGTCAGTCAAAACTGGAGCCAAACTTAATTTACAATCGCAAAAAAAAGACATTCGTTCATTTGGAGCAAACACCTGCAAGTCGACTGCAAAAAGTGTGTGTGGTGTGTGTGTGTGTGTGTGTGTGTGTGCGCGTGGTGTGTGTGCATATTGAAATGCAGCAGCGTGTATGATTTTTGATTTATGATCTGTCACAAAAATAGCAGTCGCACTCCCTACTCTAGGTGCGGTTAACAAAGTTAAAAAAGAAAATATAAATAATAATAATAATGCGTGCAATGTGGCAAGAAGAAGAGGAAGCAGAAGACATATGGAAGCAAAATGAAGAAAAAAATGCGAAAATGCTGAAAGCCACTGAGGATGGCAGTAAAAGATATTTACGATGTCCATGCCAAAGTTATGCATAAAACTTTCTATAGAACTCAACTTGAGCCGAGTTGAGTTAAACTGAACTGAACTGAGCTGAGCTGAGCTGAGGTGCAGGTTGAGGCTGTTGGCTTGTTTCCTTTAGCCTGTTGCTATCTTAACACGATCAAAGCCAGCCACAACAACAGAAGCAATCAATTTTCGTTGTTGTGATAGCCGCGGGTAGTCAGACAGCAGCACCCAAACCCCAATGCAAGTCCCAGTCAAAGTCCCAACCAAGTCCAAGTCCCAGTTGAAGCCGCTGTCCAAATCCGACTCCCAGTTCCAATTCCAGGTCCAGGCAAAAGCTGCAGGCGATGCGGCTGCTTAATAAATATGATAATGCAGTGGACGTGGCCAGGAGGAGAAGGAACTCACTGTAACAGGCTGCTCTACTAATTAATGTAACAACTACATGGGCAGTCGCAGACTAGTTCTCATCCATATAGACTCTCGAAACCGCATTCTGTTTTATGTTTCGGTATTTCTGTCTCAGCCTTAACCCTAATAATAATAAATAGTGTCAGGATTAATTGAATCGTTCGCACTTTGCGGTGAGTTTTACTCTTGTTTTTGTTGGACTACGTCGCTTGCAATTCCCCAAGAAACTGTGACACATGCTGCGACTCATGATATATTATCGTTTTTCAACTTTGCAATTTATTATAAATTTATTTATACCCCCGTTTCCCAGACACTTCAAAGAACACACAGACACTTCTATTCAAGGAGCAACTGCCTATCGTCTTGGCACTGCCATTTTATAGTTCATTAACGTGGCAACTCTGGCATGATTTACGCCCAAATCTTTTCAAAGTAATTCTCGACAAAAAAAAAATATTTTCAAGCAAACAAGTTATTAGAACGACAAGTTTGGTACGGTAAGTACTGGTAGAAGCTGTCTAAATTAATAATTGAAAAGTTTATTAAGGACTTAAGGACAGATACTTAACTTTATCCCAACAAATAACGTTTGTTAACATTTTTCCAAAAATTAACTAATTAGTTCCAACGGCAGCTGGCATAAAAATGACTACAGTCATTAACTTGGCCTTAAATTGGCAGTAAAAAAGCAGAATACTTACACTTAATGCGCCAGAAACAATAAGTCATGTGTCTGGAGTTACTGTAAAGCTGCAAAAATGCTTAAAACAACGTAAGCCCAATGAAAAATCATAAGGAAAGGTAAGCATTTAAAAAAGTATGGCAACAAAGTATGGCAAGTGTCGGTTAACGTGGCCCAAAACGGGGCACTCAAAGTTTTTTTTTTTCGACTAAGATCAGCTGATTGCTGCGACGAATTCATGCCTGAAATGGAAGTGCCAAATCCGCTGAAGAGTCCCTGAATCAGTAGTGAAGAGTGGCAGAAGGGGAGAGCGGTGCACTGAAACTGCGGAGAAGCATATGTGAAAATAATCGCAAGCATTGGCATAAATAATGGACTTAAGTGTCAAAGGGGCATATCATCAATTTGTATTTTTTGGCGGCGGTGGCCAACCCCACAGCAACAACAACAGCAACAACTCCTCCAGCGAGTGAAAGAGAGGGATATACACATTCTCCCTCTATGTATATATTTTTAAAAATAAAACTGAGAACTGAACAATGGTCTGGCATTGAAGCAAGCGGAGACTGAGAAGGAGACAGCGACGGAGAGTTCCAGATTTTCAAACAAATTCGCTGAGTGCTTAAGTGCTTCCGAAAGTGAAACAAATCTGTGACATGTGTTTCAGTTTCTCTTTCGACTCCCAACTCCGCTCCCCTCCAGTTGTGCAGTAAATTTGCCTAAAGTGCCACTCCCTCTCCCTGTCGCTGCCCCTGTTTCCTCCGGCGGAATCAGTACTGCAGCCTCCAACTGAAAACTGAAAAGAAAAATGTGCTGCCCCTACTCCTGCCCCCTCCTGTTACCTTCTACAACTTTGTTGCATTTTAATTCAGTTTTCTTTCGTCTCGTTGTTTCGGTTTTGTTTTTGTCGCGTCTCCTGCAACGCGGTCGCTCTTTTAAGCGGATTTTGAACGCCGCTTCCGAAAAAAAAACCGAAATTGGCTAAGAAATATTGTCACAGCCAAAGCAGAAGCTCCAGTTGGAATTGAAGCTGGAGTTGGAGCTGGAACTAAAGTAGTCCAATCCGGAACAACAATCTCTTTCTTTCTGATTTTGACGGGAACACGTAATTTATGTGAGCTGCTTAGGGAGCGCATCCACAGAATGATATGTGTTTCTGCCTACGAATCGCTCTTTACTCCGCATAAATAACAAAACGACTGACATGTCGTACAAACAACTGCAAGCCAAGTTAATAAAGTTGGCTACAAAAACTGAATGAATATTTCTACAAAGGAAAATACTTAAAATAGTAAATAAAATATTAAAAAAAAATCCTAATTAGTTGTAGTGTAATGGCAGTAATTGAAGTGCCTGACAGGCAAAATATCAAAATATTTGTTTAGCGCTCCATAAAACCTCAAATTGTTATTACAGTTGTGGTAAAATGTTTTCTGATGACCCTTTAGTGAGTTGTTCACCTGGCCCTAATCTTTCAATGCTGCTCTATTCTTTAGCAGACTCTTGGTTTAAGTCAACCTAACAAAAAAGGGAAAATGGAAAAAAGGACAACAAAAAATGGAAACTGCTGCAATAACAAACAAGTCTAAACAAAGAGCTAAGACGAACAAAGGGTATGGGGGCTTAGTGCCACAAATTGAGCAATTCTTGGCATATGTATAACTATTCCAACTCACTCTCCCTCTCGCTCCCTCTGGTCCTTCATTACTTTTGATTGTGTCTAACACTAATGCAGCTATTTGAAAACTAATGAGAGCCATGGAATGCAGCACACAAATGGCACAAAAAAAGCAGGCGGCAGCCAGAAATCCGCTTGCAGCGATGAGTCCCACTGATACTGAGAGAGCATACAGGAGAACAGTGGTGTTGGAGTAGAGGGGGAGAGGAGAGAGACAAGCAGAGAAGCGACGCGAATGACGACAGAGCCAGGATAGATCCGAGTGCAAATGAATGCGCATTTGAAATTAAGCCTTAATCCTTTTACAATTGATGCTGTGCAGTCAGCCATATACCTGTATGCACATGTCCTTATCCCTCTCCTTCCCTCTCTCCCTCTCCCACCCTTAGCTTGTCAGGACAATGGTGCCACCGACAACCAATTGTTGTCTCTGTTGTTATTTTTTTTGGGCTAAAGCAAAATGTTTGTGTTGGCCATGGCTTAGAAGCATGACTATTTTACACTGCCAGCGAGGTGTGAGGCCATTTGCTTTTCTCGTCTAAAGTCTCTTTTTCTCTCTCGCTGTGTTTGGCTTTCTGACGACACTAAAACTCATCCATCGACAGCTAAATTACTATTTTCATAGGTTTAATCAGTTGTTTCTGAGAAATGTGAATAGTTTTTAATTTTCTAAAGTTTATTTATACAACAGGTTAAGTTTCTGCTTAAAATAAATGCAGAAACTTATTTGATAAAATATAGAAAAAATAAGAAATGTATTGTAAATTAGTTAAATATTGAAGAATAGCTGTTTTAGGTTAAATATTTAGAGCCACAGAAACAGAACATTTTCCAAGGGGTAGTTATGCAAAAAACAGAAAACCCTTAAAAAATTGTACATCCGACTTTAAAAAATATACAAAATTTTGTTTTTTTTGCTTACATACGAGTCAGCGGCACCTCGCAGTCTGACTAGACTGGCATCCCCCTCGAAAATAAAACTACATGTGTTCCAGCTCCTGCTACACCTCGTTAGTGATCCGAGAGACAAAACGACACAATGTCTAGCGAGGCACGCAGCTGCAGGAGGATACTGGAGGACCGGTCAGGGGATGAGGAGGGTCGACTACTTAGAAGCATTTGAAAATCGAAAAGCGTTGCGAAATGCTTGAATTTGTATTTCCTACAAAAGTTAACACATTGTATGAATGCGCACAAAATCAAATAAGAAATTCGTTACAGACATACGAGGCATGCAACGACTCGCAACGCAACGCTGTGCAACGCATTTAATTTCAAACAGGATTTACGAGGTTGACACACATTTAACGTGCCACTGCCACCAAATGGGGCACACAACACGAGCCGAGCCCAAGTCCCTCTTGTTTTATGTGTGTTTCGTACTGTCTGTTGCGCATGCGCAGAGGAAAAATCTGTGAAAAGCGCAAATCGCTTGTGACGAAACGGAATTTTCAACGCTCGACTGAGGCAGCCTTAACTCAACTTAAGGCAGCCGAAAAGATGCAAAAAGTGCTAATGAAATGTCCTTTTGTTCCTGTCACTGAACCAGAGCTAGGCAGCTGCCCAGGGTCTCTAAGTGCCTGTGTGGCATATCGAATGTTCTGAAGAGAGAAGATTGCTCGCTCGATTGCATTTTCTGAGGTGGATAATGTGAGAGAGTGAGAGGCGAGTTTGTAATTTGTTGCATGCAATGCATTGCAATTTGCTTGGAAACAACCTCAAGTGAAATCTGGCATTAATATTCAATTTTCTGAGTGTATTTAGTGCAGCTTAGATGAGCCTATTTGTACATCTGCCCCAATTAGTTGCAATTGTTGCAATTCGCTTCGGGCTCAAGTGACTGGAAATCCACAGCAATCAGGCAATGCAACTGCCTCTTGTTTCGTTGTTTTGCTGTTTAGCTGTGTTGCAGTTTTGCCTATTAGCTCAATTAGAGTCGAGCACTACTCGAGAGTTGCTGCAACTCAAACAACTCACATGCAACATGCCAACTTTGTGCAAAACCAGCCCAAAGTGTAATCTTTGGGAACGAAGTATGAATGCTGCAACTCACATTTGGCTTAAAATGCCCGTAAAATATTGCAGAAAATGTAATAAAACTTATTTCAGTTCAAACGATTTAAAACTATAAAATTTAAAGTGTTTTTAAAATAAATAGTATGAGTTCCTGGTAAATTCTAGAAGAGTTTTTGCTGTCAATAGAGTCTAGGAACTGCAGACCTGCTGTGAGTTCTACTGCAGTTGCAGCTTCTGCAGTGGCAGCTGGGGAAAATCCAGGAAAAGCGCTTTTGTTTTACTGTCAAAGGCAGCTGCTGCTGCTGCTGTTGCACCTGAGCAAAACCGCAAGATGAGTAAACAACAGTTAGTCCCTTTTAATTGATAAACAAAGCACACGTTGGCAGTAGTCAAAGGCAGCAGCTACAGCGCAGCACGAGTCTGACACAGGACGAGCAATGTGCCACATGCCACACTGCAGAGTGTCGATGTGATGTCCCTGAAGACAATTTGATGCAGTTCCATGTTTGTTTAAACCAAAATATTTGCAACGTATTGACAATGTCGCATGCCGCATGTTGTGCGCATTTCCCTGTAGCACAAACAAACAAAAGGATATGGAAAAGACTACTGAAACGGCAGCAGAAATTTCAGTTTCAGCCTTGAAATTGCATTTTATGAGCAGACATTAAGAGGCAGCCTGCTGATTGCAGCAACGGCCTCAGGCGTACCAAATCAGCTAGCCAACTAGTTGACATTTCTAAGCTACTAACTAGGCAACTCTGCTAGGCTACCCTACACATCTCCTCTCCCAATTCCTCTGCTGCGCATGCGTGGCTAATCGCGGTACGTGTGTCCAGCTCTGGACCAGACTCGGAGTCCGCTGCACGCGCACAAAGCGCCTTTAGTCACAGCAAATTATAACAGCGAATACTGAACAGGAAGCCGTTGACTTAGGGCTACAGATCACCTTGAGCTGCTGTTAGTACTCCCACCTGGTAGCCCATTATCCTTTGGCAACAAAAAGCGTGCCTAACATGGCTGCCAGCTAGACAAATGTCACGTGTTTTATAAAGGCTGGCTAAAGTTAATGTCCGCCCCTGGACAATTGTTAATAGCCGTGTCTAAATCGAAATGACCAGAACCAGTAGAGAAGAGCATAAAGCAGAGCAGGAGACAAAAGTAAAAAAGAGATAGCTAGAGAAGAAGACCATAATTCGACTGACAGGTTAAAAAATAATCTCATTTGATGTCGCTCTTAATGAGTGGATGTCAAAAGGAATCAAAAAATATGAAATAAAAGACAATTACTTACCAAGTCAAGCCGTGACAGTCTGAAAAGGAAAGAAAATGAAATTAATACATTTAAAAAAGTATACAAATATTTTATATACTAAAATTACTTAATAGATTTTTAGTAATTTCTAAAATTAATATTATATCCAATAAAATCAACACCTTACTGCCTGGCTCTTTAAGAATTCCCATACTTTTAAATTTTGCCAACGCAATTCACTGTTTTCAGTTTTATTAATTACGAAAAGGGTCTAATTACGTTTAAAGGGCCACGACAAAGGCCAAAAGGCGTCAGCTGTTGTTTTTGGCTTGAAGCCTCCCAGCCTTTTGATGTGAGTTTATAGCCGCATTGACGCGTTCACACCTTGAGCAACAGAGATGGAGATACCGCGAAAGCAGGACAGAAATACAAAGTGTTAAAATAAGGAATGAAAAACGCTATTTAAAGCAGCCGAGGCGGCACTTATAAACAAGTTTCTTGCTTCCATATTAATATATATTTTCATTATAATATATAAGTTGCGGGTATTTAAGCGGTGCACGCCCCAAGGAGATGCAACAACATTGTTGCAGGCATCTGCTGGGTCCAAACCAAAAGGCCCAAAGATTAAGGCCAAAAGCGAGACGAGGCCTGAACTGGCTAAATGTTGTGCAATTCCACCTGCAGAAAAAAACACTGGCAATGTTATCATTTATAATTTTATACGCTTGTGATTTTATTGCCGTGAAATTGCCAATAATTACGAGCAAACGAACCGCTTGGGATTCTTGTTCTTCTCTACCTTCAATATTATCATCGTCTTAATCACTGTTAAGACAGAAAAACAAGGCTTATTATGTGACAGGGCCCGAAGAGTATTGCAGTTTGGCTTTAAGCCATATTTCGCTTAAGAACAAAATATTGCAAACTTCCACAGTAACTTTAATTTGGCATTTTACAAGCTTTTCTCCTCCGGCACCGGCACCGGCACCGACTCCGGCTCTGCATCTGATTCAAATTCTGATTCAGCTTCAGCTTCAGAGTCGGTTTCTGTTTCTGTCTCTGGCTTTGGCTTTCGCTGTGTTTGGCACAAATTGGCTTAAGCCCGCAGAAAACGTTTTTCATCAGCGTTGCAAAACTTTTCCGGCGCTGCTTTCCGTGCTTTTGTCACAAGTTTTCCTCGCTGGCTTTTCGTCGCACACCCCCTTCCCCACCCCCACCCACAGTTTTGCCCGCTGTGTGCGTAATTGCATTGCATGTTGCGCTGCATTAAACATTTTATAATTTTATTTGTCTGCCTTTGTCATTGGCTTATGTTTGTTATTTGGCTGTTTTCCACAAAACTTTTCCATCATCGTTTGTGCGTTTTCTTAAGCTGCTCAAAAGCAAAATAGTTTTTAAATATTTAAGCGAAGATATTAAAAATGCAGCTCATATTTGTAGTACATGAAATAATGCATGATTAATGCTAAGTGTTGTAATTAATTGTATTTTCTCACTTGTTTTAAAATATATAATATTTAGAGTTAATAGTGAACATTTTACTGGAAATTCTCTAGAGTTTTCACAGCTTTCTTGTGACCGCCACTTGAAGTACAACGTGGGAAACCGAAGAACACTCCACAGTCTGCTGTCTCTCTATGGGATTGTTCTGGCTGTCAAAATATTGAAAGACCTAACTGAAGAGAATGTTGTTTCAGAAGTACCGATCATCAGTAGCGGCAACAACTAACAAAATTCGCAAACTCATTGTGGCACTCATAAAGAGCAGCCGACAGTGGACAGTGGACTATGGATGTGAGAAGCGCAGAGAGAAGCGATGAAACAACGTACCGAAAATATAACATCACAAGTTGCCAACTTCCCACCTTTATTAACTAATTTGCTAAGGTTCAACGCCACAAATCGAACAATGAGGCAATATTAATGTCTTCTAATTGCTACAAGCCGCAGCCACACACATCGAGAGGGGGTAGGAGGATGAGCAAGAGGAGCGGCAACTTTCAAATGTCACCTTAATACGATATCCAAGTTTGAGTTTCAGAACACAAAACACCAGAAAAATGTCAACGTCATCGTTTTGCCAGTGCGTGTGGCAGAACTTCTCTCTTTGTCTCACTCACTGGCTCTCTGTGACTCTCTCCTCAGCTACTGCTCGGCTTTTGACCCAGTGGACAATGGGTGCGGCATCTTGGGAAAAATGTCGCACACGTCGTCAGTGTCATTGTTATCAAAATTCTGCTCACCTTCCCTCTCTTTCTCTCCCTCTCTCTGTGTCATTGTCACCTGAGATTCGTTGTCCTTTTGCTCGTTTATTGGTGTGGCATTTGTGGGCCTCTCTCTCACTTTGCCACAAGGCGGCAGCTTCCTTTAGCCGCTACCTTTTGATCCTTAGACCCCTTTTGTTATGTTTTTTCCTTCTCATTTCATGTTGTTTGTCTTGCCGCTCGATTTGTTACCATTTGAAACTCATTTGGCTGCACTTGCGCATCCCTAAAGTGTTTTGCCAGCAACAAATTTGAGTCCTACTCAGGTGGGCTTCGATTCCTTTCATCTAACATTGTTCAACAATGTGCAATTGTTTGCGCCCAATTGCCAAAAATTGCTTCAAGCGTTCATTTTTCAACTGCTAGTGCCTACTTGTGTGCGTGTGTAAGTGTGTGTGTGTGTGTGTGTGTGTGGTCCTGGGTACCGCTCGGCTGGGAATCAGTGCAGCTAAAAAAACATTGCAGTTTGCCAACGACTTTGCATATACTTAAAATGCAGTGTGTTCTGCTCTGGGCCGGCTTCTGGTTGTCGGTAGCTGCAGTAGTACAGTGGGACAAATACAAGATTTTCCCGAAATAAATTAACAAAAAATATAGTTTAAACTATTGCAATAAATTTGAAAACGTTCTATCGAAACCCTGATTTTAAATGCGTTAAGAATTCAGTTGAAAAAGAAAATGTTTCCATAGACTAATTGAATTACATGCCATATGCACACTGCTTGTCCCACTGTGCGTGTGCTCACGCACTTTGTACCCACTGATGCTGGGTCTAAACTGTTTTGCATGATTGACTGTTTGACATAATGAAACGCATGCAGAAACAAGCAGGCAAAAGCAGCCAAGCAGCAGATAGAGACCCAGTTCTACTTGTAGCCCCCAACACAGACCCAGACCCAGTACGAGTCCAGACCCAGTACCAGTCTATATGCTTCAGTTTGGGCCTTAACCCGAGCGCTGGCAAGTAACCAGATTTGGGCTGAAAGCCCACGCAGAGTTGCATGCCTCGTCTTTGTTGCCGGAGTTGTTGTAGTTGCTGGTGTTGTTGTTGCTACTAATCAAGTGCAATGTTGCTGCCAGGAGTCGAGTCTGATGATGCTGGGATGGCATCCCCTCATTGCGGCAGGTTCAGTATTGTGGTTTTCCCGGCTGTTTTTCTTTTATCAACGTTGCCTCAGTCGCAGTCTCTATGATTGGTTCAGTTCTAGTTCTAGTTTTCATTCGTGTTGTAGTTGCTGTTGTTGTTGTTGTAGCTCTTCTAATCAGTCAGTGCACAGTGCATAGCAGAAAGTTGGTCAGCAATCGGTTGGCCAGAGGCCGAAAGGAAGGGCAAAAGAATCAGTGGGGAAACCTTTCCTTTCCGGGGGCTAATGAAAATGAAAATCTGTGTCAATGTGCATTGTTTGCATATTGAACAGTACTGGACTGAAATTGCATTGAGTTGAGTACACTTTGGGATTGTGCTTGTGCTTTTCCAAGGCATTGTCAACACATTTTGAATTTTCTTTTGGAATCACACACAAATTAACTGCGACACGCTCTTCAGTTGGGTGGGCTGCTGCTGGTAATTGCGGTTCAGGTGTAGGCAGACCAAAGTAAAACTTGAAATCACCTCGAAAACCATATGACAAGCCAGTTTTTTAACACAAAATTATACCCCGTAGTGTTGAACTGAAGTGTGATAGAAGTGGCATTAAATTTACTTCAAGTCTAAAGTAACTTTGATGAAATATTTAAATTTTATGAAAGACGAATTCCCATTACTAAGGTTTAAAGTAACACCTTGTACTTCTTTTCTTAAGTTTTCAATTTAAATACATTACAGGGTATTTTCCCCATGGTAGACTCTACAGTTTAGCACTCTCATTTCATTTAATTTGGCGCTCTGTCACTTGTGCGACTTCAAAGATGCTCTACTCTGCCTCAGCGTATGATGTATGTGTGTGGGCTCAAAAGCCAGTTCCAGATAGAAAGAGATAGAGACTGTTAGAGAAAGAGTGGAAGAGAGAGTGAGAGAGATGAGCTATTAAAATAAACGCCCACCGTTTGTCTCTGCAGTGTTCAGTCGGCATGGATGACATGCATTTGGTTTTGGCTTGACACTGAAGTGATGAAAGTGTTTCACAATCAACGAAGACACTGCTGGCGGCAGCATCACAAGATAAACATATAGACCGATGGACGGACGGTGGCACAGACGGACGTACGGACACCCACTCTCTGTAGGACGCCGACAAGTCTGAGGGCAACTAAAAGTGCAATCCAGAGTTGTCCGACCTCGTCCTAGTTCGTTTCCCTCTCTCTTCAAAGGGCGTTACTAATTTGTGTCACATTTTTTTGTGCTCACTGTGAATTTGTTACACTTGTTACACGGTTCACACGCTGTAGGAGTCACTTGGATGTATTCTATCTTCCGGCTTCTACTCGTATTGTCTACTCTTCATTGTTTTCCATTTTCTATTTTCTTTGTTCTTTTTTTTCGGCACTGATTTTTGCGGTAGGTCGACATCATCGATCGAAAGAAGGAACTCATTCATCAGCCCCGACTGGCGTTCCTAATTGCCGATTCGTTACAAAAATGTGCGACTTTTTACAGTCAGCAAGTCATCTCATCTCTCAGTGGATTTTTGCTTACTGTGTGGGCGAGTCGACCACATATTAAGCATCCTTACACTCCTCTCAAGCTGTGACTCAAAAATGTCCTACTGGCCACACAGCACGTCCTTTAGCATATGCAAAAAAAGATGAGCTGTGTGAACAGACAAGTCGGAGACGGTTCATCAAAGAAGTCACTTGGGATTATACTATAAAATAATGTGGATTCTAGTGGTTTCTTTTAATTGGGTGGTCTCCAAAGAGTCTGTTCAGAAGTTACTAATATTCAGTGCACTTATAATGTATTTCAAAAGCATTTGTGGCTCTTTTAGCATATGAATTCCCAGTCAAAATTAAAGCTATGCAAACTGTGCTCTCAATTTTAAGGCTATTTCAATAAATCCAACCTATTGTGCATTCAATCAGCACAGCAAGCATCAGTAATCATACCTGCAGCAAATTAAACTCTGTCTTGTCTTCTACTATAATTAATAGGCAATAAAATCAGGGTTAAACTGCAACTAGTTGCCACATTTCAATATTAATCACTTTGAAATTGAAGCAAATTCCGCTAAAGTTACAGTTGCCAAACACCCACTCAGAGTGTAGTGAAGTGGAGTGGAGAGGGATGGGTGTCTTAGAACGCTTTGGGTCATGATTTGGCGTACGCCATTTAATCAGAGATATCAGCAACACCTGCCGCAGTTTGCACTGCGTGTAGTGCAACTAAGTGCAACTTCAACTTGGCTCCTGCAGCGCCAATAAACAGATAAAAGAAGCAGAAGTCGACGCTGTCCGTGCACTTCCTGTTCCACTGTCTTTCTGTATGATTTCTGAGTTCTGACTTGGACTCCAGACTGCAACTGGTGTCTGGAAGCTGCTGTTGGCCATTGGTTATTGGCCTTGGCTTGCATGCCACGTAACTTAAATCAAAATCGATGCTGCAGTTGCAATCGTTGATGCAACCGTTGCAATGCAACATTTGCCGTTTGCTGCTGGCATAAAAATTAATTAAGTTGACTTCTGGCATTGGCAATGACCAAAGCTACAGTTGCAAGCGGAAGTCGTATGTTTTCTTATATTTGGTTTTTCCGTTCCGTTTGCCTTTTTGCAAGTCTGGGAAATTATGAAAAATGAGCAAAGAACGACAAGTAACGAGCAGAAATGATGGCTACACTGATAAAACATAGGGCAGCTACTAGAAAAAGGGCCTAGCATAAGGAAAAGCTTCTTTGAGTTTAAATTTTAACAGTGTAGACATACTTGGCGCCGGTTTGCAACAGTATGCAGCTATGTGAAGCTGCCCCATCAGTTGCACATGCTGCAACTTGCAACACAGCCTAATTGATGAACAGTTCTTGACTCCTTTCTGCTTGGCAGTGCGTAGGCGTTGAGATATTTTCCACATTATTGATGAATTGCTTATATTGTAAGTCATCTAAAAGATAAATTAACTTGGACCTAAAAATACTCGCTGTGTGTGGGATCTGATACTATCTGTACTCCACTTCAATTGTTAAACTAATCAGTCATTAAAAATGCTGAAATACACACCTCAAATGCAATCAGTTGTGTGTTTAGATTGGAATGCAGTTACGATAATGCCCAAATGTCAACTGTCTTGGGGATCAACTACTCTTTTTTTTATTTTTTTTTTTCTACCATACAAAACTGTCCGCTAAACTGTCACTGACAATTGGGCACGATATGAGTGACAGTTGTAATTGATTTTGAGAACGCTTAGCTTTAGATTACAACACATTAACAGGCCGTCTATAGGCCAAATCCATGGGCTTGGCTTGGCTTAAAGTCCCCAGACAGCTTCGAGCTGACAATTGTTTGGAAATTTATTTTTCAGCTCGAAAATAAGACACATTTTACAATGAAAACTTATTTATTAAATGATTTTATTAGTTGTGGTCTTAATCAAATCGGCCTCTTTCACCTAACTGAGCCCTATTTTAAAGCCTCCCTCTCTACTTGAATGATATCGTAAATGAAATCTGGAGTAATCCTCAAAGTGCTTTCGCTTGTTGCTTGATCTTATCCGGTTAGGATAGTAGTTTAATAGCTTTTATAACACACACACCGCCACACAGCTTCATTGTGGAAAGTAAAACTTGTAATAAAAATTAAAATCAAATTCGATTTTTATGGAGGACACAACGCGTTGAGGCCACAAAAATTGCAGCTGCAACAAACATCACTGATAGCAAACTTTCTTGGTCATTCGAGAGAGAGAACGTTAAACGACTTTAAGGCCATCATTAACATTATCAGCTGAACGTAATGTGGCCCAGAGTCAGAGATAAGAGACAAGAACTGGGAGGTCGAATCAAAAACACTTTTTAACTTTCCATTGACACCCCAGTGAGTATTTGTTTGTTTAGTTTGTGTGCTTTTTTATTGACTCGAATTTTATGCGATTTGTGTGTTGTTCAACATTTGATGTTTGGATCTGACTGTTATTTAATTAAATGTAAAATCAGGTTAACTATTGAGCAAAAGCACAGCATGAGCTGCGTTTTCGAAGGGCCTGGCCAAAAATCTCGACACCAAAGTGCCATTAAAATCGCGTAAATCTTAGAGGCCTACAAACAAAATAAAAGTTCATTAGTTGCGCATAAAAAGCAAAAAAGAGAGACAAAATAAAACCGCACAAAGTTAAGACAAATCATTATGAAAGTCTGCTTCAATTTTCTATATTTTAGCTACCATAAAAAAGTTTTAGAAATATTGAGGAAAACCTATTAAAAACTTGCCAATTGTTGCCAATCAGCTGAAATCAAGCAGCACAAATTGACAAGGCCCAAAATGACATTTGGCAATAGCAACAGCTGTCAAAAAATTATGCTCGCTGCCGGCCAGGCCAATGCAGTCGGCCAACACGATATACAGCTAGTATCTGCTCGTCTCGTCTCGCTGTTGGCCAAATCCAATTCGAAATGCGTGTCTCCTACGACTGGAACGAAATGGCAGCAGGACAATTGCTAAGCGTGAAAATCCTTTTGGGCCATTAAACTGTACATTTGGAAAATTTGTAGTGTGAAAATCGCTCATGTGTCGGCATTCGCATCTGCAAAAATGTGTCCAAAAAGGAAACACAAAAAAGAAAAACAAAAACACACAAAATTCCTATACAATTGTTGGCTGTGCTGTGGATAATTTCTAATGGGATTAAAAACCAGCTGACTTAAAGGTGCAGCGAGTACATGAAACCTTAAATTTGGAAACTGAAAAAAACATAAGACATGCAAAATAAAATAAAATATTTTATTCAATGCTAAAATATTATACTTTAAATTTTTGTCGAATAAGTTTTCATCGGAATTATTTTATATTTTATTAATTTAATTTTGCCTAAGCATTGTTTGACCTTTAGAAAAGTATCTGAAAATAAACTGCTTTTAATTTCAAGCTATAGCTTAAAATTGGGTCACTCTGGGACAGCTTGAAGCTCATTTCATTATGAGAGCAAATTATTATTATGACCACAGACCACACCTTCAGCACGTTCGTGTCAATTGTAATGTTGAAAGCCACAGAAAGAAATAATGCAAAAATGAGGAAAAAATGAGTAAAACACAAAAACATAAAGTAAATTTAACAAAGCGCTGAAATTGTATTAAACTATTCATAATTCACACTGTGCCAATGTTAATGAATACTCCCCGTTGGGTTAATGAGTCAAAGCGTTGAAATTTATTTGCATTCACTTTCAAGCACTCAACGTCAACAAACGAATAAATGAATGAATGAATGCGAATATGAATATTTTAAAATCAACGCAAAACTTTTCGCCGACAAGCCAAATAAAAACAAATTATTAATATTCGCCTGCAGTGCTGAAAAAAGCGACTGCAATTTTAATCTATTAAAATTGAAGCTAAAATTAATTGGTAGAGAGAAAAATATTACAAATCAAAACTAAACTAGTTTCAGTTTCAGTTTTTTGCGTCGTTTGGTAGCTAATTGAAAATTGAAAATTTATTTCATGTCTCACACCAATTTGGGCCTTATGCAGATGGTGGAAAGTGGTTCAGTGTTGCAATTGACCAAGTGGAAAACTGGTTAACGTTGCACTTTATTTTCACTAAATAAAAATGTAATAAAAAGCAATTTCATTTTAGTTTTTTTTTTTGTGTTCGTTAAGCTCACAAAGTTAATTAAAAGCTACTGGCAACTTTATAAAATTTGTTAGTCGCTTTTTGTTAAAATAGTTGAGTAATTGAATAATCCAAACTGATTTGTTTCATATGAATTAAGCCCAATTCACGATTCTTCATGATTCAATTAATTACGCCGTTGTTCAATTTTAAATTGTGAATAAAATGTAGAGAATAAAATATTTAATTTAATATTCTGTTTAATGAAAAAATCGCTTTTGATTTCCGATTCAGTTTGTATAGTCTTTATCTAGATGTGCCAGTTCTGATAATGACCGAATGTTATTGTATTGCATTGGCCAATTGTAAAACGAGTGCAATCTGGCCAGATGTAGAAATACAAACTTCATAATTTCCTGTTGTTAGCCCAAATAACGCAGATATCGTACTGCAAAAACCGAAAACATGATCAATTATTGTGCGAAATGCTGGAAAATGTTGCAGCCCAAACAAATCAGTGGGAAGGTGGGCGGGAATAGGGGCAACTGAACTGCATTTGTTTATGCGAATGGCGGGCGCGGTTCATGTGAGTAATTCATTTATGCCATTGGCGTTTTTGTTACTCAGTTGCCGCTTGATTAATCGCATCTAGTTACGAGCCGCAATTGCAAAATTAGCCAATAGATAGAGCAGCGCGTACACAAAACGCGAGCAGAGATTGTGGCAGTTTTCAACACCTACGTGAGGCAACCAGCAACTCGCAACTCGCAACTCGCAACTCGCAACTTGCAACTGCCACACGAGCAATGTGAAACAATTATGCAAATGCTTTGCGAGAAACAATGTAGAGAAATCATTGCGAGTAGCAAATTAATTACACGAAACTGAAATATGTATCCAACATTAGTAGCTTTGCTTAAACTTATATGTATGTATATATGAAGGCTGCAGATTAGTTAGGGTGTGTTGGTGTTGCTGTTGTCTGTGGGCGGTGGCAGCTGTTTGTGTTTTGCTGTCACGCTAATGAGACAATTGCAATTGTTGTTGCCACAAAACTTTCCTCGTTGCCTATTGTTGCTGTTTTTGGTTCTATTTGACTTGTTTGGCTGTCATTAACTTACAACTTATCCCCCTTCCTCCTGCTCCCCCTGCCATGACATGAGCAACATGTGGCAACTACTTACTTGCAACTGCAACAAGCTGACGTGAGCACTGACTGACCTAATTCTCAGCATCAGCATTGTCATCGCTTGTGGTAATGCGACATAAGGTGCACGCAATTACACTAGACAGCAAAACTGGGATAGATACAAAAAATGTATAACAATTTTTCAAAGTTTTTTATAAATTTTAGTAGAGTTTTCAGTTTATAAAAAAATCAATAAAAATATAATCGACCTTTATTTTGCTGCACAGTGTTATTGCCAGCTTGGTTATAATAGAACTGCCTGCCTGCCTATCCCCCTATCTCCTCTTTCCCCCTCTCTCTCTCCACTTCTCTTGCTCTTGTTAACTGTTGCATCTTAATTTGTTAAATGTCTTGCTGCGAAAGTGTTATTGACGTTGTTGCTGCTGTTTGTAAATTGAGTTACATTGCCTGACTGTCTGCCTTAGTTAGCCAACTGTCATCATTATTTTTTGTAATATGCATTTAGCGTTTTTTCCATCGACTATGCGTGCTGAGGTTTTTGAGGCATCGATTTCGACTTGAAACACTCCATTCAACGGTCTAATCAGCATCTTATATTGTGTGGCAAGTTGCAAGTTGCAACTGCAACTGTTGCTGCATGTGGCACGCAATTTTTGTGCATTGTTTACTATTCTTTGTCATTTGTCTGTGGCATATCCTTGGCCAATGAACTTGGCTAAAACGAGACTCAATGCTTGACTATTTCGTGACACACTCAAAGACAGCAGTATTCATAGTCGTCATCATTGAGTTTTGTTTATGTATTGTAGACATTCTTTGGTTGCCTTTTTAGAGGCCTTTTGGTCAGCAATTGATGTGGCTTGACGTCTTAATTTTTGTGGCTGCTGCCGCGGTGACGTCGTCAAGTTGCCAAAGCACTTGAAATGAAAAACTTCATCACAACATCTTGAGGCTGAGACGTAGACGTCGCCGAAGACATAGACGTAGCTGCAACCTCAACCTCAACTTTAACTTCCAACTTGCCACTTGCCACTTCATGTACGAGTGTGTGTGGCAAGTAAGTGTGTGTGTAAATGCGGTGTGTGCGTGTGTCGCCGACTGAACACTTGACGGCGTCTCGGGACCACATCATCCATTGGGTTTTTGGTTACTTCCCATTAATTGCAATTGCGTGTCCAAAGCTTCGACCATTGTTTGTTTGTCTTTTGTGTATTCTTTTCCTTCAGTTCTTTTTTTTGGTTTCCCAATTCCTCTCACTATATGCTATATGCTGCCAATAATGCATTTTTGGCCTACGCTGTGTAAATAAACATTGATCTTGAAAAATTATATTTACCCAACTCATCAGCATCGTCATCAGCCAGCAGACACCGGTTAATGTTTTCTTTGCTGATTGCTTTGTATGATCACGAAGATGACTCTGAGAGTTCCAAGCTCCGCACTGCAGATTCATTTATTCTTTTCTTACTTTAACATTTTTTTTTACATTTTGCAAGGTGTTGATATTTGCTTATTAAACGCGAGACTTTTTATGAGCTTTGGGTAAACAAGGCGTATGCTTAATGAGCCCAATCACGTTAATTTCTTGAACAAATATTAAGCTGCCTGCTGCTCGTGCGTTGCGAGACACCTAAGAACAAAAGGGATAACGTTTTGACAGGTGCTTGGATCGGAACAAAAGCAAATTGAACTGATTTGAGTGGGACTGGTAGGATTAATTGGAATTGATAATAATTTTAACTCTTAATTTCTATATTTGTGGCATAGTTTAAAGTTCAATTTACTTTAAAAGTTTTTTGCTTTAATCAACAATTTTGCGATTTTCCATTGATAGCTAAGAGTTTTCCACATAAACGTCGGCAACGAAATAAAATTCGTTCCAAGGGCGTTGCAAGAAAACATTTTCCATTTTTTGTGATCAAAACCCACTGACTAACTAACCAGCAATAGCCAGAAATGCTGCCATATCTAGCAGAGGTAAGTAATAATTTCGATTCTTTGATTTTTGTGGGCCGTCTCCAGCACGTGAGGCAGCAACAGACACCCACAAAAGTAACCTGCAACTTGTTGCACCTCGACAACAACAATACTAACAGCAACATGAAGAGACCGCGTCATTGGAGTAGAAAAATCACTTCCGTGTATGTGACCAAAGCGTCCAGTAGAATAAAGAGAGACAGAGGCAGAAAGATATCAAGAGAGAGGGAGAGAGAAAAGTGCTAGGAAAATAGAAAATATTTTGCCATTTTACACTTTGGCACTGCAATTTGGCACGCTGGCAAATTTAATGCGATTTTAAAATGTTGTCGATGATAATCTATTAATTATAGCACTGCCAGAACTAACGACAGACCCCAAAAGGTGTTGAGTGGACGAGCAATAACTGATCCAGCCAAGACATCAAACCAAAGACTGAGGCTAAGTAGATAAAGTGCCAAAAATTTAACTCAAGTTGGGTTCATTTAAAAAGAACACTGAACTCTATATAAAACTTAAAAATGTTTACTCATGGTGTAGTTATAAAATACATTCCCTGACACACTTAAGATATAATTTGAAATGTCTTTGATATGTTAATACTTTCTGCAATAAACTTCAAACTTTTAATGGGTGTGAAAATTTTTCTAATTTTAAAATTTTTATTGCACTACTCCAGGCGATACTAAAAAATAAATATTTTACTAGCTTTTAAATAAAAATTGTAAAGTTTTACAAAGGTTCCCTCATGAATATATTCAAACACTCTTCGACGGCAATAAAGGATATGTAAACTTCGATGCACTGCTGTTAGCCAGTTTTTCAAGTTTCTAACTGTTTTGCGAAACGCCCCTCAGCAACACCTAGAACAGCAATACAGTAAGAGCAACGGCAACAGCAGAGGAGTAACAGCATCAGCAACAGCAATAGCAACAGCAACAGCAACACCGGCAACAACTTGTCTAGCAACATGGCCAAGCAAATTAAGTTGGCACTCTTTAATAAGATGATGATGGTTCGGCTTTGATATATCAGCCAGGGTGTCTGTCTGTCTGTCCGGCCAGACAGACGATGCTGGGGCGTTGCAGCAACTTCAAGCTATACAACAGGCCACAAAAAGGTGTCGTGCTTGTTGCTGTTGTTGTTGCTGTAGCTGTTGCTGCTGCAGTGTGGCGAACGGCATTGACAGATTGCAACTGAGCGTGAAAATAGTTCCCATGTCTACAATGTTAGCTTGGGTATTTTCTACTATTTTCCACAGTTCTTTTTTCAACTATTTTCCCTGTAGCTTCTAATGCGCGCTGGGTACTTGCCGTTACTGTGGCTGCTGCTGCTGCAGTTGCTGTCGCCGGTCAGCAGCAATGTTGTTGCCTGGCAGTCATTATATGGAATTTTTGGATATATCATCTTTTGGGCTGACTGACTGGCTTACATGCAACACGAAGCGTCTCCTTTCCGTTCCCTTCCTTACCCCTAGCACTAGCTACCAATACCACCTCCCTCCTCTCAATCACGCGTTGCTGTTGCCGGCGGTTAATTTTTGTGTTGCTGTTGCTGTTGCCAGTTTGTTGGTGGACACGTCTGCCAAAATGTTTCGTTTTATTCTGTTTCGGCAACAGCTACAACAACATCAGCGAGAGAGCCAAGTACTTTTGCTATCATTGCAATTTATCACGGAACGTCGGCGCGGCGGTCCTTTTTGCCAGAGTTGCCTCCTCTCGCTTGTGTGAGAAGTGTGCGTACGTGTTGCTGATGCAGCTGATGATGTTGCTGCCGCTCATGTTGCTGCTGTGGCTGTGGCTGATGTTGCCGCCGCCATCGTTCGCCGGGGCGATGACGTTCTTGTCCACTAACAAGCATTCCCCACTAATCATAAAAATTATGAGGTCGTCGTCGTTGCCGTCGTCGTCATAGTTTGCCATTTGACACATTTTCAAAGCTATTTTTTGAGCTATGCTAAAAATAATTGCAAAAATCAATTACGCTTATCAGTCAGTTGCCTGGGTCAACTGTGGCTAGACACAGTCCCATGGGCAATTGGCGTGTCTCGTATGTTTGTGCTGCACACACGTGGGATAGACAAACTCACACACACTTTGGGGCATAAGTATCTTTATATCTTAGGGATAGCGACAGTCAACGACATTTATGCACGCGGAGGGACAGTGGGGTGAGTAGAAAGTTTATTAAATAAAATCTAAAGATGGAAAAGAACTTATTTATTTAAATAAGAAAATAGTTTTAATAGTTGTCTCCACACATACTATTATATAGCTGAACACAGTTGTGTACCATTTTGCCCACTGTGCGCTGCAACTTTGATAATTTATGTAACGCATCAGTTACCATACTTTATACGCGCTCAGATAGCGCACATCGCATCGGACTCATTCTCATTCCCATAGTCATAGTCTCATTTGGAGATTGTGTTGGTCGCGAAACTTAACTCGATTTCATTTCCTTATCATTATCACCTTGGCCCGAACACAGTCGGGCACTCCTTTAGCGCTGTCTGTGGCAGATCTGGAGATGTGGGGCTCTCTGGGCTCTGAGCTCTGCACTTGGCTTATCGCTGAGTTGGCCTTAACGTAATTCAACATTTAATCTTGTCTCGGCTTTTAAGTGTCTGCCACAATTTACGCGCTGAACCCGTTGCCTTTGCTGTTATCCCCCCCTAAAAGTTGAAGCTCAAGGTTTCTTCCTCTTGCTCTCCTCTATCCCCACTTGATTTGTGGCTTGGTCTTTGAGCTCAAAGTGAGACACGGAGTCAAAGACAAAGCCCTGAACAAAATGGTGGCTAGTTTTAGTTTTAGTTTCAGTTTTGCTGCACTTGTTGGTCCTGGCAACAGGTACATTAAATGGTTCTGGGCCCAAAGGATATTAGAAGGGCACGTGCCGTCAATCTGATTTATGGCCATTCAATGAAGCTGGCCAAGGCCTTTACCTTCCGATTCCGGCTAAGTCAAAACGTCAGTATACTTCAGACTGTGACAAATTGAGCTCAAGTCTTTTACCTGAACGAGACTCATTTGCGTGTCGCGACACACGCTGTCCAGGAGGTGCCACGTTTCCCATTCTCGTTTCCATTCCCAGTTTTCCCTATCTGAGTTTCCCGTTGTGTTTGAAAAACTTTCCCAAAATATGAATAAATCGTTGAGTTTGTCAATTGAGTTTTATGGCCCATTTCACGCCGCGCATTGGTCAAGGTCGAGTTGATTTGCTGATGAGCTGAAGAAGTTAGCGCGTGTTTTTGGTAGCGTGAAAAATCGAACGCAACGTGGCAGCCACAAAGTGTTGCCACTTAAACTGGGCCCCCCAAACTAAACCCAAACTGAAGTTACACTCTGCATATGGCATTGAAATTTATGACACTTTCAACACTACAAATGCTCTGCCATCAACGTGTGAAGACTCTCATCAAACATCATCATCGCCATCGCCATCGTCATCCACTGTTGCTGCTCATCATTAGATGAGCATCATCAACGTGATCAACGTCTGTGCTGCACTTGTTGCAAGGCCCACGCAGCAGCAGCTACAGTGGCGGCAAATGCTTACACATGGTACACTGTTCAAAATAGGCAGCAGGTTTAAATAAAACTTTAATTTAAAGTAACTTTGAATTTCCTTTGAAAAGAAAGTGTAGGTGCTTCTTTTTGACAGTGTATCGCTGCCCCTCGCTGTCCCCATGTCGCTACTCTGGGTGGGTGTTGCCATAAACTACCAAAATATTGTATGCAGAGAGGGGGCGTGGCGAGGGGCTGGAACACACGCTGTGTGCAAGTTGCTCGACGGCTGCCGCTTGACAAATGCAACCGCCAACAATGACGCAGTTGGTGGTGCATTTCTTTCGGCATTTCTTTAAAAATAAATTTATGTGATAATTCCTCGTATAGGCCCCACTCCAGAAACTCCACTACTCCACTACACAGCAACTGCAGCAGTTCCACTCTGTGAATGTGAATGAATTTGTAGTCCAGTTTTCAGTTTTCCACCAAACTAATTGCGCCACCAAAGGAAGAAGCCGAAACGATTATCAGTTTTTTTTCGGTCTCTTTTTCTTCCTCTTCTCGTTTTTGCCTCCTCCATTCACTTTGTGTTCCCATTTTAATGGTCGCATCAACGTAACGCTTCGCCTTAAATTTCGATCTAATGAAGTTTAATGCTCGCATTTGCCATAAATTATGAAAACTTCTGCCTTTTGTTGTTTTGTTGTGCACAACAACTTGCACTGGGTACCCCAGCAGCCAAGCAAACAGAAAATAAAAAAAAACAAAATAATATCAACTTCAAAGCCGTTTATAAACCGGGCGAAAGTTGCCTTGGGTTTATGGCCAGGCTTCGGTTATTTTTTTTCTTTTCCGTCTTCTTTATTATGCGTTTTTAATATTACTTTTCTTTTCTTTATGAACATTATGGCGGGATTTTGCATAACAATAAACCGCATATCGGTCAGCATTTGGTTGTATTTTAAATGCTCGTTAAACGGCAGGAAAAAGGTCATTCAGCAATAACCTGGCTTATATGAGTCAGAACCTACCAGTTACCAAACTAGACATTTGGGCGACGGCATCAATTCGTTGGGGACAGAATCAAAGCTGCATTTATTAAAATACCATTGAAGAATTTGGATAAATTGTGGAAGTCTTTTCTAAAGACGGCATTGTATGCTATGTAAATCATTAAAATGATATGTGAGACTTGAAAATTCCTAAACAATTTAATTGAAAACATAGTTCTGAGTTCCATTGAATTAAATAGACTCCCACTCCATATCAGACACATATCAAGTTCAATTTCCGCTTAAATCAAACCTATCTTGTTTTTAGCGAATTTTCTTCTGACTTAATAGCTTCTAATCCGAGCCCTGATGAAAAACCGCAGTCGTTAATGATAGCAGTTGCTCGGTTTCCCCGCAAAACCCTCTTATTGCTCTACCATCTACCCATCCCAGGGCGCAAGTGTCAAATGGTTTGCCTTGGTTTGGATTTGTGTTCGACTGGAAAACAAACTCGTACTCGGAACTAACCACAAGTTTTGGTAAACAGAAAATTGTGTGGCATGGCATTTTTGCCAGATCCCCTGAGCAGAGCGGGGGCACTAGGGGCACAAGGGGCGTGGCAAACATCTGTCCACACGAAGAGCATGCAAAAGTTTATAATGCAACAAATGCCGGAGAGTTTTTGTGTCATTTTTTATGTGACAAGCGAGTTGTGGGGCACGTACTAAGCTGACACAATGATGCAATCATCACGTGCAGCAACAGCAGCCACTTTTGCCATTTGTTTTCCTTCTCTCTCCCTCTCTCTCTCTCTCTCCTCCTATTTTTCCGAGCTAGAAAATATGCCATAGAATATGCATTCAACATTCGTAACGCTCGTTGGTAACGATTCATGTCGGGGATTTTTGTCAATTGCTGTCCCACTGTGGTTTTGTTAGATTACTGCGAAAAATGTTATATACTCTATCCCCTAAAAAAAAACCCTTTCATATTTTAATTGTTCCATTCTAACCGCTGTCCATCGACTGCTCGCCAGCTGCCATTTGGAGGCTTAACTTCTGGCCAGATTACGTGCCAGGGCCACACGCGCGCCTATTACACCATGGAACAAGTTTTCATATTATTTGTCAGTCTCTTTTTATTTACTTTTATTTTGTTTTGCTTTATTTATGTTACAAACAATTGCGGTGAACCAAAGTAACCCCAAGTGCAGCTATCATCAGGCTAAAAAAGCGATTTGGCTGACATTTTGCTTAAATTTATTATTTCATTTAATTAATATTACTTTTTAAGAGTTTAAATAATTATAATAAAATCTTTAAAAATTGTTCCCTCTCATTCCATAGACTTTCCTATACCTTTTCTTTAAGTTTCCCTACTTTGCTGTCCAGTGTAGCTGCAAAAGCAGTGAGTGATGCATCTGTGAGTGAAGTGAAGTGAAGTGCATTGACTTGGCAATTAAAATTCTACAGATATGCGATACATTAATTACTCGCTTCAATTGAAATGCAAATACCAAAAAAAGAAAGACAGCGAGAACAGAAAAAAAGCAAAACAGTAAAAGAAAACAGTCAGCTTGCATGTCTGGGCCAAGTTAAGAATCTGCAGAGCCACAACCAGTACCAATACCACTACCAATACCAGTACCAGCACCAGCACCAGCACCAGTTCCAGTTCAAGTTCCAAGTCCCTTTCAGAGAGTGCCGTGTTAAAGTAGTTGGCTTTGCTTTCTGCTTTCTGCGTTCTGCTTTCTGACTGCTGACTAGTTTTCCAGGAAGAGTCTGGTGCGAATGATTTACAGTCAGCAGCGCGTTTTATTTGGTTCGTTTTGCTCTTTTGAGTTGACACTTTATTGATGCTCATAAATCGCGACGTCTGGCAGCAATTAAAACAGCATGTCCCCAAGGACATGAGTCCTCTCTCAGCTCTGGGTGACTCCTACTTCTACTTTCCAGTGATTTGTTTACAGAGATTAGCGTGCGAAAAACCAGAAGCAACAAAACATTTTCCCGCATCAGGTGCGCGACGACACCAGGTAGGCAAGAGCAGCACTAACAACACCGTCCAAAAAGTGCAGTGAATTTATGTCAC
The DNA here is from genome assembly GCA_018152125.1 of Drosophila dunni. Lineage (NCBI taxonomy): Eukaryota > Metazoa > Arthropoda > Insecta > Diptera > Drosophilidae > Drosophila > Drosophila dunni. The sequence goes on along the minus strand of JAECXC010000339.1, from coordinate 15,387,130 downwards.
TGCGATTTATGATGTCAGTTCCATATTCCATATCCCTTATCCCATTTCGGTAGTTGCCACGAGAGTCGCTATACCCTGTACGACCGTTAGTTACATAGAAATGAAAGTCGTATATTTGCTGGATTCTGACGAGTAAACGCGCCTCTATTTGGGTTACGCCCCCTCAGCGGCTCTGCTTGTCATACGCCTACCCAAAAATAAAAGAACAAAAGACCAACAACAACAACAACTGCAACAGAGACCCGATGCCAGATCTTTGATTCCTGAGCCCTTTCGGTAGCATTTCGCCGTTTTTCTGACCATGTGCCTTACACACACTGTATGTGTGCGTGTGTGTGGGTCATATGTAGTACAAAACTTGGTCATAAATATTGAAATTTATGTAGTACACGAAAGGGACTCACATGGCACAGTACGAGCTCTTGACCCAACTTTATTAGTATTTATTTGTATTGACGCTTCGCATCGCATCGCATCGCGTTGCCAAAAGGATACTCTTTTTGCGGGTTCAGTTTTTTGATGTTTTATGGCCTCGTATCGCATAAAGTTGAAAGATTTTTTTTATGGTAGCACCTAAAGACTGGCTATTTATTAAGAAACAGCCTTAGATGCTTTGTTGTGACTCGCAGATATCAAAGACAATAGCACAAATGTTACCGATTTTTAGGGGAATTCAGCAGATTAAAACTATAAATTATAATTTTTGTGTATGCTATTAAAGCCCCCCGAAAATATTATAGAAACATTAAAAACTCAATTTAATGTTGCTTTCACTGCAAACATTTTGCACACACATTCAATTCGTTTTGTGTAAGAGGTCGAGGTTAGCGCTGTGGTGACAAAACTGGGCCTAATCATTTGTCAAAAACATGTCATTTAAGCGGAAAACAATTTAACAACAGTTAACCAAAAGCCAACAAAACCAAACCGAAACTCGAGCAATCAACATAAATTTAAAGCGCAGTCAGGCAAAATGCCCAAATGGCCATTTGGCAGCCAAAAAGTGAAAGTCGAATGTGCAACAAAACTGCGGACAGCATGCCCCAACCAAACACAAACAGTACCCACCACACACTCCACACTCCATACCCCATTTCCCGTAATCCCACACTAAAAACAACACTACACAACACTAAACATAAAAGCGAAAATTCAAAATCCCAAACCCAAATCCAAATTTAAACCAGGAATAGCCTTCTGCATTCGCGAGCTGCTTGTAATTTTGCATACAAAACTTTTATTACCATAGAATATGCAGACGGTATTTGTTGTTGTTGTTGTTACTGTTGTTGGCCAGTTACCAAAAGATCCAAATGCAAATGCCTAAGACAAGCAGTTGAGCATTTTGTTAGACAACGCAGACATTTGTGTCTCAACCGCGAACCACATCCAAATCAGGTTGCCCTCGTCTGTCCGGTTTAATGTCCGTTTGGGCGTCTATTTGCCTACATATGAGTCCGCAACGTATCGCTCCAGTTATGTCAAAACTTTGTTTTTTGGCCAAGCCAAAGAAAACAGCTACAAATAAAGCGAAAATAAAATGCCTCCAAAATAACACGAAATAACTTGCTGAAGTGCATTTTGCCAGCCAGGAACTTACAGGCATCGAGTAGTCTCGACTTGTTAAGCAAAGTGTTTTACATGGAGAGGAGGAGGTTTTAATGAAATCTAAGATACATATGATGTAGAAGTAGCTAATGCTTCTAATGTAGTCTTGGCAGTTAAAATTTCAATTTAAATAAAATTTATAAAAATATCTTAAAGAAACCTTGAATACTGTTACTTAATTGTAGCTTTCGTTTATAATAAAACCCTATATATTTTTGCTGATGACAACTTGTGAATAAACCCTCGTTAGCTGTCAATATACAGTGCAAGCAATAAATCTGTGCGACGGCAGAGCAACATGCCCAGAATTTGATTTGGCATATCAATAATTTACGAGTCTTATAAAATTATAGAGTACACACTTACACACACCGTCCTGTATACACACACAAACCGGAACTGCTGCTGGCCGTAATTACCAAGTGGAAAATGCTGCACATAAAGTGTCGATCGATGTCGATTTTGATGTCGATTTCGTTGTTGGTCGAGAAACCTGCGTTCCCGGCTCAATGAGTTGTCTAAGCCAGCGACATGGCGTCGATTAAAATCGGTGTTAAAATTTATGCAACTAAATTTTTATGTGATTTTTATCACAGGCAACAACAAGAACAACAAGAGCAACAACAACCGCAAGACAACAACACCGTAGCACAATTATTTGCAATTGCAGCAATTTAGCTTTTTGCAAAATTTTCGGTGGCCAAGCAGGCAAATTTATTGGCCAAACACATTCTGCATGCCCACTAGGAAATGTAGAGCTCTACTAAATACGATTCTTAAGAGGAATATAAAGCTATGCAACTAAATACGGTAGAGTTTATTTTATAAACTCGCCAATTTATTATTTAAATGTAGCAAATTTCCTACTGGGTGCCAAGTCTGCCATATATGATTGCATTTGGAGCCTTTTATTAATAGAAATAAATCAAGTTTTGTGCACCGACATCAATTAGCTGCTGCTGCTGCAGTTGCTGCAGCCACTATGGCCAAAATACGGAGACCGAACAGAGTTAACACTGTTTCCTATCGACTGGCGTCAGATACAAATGTATCTGCAGCCGTGTGCCAGCTTGTTTTCGATCTTGTTCGCAGTTGCTACAGTGGCACACATATAAATATGCACACAAACACACTCACACAGTCGAAGTATGTTAATAATTTGCAAAATGCATTTGTCTGGCGATAAGAGGCAGCTGATACGAACTGTAAGCTGCTCGCACGGCACCTGGGACACCGTCAGAGTCAATGCCACGCCTCTTTTGCAGCCTGGCGCCTGGTCAGAGATAGCTGGCAATTAGCGTATTGCGTCTTATCAGCAGCTTATGAAGCTATCAGAGCAGAAACAGAGAGCTCAACTCAGAGCCGATATCGGCTGATATATGTCATAAGTCATAAATTGAAATCGGAGACAGATTCGGTTGCCCGCTGTGAGTAGCTAATCAATGAGCCAAGAATAAGACAAAGAAGAAGCTGCAGCCATTAGATAAAAATGCGCTGCCATAGATAAAGAGACAAACCAACCAAAGTTAAACGCAGTCGATGCATTCAGCAGATAAGCAGCCAAAAGCCAATTCATAATTTGTTTTCCTGCCACAAAACTCAACAATGTCGCGCAGGCGTAACTCGATACCAAAAGGCATCCCTTGGCACATAAATAAATTGCCAGCATACTAAAAAACAACATCAACTGAGCAGAGAACCCAAAAAACATTCAGAACGAACCCAAAAGAAAACACACACATATATATCTGGTTTTTATTTCGTTGCTGGGCATATTTTTTAATTTATATTTCGTTAATTTTTATATGAAGAGTTGACATTTCGGTCCAGAGGACGTTGAGGCCTAAAGACGTCGCGTCGCGTCGCGTCGTCGCCTCATTGTTGTTGTTGTTGCCGTTGCTGTTATCGCCCGTTTAGGCAACGCCGTTGGGAGCCCCAAGCCGCAGACTCCCATTATGATAAATCATTTTTGTTTTTGTTTTTTCAGTTTCTGTTTTTATTCCTCGACTTGACTTCAGCCTTTGTGAACCCATCCACAGTTAACTAACTTAAACTTATCGCTCTTTTAGCCATATCTGTGTGTGTGTTCTACCGGAAAGAAACATTTCACATGTGAGCTTGCCATATCTACAATTTATCAAGAACAATGAAACACAAAATTCATAAAAACTACAGTCCATTAAAATCAGTTTACGCTCTAAACGGAAATAATAAAATATTTCCAGCCAGGCTTATAGATTTATTTCCAGAGCTAACGAAAGAAAAACATTTAAGTTTAATAGTTTTAAGTCAAATATCTAAAAATTCCAGTAGTTAAACTCTGACAAAAGATGACTTATCATAAAATAAATACTCAACAGACATAAACAGGTTTAGAAAATTAATAGCGATCACAGAATAAAATTCATTTTATAAGCTCTACTTAAAAAATATTCAATTAACTTTTGGCTAGTGTTGAAAGCTCATAAGAACACAAAGTTTGCCCAGCTATTGCACAACACAGACAGCAAATAATACAAAAGATATACTTAAGAACTGTCTCTTTGAATACCTTTATGACTTTATGATTCATGCAATGAATCGAGCTGCTTAAGCGAAATTTAACGAGCAAAACTGGACAAAAGGCAGCGCCAAAAAAGAGTAAAAATCAAAATAAATACGAAAAAACGCAGTAACAGAAACAAGTCAAGAAAAATACTGATAGCATCGCAAAACAAAACGAAATGCCATAAAAATCTTTTGAAGGGAAAAAAGAAAAAATCCGAAAAAAATTAAGAAATTCATAAGTTGGTTTCTGTTGAAACATTTTATGTGAATGCGCTCCGTAAATTTGTGTGGCAACCGCTGCAGGCCATTTTTAGGGCAGATCCTGATCCCGATGCTGATTCCGATGCCGATTTCGTTGCCGAGCCCAATTTCGATGCAGATGAAGTGATATTTGTAGCGATACAAGAACTTGTTGACTGCTGTATAAAATATAAACTATATATGACTACATTCGATTGTGGCAAACGGGGATTGAAATTGTTGTGTCGCCCCCACAAAAACAGAATCAGCTGAATGAGTCGGAGTTTGGTATGGCTAAGTGCCTGGAGTCGCACTTCACAACAGCGCTAATGTGACACTAAACTGATGTAAGAATAAATCCGCTTAGTGTGCTAACAAAAGGCAGTACCAAAAATAAACTAAATACCATCAAATGCCCAACAACAATAACAGTCAGATATGAAATTACAAACCTCCAACTGAGTGAGTGAGAGCTCAGCTTAAATGCCCACGAAATGAAACTTAAAAAAAAAAATCAAAATCAAATTTCAAATAATGCAACAAAAATAATATTAAACTCAAGGTTTTCCATACTACGATGTAGGGGAAGAAATGACTTAGGAGGTGTGTGGTAAGAAGAAAACCCTCAAATATCGTCATACATGACAGTTGCGAGACTTTTGCTATTGTCAGGTGTCTAATTCGAATGTCAATGTCGATAGAACTTGGCCTCATATATGGACAGAGACACATAGACTGACAGACTCAGAGACTCAACACCAACGCCAAAATGTTGAGAAATTAAATAATTAAGGTCTCCAATATGTTGTACTTCTATATAGCAATTTCACCCGGCACTTGGCAAAGCAGTCTTTACTCTTTCACATGAAACTCGTTTCGGGACTACATCATCGATCAAGTTTGAGTGGTCCATACTTCAATTATGCGTAATTTAAAAGAAATTAATGTCGTGCAAGAAATTACTTTTCGATTTTCGATTTTTGCCTCTTTTTTTTGGGTCCAAAAAAAATATAATAATAAAAAAAGGGAAGACATAACATTTAGCTGCGTCGGAACGCGCAAAATATATAACTGCGCCCATGTTTGGAGCACATAATCATAATACTTGTATTATTGGCATTAAATGCAGTTACGCCCCAAATAATAAACCCGAAAAAAGCAAATTCTTTTCAAAATTGCCGGATGTATTAGTTTCGAGACATGAAACTGTGTGGAATAATTTAAAAAAGTTATTAAAAGGTTACTTAAAATTCTGAAATATTTTGCAGTATGTTAAAAAAATAGTTTTCTTTTAACATATTAACAAATTGACGGCAAATCATAACAGCCAAGAGAACAATTCCATATCAAACATGAATACAATTTATATGCAGCCATAAATTCTGCACTTATTCAAATATTCTCATGTTGCCAACAAGCTGAAGCGCTGTCCCTCCAACAGAAATACATATATAAATATATATATCCACGTTTATTAATATGGAGCAACTCTTTATGGCTTGGCCCACAGGGCAAACGGAGAAAATAAAAACTTGGCACACACTAACCATATCTCAATCTTGAGGCATTTCACCAAACCAAACCCAAACCCGAACCAACCCAGCCATGATGTGGTGTTTGGGTCAATTGCTTTACTAACTTTTGCGCTGGCGAAAAGTTTTCGACTTCAAAAAAAGGAGAATAAAACACATAACCCTCAATTATGATATATATTTAATGAGAGCACTTTAAAAACCAATGGCGAGACAGCTTGGTACGGTTAAGTTCAACAAGCAGAAGGAACTACACCACCAGGATGGATGTCTTTCTGTGCGGCGGAGTATTCCTTTGGGCACGGCAAACATATAACAATAAAATAAAGTGCAGTTAACACATGACTTGGCGCAAATAGTGTCACATTTTGATAAATGACACTCGTTTGTCAAACAACCGCGCACACGAGACAATGGAGAGCTTTCGCTCTCTTTCTCTGTCCCTCTGATTCGCTGCCTCTTTCACTCACTGAATTATACAAAGCCCCTACGCCCTGAACCGCCTTAAACTTCATGTCAAGCTACGTAGTTCGTCAGGCCGGCAAAAGGTGTTCGAACATCTCGAAGATGCTCAAAAAGTGACGCCCCGAATCTCTTTGACGGATGACTGTGAAACAGTTTCTACCTCCTCTTTCTCCCTCTGCTCCCTCTCTCCTCTTCACTCTGTGTATTCCAGAAAGACAGCTTTATTATGTCTTAATTCAAGACTTTGGGCGATTTAGGCGACAGCCTAAAAATCACCATCATTCGAGTATCCAGTTCTGCAGTTCCTCAGTTTCGCAGTCACTTTTCTCGTCAGTGGGTCAACTTTCATTTTGGTGGGGCGTGTGTGGAGTTGAAAATTGAATTTAATTTCTACATGCGCAAATTAATATTTTCTTAATGCGTGGGGCGCGTTTCTTATAATTTCTTAATCCAAACTGCACCCAGAATCGCAAAGAAAATAATATGGTAAAAAAAAAAAACATTTTAAGATGCAGTACTTCAGTGTACAAGCTGCAAAATACCCTGGACTAAACCAAAATTCTTAAGAGGAGATTAATAGAATATTTACAATTCTTTTAACCAGGAGTGAAATTGTTGTTTCTCTTAAAATTATCAGAAACCATCATACCCTTCATGCTAAATTTTTCAATGGGCTCAGGAAGTGCAACTTTTCATTTGGTGGTCCTCGGTCCTCTGGGTGGGCGCGTCGGCCAATTCTTTATTTACCGCTAGAATTTGTGAGGAGCGCGCGATCCTCATCTTGGATTTTTTGTGTTTTTGGTAGGTGTAACCACAAAGTTCGCGCTTGCAGGCAGTCAAAAGTGAAAGAACAAGTTTGAGATGACTCTCGAGGCGAATGGGGCGTGGCTGTGTCATAAAGGCGGCTGTAGACCAAGCCAAGCCATGAAATACAGAGACAAAGACAGAGAAAGGAGAGGGAACGTGGGGAGTGGGTAGAGGGAGGAAACTTCGATCAGTTGCATTTTGTGGCACTTTGTTCGTTTTGTGGCACAAACCAATGCAGTAGGCAACTAAACACAAAGCCACAAACATTTGATAGTCAATAAATTAAAACATTAGTCTGGTCACATGCGGCGTATGCGCAATGCGGACGTGTTAAAAATAAACAGTTGTAAAATTGAGCGCAACTAATCCAACATCACATGATAAATTATGACTTAAATCAGCCTTTGTTCAATTTTCAACTCATCATCAACTCACATACACATGCAGCGCAGGTGACACAGGTTAAATAGTTGGAAATTATGTATTTTCCTATGTCTGCGTGTGTGTGTGTGCTGGAAAAGGTGTCACCAACACTAACAAAAGCCTAAATGGATAAAAATAATGATGAGGCTGTTGTTTGTAGGCAAATGCAAATGGAAAATTTTATATGCAAAAGCGCTTAACTAAATGTTGCCTGAGATTCAGCTAAATGAGGGGGTGACCTGAGAGGGAGGAGGGTCTGCAGGGGAGTAGGCAAGAGGAATTGTGAGAAAGGCACACAACTTGGTTGGCATTCAAATGTGCAACATGATATGGCAAATGCCTGACTGTGGGTGGAAGCACAAGTCCAGCTAAATTACACTGAAACAAGTCAGGCAGTTACCTGGGAAAATTGGAAAATATCAATTTTAAATATGAAAATACAATTAAAACAGTACAATAAAAATATGTTCAAATAAAATTCTATTTAAGCTTTACATGCTTTCGAAAAAATGTTAAAAAAGAAGTGCTGCTAAGGGCTTAAAATGTATATTAAAAATTAATTTATGTTTTACTTTTGCAAAAGTTTTATAATCTGCAAAACACTACGACTACTTGCTCTAGTTTTTCTCCCAGTGCTCACGCTCCATTCATAAAAAGCGCATCGTCTCTGTTTAAGCTAACAAAACGATGCATTTTTCCATTCGTTGCCAGGCGGCAACGACATAATTTAGATCTCTCTGCCTCTCTCCCACTCCCACTCCCTCCCTGTCTCTTTCTAGCTCTGCTACACCCTCTATAAATTGAGCTTGCCATCTCCTTCTTGAGGTAAAAGCTAAAAGAAAATGTGCCCAGCAGCTTTCCAGGCTATTGTCTGTTGAATTAAGTGCAAACATTAGCAGCGCACAATGTCTTGAGTTCCAACAGCAGCAGCAACTCATGATGATGATGATGTTAATTATTATGTTGCTGCTGATGATGATGAAGATGACGCAGAGTGTTGCTGATAATACCACATAGACTTTACACCTAGAAAATGAAACGGAACGTGATAAAGCTTTTTCTTCTCCGCGTGCAAATGATTATCAATCATTTTGGGATTAAAATTCCTTGTGGTGTTTTGTCACTCATTTGTTGTTGTTGTTGTCAGTCCCCAGTGTATGTGTGTGTGTACATGTGTGTGTTTGGGGCTGAATATATACCAAGATATATCGCATTGTTTTCGATGCTGTTGTCGTCATCAATAAACTGCGACGGTATTTAGCATAAAAAAGTCTTTCACTGCAGCCCTCAAAATGTTGCAGGTGTCTCCGCTGCTCCAGCAACAAATCTTAAATAGAGCCAAAGCTGTACAGTAGATACTCCTAAAAGGGGAACTGGAGACACAGAACGGGAATGTTACCGATACCGATACCGGGTTAAAGTGTCGCCCTGACAATATTTTCTCGTTGCTCGATCTGTTTGCATTTAGGTTTGGCTTTGTTTTGTTTCATTTTGTCGTATTTTTTTTGCTTTCTATGTTTTTTATTTCGTTTTCAAACGATTCTCACGTTTGTTGCCCTGACAAGTGGATTTAGCGGCATTGATGTATGAGTTTACAGATAGTTTCCACTATTTTGTCTTTGTTTTTTCTTAGTTTTTTTTTATCTGTATATTTCTGTAGACTTGGTTCGCTCTGCAACACGTTAGCTGCCATTTTGTAGGCTACTCTTGTTGCAGTTGTTGCTGTTGTGGCTGTCAAATGTTGCTGTTCAACCATGTGTTGCATATGTTTAAAATTGAGTGATGCTGCTAATGGCCGGTAATTAATATTGTGTTCAAAAAGTCTTTACAGCATTTCAAATCTGAGCGTTGCACATAAAGTGAGCGGATTTCATGTGTGTGTGTGTCCAACGAAGCCACAAAACTGTGCCATGAAAAATTGCCAATGCATTTTAGGTAAAATCACAAAACACTAAACGCTACTGAGCCAAAGTTGAACTAAAGTTAAAAGTAGGTTAAACTACGAACTGTGTAGTTCCAATTTAAGTAAGAATCAACGAATGCCATTTGACACTTAAACTTTGCAACTGAATAATAAAATACTTTTGCCGACTTTATTGAAAATAAAATTAGTAACACTACAAGCTTCAGCTAGAAGCATAACAATCACTTTAAAAATGCAATATAGGCTTTAATAAATATTTTATTGGGCTTGGAAATACAAGCTCTCGTCTTAAATCGTACACAGGATTTGTGTTACTAATTTATTTAAAGACTAAGAATTTTAATATTATTTCTTAATAAATAATTTAACACCTACTAACTGTATTCCATTGATTTATGATTATTCTACATTTATTTTAACAGCTTTAAAATTGTTTTTGTTCTCAGAGTTTAAGAAACTTTTAACTAGGTGTTATCTATGCCAAGCACGTAGTTGTGGCAACTCTGTTTCCAGTGTCTAATGCAATTTTCAACTCTGGCATTACTCATAGCCACAATTAAGCTTATATCAGAGCGTTCTGCAGGCCATTCCGCTGAGACTCAAAGATCTCTCGTCTACGTTTTTACGACACTTCTAATGAAGCGTACATCGGTACAAATACAGTACAGGTAGAGGTACTGGAAACAAGGGACAAGGGAAATAAAACCAAGTGAACTGAACTGCTATAGTTGACACTGACCGCAGATGACTATCTCAATATTTAGGTTGCCAAAGAAATAAAACAAAACAACATCAACTACGGAGACGACAACGACGACAGCAAAGCACTTGAGAATAAATCAAAAGATGCGAAAAGCGAGAAACGAGTTGGTAAGAGCTGAAAAAAAAAAAAAAAATAGAGAAAAGCTTACAACAAAAAACCCTAAAAGCAACAGCAGGCGACACTTTTAGGCCTTGGTAACGCTCTAAAAGGCGCACTCAGTGCCGAGATCTAAGCGAAATGATAAATGTCTGTGCCGTGTATCAAGTGTGAATTTTAAGTAAAAATGTTACATGATTTCGACTCGAAAACGTTGGGAAAATCTCGTCTTGTCTTGGAACTTTTTTATGTGCCTTACGTGAGCGGTGGCAAATTGTGTTTAAATACTAATGCCAATAAATGATTTTAATTACGCAAAGACAATTCTCTATTCACGAAAAAACAAGACGGAGATGGAGATTCATCCATTCAAATACATTTGGTATGGGAATCGCAAGCTGCTCATAAAATGCCCATAAAAAAAGAGCAACTTAAAAGGAGTAAAAACAAAACTCCGACAAATAAAACTCAAAATATAAAACTATGTTTAAATATTTCTCGCTTAGTTAAATTCCATATAATTCTTGGCCAATAGAACAGCCGCCAACGAGCGGCATCGTAAAAAGTGCGAACTGTAAATCATGACAGTTTTATAACCCGCTCAGGCTCAGACTCGGTCTCAGTCTTAGACTCAGACTCAGTCTGGTACACTATATTGTGTATTACCTGTGGAGACCTCTGAGTTACTTTCTAGACTATTTTGGCTGCTGCTGCTGCCCCTGTTTACCTGTCGACCAGTTCTCTAGTTTCCCACTTCTCGATTGGCCTTTAAACAGGCGGAAATGTAATTTAAATTTTTTATTTTTATTTTTATTATTTAACCACCAACTAAGAATTTGTCTTAACTTTTTAATGTGCTCAGGCAGTCAGCTTTGGGAACTTGAGCCATTGCCGCCTTGGCACAAATCCCCCGACATAATCCCCAACAGCGAAAATAACACAGAAAAAAACATTACTTGGGCTGTCATAAATCGATATAATAATTGCTTATGGAATCGTTCATTGCAGCTTAAAGCGCAGCTCTCTGGGCCATTAGACATGACTGTATTTATGGACTAATTTATTGGTACTCACTGTTGTGGGCTGAAATAAATAGTGGAATTTATGTGACGTGCTGCATGGATTAAATCAAACTTTAATTCAAATTCAAACCCGAGACTGTTGTGCTACACCGAATCGAAGTTTATATTGCTACTATAAAAACTATTTAATGATGCCGAACGTGTTGCAAAAGCAAAAAGTATTAAATGTTATAGGAATATTAGCGCTTAGTTTAAAGAACAATGGCATTGGGTAACTTTATTGAACAATTATGGATACATGAACAACTAGGGGGATAGTTAGGAAATTTATTAGTAGTAGTTTGTAATTTTCCACGCCTTTGTAGACACTAGAAAAATTAACTCATTTCACTCCCCAAGTTCTTAGTCTGTCTACACTTTAAATCACATTTAAAGTAATTGAATTGCGACTAATGTGCAGTTGAAAAGACAATTACTCAATGACGCTCCTAACGAGTGGAACCAATCGATTTCAGCATTCAAAACTGTGAAATTTCAACTAAATATAGTAGTATTAAAATTAGACTTTGAAATAATAAGCTAATAACAGATTTAGAGCCTTAAACTTTAAGAAAACATTTACGTCTTAAAATCTACTATCTAAAAGCCAACAAACTTTATCAAAAACTCTGTAAATATGTGGAACTGAGTCATGCTTTTGCTTCAATTGTTTAATGTTTTCTTGGGTTTGGTTATGTCTCAAATGCACCGTTAGAAAAGTCTCTTTTCTTTTATATTTGTCTGTATTTTGTTGGCTTTTATCAATTGTTCAACTGTTGTAGCTAAGGCAAAGTATGACAAAGTGGGCAACATTAACGCTTTGTGTGCATCAAAAGACATGTAGAAAACCCGAAAAAATTATGACAATTTCATTCGAAGAACCACTTCGTCAATGTCAAAGCTGACGAGGCCCAAAAGTTTTCTTAGCTCTGGTCGAGTAACAAGTTCTCTTAAGGGAAACACACAAAAACTTGTCCTACACTTTTTGTTACGACCAAATGTAACGCAGAGTAAGCACAGACCAATTTTGGTACCCTTTTTCTGTGGAATAGTTGGCCAAAACACGAGCTGAATTTTTAACGTGTTGTGCGAGCTTACATGATATATATTCTAAGTTGGCTTCATGTGTGGTCGAGGAGATCATATTTCACAAAAGGTAATCGCTTTGATCTTAGCAACAAATTGTTTCATTTTGGCTAGAAATATTTCTGTTTTACCCACTGTGCCTACTCGGAAACTGCCAAAGTTGTCACTTTGCTTGTTGCCGGCTACTTTTTGGAAACAGTCTTTGGCAATATGCTTCACAACAAACCGCTTGTGCTTCCCAACAAGTATGTGTGTGTGTGTGTGATGTGTGGTGTGTTGTGTGTATGACTATCAAACTGTCAAAATTATGACATTTGAAATTTCACGTAACGTAACATAACCGGACAAGAAAGCTGCCAAGAGATCCGTGAAAACACCGCACCAAAAAAATATTATTTGTATCCAAAAAGTCAAAACCAAAAGCCAAAAGCCAAAGCCAAAGATATAGCCAAGTGTTTCAAGTGTCAAGCGCGATGTTTGTTTGTCGGTTTCTGTTTTTTCTTCTTTTTTTCTGTTGGGCAGAGGGGATTGAATGAAAATTTTCAATTACAGTTCGTGCCAAAATGCGAGAGATCAAATTTGTTTGTGCTCATACATATACGTGTCTGACTGCCATGTCTGTCTCTCTGTCCGTCTGTCTGGATGTCAAAAGTAAAGAAAAATATAAAATCATTATATGTACTTATTCAAATTGTTCAACATGAGTTGTGCCTCTTGTTACAACAATAACAACTACAGTCACAGCAAATTTTGCAGCTCGTGAAACACGCGCCATAAACCCAAAAAAAGCAGACAAAATACAATTTTTTTTGGTATGAATTGAGAGCAGAAAAAAATAATTCTGTCTTGAGTCTGTCAATGAATGAAACGCGAATTTTATTACACATTTTATTGCTGCTCTTGTTGTTGTTGTTGTCGGTGTGCACAATTGTTGAGTATGCAAAAAAAATAAAATCAAAAGATACGAGAAATTTGGATTTGCTTGCAGGCGAAATTAATATGAAGCCAAAAAGTAAAGAGCACGAAATGAGAATTTCCGAATTGTTGATTTGGCGTCAAAACACTTTTGTATTTTTGTCATTTAATTGAAATTGAATGATATAGCACTTTTATTTATAAGTAAAAACCTATACACCTATACCTATATTTATGCATATACTTTGTACGTGTTTTTATAAGCCAAGGCTTATGGATTTGGCTAATGCAGCTGCCAATTGTGGCTGACTCATTCAGTTATTGATACCGCAATGGCTGATTTTATACTTAAATTCTTTGAAAGTTAAAAAATTAAGGAATTCATTTGACAGCAGTAATCCTAATTGAGTTGATTTTATTTATTTAAAAATTTCAAGATTATTAGACTAGACTCTTTTAGAGTTTTTAGAGTGTTTGTTATGAAAACCATTTACGTGAAATGAGGCGTATTTATTTAAGTTAAAATAAATCTTTATTTTCATAAATTTCCACCAATTTCTGTATTATTTCAGTGCCCCTTTCTGTTCCTAACTCTGACTTGCCACTTTCCCGTAATTCTTCTAAGAGACTTCCACAGAACCTACCACAGCGTATTTGTGAGTCGACTTTGGCCACTTCCGTTTGCTGATTTGCTCACTTTTGAAATTCGATATTCACGAAATTTTGCGCTTTTCAAGCACATTGCGCGTGCTTTTTGTCAGCGCAAAATCAAGAGATGGCTACAAAAAAGCAAAGAAATAATAAAAGCAAAAAAGGCGATGGTGAAAAAAAGCTGTTAACTAGGCAGAAACTCAAACACTTCACTGGCTTCACGGCGCCTTCGCTGTTCCCGTTGCTGACAATGCAGATTCGCAGGCGAAAGGTGCTCTTTTAAATTGGTTCATTGAGGTGAGAGTGGAGTGTGGAAAGTGAGGAGTGAGGAGTGGGGAGTGAGAGGTGATCGGGGTTGTACTGCCCCGAGGGAGGGGCTTCTTCAATTGATTTATTTGTTTGCGCAAAATTTGCATACACATAAGTGCCAAATAATTGATTAGAAAGTGGAGTGAAGTCGAGTGCGTATACTTGATTTGATTTTACTTGTGTGTTAGCCACACACTTTCGCTGGAAAGAAGACCCACGAAATGTGCATATTTTCTCAAGAATTTCTGTACAGCTACAAATTGCTATTGAAGTGGAGTAAAGTTGGGGGAAAAACTTGAAATGAAATGGTATATTAAAAGCGACAGAGGCCGAACGCGCAGCTGTCAAGCACTCGAAATAATTTTCGTGGAAATGTTTCAAATAAAAAAATTAAGAAAATGTAGAGAAAAATACAAGAAAAAAACTTTTCTCTATGCACGCAAAGTTCTATTGTGTTAGAAGGCCAGGAAATATGTTGCGTCCGGACGGAGTAGGCCAGTTTTCGACACTTGCTGGGAAGAAGCCTGTCAGACATTAAGACGAACCGAACCCAGTGAGTCAGTCAGGCAGTCGGTTAGTCTGTCGGCCAGCCACTCTGTCTGGGCCAACCGGCTGGTCCGGCCCGGCCAACAATTTGTTTTCCCCACTTACACTTTAACCTTTTTTTTCGTTTTCTTTCAAATCTGTTTTTTTTTTCTTCTAGGCGGCATAATTTCGGCAACAGTGTGTTAAAGCGGCGGGCAGTGGCGGGGAAAACTTGTCACTTGCTTTTCTTATGAAATACGTCAGACAACACCACACAACAACAACAACAACGAGTACACTTCCAAGTGGTTTGTCAGCAACATTTCAAACAAAGCGTCGGCAACTGCAATGACAGCATCGAGTAGAAAGAAAGAAAATGAAGAAGAAGATGACGAAAAAATGATGGAAGAGGAGAAAGAGAAGAAGAAACTTGTTTGCATCCTCTAACGATGCTGTGCATTTTGTTCACACATTGCACCACTTACCCCGCTCAGTTCTCCTCTTCCACTCTTCCTGGGAGTACTTAGAACACTTGGACATTTCAGTTTATTGCCGGCTGTTGCCATAGACCACAGAAAATAAAGCAGACTGCAGCTCGTAAAGTTAAGTGAAATGTATGGAAAAGATGGATTTACTTTTGTGTAGTGCCAAATAACCTGGTTTGCGGCTATATGGCAATATTACCGAACTGAAAAAGTCCAGCCATTTAAATTGAACAGAAAGACTACATGAAAAAACTCCGAAAATCAAAAAAAAATTCGAATTTGACGAATTTATATAGACAGCTTTAATTTAAAGCGATGTTAACTGAAGGTAAAATTGTTAAGACTTTTAAGAGCTGTGTGGGAAATGCAAATTGAGTAACACCGATAGCTTCCGCATTCATCAAACTAACTTTAAAGTCACTCGGAATATTTAAAGAAATAGATTATTTCTTTAGTTACTTGGACTATCTTAAGAAATCACTTTAGCTTACTTTCTTAAAGTTGCTGCTCCCATTTTTGCAGAGAAATTTATGCAGCATACCTTCAACACATTTGCTTGCAACACCTGCAACATGCTGCAGTAGCAACGGCAGCAGCGGCAGTAACAACAAAAGTGGCGAGACAAATTTTTCATAAACATAAACTGAGCGCCATACATTTTGATGATTTTAATGGACAAAAGTGCGCAAAATGATGGCCACAAAACGTGCTGCAAGAAGGACTACAAACAGTCTAAAGACTGGAGTTTGTAGTCTAAAGTCTGCAGTCTGCAGTTAGCGGAATGTGTTGCCAAGCACCTTTAGCATTCTGCATTCTGAATTCTGCATTCTTCTCCCTTTTGGCTTCTTTATCCTGCTCCAGCACCGCCAACGACTGCGTGCCAAGTGACAACGACAATGTTCAAGCTTGCGCCCATTTAAAATGCAGCAAGTGTCACCATTGACTGAAACGAGGCGCAATAAATATATATACACACAGTTATGCACTTTTAAAAATAATGGTATCCTCTTAAAAAAAATACATTTACTTTACTTTAAGCAACAATTTTAAAATAAAATTTAATTTAACAGTAAGATTTTGATTTTATGCTAAACTTTACACCTTTTTTGAACAGTGTAGTACAGTAAGTGGTTTACAGCGTGCTAGGTGAGCCAGGGGCTCTGGTGTTGCTGGTCTTGGCCAGGCTTTATACGGGCAAGGCATGCGCTGCATATTGGCAGCAATGCAGCAAAAGAAACAAACAAAAAATATGTAAATGCAGGCAAATGAACGACTGGCAGATACGCTGTGAGGCAGAACAAGCGCTACTTTACATAGGCAACTCACTGTTAAGCTTGTTAAACTAAAACACTCCACGTTATTCCTTTCTGCAGGGCATGCTGCGACTTCCATCGCAACTCACACTTTGCATGACATTTTCCTACAGTTTCTTTGGCTTCCTCGCCGTCTGCGTCTCGTCATTTAAATAACAATAAAATTTGATGACAAGCATCGTGGCACTACTCCACAGTCCCCCCAAAGTCCCCAAATTCCCCCCACTCAACCAAACTGTCTTCGATTTTGCAGTTTTGCGACTCGAGTCATGATTGGCTTTGCCAATATAATAAAGACATTCGATGCCTTTTTAAGCGTTTCACTTTCGCACGTAGCTGTAAAAAGTTTGCAGCATGTCCGGTTGTAAAAATAAATATGACAAAGTTCTGTTCCATCTTGGTCCGTAGTTATTTGAAGGGTATTTCTGTTTGAGTTGATAGGAGAGAGAGTTGGACACCGTCTAGACTCTAGACTCTGTCTGGACGAGTGAAAAGCCACCCATGAAGTAGTTGAAAAATGCTTTCCATTTCAACGGGCAATCATCGACGAAGTTTTAATTAAGAAATCGTGCCCTCAACTTTTTTTATTGACTTACACTGAGTGCCAACTGTTTGCAGACTATTTGTGGCAACAACAGCAAACTGTTCACGTAAATCGAACTTTTGCAAGCCCCAAGGGTCAATGAATCAAAGTGTTGCATTTAATTGATGCACAAACAAAACTTGAATAACAAAAGGATAAAAATATTTTAAAACAAATATTAGTGGGGCTTTTAATAAAGGTTATCAAAAAGAAATAATTGTTATAAAGATATAATGTTAGCAATTAAATCTTATTTAATGCTCTTGCCACGCAGAATCACAATAACAATTACTTTCGGTGAGAAAATGTTATGCAAAGTCCGTCTGTATGTAGATCATGTGTTTGTTGGGTAAGGGGCAATGCTTATACATTTGAATGTGCCTTAAGCTAATGCCAGTTTTCTGTCTTCGCTTTCGTTTGGCTTAAGCACGCCCTCTTAGCCAGCTTCTCCCACAAGCCAACAGCTAACACCAACGCTTTTGTCTTGCATAAAATGCAGCCGCCGAAAGCTGACGGAAGTGCAGCAAAGCAGTAAAGCAACAACAACAAATAACCTACAACAACTAACAACCAACAACGAACAACAACCGGCAACAATGTTAAAGGCTTTGACGCATGCGCCAAATAGCCAATTTGGCTGGCATTTTGGCTGTCTGGTGCTGGTATGGTGCTGGGGTGTTTTGGGCCTGATTATCGGCATTACTTTTGTATATTGTCTACCTGAAAATTAAGTGGAAAAATCAATCACTTTCACTAATTTTAAAACGATTTTCCCCCACAAGAAAATGCCTCTTATTATCAAGTGTTGAAACGAACGCCGAATGTGGAGAGCTCAAAACTAATGCGAAGGCATTTAAAGCCAAACGTAAAAAAATCCAACTACTAAAGAGATTTTTAACTAAGAGAAATGAAATTTAAATGAATTAGTGAAAACAGTTTGGAAAAAGGTAAAGAAAATGAGGAAAAGAATAATAATATTATCGCTGGCAAAGTGCAAATTGATTAATTGCTGACTTTTGTGTGCGGGAGACTCGACTTATTTTAATTTGATATTTCGTTGATAGTTGACTCTTTGGATGGCTGCGATTAATCAGACGATATGCAGCTCTCAGTCCTAGTGTAGCCAGCATCTAACGGTTTAACGGTTTGTGGTCAGAAGGTTTCGAATTTCGCGCTAAAAACATTTTTTTTTTCCACTTTGCCAATTCTCCAAACGGAAGCTGCGCATGCGTCATGCAGTCTCTGTCTCTCTCCGCCTCTCTCATTCCCTCTCTCTCTCTCCCTCTTTCTATCCTTTGCTATCCCACTCTTGCCTACTCTCCTGCTGGTGCGTGCTGGGCCAAAACAAAACTTGGCAACGGCTTCATGTCTGCTTCGGATTTCAGTCTCTGAAAATTTCTTATTTATTCTCATGTTAATTTCCACTCAGGCCCCAAACACTTGCGTGACTTGATCGTTTTGGCCTGATATTATTTTGTTACATTAAAAAATAATTACCGCGTTTGCCTTTACCTTCTTTTTCTTCCCCTCTACCCCTCCTCACTCCTCTCTATCCACCTCCCTGTTAACTGTTTTGTGGCTGTTGTGTGTCTTGCGGCCAAACTTTCGTCTGGCTGTTGATTTGTAAATAACTTTGTGAAAATTAGTTCATTTTTGTTTAAAAATTTTGCAGAATTGCTGTCTGAATTTAGCTCCAATTTGCAATGTGCAAAGTGAAATGAGAATTGCTTTTTCTGCAATTTACCAAAGTTTTTTTCGCTTCCCATTTTTTCAATCAATAAACAGCTTTGCTTTAGTTTTTTATAGCCAAATCAGCTGATTTCTCAGGGATATTAAATACCAGAGTATGAAGATAAGAAGTCCCCTCTATGAAAACTATACCAGCTCCCCACTTATTTTTCAACGAATTTGCTGACCGTTTTCTAATTAAATTCAACAAATTGTTTAATTTTTGTTAAACCCTCTACACTGTTTGTATTTATAATTAAAATAACTCAATTGTTATTCTATCTTGTTTATTTATTGCATGCCACATGTGGCATGAATGTAACAATATTTTAGTTTGCATTTATAAAACGCACAAAACCTATGCAAATTGCATACTAAACAAAGTCAATTCATTGTCAACAAGTTGACAAGTGTTTGGCCTGTTTTCCCCCCGCTTGGCACCACCTGTAGAGATTTTGAATTTCCACTAAATGTTGTTGCTTTTAGGCACTTGCAAAAAAACAGAAAGAATATTTACTGTTGCGGCGTCGAAAGAGTTTAAATCACATTGTGTGCCACTACAAATTTGCATTATAGCCATGGTAACAGTGGCAACAACAACAATTGATCCAATGAGCTGCTAACAATGCAACATGTTGTCGTTGTTATTGTTGTTGTTGTTGTCGCTGGTTGTTTGGCATGTTGTGAATTATGTTTGGTATTTTGACCAGCTCTCAAATAAATTCAGGCAACTGCTATAACAACAATAGCAACTTGGCAACACGGTCCTTTTAGCCAGGTTCCTGTCTAATGTGTGTTGTGTGTTGCACCATATAGTTTTCATATTAGAAACCCACTAACAGCCCACGACCAACATGCAACGGTCAATGCAATTTTTTAATTGCCTGCATTTTAGCTTTTATTTAAAGCAGCTACTATTATACTCTGTTTTTTTTAGTGGCGTGGGTATGCTGATTTTAAAAAATGGTTTGATTACTGGTCATTAAAATAAATTAAATTAAAAATTATTTTAATTGGAGCTTATGGAAATTTTATTAAACTTTTTTCATATTAAAGCGCTTTTTTTTAGTGTATTCTCCACATAGCCATATTTGTTTTTTATCGATTTTATTTGACGTGCTTTGGTCACATTAACAGCGACCAAAACGTTGGCATGTCATCGCTGAAAATGTGTTAATCTCTCAAATTTAGTCAAACGCTCGCTTTAATCATAAATACAGTGTTCAAAGGGGGCGGCATTTAAAGTTGGAGGGAGTAGGCGTTAGGGGTTGTGAGGGTGAGAGCAGATCTGCTCGTTCTGGCCACTCAACCACCAGCAAACGTGCCAGCTGGCTGTGCTGCCGCCATTGTCAAACTGAAGTGCCCCATGGACCGAGTGGCAAGTAGAGTTCGCCACAAACTACAACTCGGGCACGCAGCACGCACATTAAAATTCTCGATTGACGATCCCCAAAACTCAGCAAAACTCACTCCCTCTCGCTCTCGCACTCTCGCCCTGGCGAAATGTCAACGCGTCGCCGAGTGTCGAGTGGCACTTCAGTGGCATGCAGTGCAGCTTGCAACTGCAACTGCAACAGGAACTGCAACGGGGTCCACAAAGTCCACTGGGACACTCGAGTGGTCCTTCTGGGATTCCCCTTCAATTGCAATGTAAATCAATGCAATAATTAAGAAATTCCCATTATATCCTCGTTTTTTTTTGTGTGCACACACATGCGTAAGGCTCTTGAGAATGCAACCACCCCACACACACCACACACTCCCTAGCAAATGTTGCATGCAACCCTTTGCTCGTTAGCACAACTGCAATTAAAACGCTTGCAACCTCTGTCTGTAAAGTCGCTTCAAAGCTTAACAAATGTGCGTAAAAGTTTATGAATTGTAATGGGGGCGTGGCAGCTGCAACGCCTACGCCTATGCGTCAAACACAATGCACATTGTTAATTAGAGAGTGAGCAGCAAGCGGTACCCAACGAAGGTCTAAAAAGATATTCTAGCATAACCGCTGAATAACAGATCTTTTCTCTCAGTGTTTGCTAGCTACTTCCGTGGCATGCAACACGGTGCGGCGCCTACTTCTAAGGAGACGCCGTCGTTTCGCACTCCAATGAGAAATTTCGTGTAGTGTGTCGATTCCAACGTTTTTTCCGCTCTTTTTTTTCAGCCTTTATATTCTAATGTTTTGCTCCGTTTTTGTTGTTTTATTGTAGAACTGAAGAATTGCGGCATTGTAGAATTGTTGGGCTGTGGAACTGCAGAACGTGCAGCAAGTTGGTCACGTCCATGGTTTTCTGCGTCTGGATCTGAATCTAGTTCTTATTGCTGTTGTTTTTCTTGTTGTTGCAGTTTATGCTCTATTTAAATGCTTTTTATTTGGCATGTCTGGCGTTTGAGTGTTACAACTAGCTCTGGCCATAAAAACAGGGCAGCTAAACATGTTGTACGACCATTTCACAGTCGGCCGATCTAAGGCTAATGCACTTTGACCTGAACAACAAAACAGCAGCAACAGCAGCAGCAGCAGCTGTGACTTCTACTACTTCCAAGTAAAACAAACAATTCTAAAAGTACTAAAGTTATGTCACAGATAAGTACTTTAAGTATGGCTTTAATTGAGCGTTCTGCCTGAATTAATTTTAAATTATAATTTTATGTCACTTTCGGTTCCAGCAATTGGACATCCCATTAAAAATTAATCCACAAACAATCAGCGAGCTTATTTAAAATAATTCAGCCCTTCATAAAAAAGCAAATAGAAGCGGCATAAAGAAAAAAAAACAAACAAAGTTTAATATACAATAAAAAAATAGAATGGAACAACGTTCAACATATTGAAAGACATGCTATTGACACGCCATTAAATTAAATTAAATTCAATTAAATTGTGCGCTGCACTTTTGAGCGATGGCAGGTGCTTATACCCTGTAAAAGTGGTAGCTACTTGGACAGACAAAGGCAAATAAACTTGTGTTTAAATTAATTTGTTTTTAAGTCTGACTACAGGGTATTCCTCAGTCTGCCCGCATTGGCAGGCACTGCAACTGTGCCTACGTTGCACAAAAAATAATTGTGCGGCAAAAGGTGGCAGAAAGAAAAGTAGCAACCTTATTAGCATGATGATTATTAATTAATTGAAAAAGTGAATGAAGCATGAAATGTGCAATGAATAATAAAAGAAATAAAAACAATAAACAAGTGTAAAAAACACCAGAGTGTGGTTAAAAAACAACAAGACAAATAAATGCAAGCGACATATGCAATGTTTCAGTGGATAAATATTGAATATATAAAAGCAGACACGATCTAAAGATACCCTGTAGTCATATCTAGGGTAATGAAACATTTCTCTCTGACTTCTATACTTTAAGCCCCTATTTAATGAGTATAGCAACTAGCATACCCCTTTACTTTTATTACAAGCTATCCATAATTATATAGCAGCAGTTGAGCTCATACCACTTAAAGTTTTTCAATTATATCACGATTCAAATGCTAAAAACTTGCAAATGATTTAAATTCATCAAGCTGACACTTCATTTTATATTTAAAACATGATTAAATTTAATTAATCTGTAATAGAATTTTAAAATTCAACGTCAAAGTTTAAAACAGTCGTTAAAACATTAAGTGAGTTCATTTATACAAACACTAATCACTTGATTTTAACCAGAAAGACTTGTTGCTATTAATTATTAACTATTACATCTTTATACAATTTGTTGGTGCACAGTCAGTTTAGGCATAAATTCCAAAACAATTTCCACGCAGTTGCGTTCAGTAAATTTTCAAAGTCAGTGTAGATGAAGTAATGGTTACTGGTTACTGGGTATGTCGGACTGGCAAGCTGTGAAATTTATTAAGCGCAAAACTATAATTAAAGCAAAGTAAAAATTATTAAAGCAGTTGACTGAGAGAGACTGAAGGCAAAGAGTTGTAGTTGGACTAGAAACTAGTTCTGCGGTTGGAGTTATCAACCTGTTGGAGCTTCGATAGTGCGAAGAGTTCTTCGAAGAGTTCTCGCAAAACGTTTTAATTTTATGCAGAAATCATAAAAACGCGTCAGGTAACAAGATAGTTACCGAGCACGGTTAATTGTATGGAGCGAAGCGCCTGAAAAATGATGCAAAGTCGAATATTTTAAAAAATATTTTTCTTGGCTGCCAGCGCATGCGCAATTACGCTTTAAACTTACAAAAGCCAACACCGAGGGAGTTTCCACCTGCAACTACGTCCATGTATGTGCCGTGTTTGCCATGGAAGTCGTAAATAAACCGACACGAGTATTGTTTATAGTTAACACCTAAAGATGGCTTAAAGTTTAAACAAGACTTCGACTTCCTGTTTGCAGGTTCAATGCTCCAACTTTGTTCAATAGTTTAGTACCGAAAGAGAATAGGGAGAAATGGTTCTCAGCCTGATTAATAGGCAGCTACGCGTAGTGTTATTAAAACAATTAATTAGCATTAAGTGATTGAAGTTTTTGGCACACATTTTCCCACTATTTCTCTCGCCTTTTTCTGTATTTCGCTCTGGGGCTACCTCAACAGAACCCGCATTGCCAGACTCAATGGGAAACACTTCAATAAATGTTCCATAAAGTGCTATAAACAGCGAGTTAACAGCGAAACTTAGAATGTGTTTAGAGGATAGAAACAGCAGAGTGTACAACAGACTTATAAATGCCCTGTATTCATAAAATAGGCTTTAATCGTAGTTTAGATAACTTTGAAGTATCTTAAATTTATAGCTAAAATAAAAATATATTAAAACATATACTTCACTTCTCAAAAATTCTAAAAACTTTTGTCTAGTTACTAAAATATATTTTTAAAAATATTTTCTTTCTCTCTGAAATATTTTCCCAATCTGTAAACACTCTTTAAAAACTTTTCTACAGAGCAAAAAAGCCATCTCTCATAACTATATTTACGAATTCATGAGACATAATGAATTGCTTTTATATACATATCTACATATCTACATAAATACATACATATGTAGCTAGTATGTTATTGTACATATTATAGTTTGGTATACTGGATTGGTTTCTTTCAGTTCTTCGATCGCCCGCTGTGTGTCTGAAGCTGATGAAGTAGTTTCTTTGGTGTTTGCTTCAAGATTCGCGTGTCCAATTCCGATTCGAAGTTCGAGCTCAGATTCAAGTCCAAGACCAAGACCAAGTCCAAGTCTGAGACGGCATGAGTAAGTGTTTTGCTTAATTGCCTATGGCTTATTAGGCACCACAAGAGAGAATAGTCAAATTAATTTCGATAGAAAAGGCAGCAATCGAAGGCACCAGTCGCGATCTCAGATTTGTCTATATGTTTGGCTGTCTCGATGTCTCTCCGTCTGTCTGTTCGTGGTCTCCCCTCTAATGATGATGGCGTTACGAATTTCGACTGCCTGCATTGAACGTCCAACACCAAAACAAAAACAGCAACAACAACAACTACAAACAATTACAATCGAAAAAAAAGTATATATATTTATAACTTTTTTCAACTATTGTGTGGTCACAATAGAATTTTGAGCTGTGGTGGCAATCGACCGAACAATGCAGAATCATTAATTAAATTTCTGGCCATTGCTGAACTATTTAACCGAACTATTAAGAGGCGTACAAAGAGAGCAGAGGGGCGGGCATGGACTGGAATGGAAGTAGGTGTGATGTCCAGCTGAATGAGAATGAGAAATATGCCAACCACAAAGTGAAAGAGCCAAAATGTTATTGCCATAAATGATCTCCAAGGGTCGGTCAATTAGAGAGAAGAAAGACCAAATTATTAGCCACAAATATTCAATTTAGTCCGCCAAATACTTGACTTTTAAGTGAAAACTTTTAGGAATTTAAAACTAGTAGTTAATTTATTTTAAGGGGTATCTAAACTAATAATGTTTTGTTATTAAAATCAATAATTTAAATAAATAAACAACTGATCAAGTTGGATTAACTATCCTTAATCTTTATGAACCAAGATCTGTGGCTTAGTTTTTGAGGCTCATTCATTTGATTTCGCATATTCTTAAATTTCTTATTACTCCAAATAAACTACCGCTTAAGAAGCAACCGAAATAACTATTTTTCTCATTACAACACATTTGGTTGTTGTGATTCAATCAATTTGTAAAACAAAGCAATTAGATACGTGTGTTTTCTTGTGTGATTCCCGAAAGTATCTGAGCCACGTCGCGTTAGCAAATTGGCGGATTTGAAAGTCAGTTGTTGCCTTTCTACTGCCATAATAATTTATTTTTTTTTTTTTTTGCCGCTCCACATAACTTCTGGCAAATTAGAAACGAAATAACATGCTCATTTATGGAGCGTAGTTCCCAGGCATAAGACACAAATGTATCTCTAGGTCGTTTTTCCGCTCCGGTTTTGAAGTTTTGCTGCGTAATTCACACAAAAGGCCGCATAAAAGTGCATGAAATTAGGCGGAAATTGGAGTTTGAATACAAAACGAATCGGAACCACGAACGAACTACTAGTAGTTCCAGCAGAGAGAAGTAGAGCTAAATTATGAATGGCCCAACGGGTGTGAGTGCTTTTAAAAACCAATTAATAAATTTTTAATGTATGCGCTGCAGGTTGCGCCACAGTCGCCTACCGCGAGGTGTGGAAAAATGTTGTTGCCTCTTATGTTTATTATGCAGTCAACGATGCAATGCGGCACGCTGCATGTGGCAGAGTGAGAGGGGATGAGAGTAAAAGGGAGCTACAGAGGCTAAAGCAGCAGTGCACTAAAGCTGGAGCAGCATTCAGCATATGAGCCAGAAATTTCATTCGGGTCGAAGTTGCACCTCTCTCTCTCCCACTCCCTGTCTCTCTCACCTACTCTGTTGGAGCCGCCACAGCACGAGTTGTCAGTGCATCATTTTTCTTAAAGCCGCTCGCTCTTTGCATTGTTTTCGTGAAAAATTAAGTGTGAACAATTTATTGAGAAATTTGTACAGGTGGCACCTACAACACAAGAATAAGAACAACAGCAACTGCGACTACAACAACACGTTCATTCCATGCAGCGTTGCATCCGATTGTTTAATGACTTCATTTGCCGCTTCCAGAACCAGAATCGTTTGGCTTAATGAGCCAAGCTTTGGCCCCCAACTGGTAGCTGACATTGCCCCAAACCCTGTGCTGCCTGTGCAGCCCTGGAAACTCAGATAAAATTGATGGTGGAAGCCTTTAAAAACAAAGACATTTAAATATAAATACGATTCGTGTTTTAATTGTGCTGAATAAGGATTAATTACATGCTTTTAAAATTAATTAAAAAATATAATTAACATTTATTTCTTAGTTATTAAATGCAGCACATATTTTAAGTGAGATAAAATAAAATAAATTATTCCGCTTTATTGAAAGTGATCTTAAATTCATGAAATAAATATTTTATAATATATAATAAATTATAATTTTTCAGAGAAGTCGGCCTTCAAAATGTCTTAATTAAGCTTAATTAATTATAGGACTAGTCTCATTCCTTGACGCCAGCTATATGCTTTTAAGTTAGCCCGGACAATGCCGATTAATACCTCTTAGCTGGTAAATATACAGATAAAGATACAGCCAAAAAGATACAGATATGAAATCAGACAATAATTGAAGCCTAAGCTTATGAGTGTCTGTTTCATCTGAATGGAATGTGCCAGCCAGAAGAGCTTGGAGTTTATGGCTCAAACAGATACCAGACAGCGACTCAGATCGATGAGGGCCAATAAGACCAAGAAGAAGCAGAAGAAGAGAGGCAGCAAGAAGAAGAACAAACAAGTTGGAAACTGTTTACAATGTTTGCTGGCGTATGTGGAGCAGCGAACTGGCTGATCATGTCACAAAAGTTGATAACGGCGATTACTTCATGTGCCTGGCATATTGTCGAAGCTGCGATGGCACAGGTAAGCAGTGTATTTGCCAGAGTTGCCAGAGTGCCAGCGTGGTGGAGGAGGGAGAGAGAGAGCGAGTAAACGTGGTCAGGACGCTGCAGCCGCCGTCGTTCCACATGACACATGAGTAATGGCCACGCAGGCAAATTTATGACAAGTCACATTTCTGATGTGCTCGTTTATCAAAGGCCATAGACAGGCAGTATGAGTGTGTGTGTGAGTGTGACAGGCATACGCGTGACAAGCCTGGTTGTGCCAGGTTTCCCATGGACATGGAAGCGGCTCTTGAGTTAATTATAAACGACGAGAATGCGAATCGCGAATGAGAATGAGACTGCGACTGAGAATGGGCCAAAAGGAAGCGCGCTAGTCAAAGCCGTTAACTAATCCTGTCTGACTGATCAAAAGGCAGCCGTGACGTGGCAGATCTGATGATGATGTTCCTCCTCTGGTTGTTGCTGTTGCTCTTGCTGTTGGTAACACAAAACTCTTGGCCTTCCTA
The DNA here is from genome assembly GCA_018152125.1 of Drosophila dunni. Classification (NCBI taxonomy): domain Eukaryota; kingdom Metazoa; phylum Arthropoda; class Insecta; order Diptera; family Drosophilidae; genus Drosophila; species Drosophila dunni. Next base: position 15,359,683 of record JAECXC010000339.1, on the reverse strand, counting down.
TTAAGTTGTAAGCAAGGTCAGACTGACCGTACACGAATTGAACCCGGGGCCACATAAATCCCCGCTTGCCACAAAAATTCACAAATCACGTACAAATTTTTAGTTTCTGCTTTTTGTCTAGCGCCAATCAGCAAAGCAATTCATTTTGCCAAGCCATGCCACAAAGTTGCACCGATCTTCACACATTATCGGTGGCAAGGAGAGTAGAGGGGGCGGTAGAAAGAGACTCGCTCCGACTGGGATGACAATTCGCGGTAATAAGAAATGCAAATGGCAGCTGAAAATGCTTAAAACCAATAATAATAAAACTACATGAGCGTGGGGGCAACAAACAGCTTGCAACCGGCAACTTGCAACTGCCAACTTGCAACATTTGGTTGCAACTGCAAGGAGACAAAACGATTAGATCACAATAAAAAGAAGAAACATTGCAAATTCTCTTGGTTTTTGCATAAAGAAGTGAGTGAGAAATAAGCGCGACTTGTGCGCTGGACCAGGCACAAACGGAGCAGCGCACAGTGGGCTAAAGTGTGTAAAAATTCAGACTTAAAGTAAAGAGTGTAACTAAAGAAAATTTGTAAATTAAATTATAAATATTTTCTACAAATATTAGTGAACTTTGCACCACTGTGCTTTTAGCCAGTTCCGTTGCGTTGCAGATGCCATCGTTCTGAGTAAAGAAAGCAGCTTCGTCTGTCAATTTGGTGTGCTGTTATATATATTGTGTTTGGATTTGAGTTTGGGTTTGGGTTCTTGCTGGACACCTACGTGTGACAAAAGTCTTGCCACACTTTTGTTTGTGGCAGTGGCATGTGGCCAACATTGTGGGCCATTAGCACGCATGGACGACAGAGGCTTTTGGGGCCCGAAGTCCGAGTGCTGGCACAATCATGATCAAGACTTGACAAATTCTGTTGTCTTGCTTTAGCTGCCTGTGTGTGTGGGACACAGTCAACATGCCACAGATCTTGCCCAGCAGATCGATGGCAGCTAGAAGACAGTAGAGAATATATATAACCCCTAAAGAAATGAGTTAGTCAACACTTGCAACCTATACTGGCACCAAATAATGTCCTGTGAACTTGCAACTTTTGTACTTAACCTGTCGCTCAGCTGAGTCTCTCACGGTAACGTTGCACGCTTGTGTGGATCGCATTTTAATATTGCCCCAACCGCACATTACATGGCAACATGTGGACCTGAAGGATAAGGGGCATGGGGGTGTTGCCACCTGATGGCGCCTCATCAAATATGCGGCACAAATGCTATGAGAACAAACGCCGTGCAACTGACAACAGCTGCGAATTTCACGCTTGACTGACAAATTGAATTGACTGAGATTCATTCAAAAGTCAAACGCCCACACACACACACTCATACACACAGCGCCACGCCCCGAACTCCCACAACAGCCGTGAATTTTCATAATTCAAATTGAGCGTGTCCGGGCTTCTTCTGGGACTGAAATTCGCTTTTTTTTCTTTTGTTTTCTTTAGCCCATTGCCATTTTTTTTGCCTCTCTTTATTTTCATTTTGAATACTCTTTTTCTCGTATTTTTTTGCCGTACTTTTCACGTATTTTCTGTAGTATTTTTTGCCGTGTTTTTTTGTCGTATTTTTTTCGTATTTTTTCCAAGTGCAAATTCCATTCAAGCAGAATAATGCAATATAAACTGTTGCAGCTTGAGCGGATCTACTCAGCCGAGCATGGAAGCTGAAGCCAAAGCTGAAACTGAAGCAGCAGCAGCGGCAGCGTTGACAATCCCAAGTAGCTGAGGGGCGTGGCCAGAGGGTAGGCAGGGATAACATTTACTTGTGTCCCTGCTGCCTGAAGGCGTTTAGTTAAATCCGAAACCACAAAAGAGTTGGGCCAAGGAATCGTTCATGTCAATTATTCCAGTTAAGTGAGCAACAAACCAAAGGCGCAACTTCTCAAGCTGCCCTCCCTTCCGAAAACCCAATAAAAACCACAAATGACAAAGCCGAAGCTGAAGTCTCTGACTAAAGACTTTAAACAGCATTTATGAGGCTATAATGGCAGTTAAAATTCAATTTAAATAGAAAGTAGTCGAGAACAAAAAGTATATAGAAGTACATAGAAATTTAAACGACTTATATGGCTATATATCATTAGAAAATTTACCCAGACTGTATATAGTTTTGAAAACCATTGCTTACTTTTTATTGAAAAATTCTAAAAACTTTTATTTGCCTAATAAACACATTTTATTTAAACATTTTCTACAACTCTTGTCAAATTTCAATTGTTTAACCTTCGAAATACAGAGTAACTCTCAGTCGTTGACCTTTTTCAAAGACACTTGGCCGTTTTTTTCTTGTGCTTAGCTGCATTATGTGCACTTTTAAAAGCTAAATGCTTCGGCTGGCAAAAAATGTAATTTAATATGCGAGTTTTACTCAAATCAGAGCGTTTAAAGACGCTGCAGAAATTTGTAGGCACTAGAGCTGCCTGCATAAATTGCAGTACAAAAATCACACCGATTACGTAGAATTCGTAAAAAAATAAAAGTAAAGAAAAATACCGTTGGAGAGGGGGGCTGAATGGAAAGGGAAGACGGGAACAAACTGTGACACAATGAAGACGCCCAGGGACATAATAAAGCAATAAAGTGCCCTTAAGGATAACAAACAGATATACACTTATAAGTAGTATGGGTAGTACGAGTAGAAACAACAACAAATAATGTAGAATCGTCTGAGCAGACAGATGCAGAGTCTCTCCGACTGAGTCTCAGTCCCAGTCCCGCAGCCTCTCGAATTTCACATGCAATCGATGACAAATTTATGACTTACAATGAGTTTCAGTTCCAGTTCCAGTGTCAGTGCCAGTACCAGTTGCTTTGCCCTCGACTCGGGTCATATTTCTGTCAATTTGTTGCATACTCCTCACAACAAATTGAGTTATTGCACTGTGGAGCACAAAAATGCATTCGCCTCCATATCCTGCAGGCTGCAGCTGTCTTACAAGGAGTCCAAAAACTGCATTTAAGTATCTATTTCACGCATTTGCCATAGATCAAACATCAAGTGCTCAAATCCCACTTGAGTTCGTTGTAATCAGTTTGAATTTTCAATTGTTTCCGCTGCTCAAAAAGTATTTCCGCCGAGGACTTAAATACTCAAAAGGATATTTTAAAATTCTTAACAAATTAGTTTTTAAATGCTGTGAAAGGAGAATGTTCTTATAGGTAAAGGAAACTATAAATTTGACTGTGAAGCATTTAAATTTATAGCTAAATATTGAAACACTTTTATTCCTTATAAATATTTTGTGTTTTGTTCTTAACTGCCTATAAAATTTCTTTCTGTTTTCTTGTTTGGTCAAGAAAATGTAAATGAATTCGGCAATTAATTCACAAAATTCTCCACATATGTACAGTAAAGCCTCTGATATATATCACATATACATACAACTCAAGGCACTTTGAACCCTTTTTTGGAATTCCTTTGAAGTGCAAAACTGGCTGGCACTTGATTCCCACAAAATTCGTGGCTTAAATGGCATTTTAACTGCACATGCCACGCCTTGTCAATTGCAGTAGTCCGTGTCTTAAGGGCGTAATCAGTTGGGATCTAAGTGGTAAATACATTTGCACAGTACTGTAGCACAGTGCTGTATTTGCTGGCGAATTCACTTTGGTAAATGAAAACAGTGTAGACTTAAAATATGCAACCTGCCACAAACAGCAAACAGCATATGCAACACATGCAACACAAGGGCCCCCGTGGTAGCAACAACAACAGCAACAAATGAAAACAAGTAGCAAATAGCTCAAGACGCCACAAAACGCTAACGAAGAAGTTTTTGCTAAGAGACTACACTGAAAAATAAGTAGAGAAGCAGAAAAACTTATTTTTGAAAGCAAAAATTAAATAAAATATTTGATAAATATTTAAGAAACTATATAAAATGATGAAAGGAAATTATTTATTAATGTATTTTTAAATTAAAATATATTTATACTGCTAGAAGAGAAGTTGCACCTTTTTTTCTTGGAGTGTAAGGTTGGACTTGGACTTGGATTGCTGCTGTTGCTTTAGCTAGAGTTGTAGCTGTAGCAGGAGCTGGAGCTGATAGAGCAGCCTGATAAGCGACACGCGACCTGGACGAGTCCGCGACTCCGTGCCACCAGACGTAGCACAGGTAATAACGCCCTGTGTAAGAGTGAGACAGTTAGATGTATACAGTTTGTTTTGTGGCCGCAAATTGGTTTCTGCTTTGGCTGCAGCATGTGGCAGGTGCCGTGTCCAGGGCACACCACACAAATACACCCAAGCACAAACACACACACACTCCCACACACACACACCCAGCTTGGCGCTGTCACTTAGACGCCACACATGGGATGTCTTTTTGGCTTGCTAAACACGACCAAAAAGCCGGAGTCAGTGTTGCCTAGTCTAGTCAGAGTGCTCTCCAGCCCCGCAAGTCCCCTACTCCTATCATTCTGCATTGAAGACAACACTGTGCCTTGTCTTAGACCCCGAAAAATGTCTGCAGTTCCGTTTTGTATACCTTTGTCAACCCATCCGCCTCAACCCTTTCCCTGCCCCGCCCCCTTTTGGCGACAACTCTTATATTAATTGTCACGCATATGTCTAACCCCCGACGACCCGTAACGACGACCCCAAGCACAGTGAGGCCTTAGTCTACTACGGTCTGTAGACTGTAGACCGTAGCCCTACGACGACATCGCGCATATTTTTTGGGGTCCATTGGAAGAGCCAAAAACCACAAGAATGTTACCAAAAGTGTTTGCTGCCAGACATAGCATATGGCATAAGAAACAACTACTGTTGCTTGTACTACACTTGTGATACCCTAACGGAGAAGGGGTACAAGGTATATTAGTTAAAATTAGAGTTACTTTTTTGATTTTCAAAATTTTCCTATACATTTTGCAGACCTTTTTCTGTGTAATAGTATTCATTATTAATTTATTTTATATTTTTTTCCGCTAAGCGCATTCAGAATTCGTCTTTAGTTTTATAGTTTTATGCCTCATTGTTTGTGTTACCATTTTTGTGTGTCATTTGTAGTTGGGGGCTGCAATGGGTTAATGTGTGCGCAGTAGCCGCAGCAACGGACTCCAGACTCTGACTCGGATTCATTGTTGTTGTTCCAAATTGCTGTTGTTGTTGTTGCTGCAGTTCGTGCCACGTCTGTGACTGTCTGTCTGCTCTACTTGACAATTACCTTTGGTACACATGTTGCTCTATAGTTCTCGTTGTTTTTTGTTTTTTTATTTTGTGTTATTGTTGTTGCTTCTCTCTTTACTTTCTAAATATTTAGTGTTTTTTTGGTTTTTATGCACGAAGGCAAAGGCAGAAGTTAAAACACTTTTGTGTACCTTTTTGTTTGTGGTGTTTTCGTATCTAATTGAATGACGCGAGTGCAGAGGGGTAGGGGCTGAAGACTGGAGGCTGGAGTAGTTTGCCTTACACAAACAGTGGAATAAATAGCTACTCTACTGCCTCCCAACTCCCCTCTCTCACCCCTTTCCCCATACTACTCCTACTCACTTATTAATGCAATTAACATTTGCATGTCTGCTGCAGATGCCACAGTAACCATCACATTTTGTGGTAGCTCCAAGTGGCACACTGATTAGATTAGCTCTTGTCTACAGTCTTGTCTTGTCTTCTATCTAACATGCTGACAATAATTGCCCAAACTCCAGACCGTTACAAATATTGACAAGTTCTTAAAAAATAATTTCAGTTTTTCCTCGACTTTTTTTTGGGTCTCCAAAATTGAGCAACTGCAACACAACCTATTAACCAACATACGTTTAATCTTGGCTGTTTTTTTTTTAGGCTTGTTTTTCACTTTCACTCAAGTTCTGTTATTTGGCTTAAAAGGGATTTCCACGAAAACTTAAGTTTGTTCTTGTTAGTACTTGATTTGCATGTTTACCTACCAAGTAGCTACAAATCTAGATAAATAGGTAAATTAGTATGGCCAATTATCGTACTGGCCGGGTGAATACATGCTCAGATACTTTGGCTATATGGAGCAATTGCTAACTCGGATTACAATATGCATTTCTTACACGCAATTTGTTCAAGCAGTGGCTAAAAATCTGCAGTTTATACCATGAAAAGTTTAGTTTTATAAACTGAAAGATACTTTTGTTATTCTACTAAATTTCTGGCTTAAAAAGTAAGTTTTGTGGGTAGTAAAATTTTAATCCACTAAGCCAAGTTTGTTAGCGACGTGTAAACTGTTTCTTGGAGTCATATTTTACTCGTATTTGGCTGTTTTGACAAAGTGCCAATAACTTTTGCCTTAAACCGACCCCACAACCTGCTGCCCCCAGCACATGTAGTTCATAACGGGAAAACTTGGAGCACAAAAGGCCAAAAAGAGAGGCAAAAAAAAAATAGGTAACAACAACGAAATTTGCATGACTTGGCCATAAGTTATGCCATGTTAGCAGTTGATTTTGAGGCGGACCATGAGAGGACCTGAGTCCGACTTGCGTGTCAAATGCGTTCAGGGCAAGGAAAATGTCGGAAAACGTTAGGAAAATGTGTTACCCACCGCAGGGCAGCCAGCCAAGCAGGTCTCAGCCATGGAAACTTGTTGAAAGATTAAAAAAAATATATTTATATAAAACTAAAAGCACAAAAATGTAGAAAAATAGCAAGAAAACGTGGACAGCTTGTTAACTTGGCTAAATAAATAAAGTAGGCGGCCTGTAAGTGTCCACAACTAACGGCATTATTGATATAAACTGTAAGCACTTCCGCTGCTCTCATAATTTCATAAATGCCACTCACAAAAGAGTCTAGAAAATATTTATATTTGCAACGCTAAGAATTTTCCAACGCCATAAATATTAATGAGTCAAAATGGACACAGTTTTTTAATGGCGGCCTTTTCCTTTTGTGTGTGTCTCTGGGAAAAAGGGAAAAATGCTAAGCGGAGATTTGCATTTGAAAATTGGATTTGTTGCTATCAACGTTTTATCAAAAAAAGGGCCACCCAGCGGATCAGCAGGGACAGACAGTTCAAAGGAAGCCACGTCTAAAGTTACCCGACTTTCCGCTATCAGCTTCCGATAGGCTTCTGGACATTTCATGGCAAGTTGACTCAGTTTTCGAAGGCATAACAAACAAAAATCAAATGCCTCAGTGGAATCAAGTCAGTCGCAGTCTCAGTTTTTTTCTCAGCTGCCGCGACGGCGATTTTCTGCATCATTTACAAAAGATGAGCAGGTAGGTGATGCTGGTAGTCGACCAACAGATACCCCGTGAGGTAGGAAAGATTTGATCAGATTTCTGTTGCAGTAGGCTAGAAACGAACCATTGCAGCAGACTACAAAATACCCTCATAGTTGCAAATAACAGATTTATTTAATTTTTTGAGTTTTTTACAAGTATTTTATACAAATTTTAGTTTTACGCCCCTGAAACTATCGCCACTTGCCCCAAACTAACGTTAAGCATTCCAAGTATACCCCACTAGAAACCCACTTTACAGGGTATTCCGCTCTCAAGTGCCTGCACAGGATGCGCCTCTATTTGCACCGCCCGGCGCCTGGCAACACGGACCGGATACACGTATGTGTCGCCTGGAAAAGTCAAACAAGTGCAGCTGCAACAACTGAAGTGGCGTCTCGAGTTTTGTGCAACACTCGAGTGGCAGCGATAGACGCGGCAAATTAAGATATCAGCAGCGCTTTACGTTCGTAGGAATACCCCAACTCCTACTACTACAGCGCAGTGGCACCTTTTGTCGGCGAAACCACAAAAAAAGGAAGAGAAATAAAAAACAACTGAATAAAAATTTATACAGAGTTAAAGAAGAAAGGGAAGAATTGTTTCTACACAGCAGCCAAGAGCGTTGCACATAAAAGGCATCATCTAATCGCTACTTTCTGTCACATTGATGATAAAATTTGGGTCAACTTTTAGTAGTAGCACCTTTTTTTCCCATACCCTTTTCCCGCTCTCGCACTCGCTCAGTGTCTCTGCCTCTGTCTTGTTCTTTTATCCTTGGCATGCCAAGATAGTCAACTGCACTTATAGTCTAATGGCCTAGGCTACCAGTTTCCCATATACATATACATATACATATATACCCTGTAAGTATATGCCATTTGTTGTTGGCTTCTTGCCGGTTTTATGGGCCGTCCCTTAAGTTCTGCGCCGACTTAGCTGAGCGATAATAAAAAAAACCGGGGCGTGGAATGGAATAGAAACTACAAAGTTTTAAAGCAGCCAGCTCCGGTAGCCATGGCATATCCTTTTTTATGTTGTGGTTATTGTAATGGCCAGCACCGTACACTGTACAACACTACACTGCTCGCAAACCTTACAGAGGCCTAAATACCCTAACCAACTGAATGGGTAATATGTGAGATATGCAAATTATTCCTTTGAGTGCTTGGGCTCGAAAAGTGCTTCTAATGCTGACTAATGAGTTAGAGTTAGTGGCTAAGATAGTTCTCAGGATTGGTTTTAGTTGAGTGTTTGAATTTCTTGAATATTTATGGCATTCTTGGTTAGTTGAGTTATTAAAGAGTATAGGTATTTAAAAGTGAATTATAATACCAAGTAAAATATCAAACAACTTTTACCGTATGTAAAAATATATCCTTTATACACTAGTAGACTTCAACTACAAATTAACCACAATTCTTCATCATTAATATAGCTCTTTATTTTGAAATTCTTTACAGTTCTAACCACAGATTCACAGCAGAGTAAGTTGCATTTCAGCCTAATTATGCTCATTAAATTGTTTGAATACCAAAGCTGCTTGATGACCCAATTCCCATTTCGCCCCCTTTGACAACTAACCCATAATTTTCTCGCTGTGCACACGGCTGCTGTCTCCTGCGTATCCTCGAGTAACCGACGGTTCAGTTCGTGTAACAGATAAATGCTACACTTTCTGCTCGGCGATGCATAAAAAAGGTTCAACAACAACAACAGCAAGAACAGAAACCGCAGAAAACTCTTTCACAAAGTGTTTTTTATGACAATGGCCAATTGCATTTGGCCTCAGCTGTAACTGCAGCAACTGCAATAGAAAGAGATGGAAAACAGGGGAGAGAGCGAGACAGCGAAGGCGTTAAACTCACACGCGAGTTGCAGCTGTAAAATAAAATTTCATATCAATTGACATTTGTTGGCTCGTAAAAGGCTAAAATTAAGCACTATGCGTTCAGCTCATTTTTACGGCTTTCCAATGACCAACAAAAGGAAAACTCGAACACAACCCATTGATAAAAAGACAGAAATAGAAACAGAAACCCAAAAACAGCTACCAAGTTCGGCACTTTTGAACTTCAAGATACAAAGACTTTTCCTGGCCTTCCGCACAAATTAGTTGAGTTTGGCGATAAAACGCAGAGAAGAATATGTAAATTTTGGTTCAATTTGTTATCAGGCAACACTACCAAAATAGTAACTCTATATTTAACCAAAGACTATATCATTTTTAGGCCATGAGCTGGCAGAAAAGTGTTTGCCTTGCCTTTCAAGTACTATTTACACTTGGGAAAAAGATACACAGATACAATGGCAAATAGCGACTCGTGATTGGCATAATTTTAAGTGGATTCGAGTTGAGGTGTGAAAAAAAATTATATGAGATGATTGCTGAAACTCAAGGCTGACTTTAATGAAACACCTACAGGTTAAACAAAAAATAAAAACTGAAAACTGAAAACAGAAAACAGAGAAATAAAAATGTTTTTTTATACGGACTGAAATTAATTGCAATTTATGATGACGTTTCAACAGTAACAACAACAGCAATAATAAAACAAAAAGTGTAAGTTCAACAAAAACAAAAGCTAAATGTTAAAAAACAAATCGAGAAAAAAACACAGAAGATCTGAAAACAAAACAAAATAAAAAGTACGCAGGTAAGCACAATAAACGTGCGTCTCTTAATTAAGTCATGGCCTGGTCCGCTGAAATTTTTCTAGTGGGCTTCGAGTGTCCACAGTGGCTCCATTTGGAGCCAGTTAACCAGTTAACAACGAAAAAATAATATAAATAAAAAAGAGTATCGTTGAGGAATAATATTTATTATACAATATATATGCATGTGAAGTGCTCAGGATGGTAGCAATTGCTGCTCATCATCATCAACACGATACTGATGATCATCATGAAGTTACTGATGATGATACTGCTGTCCTCAAGTGTAACGAAAATATTGAAACGAATTTGTCAAGTGAGTCAAAGAGTTCTAAAAATGTATGCAGTGAAAGCCGTGTGTGGGTGGCTTACAAAAAAAGTATTAAAATTGTTTGGAAAATGCATTAAAATTTTTATTATTTTGTAGTTAAAGTAAAAGATAAAAATTTACAGTTATAGAATTCTATAATAAGTTATAGTTTATGGTATTTAAATTGTAAACTGATTGAAATTTGACTGCATATTAAACTATATAATTTATATTTAGTTTTAATGTGGTTTGCGTTACTAAAATACTCTCAAAAATGCTTAAATAATAATGTCTTTTAGTCGATTTCCCGTAAATAAATTATTTGACACTTTCCCAAAATTTACCATTTATTTTTCCACACCAGCTTATTACACCCTTTCGGTTAGGGTATGAAAACTCGATCAGACAGTGTTCATTACTCGAGTTAATTTGCACTTTTTTTGTGCTTGCAGCCCACATATGAAGTTGCCACCAATACACCTACCCCCCCTCGCACTACACCTTTACCTGTCTGTTAAACATTAAAAAATCAATCAGCGTCGAAAAGTTGCAAGAAGAAGAAGCAGAAAAAAAACTGTTGTGGCGTCTACGCTTTAGCCAACTTCCTTTAGACTTCCTTCGGCGTCTCAGGTAAGTGTGAAATTTGCTGTAAACCACAAGAGGCATAAAAAATATATATGTATCTATATACATATATAAACAAGAGGAAGAAGAAGAGCGAGAGCAGCTCAAAGAAACGAAAATACCGCAAAGAGGTGCTGGCCATAACGGACAAACGACGCTTGGAACACAACTTGATTACTGGCTCATTTAGTTTCATTTAAGCCAGGTCAACAACAGCAACAACAACACAAAGTACATTGTAAAATGGCAAAAAGCTAAGAAGAAAAAAATTATAAAAAAACCACGCAGAGTTGGCCAAGTGAGAGCGTTTTGTGTTGTGTGGTAAAACAAGTTAAGCAGAACGGCGACAAAAGGCGACAAAGGTAACAAAATTCGCTATGACGACGACGCTTTGAGGAGGGGAGCAGAGGGCGGGGAGTATGGCCAGGGGAGTGGCGGTTAAGTGTTGAACCTCAGCGAATCCATTCAGCGATCGAATTTCACATGCGTCGATTTTTTACGATATTGTCTCAATCAGCTACGGGATTTTGTGTCCAACAAATTCACACCATACAAAAAAGATACAATTTTTTTAGTTTACTTTTTAAACTCTTTTTGAATAAATTTCGATGAATATTTTCGGGTATTCATTGAATATGCGCAGGCGCAACTGTGAAAACACAAATGCGAAAATGTTTTGAAAATTGCAAGTGATAGCGTAAAATGTCAGGCATTTGAAGCGGTTAAAGCAGCTACAGCCACAGATACATCACACGATACACAGCTACAGATACATTTGGCCGAGCGAGTTACAGATACAAGATACATAATTGCCTGCCTGCTGCTGCTGCTGCGAACAAACCTGCTGTCTCAGTTGCTGCTGAGCGTGTCATTGACAGCAGAGAGCAGAACTAGTTGAGAGAGCGCAGTCGGCAGAGAGCGTTAAACAGCGGGAGAGCAAGGCAGCAGGAGAGCGCACGCTGTCAGTGTGTGCGTGAGAGCGATACCAACACAAGCAAACCAAACGATCGCAGCATAAATTGTGCGAGCGAGTGGCAAGATACAAAGGCGGGCAGCGAAACAGAGAGATCAACAGCAGCTGAGATTGAGAGAGCGGCGTTTTGCCCATGTATTAGTGAGAGCGACAAATGCAGCTGTGTGCGTAAGACATTTCCCCTCCAGGCAGAGAGCAACTGAGACTGAGAGCGGGATCAGTTTAGCTACCTGCAAAACAGATTCTGTATCTATTAGTTGCAGTCCCTGGAAACTCTTCAGACACTCAGAATTTGTGGGCTTAAACTGTTTACAGAAAAAACAAGACGCAGACGCAGTGAAAAATCGCATAGAAACGAAAATATTATTTATTATTTTTCCCTTTTACTGTCAAGTAATTTTCACTCATTTTTGGCAATTAGTTGTGGGCTGCAAAAACAGCCGTAGCTCGTTTAGGGCTAACTGCGTCTGAACAAACAGCGTTTTTGGCCAAAAAGAAAACAACGGCAACAAAAATATTAAATGTACGCACAGCTAAGCTGCATAAATATAAATTATGGACCAATTTATAAACATGAGTCGTCGATTTCATTCTGTTTCGTTTCGTGTGTTTAATGAAGGGTTAAGATAAATATGCTCAAAACTTCGAGACGTCTTTGAATATCTCGTTTTTTTTTGGTTGTGCTTACTCCTTTTTGGCCAAGTGGGTATTAGCAAAATGCTGAAAAATTGCGTTCAAATAAACCAAAACGAAATGAAATCGGCCAAAGCTGACAATTAGAATTGTCTGCATGACTTTTTGTGCTTAGCCATGATTATGGGTTATACCCTGTAGTTTTTTCCGACCTTTTTTGTGGGTAGCCTTAACAATTTTTATATACAAATGCCTACAACGATTATAAAAATATGTAAATTATGGTAAATGTTTAAACAGCAAAAAGTTTGGCAAATTTAATCTTTTTTGTTTGATTTCAGATCAGTTGGCATCGGATTGGATTAGATAGTTTCGATTTTTAAGACCTCACCCAGCGGGTGTATCTGTTTGTTCTACAATTTTATTGCCACTAATTTCCTGCTGTGTAGCTGTTTTCAGCAAAAACAACATCCTTCGCAGCAGTATAGAAAAAACTACATTTCTAAAATAAATTTTATAACTTACACAACAATTCGAATGGCAAACAAGCGTTCAATAATTGCGGCTTGTTAACAGAAACAGTTAGCAGTAAGTTGGCTTGTTTCGTGTGGGTAAATTTACATGTGGAAGTTAATAAATTTAGCTTTAAATTGAAGACAAAATATTGTTTTTTTATATAAAGATACGTTTGGTTTAATTTGTGTATCTTTGATAAAATAAAACTTAGCTACTTTAGTAAAAGTAAAACCCAGAAGAAAGTAATGAATTGGTCTACTCCGATTTTGGTTAGTCACAGTCTGCACTAATCTGTGTTCCGCTCTTTAGTCACAGCAGGTAGCCCCAAAAACACAATTTGGCCAAAGATTTCTCGGTTTTTGACTGAAAGTGGGGGCAGTTGGGGAGGCGGGAATCTGGGAAATTGGGACTCCGCTGCACACATAAATCAAATGTGGCCAATAAATAAATATTTTGGCCAAGATACTCGACCGAGAGCGGCATAAACGCGTAATTAACCCAAATCGAAAGCGGGAAGCATTTGAAAAGATACGAGAAAATATATCCGAGTTAATGCACATTAAAGCCCATATATCAGCCCCTATACGTATGTGTTTCTGTGTGTGGGAGTTATCGGGCCACAATAGGCAACCACTTTCGATCCACTTCATGCCACACACTCAACTTGCAGCGCACAATGCCACAGAAAGTATCTTTAAGATGCACTCGAGCGGTCGTTACTCTGCTTCTTCATCCTCCTGTTCTTTAGTCGCACACTCGTTACTCACTCAACGTGCATGTTTCATCGTGTCGCATAGCTGCTCCCTAAACCTATATGTATCCGAATCTATATGCATATTATTGAAGAAATAAATAAAAAAATAAAAGCAGCGAATATGCGCAGGATAAAAAATGCCTGGCATTGTTTCAGCACTCGCTGAGCCCGCATTCAAAATGAGCCTGATATAAACAATAACAACAACAACACGAGAAACAACAACTAATACAAGGAGTACTCCAACAACAACAAATCAGCTCAATTTCAAAATGCACTGCACTACAAAACAGTCTAGACTGTAAGCTTATGTGCAAATTAGTGTGGATAAAATAAAATATCTACTAAAATGATGTGTTGTTTCGTAGACCGAAAAGCACCCTGTATTCAATCTTACATATGATGTTTTTTTTTTCGACATTTCCAAAGTTTTCCTGGAAAACCACTAGCTTCTCTTGACTGACACTTTGTTGCACAGTGTGTTCTCAATGCAATGCAAGTATTTGCTTGTTTGACGGCTGCCAAGGACTTGCCAAGGAGTTGCTGCTGTCACACGCATTGCTGCTTCACTCCCTAACAGCAACAACAACAGCAGCGACAACAACAAACACAATTTCCAATAGCCATTTGAATATAGCACGCTCATATTCCATATCAATAAACCAAATCAAATGAGGATATTGCTGTGGTCGCTGCTGCTGCCCCCGCTGCAACTGCTGCTGCTGCTTGGCATTGGCTGCATTTTCACTGGCTGCGTCCTCATTCATTAAAATCCATGCAATGATATTCATAATTTGTGCACGCCGCCAAATGCAATTCTCCAGTTTGCCAAAAGATTATGAAAATTTTGGCCTGAAAAATTTTTTTGGGGAAGACACAGACACTGGCAGAAAAAAGCGAAAAGAAAAATTACAAGAAAAACTAAGTGGTAGCTTTAGTTGAAATCAGTTTCAGTCTTGAACTCAACAACAGGCGAACAAGCAAACAAACGAAAAGATACAGATACAAATACAAATACAAATGGAAATGAAAATGGAAAATGCCAAATAGCAAATGGAAAAATGGAAAATCAAATAAATTATGCATTACAAACGTGCTGCTGACCCATTGCCATTTTCTAATTCAATTAAAAAATGTTTGTTTTTTTCGCATTTCTGCATTTTGCATTATGAATAAAATTTCCCAAGGAGTCGCAAAGAAGTGGGAAAGTTTTGTGCTTAGTTGTGCGGACGCGAGTGTAGCCTAAATGCGGCACTGGGAAAGCTCAAGAGTCGTTGCGAGTGCCACTGCCACTGCCACATCCATTCCGTTCCATTGGAGGCAGACACTAATTTGACATAGTTATGCGCAGCGAAATGAAAGCTGCAACATTACAACTTGCAACTTGCAACACACACCGCTTGGTACTTGCAACATTGCAACTAGACTCCAACTGGGCTTGTGACCGTGGCAAACACAGCGTATGAATAATATTTAAGCCTTGTTGTTTCCGCTGTCTGCGGCTAACAATTTCTACCCATTTCCCTCCTAGTTTTCTACATTTTCCCGCTGTCAATGCTGATTTTCATTGTTGACTTAAGTCCTTTTGGGTTGACTTTTGATATCGAAGGGTGTGGAGTATTTAAAGAAAAAAGTAAAGAATATAGTACTCACATACATATGCCACGTAAAGTATCTTAAAGTTGAGGAAATCCTGTGAAAGAAATAAATAAATATATTAGTTAACTAAAGAATTCTCAAAATAATTTAAAAAGTAAAATAAACTCTTCAAGCTTTAAAAAAAATATTTAAGATTCAATAAAACTTTTTTAGGTTAATTTCTAAAATATGTAGAATACTTTTAAATATGTATATTTTTTGTAACAAGTCGTAAAGATACTTTAACGCTTTTAAAAATGAAAGTCTGTTAAATTTTGTTTGTCTTAAATCAATTTTAATTTAAAGTTTCTTGAGTTCAAACTTCCAGGCGATCAATTCAATGAATAATTAAATTAAGAACTTTGAAAAAAAAAAAAACAAGTAAAAGAGTAGTACAGAAGTTTATATATTTCAGCCGAGTGTGCCAAGTGTGTGTGTGTGTGTTGTGTGTGTTTGTTCGTTGTGCCTAATAAAGAAACTGTTTGACTGCAAAGGGTCGACGACATGTGGCAGCAACTGCAGTGGCGACAATGTTGTCGGCACATGCCACAATAATGAAATTTAAAAATTCATAAAATATTCGCACCACTAAACAAACAACAACAACAACAGCAACTACTACGGTAAATGTAGTGCAAGTGTAACTCAATTAATTAATAACAATACAAAAACAACGATGTCGACGACGACGGCAGCAGCAACATTAACAAGAGCAACAAACAAAATAATTAAGTAACAAAAGTTTCATATTTGCAGCGCCGCAAAAAACAAAACGACAAAAAAACTAAATAAATAAAGCAACAACAAAAGCAGCAGAAAAGGAATGAGGCGCAGGCAGCGCAGCAGGCAGAGCAACAGGCGAAGAGACAGAGGAAAGAGCGCCGCGGAGAGAAGAGGAGCTGGCAGAAACAAAAGCAGCAGCAAAGTACCAAAAGCTGTGCAAACTTTTGGCGCTAGCCAGAGAGAGCCAGCATTAGAGAGCGCGTGTGTGTGTGTGTGCGAGGGGGAGAAGGAAAGCACATGAGCATATGTGGGCGTAGGGCGTGCATTGTTCTTGTTGTTGTTATTGTAGTTGGCAGAGGACAGAAGTTTTTTAATGTAATTTTAAGTGGCATAAGTCGACAGCCAAAAATATAAGTACACTTACACACACACACACGTGCGCCACTATGTGTGTAGTCATGTATGACAGGTGGGCGTGAGGTGGGGGCGTGACACTTACATGCCCAGCAACATCAGCAACAACAACAACAACGAAAGTTTTCATTGCATTATAGCAAATGAAGTTTGGTATTTTAGTATTTTCTGCTATTTGGTATTAAATACCATATGTGTTGGTATGTTTTCATTGTAGTTGTTGCTCTCATTGTTGTTGTTGTTGTAAGCTGCTTATAAAATAATGCATGAACAGTGCAAATTAGTGCAGATAAAGTAACGGGAATTGACATTAAATGGTTACCCAAAAAAAGCAGCGCATAACTGCAGCTATACACGACTGCAATATGCCCTGTAAAGTATAATTACTACAAAGTAAAATTACTATAATTACTATAAAACAGAGTGTTAACTAATTCTATTACTTCACAGTGTAATTTCTACATATTTTGTTAAATTTGTTTTTTCTAGTTTAGTTTTATAACAACTAAATTGTTCCAACTCTACACACACATAAACTTTTTTACTAAGCCCGCTCTGCTTACAGGGTACTCCAAAGTGTTTGCTAAACGAAGCAGAGCATTAAAATGGAGCCCACGAAGCGTCGCCGTCGCAGTTGCTGCGCAGTCGACGTCAGCGCTAGCCGCTTGTTGCGCGTGAATGCAAAGGCATTAAAATGGCATAATAATGGCAGTCAAACTGTTATGTTGCCGACGAACGATGACGACGACGACGTCGGTGACGGCGACAACGACGTCGCAGTTGCTGCTGGCGTTGGCAGCGTCGATGTTGCTGCTGCTGCTCGTTAATGTGTGTTGCTGGCGTTGCATGCAACATTCATATGCAATATTTTAAGCTTTGCAGTTAAGGTAAGAGTGGAGTGGAGTGTTCTCCAGTTGGGTAAGGGTATGGAAAGGGGGAAGTGGTAGCTATGTATCTCACAGATTGCTGCTGTTAGTTACTAGTTCCTGCTGCCGCTGTTTGTATGACTTAAATGGGCACAGTAGCAACTCGTAAATTTGCTGACTAGCACAAAGCGAACACATTTCTATAATTCTCGCGCCAAGTCTAAGACCCGAAATGATGTTCACATCGCTAATGCCTAATGCAACATGAGCATTACCAGATGCCGTGTATCCACCAGATACTAGCCACAGTGCCAACTAAAATGGTCAGCCAACAGATTAAAGGCATTTCACTGCAATTTGTAAGCCACAAAAATGGTTTCAACTAGGATTTTGCAGTAATCCAAGAATTCAGCCAGCAGTAGGTGGAATAATTAAAGTTAGTATTAAATCTTAATTCATTTAGAGCTCGAAATATTATAATAAACTTAACTCCATAAAAATGATGTACAAAAAATATTAAAAAATTGCTTTTGCTTTTATTTCCTAACAAATAAATATAAATATATATAAATAAATATCTAAAGACATTTTTCTACTTTTCCAAAAGTCCTAACAAACTCCAATATCTCCCATCAAAGATTTCCGCTTTCAATTACTCAACGCCATTTGTCGGATTGATGTGGATCAAGTACATACTAAACTCGTATATATACTTATATATTCACTGCTGTCTTTATATGTAACTTGCCACAATGAAATGTTGCAAGTGTATATAGAAAAATATATAGGAATATTTGACAGACGACAATAGATTTAGAATTTTTATTGCTCGAAGTACGAGTCGAGTGCTCTGAAAATGCCCTGTGGCATGCAACATGGCTGTAGCAACATTCTCATTGTGTCTCACAAATCGTATGCAACACGATGCCTCCAACGATGTGCTCCGAAAGGACACCAGTTTGGTGATGTTGCAAAAGGGGGGAGTGCAAGTGGGGTAAGTAACATGCGAAATGTTGCAAGACAGCCTGTTGACTGCCACCGCTGTTGTGGAGCTTAACCCTTGGATACATAAAGGGCTTGTTTTGGACGATTAAGGAAATCAGCTACAGTAGAGAATCGTAAAGTTAAATAATTACTATTTTTAAAGATACTTTTATATCCGTAGTATAATTCTACTCAAAAAATATACTAGTTAAATATTGTTGTATTAAATCAGTTTAATTCTTTCTTTAACTTAAACAACTACGCATTTAATTTATTTATATAGAAGTCTATTATAATTCATAATATTTTGACACATTTAGTGCTCTATTCACAGCCATTAACTTATCGTTTTAACGATTAGAATCTATACATAATCCAAAGCTAACAATGCATAGAACTATTAAAGCTAAGCGAAGTTATTACGGTAAAAGACGTTGCTAATCTCAGCTTTGTGTTTTTTTATAGCACAACTAATTAATGTCGGTTATTTTCATGACGATCGTTTTGCATTTGATTCCCAACAACAACAAGAGTGAAACAAAAACAAGAACAAAACACATTGTGAGCAGAGTTTTTTGGGGTTAAACATCTGTGTGCGTGAGTGTGAGTCTAAGCATGTGTGTGCAACATTTCCCCTACTTTTAGTGAGAGAGAGTCACGTTCTCTCACTCGTGTGTGAGTGTGGAACTAAACATGCTAGCGTATGTGTGTGTCTGTCGCTCTGCTCTAGTATGTGAGCGAGAGAGCGCACATGCATGTTGCTGGACTGCATATGCTGGTGACTGTGCAGGAAATGCAGTAAGAAGTCAAAGCTGACGGCGACTGCGGCAGTGACTGCGCTGCCTGTGTGGGAGCGCAAAGAGCGAGCCGCGCGTATGTGAGAGCGAGTGCATGTGCATGTGTGTTTATGCCTCTGCTGCTGCGACTGCTGCTGTCAGTGCTTGCGTGTGTGTGTGAGTGCAGCGCGAGCACGAACTACGAGAACACACACATACTCACACAGATACAAAACAGTTTTGTCTGTCTGCCTTTTGCCGCTCTGAACATGTCGGTGTCGGTGTCGGCATCGGTGTGTATGCGTCTGTGTGCCCGTGTCGGTGTGCCTGTGTGTGTCGGTTGCCGCCGTCGTCGGTCGTAAAAACATTTTCAACGAGCCAACGGAGTCGCTGCGTGCAACTCCAGCAATCAGTTTGAGTTGAAACGCGAGGCGGTTAACATGTTTTAAGAAAACGAGCTCCGGCAAGAAACACAAACGCAAACGCAAACCGAAAACACAAACGCAAACGCAAAACGATTTTAAAGTGCCAACATAAAAATTCAAGTAGATGAAACGAAGCAACAAGAAATAAATAAATTATTACAAGTGCTGACCATTTAAATCGCTGAGTGCACGCAACGCAAACACAGAACTACAGTTACTTACACACACACACATTCTACTCTCACACAAGGATTACGGTTACGCGGCGCAAAGAGCAAAAGAAAAAAGCGATCAAATATGAAAACCAGAAAGTGAATTTGTGCTGAACAAAACCAAAACCAAAAAATCCCCCCACCCAAAATAAAAACATCCTCTTGCAAAAGAGGAACAAAAAAGCTTCATCGAAAGCTTTTTACAAAAGTTCCACAACGAAACGAAGCAATAGAAAAATGTCAACAACAGTTAAAGCAACGCAAACGATGCTCGGCTGCCTGTTGCTCACCGCGCTGCTGGCGGCGACCGCGACGCATGCGCAGCAGTGCGCCTGGGAGTTTGTGCGCACCACAATGGACATAAAGTGCAACGTGCGCGCCTTGGACATGGGTGCTGCGTTGGATCTGCAGGTGGCCGAGACAGCGAACCGTTTCGAGCTCCAGTGCAGCGCCGATTTACTGCACGCCAGCGAGCTGACTAACGGTCTCTTCAAGAAACTGCAAAAGCTCTCCGAGCTGCGTTTAGACGCCTGCAAACTGCAGCGCGTGCCGGCCAATGCCTTCGAGGGTTTGATGTCGCTAAAGCGATTGCAGCTTGAGACACACAACGCTCTCTGGGGGCCCGGCAAAACACTGGAGCTGCATGCCCAATCCTTCCACGGTCTGCGCGAACTGAATGAACTGCATTTGGGTGACAACAACTTGCGGCAGCTACCCGAGGGCGTGTGGTGCAGCATGCCAGGTCTGCAGCTGCTGAATCTCACACAGAATCGCATACGTGCCGCCGAGTACCTGGGCTTCTCGGAGAAGCTCTGCCTGGGGTCACCCAATGGCGGCGTCAGCGGCGGCTCTGAGCTGCAGCTACTCGACCTGTCGCACAATGAGCTCCGCTCGCTGCCAGACGCCTGGGGCGCATCGAGGCTGCGACGCCTGCAGACCCTAAGTCTGCAGCACAACAACATTAGCTCCCTATCACCCAACTCCCTCGCTGGGCTTAGTTCGCTGCGCGTGTTGAATCTGTCGCATAATCACCTAGAATCGCTGCCCGCAGATTCATTTGCCGGCAACAAGGAACTGCGTGAACTGCATCTGCATCACAATGATCTGTATGATCTGCCCAAGGGACTGCTGCATCGGCTGGAACAGCTGCTCGTGCTTGATCTGAGCGCCAATCAGCTGACCAGTCACCATGTGGATAATAACACCTTCGCGGGTCTCATCCGTCTCATTGTGCTGAATCTGTCCAACAACGCGTTGACCCGCATCGGTGCCAAGACCTTCAAAGAGCTGTACTTCCTGCAGATACTGGACATGCGCAACAACTCCATCGGACACATCGAGGAGGGCGCTTTCCTGCCCCTCTACAATCTCCACACGCTGAATCTCGCCGAGAATCGCCTGCATACTTTGGATAACCGCATCTTCAATGGACTCTACGTGCTCACCAAGCTCACCCTCAACAACAATCTGATCAGCATTGTGGAGTCCCAGGCTTTCCGCAACTGCTCCGACCTTAAGGAACTGGACCTCAGCTCCAATCAGCTGCTGGAAGTGCCAGAGGCGGTTCAGGATCTGAGCATGCTTAAGACACTCGATCTTGGAGAGAATCAGATCTCAGATTTCAAGAACGGCACCTTCAACAACCTGAATCAGTTGACTGGACTACGTTTGATTGATAACCGGATTGGCAACATTACCGTGGGCATGTTCCAGCAGCTGCCCCGTCTGAGTGTGCTTAATCTGGCCAAGAATCGTATCCAGAGCATCGAACGCGGTGCTTTTGATAAAAACACGGAGATTGAAGCTATTCGTCTCGATAAGAACTTCCTTACCGACATCAATGGCATCTTTGCCACTCTGGCCTCGCTGCTCTGGTTAAACCTCTCGGAGAATCATTTGGTCTGGTTCGACTACGCCTTCATTCCCTCCAACCTCAAGTGGCTCGACATCCATGGCAACTACATCGAGGCCTTGGGCAACTATTACAAGCTGCAGGAGGAGCTCCGCGTGAGCACCTTGGATGCCAGTCACAATAGGATCACCGAAATCTCCCCCAACTCCGTGCCCAACTCCATCGAGCTGCTGTTCATCAACAACAACATCATCAGTCAGATCCAACCCAACAGTTTTGTGGACAAGACGCGTCTCGCTCGTGTCGATCTCTATGCGAACGTGTTGTCCAAGCTGACACTGAACGCACTCCGTGTGGCTCCAGTGGCTCCGGAGAAGCCATTGCCAGAGTTCTATCTTGGAGGAAATCCATTTGAGTGCGACTGCTCGATGGAGTGGCTGCAGCGCATCAACAATCTGACCACGAGGCAGCATCCGCGTGTTGTTGACCTCGGCAACATCGAGTGCCTCATGCCACACAGTCGACAAGCGCCACTGCGTCCACTCGCTCAGCTGACTCCTGCGGACTTTGTTTGCAAGTACGACACACACTGTCCGGCCAATTGTCACTGCTGCGAGTATGAGAGCTGCGAGTGCGAACTGATCTGCCCCAACAACTGCAGCTGCTTCCACGACGCCAACTGGTCCAGCAGCATTGTGGACTGTGGCAAGCAGGATTTGCCCGTTCCCCCCATGCGTCTGCCCCAAGACGTCACGGTGCTTTACTTGGACGGCAACAACTTCCCCGTTCTGCATGCCTCACAGCTGGCGGGACAGCGCAGTCTGCACACACTTTACCTGAACTCCTCCAACTTGGTCTCCCTGGAGAACGGCAGTCTTGCCCAGTTGCCCAATCTGCGCGTGCTGCACTTGGAGCACAACAAACTCACCTCCCTGGACTCCGATTCCTTCCGATCCCTCACACTCCTCCGGGAACTGCATCTGCAGGGCAATCAGCTGAGTATGATTGGCAACGCCACCTTCGAGCCTTTGGTGTCACTGCAGCTCCTCCGACTGGACAACAACCGACTGAGTGTACTCCCACTGCAGCAACTCGCGAATCTGCAATACCGCAACAATCTCCAGGGTTTGACACTCGGCAGGAATGCCTGGAGCTGCCGTTGCCAGCAGCTGCGCGAACTCGTCCAATTTGTGGCTGACAACGCCCTCGTAGTGCGGGATGTGGCTGATATCTACTGCGTGGATGCGGGCATCAAGCGGGAATTGGAGCTCATGGGACTGGGACAGGAGAAGCTGCCAGCGGGCGACTGCTCTGAGCTGCTCGACGCCAGTGCCAGCAACATTAGTTCCACTCCGGATCTGACTAATGGCTATCGTCTGCCTCTGCTTGCCGCTGTTCTCGTACTCATCTTCCTCGTGGTGGTGCTCATCATTGTCTTCGTCTTCCGGGAGAGCGTTCGCATGTGGCTCTTTGCCCACTACGGCGTACGCGTCTGTGAACCGAGATTCGAGGATGCGGGCAAGCTCTACGACGCCATCATCCTACACTCCGAGAAGGATTACGAGTTCGTCTGTCGGAATATTGCCGCTGAGTTGGAACACGGTCGCCCACCTTTCAGGCTGTGCATTCAGCAACGGGATCTGCCACCTCAGGCCAGTCATCTGCAGTTGGTGGAAGGAGCACGTGCCTCTAGGAAGATTATCTTGGTGCTAACACGCCACCTGTTGGCCACGGAGTGGCAACGAGTCGAGTTCCGCAATGCCTTCCACGAGGCTCTGCGGGGATTGGCTCAGAAACTTGTCATCATCGAGGAGACGAGTGTGTCCAGCGAGGCGGAGGATGTGGCCGAACTGGCGCCCTATCTCAAGTCGGTGCCATCGAATCGCCTGCTCACCTGCGACAGATACTTCTGGGAGAAGCTCCGCTATGCCATACCCATTGAGCTCTCTCCACGAGGCAACAACTACACCCTGGACCACCATGAGCGCTTCAAGCAACCCGTCTCGCCAGGATTAATCTTCCGCCAGGCCCCACCACCACCAGCATACTACTGCACCGAAGACATGGAGGCCAACTACTCCTCTGCCACCACAGCCACGCCTTCCCCACGCCCTATGCGCCCTGTGGGTGAGTCGATGGCCATGCGTCCACCCTCGGAGCACATTTACCACAGCATCGAGTCGGAGTACAGTGCCTACGATCAGCATGAGGCGCTCTCAATGATGCCCAGCGGCATGCTGCACCATCCCCACCCCCACCACCAGCAGCAGCACCAGCAGATGCAGGCTCATCAGCTGCAGCAGTTGGCGCGTCAGCAGCAGCAACAGCGTTTGCTGCAGCCCCAGTTCCGTGCGCCAGTATCCTCATCCTCTGCAGCAGCGACGTCGGCAGCGCCAGTACACTTACGCAGCGGCAGCGGCCTGAGTCAGGCAAGCACAAGCACGCAGTCAACGGCTCAAGCTTCCACTTCCGCAGCGGCAGCACAACAACAACAGCAGCAGCAACAGGCAGCTGCTGGCGTCGAAGCGGGCAGCACCAATAAGAACGGAGGACAAGCATTCCTGGTGTAAAAGCTCATTCGCTCTCTGAGTGGTTGGCGCTCTCTTTCTCGCTCTCACTGTGCCCCTCATTCACTCGCTCAACGGTTCCTGCGCAAGGGCGGCCATCTTGAAGCTGTTCGCTCGCTTGCGCGCCAGGCAAAAAAGCACACACAAACACACACACATAGAAACACTCACAATACATACATATATACAACTATATATATATATATAGATATGGATGAAAAAAAGACTTTTTCGTAGGCATTTCTTTTCACATGCGCCTTCGGTGTTCAAGTGTCGTTGTTGTTGCAGTTGTTGTGAACCAACACACAGGCAAACACACACGTACACACGCATATACATATATACATACATACAACATATATTTATAGGCTTATTATTAAACTATTATTATTATTATCATTATTATTATTATTATTACATAACAATTACTAGAAATGTTGCAAAAAACACTTTCAAATTCAATGTGATATATTAATTAAAAATATTAAATATATACAATATATATATATACATAAATATAAAGGTCACGCCCCCTAACTGTAATTGTAGCTATTAGTTTCTAGCCAGGCAACACCTAAATCTACAACTAAATCTACACCATAGTAAACTATATAGAAGAAGCAGAAAACATTCGTAATCAATTCATCAAGCTAATAACTAAATAATTAAATTAAAAAATAATAACAAAAATATATGTGTATATATAGAGCAAGTAACAGGATCCGAATATATAGAAATCTACAAATTATTTAGCACACTTACTGTATTTATGTATTATGACGATAAACTAAATTAATTAAATTAACTAAAAGAAATGTATTATTAAATTAATTACTACAATTACGAAAACGCAAGAAAAACTATATATTGAAAAAATAAAAAACATTATAAAATATAAACGAAAATTTAAAAACAAATTCAACTTTTGTGTTCTTTCTTGAGGAGTTTACACGACTTTAATGTACAGAAAATAGTAGGGGTATGCCGACATATGATTACAGCTTGAATTCCACAGCATTTGGTAAGTTTTCTACTTCATCAAATATAAATATACAGCAATTAAACGGCACACACTTTGTTATTTAAATTAATTGGAACTTTGTTTGTTGCGTGTAAACCTCAAAATTTTAACTAAAACCCAAATACATAACTAACTAAATAACGCAATGAAAACTATGCGCAAAGTTAATTGCTTGTAAATAATTATTTATAAATAAATTAATTGCAAAATGCACTCGAATAAAATGGAGGAAAAAACTTCATTTGTATTGTTGCAATGCAAATTAATTTTTTTTGGCAAAAACAAAAATTTACACAAAATGCATTTTTCGCATTTATTTAACTTGCAATTTGCCAACGCATAAATTTTATTATTATTATTATTATTATTATTAGTTAGCGCCGAAAAAACCGCAGAACTCAAAAGCCTCAGTGTCTGCTGGGAAACAGGGAAAAACTGACCATGCAAAAGGGACCAAATAAATGGGAAACAAAACTAAAAACTAAAAACTAAATCCATTATTTAGCCGCATGAGTAATTTCGTAAATTAATTACCAGCATTGCCGCCAATTGTTCAAGTGTGGCCGAACTTTTTCAATGTAATTAGCTGCAATTTGTTGCTGGCCAAAATTCAAAGCTTTAAAGCCGATCAATTATTTAAAGCCAACTCTTGAAATAGGTTTATAAATGTATGTTAGAAATACTATCAAGTTCACTTCGAACTGCTCTCTTAGCCATGTGTAATCTCAGACTTTAAAGCGTTTGTTGACCGGTCCTTCGATTGCTTTTTTTCTAGCCATTCGGCTTGACTTTTGGCTTGTTTATGGTTCCAGCATATTGGCATGTGTCTATTTCTGGTCTAACCCTGACACTTTTTTGGCAATGCTCTTTTGGCCAAGTGCTCTTGCCAACAGTCGAGTCGAGCAATCGTTGGCCAAATCGTTGGATGTGATGTTGGCAAAACAAACAGCAAATTGCATATTTTATGAGTACAAAACTTCTTCTCATGTAATTCACTCGCGTATCCAATACACACACACTCGCACACACACTGGCACACACACATGGCATCGATGGCAAATTAAGTATGTCAATTTGTAGAGTAAAATGCGACAGTAAAAGACAAACAGCAAACGAAAGAAAATGGCAAATGCAAAAGACAGAAACAGATACTGAAACGGAAATTGTTAGAAAGCAAAGCAAAAGCTAAACTCAGGAGCGCATATCGAAACAAACTAATTGAAAATCAATAAAAAGTCGTAAAGCAGCAACAAATACAACAAACAGTGAAAAACAATGCAGAAAAACAAGTAGCAAATTTAATGGCAAAATGAAAAGCAGCTGGAAATGCGTTCAAGTCCCTACTCAATGGCATGTGTTTGAGAGCTGTAAATTATTTTATTGTAGGGCAATTAATTGGAAAATAAATAAAATATGAAATAAAACTTGAATAAACCTAAGCAATGATTAAAAGATAAATTTACAACTGAAAAATCAGTGAAAACTAGTTTACATACTATTCAAAGAACTATTGAGTTTATACTCTTTATTATACTCTTTTTCAGATTTTAGACAATTTTTTTGCCCTGCTTTAATTTTTTAAACGTTAACCAAAGTCAATTTTAAGAAAACTGCTTAATGACTGCGCTTTAGCTAGAAAATCGTTGAACGAAAAATGGTAGATTATTAAAAATGCATTTATGCAAATTTAATTGACTGGGCCGTGGACTTGCATAAGACACTGTAAATCGCTGACAGCCCACTGCACGGGGAGCTCCAATAACAACTACAACAAGTAGAACAAGAACAGTGAGTGGAAAATGTATAAATGCCATTAAGCCGTCGTTTGGCTCAATGTGTTGGCAAATTGATTTGTTTAATAATTAAAACATGCAAACTGCATGTGTACGGCAAATTCGCAACGCCATAAAAGGTAACCACAGTGGCAAATGGAAGTCTATTGTGGTTGTACTGGAATTTGCAATTAATATTGGTTGACAGCGTTAGATAAATGCCTGGCAATAAGACCCTTGGGGGGGTGTTGAAAGTATAACCCATTGGAAAATACACTCTCGTAATGAAAGCAAATCAAACATACAATTTACATGAGTAGATAGCCAAAGGGCTAACAGGAATGAAATTGGAGTTTATGGGGGGCTCTAAGTGTAACTTTTGATTAGCTAAACTTCAATAAAAACATTGCCAAGGGGGAATTGTAGTCACCCCTCGGGAGGGATCTAAAGCGCAAACACAAATATTTATGCTTTATTAAAAACCAAAATTAATACACTAAAACAACAACGATTATGCGTGCCACACACGCCCACACACACACATACTCATGTCTACATGCAACATAAACAACAAGTTGGCTTTTAGGTGGAGTACACGACTGCAAGTTACCCCGTACTAATTTGTTATAACTCTTGGCAGTTTTTTAGAGAAATGTTTTCCATATACCCACACTTTCAGTTTAATGGGTATCACAGAAACAAGCGGCTTTCGTAGGGGGTTGTGGCACTACCCTTTTGGCTTATCGCCGTGTTGTACGCTTGTAAAGCGACCCCGCCCACATTTCTCAAAGGGTTTTTCCATTTATAGCAAATATTTTGCATACTTCATTTTTTGTTTTCCGTATTTTGTATATTGTTGTTTGTATTTTTGTATTTTTGGTATTTCAACTGTTTGTTAATAAAAAATGCAAACAAGGGGTTGGTTCTTTGGGTCGATACCAGAAACTGGTTCACTGTGGCACAGTGGGCAAGTGGGCAGTGCACACTGCACAGTGGGCAGGAAGTGCTGCAACTTACTATTTGCATACGGCACAAAAGGTTGGTGGCCAGTAGGGGGAGGCGGTAAGGGGCGTGCCACTAAGCGCATAAACAGACAACTGCAAACAAGTCGGTGGGTTTAGTCTCCCACTCCCTCCTTCTCGATCTCTCTATCTCCCTCTTCTTTTTGGTTGCTTGGTCAGCTCGGTAAGTTGCCCAGTTGCACTTTGGTTTCAACTACTAATTTTACCGTCTGGCCCTGAAAACATAGTTACAAGCGGTTTTCTAACTCAAAACTCCAAAACCCGTGCACTTAATTCGTGGGCGATATTGTTGCTTTTAAGTTGGCTAAAATCAAGTAAAAAACCAGTTGGCATTCCATTCATAAAATATTTCAAACGAATTTACTTTATGATTGCTCATAAAACTTAATATTTGTTGTGTTTTAGTTACTTACAAAATAATGCATAGAATTTGCTTAGTTTCAAAGCAGAGCTGTGGTTTTTAAGTGCGGTACTTGAGCAAGTTGGCAGTCCATTAACCTCATTGGCCAAATAGGTGGTAATAAATATTCTCAAGTTAGTCTATTATATATTTAATAAGCCAATAAATAAAGTGCAGTACTTAACAAAAATTGAATATCAAGTGGGCTAGTTTAAATATTAAATTTAATTAAATACTGTTTTATTTTCCTAAAGTTGTGAACACTTTAAACGACCTACAACAACTCTGAATTGTTTTTAAATTTATATACAAAATATCTTTAAACTCTTGATAACATTATTTCGCTCGAGTTGGCAGTTCCCTGAACTCAAAATCGAAATCGAAATCGGGAGAGAAGAAAAAAGCTGACTTCGTTTGATGATTGTCTGATTGTCAAAGGGAAAAGATTTTTGCAGGTCGTGAATGCAACAAATGCGAGCAAAACTTTGCACATTGTGTACGCAAAGGTTTTTCCTCTTTCATTTGCTTGTTTTTCTCGCATTTTCATACACATACATATGTATATATATGTGAGTGTGTATATTCTTAGCTTTGGCAATCTGCGTAAAATGATTTATTCATATTCATAGCTTGAGTAGCTGAGTTCCACTCACTCGTCGACTGAATGACTGACTCCCTGACTGACTGACGGACAGAATGGGAATCATAGTAGTTCTGCTTGTTCTTCCTCTTTTCACCTCCATCTTCAGTTCAGCGTGCCGTTTGGCGTTTTCGCAACACATGTGGCAAGCATTTCCCACGGCATCAAACTGTTATTGTTGATGTTGTTTTTGTTGTTGCAGCCTCACCTTGTCTTATTTGCCAAGAGAGCGAGGGAGAGTGAATGTGTGAGTGGTGGGCGGTACAGGGGGCGTAGTAGGTGTGCTGCCTGAAAAGATGCGCACTTCCTTCATTTGCATTACAATGATAAACTCCAAAGTGTGTGCCAAAGAATTTCTTAATTTTTTTTTCGCTTTTTCAGAGTGTGTTTTTATACTAACAGAAACTGGCTTTAGTTATTTATAAAGCAGCCTGATTCTCTTTCCATATTTTGCTTAAATCAAAACATAGAACATCATGTGGAACGAATTTAGCCTCATTTTCAATTTCAAGACATAATGAGTTATCAAACTGAGCGCTACGCTCATTAAGCATAAATTTGCCATCGATATAGACACTTACAATGTGGGGCTACCAAAAATGGTAGCTGAACACAAATACATAAACAACTATGTGTCACACACACGCGCACACAGACTTGGCTTAGTTCCAGTTTCCATTTCCACATATGGCACACAAAAACTGTCTAATGAAGCGATCGATTTGAGTTTCTTTGTTGAATTATTATTTATATTTTTTAATGTTTTATTTTTTGGCGCTTTTTTGGTTGACTTTGTACAGCAATTTTAAGCAGCTAATTGTTATGCAATAGCTGCCTCTGCTAACGGAAATACCAGCAGCCACAATACAGTCCATTGAACTGTTTGCTGTTGTCATCATCGACACATTTTTTGGCAGTCGGGGAGACAGTCAGACAGTCTGGACAAGCCATCGAGAAGCCATCATAACTGTGTAGAACTCAAGATTCTCAGCTATGATGTGACTGAGAAGCCGAGAAGCCAAGAAGCTTCAAGTGCAGAGCACAGTGAAGCTTGGCAGAGGCGACTACAGTTTGAAACTTTAAAATAAATACATAAAAATACTGCAAAAACCATTTAAGATACTTTTAGAGATTTATATCTTAAAATATACTTTTAATAGATATGTTATGTACTTATAAGCTACTTGAACTAAATTTTTCTTTTATGTCAAACATATTAATATATTTGGTTATCATTTAAAAATTAATTCTACTATCAGCTATATTTTTTTGTAGCTTATCTTAAGTGCTTTGAGTTTCAAGTACTAGGCACAGACTAAAACACATCTTTCTTAGTTCTTATCTAAATGTGAGACTAATATACATTGTCGCTGCTACTGTGTGCCTACTGTACTCTGCGCATAACTGTGTGGCAACAGTGCACACACACACGCACACACTGGTACATCAGCCACTTGTGTTTATCATTTCTCTCGTCTCCTTTTTTGTACAAATCATCAACTTAATTATGCTTATATTAAGGTTTTTTTTTTATCTGCACGGCGCTGAGTTTTCTCATGGCCTCAGTGCGGGGAAGGGACTGATCAGGGGACGGGCCAGGGTCTGGAGTAGGCTAGAGGCAAGTGCCAGTAGCTTGAGTGCAACAACTTCACTTATTTGTAGCCAGCAACTGGCACTGTGTATCTGTATCTATGAACCTGCACTTGTATATGTAACTACTGCGTATAGGCTGTGCGTGTGTGTGTTGATATGTGTGTGTGTGTGTGCGTGTGTTTGTCAAGTGCACTTGTGGCTTATTTGCATATAGTAGGCACTTTGGTAATTGAATTCAGTTAGCCGCCGTTTTGAACGCAAAAAGATGGAACGACTCACGCGCATGCTTGATTGGATAGACCCTATGGATACCCCTGCCCATGCACCGTACCCCTGCCCTACCCACCTCTAGGGTCCAATGCCTGTTTTATGATTAAGTTGAGTTGTGGCCACAATTAAGCAGAACCTTTCTAGGCACTCGAAATTCAAAAAAATACAGTTACGAAACAGAGAAACCAAACAGCCAAGTGTCTTCTTGGCCAACAAAACAATATGCAAATGTCCATTGCATGAATTCCAATTAGGCAAAAAATAATGAAATAACCACAACAACAACAGCAACAATATATGAATCGGCACTTAAGTGTGTGTGCGTGTGTCTGCATTCACAAACAGATTCTAGAGTCTAAAGTCATAAATAATTTTTACCCAATCAGAAATTACTAACGAACCATCGTGCACTGTGGGCAATCAATGACTAAAATTGTAAGCAGTTGCCAAAGACTAAGTCAAAAATGTGTCTAATGTAAATACAGTGGGGCAAATTGACGACTTGCTGATACCCTAAATAAGTAATATTATTAAAATAAATAAATCTTTTAAAGCAATATGATTACAACTGAAAAATTTAGTAATTTAGAAACTAAAAAAATTATATTTCTATAATTTTTAAATGCAGATTTAGTGTTAAATATTTAAACTATTTTGTGTATAATTCAACTATTTTAATAATTGTTGATTAATTTAATTTTTTTCATATTTCTACCTTTTACTCTCTTGGTTTAAAATCTAAACCAAATCAAATTGGTGGGTTTTCCCTCTCCACTTTCTCACTCCCTTTCTCCCTGTCCCTTTCTCATCATTCATTGTTCATTGTCTTCTATTGTCAGTTTGGAGAATTGTTTGTGTGCGTTATTAAGAGGCACGTTGCACATTGCATAACAAAGTCACTTTATCCAGTTGCATGCCACAGCAGCAGAAACTGAAACAGCAACAGAAATATGACATAAATTATGCATGTAAAGTGTGCTGGACTGTTACAGGTGCCTCACTGTACAGTGTGTACAATGTACGTTGCATAACAGACAGTGTCTCTAGGCACTAATTGTCCAAAAAGGACCACCAACACGTCTTTATGTCATTAGGAATGCCCCTACTGTGTCCATCTCTCCAGGCTTGTGGCAAGCACAAAAGGACGACAAAAGTGCAACGTGACTGCAGTTAGCTACAATTGTTATTATTGTTGTTGTTGTTGTTGCACGTGGGCGTCTTTTGTGCAACATGAGGCAGCGTCAGTGGCAGGGACAGAGCTTAACAATTATTTGATAATATTTGACATGGCAATTGTGTCGTGCGCATAATTACACTTGTCAATATAAAATGGGTTAAGATTTTATAACAACTGAGTGGGACTTTCTTTGTCTACTTCCATCTCTTTCACTTTCTTTCTTTCTCTTTCTAGCTGCCACTCAGTGCTAAATGTTGCATAGCTGCAGTCACTTCCTTCAGTTTGACAAGCTAATTGAAATTTCATTAGCGTTGTGTATGCAGTATCTCCAGCTAGTTTCCCTTTCCTCTACCCGACTCTCTCTTCGGTTCTCTCTCTCTCCGCCTCTTCTCTGCCCCCGCAATAATTTGTAATTTATTATTAATAATTCACTTTTTGGAGTTTTTGTGGTTTGATAAGATTGCTGCTGTTCAAAAATGCACGAGAGCTGCTCAACATTTATGTTTCTGGCTGCTTAAATTATCTTCACGTCTGATCAGCAGGCAGTTTTCCTCTAGCAATCAGAGATATGAGCTATACAAAGTACAAGCTGGAAAACTGATAGATAGGAAGCTTAAATATTATGCTGAGGAAGTAGTTTGTGTGGAGGAAAATGAACTGCTGTTTAAGGTATTCAAAAACTCACTTTAAAATAGTTTTGCATAATTGATTAATTTAATTAATTGTAAGATATTAAATTTTTCATAAAAGTGGTGAATTAAAAATTGAATATATAAATGAACAGATTAATATAAAATTATAAATGGTTTTATTGTCTGCAAAGTTTTCTATATTTTATAACTCATTTGTGCTTATAGTTCACTTTATTATCATTAATAATTTAAAGTCATTTTAATTGCTTTTAGTTCATATTATAATGTCTATTTAAATTCCCAAAACTCTTTCAAATACTCTGCCAATCAATCTTTATTCTGCTTTTAGTTTAAAACGAGTTTTCCCATAACAAACTGACTGTCATTAAGAACATAATCAAATTAAACTCTTGCAAATTAGAGAGACACGTGAGAGCTGCCAAGGCGTAAGTTTAGTGTCGTGTGCAACATGCAACAGCAAGGGGAGGAGGGAAAAGGGTACCAAGGGGTGGCAAGACAGAGGTCAGGTAAAAGCCAAAGTCAAGTCCGCAACCAAAACCAAGCCCAGTCTCAGTGCCATATTGAAAACCAAAGCAAACACCCGCAATCTCTCACAAGTTGCCGAAGCTATTCAATTATGGGCGCGCCCAGGGCACATACACACTCAAGAATGCACTCACACACATACACACGCACACACACTTGCATGTGTCGAAGGAGCGACGGAAACGACAGATGTCATTTGGCTTTTGTGGCACAATATTACGATTATTACTATTGTTGTTGTTGTTGTTTTTGATGGGGTTTTGTGTGCATTATATGAAAATACATTCTAAATTATCAATGCAGGTAATTGCAGCTTATCAGTTATGCTCATGGCTTAGAAGCACACAGACAAACACTCACAAACACACGCTCACACAAGCACACACCCTTTTTATCAATAACAATAACAACAATTGTTATTATAATGTACTTAGCCCGACACATATTCATATACATATATTTCTATATGTATATATCATAAACGAACAAAATCAAGTCAAGCCCGCCCCCATTCTCCCCCTTAAGCTGTCTGGAAATGCATTTTCAGTAATTGCATTTCATTGATTTTTCTACTAAGCCGTCTTCTATCCTAGCCAGGCTAAGCATTTTGCCGGTTCATTATCTGTAAATAAATACGAAATGTGAAAGAGTGTCAAATCTGTCATAATACTTATCTAAATTGCACAACAGGCTCCTTGATAACTCTGACTACGCCCACGGCTCGGCAAGTTTCAACTCGTTTCAACTTGATTCGACCCGAATCTTTTTCTTTCCAGCTCTTTAAATATTTTATATACTTTAAGATTTTCAGCATTTTAGCCTTTTCGACTTTTTGGGCTTAACGCCCACCAATAGCGACCACCCATGGTGGAGATTTTGCACCCAATAATCGAACAGTCCGGCAATCTATTTAAATGGCAATTTCTTCATATCGTTTCTGGCCAACATTTAAGTCATTGATTTGCATTGCAGCTGTGCTTTTTGCCTATTATTATTTTCGATTTTGATTGCAAAACTATTCAAGTCTTGGCAATTGTTACAGTTCTGCATGCGAGTCATAACTGCTCGTAATTGTCTAATGTTATTATAGAGTATTATGAGACAATTGTCAGTTGTCAATACTTAAATGAGCAGCTTAGTGGATTAAATGGTTGATAACATGCCCCGTAAATGGGTACTCTACTGATATTCTGTTCAGTATTTAACATCAAAATATGTGAAACTAACGATTTAATTCTTAGATTTTTAACATATCCATTTGTGCTTGTGTTTTCCTTACTCCTTCACTATCTAGCGACCTCCCACAGGTACAAAATTATCGCTATGATCTGTGGCACGTACCTGCGATAAGTGAGCAACTGATAACATAATAAATGCAGGTGATAATCTGTTAATACTCGTAAAACAAATATGGGTCGACAATGCTGATAAAACCCCTAACTAGATTAACTGCACTTTATTTATTACTTATGTTGTACTTACAGTTTTTCATCAATTATAATTACATTGTACTCAGTTCGTTTATAAACTGAATAATAAATAAAGTTAGCAAATTTAAAATTATTGTCAGCATTTCTTATAACAATGCACTGGTTACGTGCCCTCAAAAAAAATAATTGATTTATTTGTGCAACTAATTGCTTTTTGCAATTTGAGTAAACTAAACCAAAAATTAATGCATTCAAGTGCGAGGCCAATGAAATCAAAGTGTCTTTCGAGGGATCCAATAACACCGCATGTGCGAAATCTCAAACGAAGGCACTTAAAACATATTTATTGAACTCGAATTGTGTGCTTCGATGTAGGCAAATATTTGTGATTTGTTAATATTTATTCTGTTTTGTGCATTGTAATTTTTGAACAATGGATTTTCAGAGGTGTGCTAAATAATGATGCAGTAATGCTTGGAACCTTAACGAACTATAGATACGCTTTTGAAGTATTTAAAAATAGATAGATACATTTTGTACATGATAATTTATTATCAAAATATATTTTTGACCACAAGAAACTTATATAAGTTTATTTAGTACACGTTTTTAAATTCTTCCCACATCTCTCACTTATTTAAAAGCACTTGGAAATTATGTTAGACCACTTTCTTGCGTGTTGCCTGCCGTGTAGTGCAGTGTAATCAAAGTTATTGTGTTTGTTTATTGAAAGTGTCTGTCTCTCACAAATATACCCATTCTCAGTCTGTTTGTTTATCTAATTTCGGTGTAAAATGGAGCTGTTGGAGTTGACAGTTCCATAACCAGACGCTGATCCAAAACTCAAACCAGCAAATTCCAAATGCCTGACTGTCTGCATAATTGTGTGCTTAACGCGTGTGTGTGTCTGTGTATTTCTGTGTATTTGTATACCTATGTGTGTTTATATGCTTGTATTTGTTTGTATCTATGTAACAACATAAACAACTGCAATGTGAAATAATAACAACAACAAACGCAACGATGCATTTGGGATCGAAGCGCGAGCCGCAGAGTGCGCAGATTGCCACGATGTCAATGGGACGCCTCATATCGCATTGGACACGAATCATATTATCAGCAACCTATGGAAAACAACAACAACAGCCACGAGAACAACAACAACAGCAAGAAATCCCCAAATGCAACTGACAACAAGAGCAGAACAAGCGAAGGAGAAATTTATTCAAACATTGTCGACTTTTGTATGCTCTTTTGGACTTGGTTTTGGTAGCCAAAGTGATTTCAGTATATTTAGTATGTGTATTAGTATAATTAGTATTAATTATGTGCTTAACATTATTTGTCTGGAATGTATGAAAATTTTCTTTTATATGACTAAGCAAATAGGTAAATAGAACTAAAGTTTTCTTAGTCAGAGATGGTTTCTCTAACTTTAGTCATACCAGTTGCACTCATCTTCAGCTCATACTAAAGCTGTGTCTAGTGACTGTCTTTAAAGTCTTTCTCTTCTTTTTTATCATATCGCTTACGCTGTAATGAGTTATGTACGCGATCTTATCCGAAAAGCAAGGCAGAAAAATCAGTTATGGACACGACAGTTTCTTATTTTCTTTACTTTATTATTTGTCGATGTCTCTGTTAAGTATATAAGGGGGTGGTTGGGGTATAGGAGAGGGGTAAGCGACTGTAGGCAGACGCTGGGGCAGACATGATTGCGCCTGTAATCAATGCGTCGTCACATTGAACTGAAATGGGTGAAATGACGACAAATGGTTTGTTTAAGTTCAGTTCACTGCTGTTTATTTATACATCAGATTGCAGTTGTTGTTGTTACACTGCCCAAGCACACATACACGCACACACAACAGCGGAAATGCATTTTTAAAAAATAATTTTATACAGAAATCGAAGCTGCTTGAAGGAGAAAAAAATGTTTCGAGTAACCGGAAAGTACTTAATTGGCCTGATTTTAAAGATGGAAAAAATAAAACAAATATTTTGTTGGCTTCTTTAAGCTCAAAAGTTGCTGTATCTTAACCGTAACTGTATCCGACAGATACTAACCGTGTAACAGTCATAAAGATACGATTTAATCAACAGCAGTAGTTGAAGAGTAAGTTAAATATTGGAAATTGGCGAGAATTATTGCTATATTTAGATAATTTAGCACTCTACTGTGTGCTTATTAATTGTTTAGACCTATCGAGTAAATATTTACACCAGGTTGCTTACCTTATTCAACTCGAGTATAACAACCTCAATTTAAGTTCTTCTCAGGAAATCCTTGAGTTACCCCATATACATGTGAGGTCAAAAATCTTTTAAATATATTATTATATTTACATTAAATGCAGCATATTTCTGCGCATGCATGTTGCATGCCACATGCCGCATGTTGCATCTGGCCGTGTTTACTGTGGCAATTATTGACGCACATGCGAAATGCAACCCAAGAGATTTAAACCAAATAAAATGCAATGAAGTAAAACAAATATTAAGAGTGGCCGTTGATACTGATGCACAAATGAAATGAAAATAGGGGCGGCCAGGAGAAGTGGGCGTAACAACTGGACTATTGGATGGGTCAATATGTCAGAAGGCCGTGTTATATTTGCCCGTGACAGAAAGAAGCGAAACAAACACACATATAAAGTAAAAAATAAAAAAGCTGCAGAAAATCAACTCAAATATTGCACGGAGACTTGCATTCCACTGAAATATAAATATTTAAAAAAATATCTTTCATTTTGTTTTTGTACCCGACCAGCGATTTGTGACAGTATCTTTTTCCAGGCTGTTTGATATTTTCTTTTTCATTACTTTTTTTCGTTTGGTATGTTTTTTGTTCACAGTGATAACAGATTGGTTTGGGCTTGGCCTGGAACGTGTGCACGTTGCCATCAAACTAGGGTGAGAAAAAAGACGTACAAACAAACAGAGGGACGGATGGATGGACTGACAGACGGATGGTTGGATAGATGGACAGGGTATTGGTAGTTGCAGGGTGCTTCAGGGGGGAAGCTAGCGACCTGTCAATTATATAGACAGACAGTTGGTCTAACCGACTTTTTTGTTTTTTTTTTTTTCGGTTGGCTTTTTTCCTGCTTTTATTGTCATCGTATAATGGAGGCAAGTTAAAGGTAAAAATGCCGACTTTCCACGCAAGTAATTCACATATCCAAAGTTGACACTTGTTGCGTGTTGCGTGCTGCACTGTGGGTGTCATAGAATGAATTTGCCTATAAAGCTGAATTTTAATGCATCAAAAGTGGCACCAAAGATTTGCAAAGACAACAAAAGATCAAAGACGTTTATAGTATAGCTTATGGATCAGAGAGCGGGTCAAGTACCAACATGTGTCAAATGAATCACATCACACGCCAAAGACAAACAAGCAAAAGCAAACTAAAAGCTGACAAACTGACAAGTTGACAAAGTGACAAACTAAGAAACAAACACAAAGTGGGAAAACAAAAGTTCACTTAAGTGGAAAATGCAGTCCGAAAAGCCGCAGTGGAAATGTGCCATCATCATAAGTAAATATCTAAAATTGACGCATAATGACGCTAATTAGCTGGGAAGATGCCTCAGACTATTGTTGGCGCAGGTAAATGAGGGGTACAGCCCCAGCACAGGTAAAGTTAAAGGTACAGGTACAGCGGAAATAAACAATAAAACCAAATTTATGTGACAGAAATTATTTAATAGCTCAATTTTGTACGAGACTAAAAGCGCCACCTAGCAAGACGAAAACTTGGGTACACTGAGCGAATGTGGATAAGGAAATATAATAACTTTCTTTTCATAAGCTTTAACTGAATGAAATTTTGAATTCACTATACAATTAAAGTATATTTAAAGACACCACTGATTTCTTTCAGTGTGCATAGCGTACCCGTACGTGCTGCGGTTGTAACCACTCACAAGTGCACGTTGTATTTTGTGTCTGGGCATCGGAAGGGCATCGATTTGAAATCCGTTTGAAAGAAAATGAAAAATTAAAAATGTATGAACCGTATTGGGTCAGTTTGTGGCTAGCAAAGCTGCAGTTTCCGCCCAGAAAAATGCCAAAGAACTGGCCAGAAAAGACAGCCAACGAGCTTCGACTACAACACACTTCCGGTTTGTCATTGAGTGGGTTTTCTTGTGGCTTTTGTGAACGAACTTAAAACGCAAAACGGACTTGACATTAATTTTCATAAATACCACGACTGCAGGTCTTAAGAATTTCACTTTAAAATTAATTTTGCTAAGATTTTCTGTTTACAATTAACGTCAGCACAGGCGATGCGGGCGGCCCAAGATTTTCCATTTTCAATTTCATTTGTGGTTTTCATTTTCCTTGAATTTAAATTAACAATTTCATGGTCGAACCGGATGCATTCAATCGGATTTAATTGTTTAAACATTAACACACATATCGAGAGAGACTGCAGGGCGACCAGAAATGCCAAAATGAGCCAAAAGTGGAAGTATTTTCATAGCCTGATAAAATTACAAACAATTCTCTTGATTGTATCTGAAAGATACACCTAAATGGCACACAAATGGTGTGCAGCTGAGTTCTGTCTCTTGAGTGCGGGGCATGCAACAGAGTAGAGCGTCAGTGTGTTTATCTTTCAAGTTACATTTGCTTATCACTCTCTGCGCAGTGTAGCAGCTAATTAGCCATGTCTTATCAGCAATTGCAGGCGTACAGCCGTCTATTGCCGTACATTACTAATCAAGTGCATTGTTTACATTTCAAGCATTTCTTTCGACATTTTCTAATGAGTTTCTGCCCCATGTGATATGAGGAGGCAGCAGCAGCTACTGATGGGCTACTAGATGATTAAACAGCAAAGAGCTGGGAATTGCAGAGAAAAAATGTAAACTATCAGAGCAGCAGAGAATTTTACACTGATTTTGAAAATAATGCAGTTAAAAATTTCATTAAGTATCATAAAACTTTTGCATAAATTCAATTTTATTAGC
Source organism: Drosophila dunni (assembly GCA_018152125.1). Lineage (NCBI taxonomy): Eukaryota > Metazoa > Arthropoda > Insecta > Diptera > Drosophilidae > Drosophila > Drosophila dunni. The sequence continues at coordinate 15,320,036 of JAECXC010000339.1, read as the reverse complement.
CAATTTATATATATTTAGACTCCCTTTTTTCTTGGAACGCTTAAAATGTAAATGCATGCAATAATTGCTCAATTGCTGATTCATTTTTGCCATTAGAATTGAAAGGGTGAACAACAATAAAGAGACTGTTGATCTTGGCTACTGTTTGCCAATGCTCGAATAACATAGAGTTGCATAGAGTAGATGTATCTATTACAATGTATCTACAACTTTAGCAGCGCTCTCGAGGCGGATGCCTAATTGCTGCATAAACCGCAGTGGAGACGTTTTCACTTGAGGCCTTTATTTTTTTTTTTTTTTTCATTATAATTATTATGACAATGTTTTGGGGTCTACAGCAGTTGCTGGTGCTGCCTTTTTGGTATGCAAACAAAACACCAGATCGGAATGGAAATAATGGAAATGCTCGAACAGCAGCTGGCCGCAAGTACAAGCAAAACAACAATCAAGTCCGTGCCACTCGATACACAAATGTATCTCAGAGTGTTTGAATGACTGTGTGTGTGTGTGTTGGTGTGGTGGGCGTAGGGGCTGCCCCACCTCAATTACTGCAGCGCTGTTGACGCTGCCGCATGCCGCATGCAATCTGCATCCAAATTGATCGTAATAATTATTGTATATGTCGGTTGTTGTCTTGTTGCTGCCGTTAAAAGTAGCTCAAGTGGTTTTCTATTTTTTTTTTTGTTGTTATGTTGTTTTTCTGCTGAACAGAACTGCCTTATTGAAGTCGCAGAGAAAAGTGAAATTTTTCATTAACGCTTTGAAACGAACACTGCAGACACGGTGGCACGTACACACACACACATTCGCCTCAATGTATCTCATGGATACGAAAATTACATTTTGATTTGGTTTTTGATTTCAATTGAATTTGTAATTGTTGCCGTTTTTACGTTTGTCTTTCATGTGTGTGTTTATCTTATTTCTTTTCCCTTTCTCCCGGTTTACCCCTTTTGCCCCCGTTTCTCTTTTGATAATTGTTGTGCAAGTTTTTTAATTTCTTCCCTGTATTTTGCTGTAATTCTTTGTTTAGATGTTTTGGCTTCTGTTTGTACTTGTGGCTTTTGCTCTTGTTATTTTTATTATTTCTCACTGATGTGGAAAAATGAGGAAATATCGTGTGTACCACTCACCATACGCCCTTCGATCGAAAAAGTATTTTTTTGAAGTGTGTTTTTCCATTTAAGTAGCCCGTTTGCCTAGTGACCCCAATTTGCTCTATCAGTTTTGTGATTTATGCGAATTATTTTGCTTTGAATACAATAAATTTTCAGTTTTAAGTGCTGGCCAATGCATTTGCTTTCCATATCCATAATAGATGATATCATACTTGAATCCGTAGCGGAAACAGCATAAATTAAGTTCTAATGCACTTCAGTGGGGCTACTCAATCAATTAGCTATTTAATGGAGTGTTTTCTGGTGGGAAAAATGTCTCTTGAAAATGAGTATGAAAAGCACGAAATACCTAACTAAAATGCAGATGTTAAAAGTTATAAATTTAATTAGTGCTCAACTACAATTAGTTATAATTTAGATGGACTCTTAAGGAGTACTTCAAGCTGTAGCTGAGCACGGCTTAAAATCTAAGTTGCACATACAAACACCGCAGATACATTTCAATCTCGTGCCCTGTCCATATCTATCTCAATCTGCGGCCGGTTGTCTAATCAGCCGTTAATCGCCGGTCGCTGTGTACCGCAGCAATGGCAATCAAATGACGTCTTGGACATCAACAAGTCAGAGACTCGAATGAGTTGAACTCAGTTCTAATAACGTGCAACGTGCCGCATAATTGCACGTACTGCGTGCTCCTTTGAAGTACTGCAACAGCAGCAGCAGCATCTACACGATACACTAAAGACATTTTTAAGATACATTTCAACTGCAGTGAATTACAGTCAAGCTACGCAAGGTTCAACAGCGGCAGTTTTATTTCAGTACATGCCGTTTATTGAGGCCTCACTGTAGTTTACTTGCTGCAGTTTTAGTACTAGTTGCCGCTGCTTTTTATTTTGCTGTCTTTAGTTAATTTTACTATCCCGGGAGAGGGCTGGACCAAGGCTCTCAATGAGATCAATGCTCGATACGTGTGGAAATTGCTACGTAATTGGTGGTAGCGAAATGAAAAGATACAAAAAGAAACCAAAACGAAACGAAAAGGAAACGAAAGGAAACTCAAATTGTATGTCAGTAGTTGCGTTTTTCGCGTTGAGTGAAATGACAACGAAACGAGAAGGTATCACTGCAATTTGCAATTGCACAGGTGGAAATTTATTTTGATGGCAAGTGCGATAATACCAAACCATTTATTTTCACGACGGCCGGAGGGTCTACCACTATCAGCTCTCCCCGCTCCCCTCTCCACTCTCTCTGAATTTATAGCACAACTTTTTGCTTTACGCCTCACCTGTCCGCATCGAAGTTGGCATTGGCATTGGCATTGATATTAACTGGCATTCCTGCCGTTAACAGGGTGCACTCATTTTCAGGCACTGCCCAAAAGTTTAAAGTTCAATCCACAGTGGGCAGTCGACTGTAAGCAGTGCACAGTGGACACTGGGACAGTGGATAGTGAACTCAGTGGGTAGAGTGAACTCAGCAGCATGGACATGCTGTAAATTCTGACTTGAGCTGCGCTTTAAGCTGCTTGTTCGCCATTCTGTCTACACGCTGTCAATGCGCTTTGGTTTGATTAATTACAAAAGCGCCGCTCAGCTACAAAAAAGAGCAGCAGCAAGTTGACAGCACAACGAGGGTAGACAGTAAAGTTTGATAACTTTATTTAAAATTAAGTTTAATGTAGAAATATAAACATTTTTAAATGATTTTCTAAGCGTGGCGGTCATTAAATAAGTATATAATAAAAGGAATACGTTATCCATGGCTCATTTTCGATATCTGCTCAGTCCACCCCTTTGCTGAGATTATTTGTCGCTTCTTTCAGCTGTTGCACGTAACTGGCCATGTCTTGAGGGAGTAATCTTGCACCCCGGGCATGTTGCATGTTTGCAGCTGCCTCTGCCCGTCGCTAGCCGAATCGTCTGAATCATGTTGTTTACGCCATTTTACACCGCTTGACAAATAAACTAAGCCAACTAAGACAGACTAAGACAGTTGCTGTTGCAGTTGCAGTTGGCTTCAAGGTAACTTGCATTGACATAATTAAATTAATTTACGTGACAGCGGCAAACTGACGATGTCTAATTGGCAGCTCCAACATATGGCCAACGTATGGCTGGGAACGCCGCGGCGGCGCTGTTAGCCCGGCTAAGACGATAACGTTAACGTTACGGACAACGAAAATGAAAACCCAAAGCAAAGCAAAAGCAAATGCTGCTCATATATCATACGGGCAGCCGCAATTAAAATGTCAATCTCTTGGCGAAACAATGTGCAAAACGCTGTGGCGTCTCTAACTAGCTTAGTCGCTTGGATTTTGGATTTTGGATTTTTAGTCGCTCTTTTAGTTATTTGCAGTTTTTTCTTTCCATTGTGCATAATTTGTGACATTTTGCTGTGTCTCGAGATATAAATCATACGCACTGTTGTACACGCTGCGGCGCTTGTCAACGGGAACATCACAAGAGACGTCGCATGTTGCAGTTGCAACTCTTGTTGTCGTTGATGCGTGGGGCAGCACACAGCTGCAAAATGCCAAAGTTATCGCACACCTTGCCAAAACTGTCAACAGTCGTCGGGTGTTTGCTTTTGTTGCCCACGGGTTGCATGACCTAATTAATGCCCCCATTCCTTTCCCCTCCCCCTACTACTACTACCCTTCTTGGCCACAGTCAACACCCGCTACCATTCATGCCACACACGACAGCAAATTGCTCCCTGCAACTCTTCAGTTGTGGCTAGAAAACTTTTTCTTTTTTCACTCAGCTCTCGACTTTGACATGTGGCCAACACTAGCCCCTGCCACTCCCCGCTTTTACCTAACTCCTCTCGCATTACCTGTCAGCCAAATTCCGGTTGCAGATGAGTCACACGATTTGGGGTGAGGAGAGGTGAGTGTGTGTGTGCAGTGGCAACGGGGAAAGCCGCGCAAATTTAATTTAAGCTGTGTAAAAGTGTAAAATGATGTTAAAGTGCGACCAGAAAACAGCAAACAGCAGCAGCAAACACTAAACTGCGAACAGCTAGAGCGGTAATGGCTAGCATGCCCTTTGGCTAATTTTAAGTGGAATTTAGTAAACACATTTAAGCATTTAGAGCACCCAAAACGAATTCGCCAAAACGAGTCAATTTGAAGGCGAAAGTGGGTAACAGAACGACTTTTGTGCCGGTTTAACTGACAAATGAAGGTAAATAGAGCTACAGTTTATATGATAGAATTTTTTAATAAATGAGTTTACTAATGAAATTAATTTTATTTAAATGGTTTTTAATTTAATCGAATTTTGGCTGAAACAACTTTTGAGCTAAATTTTAGCTACTTGACTTCATTTCTGTAACTTATTTATTTTAAAAATATTATTCAACTCTACGTGAGTCAGCTCTGTTTTATTTTCAGTTACTAGAATTGTTTGCTTTTTTGTAAATAGTCGGCGAGACAAGTGCGACAAACGACTGTCAGTCAAATGTGGCATTAAAGTTCACATTGCGCATTGCTCAGAGCATATTTTGGCCAAGCCCCAGAGCGCTGAGTGTTTGCTATTTTGGCCAACTTGCCACGTTTCCACCTGGTGCACCAACTGTGAGTAATGCGCAGCGACTTTCATTGAGAAAGTGGCAAAAGCTGAAAAAATACAACAGAAACTAAATAAAAGTGTTACGGGTCATGTTGGAGTTGCTGTTGTTCTTGCTGTTGTTTTCGTTTTTGAAATGATTAATTCAGTTTAGAAGTTCAATGGAGTTGACCCAGTTTAGACGCTTGACACCTGGCCAAGGCACAAATTCAAATTAGTCGCAACTAGACGCCGTAACCTTGTCGAATTTAATTGAAAAGTGCATTGAGCAACTGATTTCGTTTATAGTTTATTGCAAGACAAGTCAAGTTAAGACTTGCACGCACATGCAGCCAGCAATCTGCCATCGCCAGACATGCAACGTGCGGCTTTTTGTATCTGCAAGATACACATACAGCGTCGACAGCTGCCTTATTATAGATGCTGTTGTCGATTAAAGACCGACTGGCCCCAAAAAAATAAGGCAAAAAAACAAAACTTCAACCACTGAGGCAACTTCATAAATCTACACGGCAATTTTGACACATGCCACAGCAACTGTTGAGTGCCAACAGTTGCCCGATGATCAATTTTTGTGCATTGGATGTAAGTTTGGTGGGTGGCTTTTTGACAGGCAGTTTGACACTTGCGGCAGAGCTGTCAACGCGTATTTATGGCCCACTGATAACAGCAGTAGCAGCGACGGGGGCAGTGCTGTCGGCAGAGCCAGCGACAGCAACTGCTTAGACCGCAATTTTAATTACAACAAGTTTGGTAAGAAACTACTACTACTAACTGCAATTTTAAGTGGCTCATGATCGACAATCGTTTGCTAAAATGACTGCCGCACGTTTAGCACATCAGCATCAAGTAAAAATACCAAATCCAAATGCGACTGCAACTGCAACTGCAACTGAAACCGCAACGGCAAACGGCAACAAAAAGTTGAAAGGATCGTGATTTAGCAAGCGGGCCAGGTCGCATTTGCTGTTGCCACAGTTTGGCTCAGTTAGGTTGCATGATGAACACGCATGATACAACGCCTGCAACAGACACCACCGCTCAAAAGTAATTAAAAAACGCCGTTCAACGACGTGGAAAGCTTTTTCCCAGATAATGGCTGCAATAATAGAAATGGTAATAGCACTAAACCAAAGCCATTCAAAGAAAGCAGAGCCCAAAATGAAAAAAAATACCTTGCACACAAAAAATAAACCAAAGCTTAAAAAAGTAGCACAATAGTAACAAGCGAACAACGAACACTTTTATGCACTGTAAAAACTAAAAATAACTGTTTAATAAATTTAATCTCATCCTTTAAGTACTTTAAAAATAATAAAATGAAGCAGAATTTCAATACTAAAAAAAGTCGTGGGCAGCTTACGAGAAGTAGTAGCCTTTTTAGCAATTTTAAAGCTATTATTGCTATTTTTTTTAATGCAAATTTTATATATATATATATTATATATATATTATATGTTACATAACAATTTCTTTATTGTTTTGGCTTGTAATAATAGTAAACTATTGGGGTTAGTTAGACATGTTAGATTTGTCCCCTTCTCAGCCCTCATAACCTATAACTTTGACTTGATATTTATACGGACTCTGGCAGGTGAGCAGCAATTGGTATACCTTTTTAAGCTAGGGAGCACTAGAACTATCGATTGCCATTAACACTTTTTGGGAATTCAAAAAAAAAATTTTTTTAATTTTTTTCAAATTTGTAAAGGGGTACCCTCATAAAATTTTGGCAAAATTTGAAAATTTAAAAATTTACCAATTTAATTGAAATTTTGACTACGATTGATTATTTTATTTGTCTAGAGTGTAAAAAGATATAGCTTTTCAATATAACACGACATTCGGCTGAGCTATGAGAACTCAAAGTTTAAAAAATTATAAATTTTTATAGTTTTGGACGTGGCACTATCGGTAGAAATTATGATCCAAAAAGAGACAGCTTAACATAGCAATACATGCTTTAATGTCTCCTTTATAAGCCTGAGTAAAAGTTTTGAATATTTTGAAATACTAGCAACTCTAATGCTTTGGCATAGCTAAGAGGCTCTTTCTCACGTACTGCATCGTTATGGAGAAAAATTACAATATTAGCTGCAGTTGGCTCGCTGCGGCTGCTAAAACTACTTGAAATTGGCGGATAGGCCAATGAAAGAGCCGGCAAGAGAGGTGAAGAGATGGGGAGGGATGCAGTGAGAGAGAGCTGAGAGGAAATTCAAGCAGCTGTCCACGCTGGAAGCCAAATGGCAATGGCATTGCCGCAAGCTTGTTTGCCTGTTTTGTCGATTTGTTGTTGCCGCCAGCTGCCACGCCTCCTCACCGCACTGCACTCACACACACACATACACACAGCCCCCTTTGCATACACAGTTTGGCTGATGGACAACTACGTTTGAGTTACGCGCACAGTTTGAAATTCATTTATCATTTTATTGTGGGGCAAATAGATGCAGTCATTCCGAAATACATATTCAGGTACACACACACTCACACACACTTGGCACACACTTGGCACACACTCGGTACGTACTTGTAAAAAATAGCTAAACTTAAGCAAAAAATCTCAGAGTGCTCCCTGCTGGATATTAGCTCTGTAACGATTTTTAACAGTATGCTGCCACAAGTTGAAGTTGCATTTAATTTGGCATATAAATTTGCCACCGAACTGAGCTGGAGACTTGCTTACTGTCCGTAATTCGTTTCAGTAACGTGATAATGTTATAACCAAAACGGGAGTAGATTCCTGTTAAGAAATTTAGCGTAATCAATTAACATAAATCTGGAATTTTCTGTACCTAAAACTTTGATTGTTTTCTAGGAATTTCCATTCTGTTTGCCTATTTCTCTATTTCATAACATTATTTTTTTGGCGTATTTACCTTGGCCTCAATTGTTTTTGAGTCTCAAAATCAACACATGCTGCTCACAACTTCAGCATAATCACAACTTCCCCAGAAGTTGGCAAAAACAAAATGAATAAAACTATGCTCCTAGCTGAAAGGCAGATAGAGTGAGAGGCAGGGAGCTAAAGGGAGAGCGAGCTGTGCACCACATGGGGGCCACCCACATGAATGCAAATTTGTGACCTTCTTTTAACCCTCTTTAAGTCAGTGCGCGGACCAGAGGTTCCTGGATAAATCAGTTCAAGGTTTCTCAGACCGAAACTCAAAAGTGTTGAGTTGAAATGAAACTTCTTTTGTGGGATTCGTTCGGTTCAAGTTGTTTGCTCTTTTGTTAAGTTTTTATCTTTATTTTAGTTTTATTTGTATATTTTTTATATTTTTTCGGGTGGCCGCCGCTCTTAAGTAATTTATTGTGTATCGGAAATTTTGAATTTGCATGCCAAAGCCATAATTCTTAATTTACTCATTCTTCAGCTTTTATTATGAATGCTGTTGCCGTTGCCATTGTTGTAGTTGTTGTTGGTGTTTGGGGCAGCTACGACTGCTGCGTGTGACCACAAGACAGCCCCCCAATTAACTGCCCCAACCGCAGCTTGAAACCTCGAGCTTGCGGCTTGCTTGCGGCAAGACGACGTCATGCAGCTGCAACTTGCAACATTTCAGAAATGTCGGCAGCTACGCTATGCTTGTATCTTCCACAACAACAACAACAGCTTCAACTTGAGAACACTTTCAGTTTTATTTATCTTTTTTCTCCTTTTTTCTTAAGACACAAAGAAGAAAATCAAACTCACACTAATTGCTATGATCAGACACAGTTATAAATTTTTGAGTTGTTATTTTTGCGTTTTCAATTTCTGCTTCTCTTTTCCCCTCTGAAATTTAAATGCGATCGTGAATATTTTCTTCTTTTAAATTTGTTTAACTGGCTCAACTTCTGTGCTGCCATAAACTACTAAATTGTTTATTTTTATGATCTTTTTGGCTGCCTCTTGAGTCTATGTAATTATGGACAATTTAAAAGAATTAAATGCACTCTTAAACGATTTTTAAAAAGTCTCTCAAGTCTTTGCTTGCAAATGACTAAGACAAATTATTCACTTTCCTTTTAAAAGTTGTTTTTTAATTGGTTATTTTCAGTTTTTAGCAATCACACTCTGTTTAAGTGATGGATTTATAGCTAGTATTTATAAGCATTTAATAAATATGTTTGTTATCGCATATTAGCGGAGTCTAGTGCTTGCGTAAAACACAATAAATTAAATATAACCATCGATAGAGCAATAAATAAAAAGTATTTAATCGAATTCTAATTGCATGTTGAACTTTAATATGAACTGAATGCCACATGCAATATGCAAATGTAAATTGAAATTGAAATTGAGGCAGAAATCAAAGGGGCACCCACAATAAATCAATTTAATTAAACTACGTATTTAACATTTAAATGCAATGCTATTAGCAAATGCAAAATTCGCATAAATAAAAACAATTTGCAATACACGACGCAGACAAGGCAACTAACTTGGCCAATTTCGAGTTCAATGCAAAAACAAAAGTGTCAAATAAATATCAAGTATATTATATATTGATCAGGCATAAGATAAACCCAAGACATTGCTGGACAGTTGTCGACTAAAACAATGTGCGGCAAGTTTTGTTTGACATAAGCAACTGTCAGTAAAGGGGTATGATGTGTGCCAGAGGCCGTTTGAGACAGTTACATATCAATAAAAATTTAATTTAGAGTGTTTAGCTTTAACAGGGTATCTAGTTTGTCAAAACACTTCTCTTTTCGGAAATCAAAAGCAAAATTTACGAGTATACACTGTCGAAAACTTGTTAAACTCATATGGGGGGCGCTGCTGCCTGCTTATCGCTATTATTTGAATAAAAATCTATTATAAATATAGCATATTTATTGTTCAGTCATAGCAATAACATGATAAATGCTTGTACGCAATTTGTTACCTCATCGCCACTGCGAAGAGGCAGCACAAATTTTATGCTAATTTGGACAAAACTAGATGTCGATATTGTTTAATTGAGCCAAAGTCAGAGCCAAAGCCAAATCCAAAGTAAAAGCCAAGTTAAAAGCGGCGCTCGTCAGTCAACTAAACGGCAAACAAATTTTAATTAGCATATTATGAGAATCAACACAAATGCTCAGGTTGACGAAGATCTTGGACCAAAGATAAACTGCCAAATTTATGGGACTTTGAGCGGCCAAAGCGACTCACAAAATGGCAAAGTCAACACACAATTAAATCAGCATGAAAAATCGAACGGAAAACATAATTAGAACGAACTCTGATTGCTCTGTAAAAGTTAAAATAAATAAATGTATTAAAAGTTACACATAAAACTAACTATCTTTAATTATGTTATAGTTTTCTTTAATTACATGTAATTAAATTTAGTCACTTCATTAGCTGTCTAAAACTTGTATCTATCATTAAGTTAGAGTTCTTACAACTCTTGCATACCCTTTAAAATCTGGCATGGCAGGCGGGTGGTGTGTATTCGCAATAAATTACGCAACTCAAGTTAATGAAATGGACATAAAAATGTGTTCGCTGTCGCGTATATATTGTTTTATTTGGCATTGCTACGAAGAGCCAACAAATTGTTTTATCAAAATTATGGGAAAATGCTAATTAGGCAAATAAATTGGGCATCAAAATTAATAAACAATTTCGAGTTCGATTTGGAATTCATTCAAATCTGGTCGCACACTGATTAAATTTCACACTCAAATGATGAATAAACACAGACCAAGTTGTCCAAACAAGCAGCTTGTGTATTAATTAGAGCCTTTGATTTGCCGCAAAGCCGCGTGGCAAAGAATTTGCACTTGCCACAACTTGGAATTCTAGGCAAAAAAGTCAACAATTCGATGCTAATTGAGTCATTAAAATAGGTGTTGTTCATTTTCAGTTTTTATAGATACTTTCAGTTTAGTAAAAAAAAACATTTATAGGGAATCACAAGGCGGCACCCAAAGGCAAAGAGTTACTGTGACTTGCCACTGCCACTAGGGAGCACCTCAAACAACCGCAAAAACAGAAACAACCGCAACAATAGCAACAACGAATCCATCAAAATATCACGTTTTTTGTGTCCATCCGCAGACAATGGCCAGTTAACAGTAGTTTTCAGTTAATTAATTGGAAAATAAAAGTCAAAAAAACAGAGAGGAAATTTAAATTTTAAACACTACAAATCATGTTTTCATTTTTAAACAACGACACGACAGCAGCAACCAAAACTAAAAATTTGTTTAGCAAAACATAAACAGAAAAAAAGCTTAACAAGCAACTATAATTAAATTGTCAGCTCCAAACACGCATTTAGTTGAGGAAATAAAAGACTTATATATACAAATATATATGCTATATATAACAAACATATATTGCAATCAGTGGCTGGAACAATCTCGGGGTGAATCTGTGAACCAAATCGAACTGTAGCTAATCAATATGCAATGTCTGACAGCTGAAAAGATCTACTGCAAATAAATTTTGCAATAAATATTGATACACTAGTAGGTACTCTAGATACTCTACATTTATTTTTTGAAAGCTTCAAAGGATTGATTGATTTAATTTAAATTGAAAGTAATTTTTATTGCTTAAAACCAATTAACGAAAGTTGTTTGGTGATTTGGTTGAAATTAAAAATCCCATGAGCATTTTTTAAACACTGTTAAGCTGTTTAGAAATCAATAAAAATAAAATAATGTTGTTTAACTATCTGCAATCGAATGGAGTTATTATCTTGTTTGTCTGAGCATACAATGTATACAACTAACCAATTAACTGCCATCAAAATTAGCTAATTCCTAAAGCCGTAATGGATAGCGTCAAGTTGAGAATAAGCCATCGACATTCATATACATGATTTTTATACATACTTATACACATATGGACATGTGTACGAGTTTTATTAGCTGACAGACGAAGGCCAATACCCACTGTAGATGCGTGTATTTGACTGTGGTCGTGGATGTGGATCTGTGCATGCTTTAGCCATTTGTTTTTATGGCTTATCAGCAATTGCCTGCCGACTGCTGACTGCTGCCTTCTGCCAGCGTTGTTTCCTCAGCGATTTCCTCTGTCCGCGATGCGTAACAATGTCTCGTTGTGGCGGCTTTTTAGCGCCTCAGCTTGCCTCGCGTGATGCGTCAGTTCTTTAGCTGTTCATCCAGTAACAACATAAGGCACACATGTGTATGAAAACAGCATAGAAAGAAAGAGGGGAGAGAGAGGAATAGCTACAGCCTCAGCTGATCAGCAAAAGACATGGAGTCAGAGGGGAGAAGAGCTAGGCGCGTGTTCTCACTTCACAGTGGGCATAATTAAGAAAAATTTGTTTAAAAATGTATTAAGATAGAAAAAATCTGCCTTACTCTTAAGCCCAAAATAATCTCAGAAACAGAGCTGATTTAAGACTTTACTAAAACACTTTTCAAATTTGGTTTTTTTGCCCACTGTGCGGCAGCCTAAACTTGAAGTTGTAGCTGACGCTGGAAAGAGGCGACGTCAACGTCATGTTTGGTATGATTATGCCCGGAAGCACTAATTACCTTATTTACACTTTTATAACTTGGCAGCAGCGTTGCGCATGCGCAGATCGCGTATCACAAATCGCAGATCTCTAACAGTTGTTTATGACTTGTGGAAGCTGCGCCTGTCCGTCTTCCAGTCCGTCTGTCTGCCAGTCAGTCAAGCTGTACGTCAGTCAATCCGAGTGTCAGGCAACCACTTTTGACGGATGTTAGCTGTTGTTTTACAGCGGTCAGAAACAAAAGTGAAAATTTGCCACAAACTCAAACACATGGACTTGAAGTTAGCTATATGCATTTTGGTTGGGAAATATGTTTTGGTCCAGTCTTAATCAAGTCCTGCAGTTATGGAGCAAACAATCAATTTCCATGCCACGTACTGAGCATATCAAGTGGTTCGTTTGCTGTCTCAGTGCCTCCAGCTACCAGCCATTCACTCGACTTGTTGACTGGACTCGAATCTTGACTCAAATCCACCTCGACTAGGCTGATAAAGCTGTAGTTTTTTCTAGTTTTTTTTTTAGCTTTAGCTTTTTTGGGTGCAGCTTGACTTTTGGACGCTGCTACCGATTGCCGGTGATTAAGTCATGAATCAGTTGCAGCTACACGAGTAACGGTTAAAGCGGCTCTAACTATGAATTTTGGTGGGCGTGTGCCTTCCAGCTTAATGCCTAAACCAGCGAACCACCAAAGCACCGAACCACCAAGTCAGCGCACCACACAAAACCAGTCAAGTGATTGTCATGCTTTAGCAAAATCAATTTTCCACCAATTTTATTCTCTTTTCATTTTTGTTTTGCAGTTTTGTTATTGAGTATGCGATCCTAATATACAAATTTCATTTCATTTTTCCAATTGCAATGTCAAGTAAGTTTTCTATAAATTGCCGGCAAATCAGCAGCGAAAGCTGACAGTGAAAATTAACATGTCCAGACAGGGGCACAGTGGTTAAAACTATATGGTGAATTATTGTACAACAATTTTGAAAAAATATTAAAACAATAAATAATAAAAACCTGATTGACCATATAAATGTTTTACAGGTAGGAAGCACAATACTAACAACTAATTTATTTTATGCTTCTTTCTAAGAGAAAGGGAAATTTGTACTTATTATGCACCACTGTAAGGCGCCGTTGCAGATAAATTCGAGGCCTGTAACGCCTGGTGGGCACATGCAGGTGCCCAGTTTGAGATCCGATGTTGCATTCCTGTGCGTCGCCAGCAGCAACAGTTGCCTACCGTCTCCCCTTCTCCCCCTTCTACCCACCACTGCTGTCTTTAGTTTTACTGCGGTCTGATTGAGAGCTTGGATTTTATTTTTGGGGGCTTTTCAATTATTAGCAACGCCTAACGAATGCCAATTTTGCATTTGTGTTTGCATAAAAGTATATTTTAACCACAGCGCACGGAAGTACATGCGGTTTACCTCAGCCTCCACTCCAACTCCAACTCCGAGGGGCATTCGTTTGGGGCAAGATTTGGGTAAGAGTTTGTTGCATTGTTTGCTTCTGGACAGGGTCAACAAGTTAATCACATTGTGTGGCATGAAATATAATAGAATTCTTATTTAGCTGTTGCTCAAATTGCTGCTTAATATTGTTCTTGTTCTTGTTCTCGATCTCGTTGTTGCTGTTTCGGTTGGCGAATGGGGCACGCGTTGTGGGCCTTAATAAGACAACGGTCATACTGTACTGTCTGTTATTCTTTTTGCCGTTTTTTCCATTCCGCTTGTTTGGCACGGAAATTGACGTTTAAAGCGATCGGCGAATTTGGCCAGCTGTCTGGCCTTTTTTGGCCAAGAAGCAAGTATGCCTTTAGCCTTTGGCGTTCAAATTGGCAAATTAAGTCATACGCCTGCAACGCCATTGTAATTTATCTTTTCTCTCTCCGAGTCTTATTTTCCGCTCTGTATTATTTAGCAATAATTATTGATTTATTGTCTTGTTTGCTGTCAGCCACATACGAGAAATATTATTCGTAATAAGTAAATAACCATAATGTAACGAAAAATCAAAGCACCGCCAAATCCATTATCACGTATATGCGAAATCTTTTCATGTTTTCGGGATTAAAAACAATCAAGGAAAAGTTAAGTTCTCAGCCAGAAAATTTCCCGAATTTTGTTTACCGCAAAACGATCATTAGCAAAGGTGGCTAATGATGGACAGGTTTTGACTTGAAGTTCGGTAATTGGAAAGGCACGCACATTAGGGCGTAGGCATTTTGATAGCTAGAAAGTAGAGGGTATATACGGCGGCAACCAATTAATTTGAAGAGCAGAGCAGACCAAAGACCTTTCCCTTTTTTTTTGTGTTTGACCTGAGCTACCAGGCGTGTTCAGCGCATTAATATTTCACGCCTATTAATCGAAAGGTAAACTAGTGCAGAAAATTGCTTAAAGGCATTTCCAAGTCTAGATAATGACTAAAGTGGAATTGGGTTGAACGATAATGGGCCAATAAAGCTGAATATTTAATAAAGTAAACGTGTAACTGCCGCTTTTACCACAGTCCAAAATGTTTAGACATTCTATTTGAGTGAATGTTAAAAACATTAAACAGAATACGTAAAATGATTTAATTTAAAACTTTGGCTAACGAAACTAGAGTTGCAGAAACGAAGTACTTTGAAGAATCGAAACTTGCTGACAAATTGTACACCTGACAGCCAACAGTTTTCCCCTCGACTCCTTGAACCAGTTATACGAGTTTTCTATTTGCCACTCGCAGCGTAGGTTCATATGGTAATTCAGCCAGGTTTGTGCAAAATAAATTAAATTGCAAAATATTTTTAACGCCTGATTATAGAAAATGTGCTACACATTTGTTAGTGCCCATGTTCAATGGAAAAACAATTTCCATTTCCTGATCAGCAAGCAGCCACAAGCAAACAGCTCCCAGTTCTCCCCCTAAGTCATCCAACTTCCAGCTCTCCCAACTCTCAGCTCTGAGCACTCTGATCTCTCGGCTTGTTTGGAACAATTGTTGGTCTCGCTTGTTGCGCTTTCTTGTGGCTCACGGTTTGAGGCATGAAACCCACTTATCTAATTGCGATTCCGGGAACTGGTTTTCCTTGATACATTTTTTTCAACTCATTAGAACTCAATCATAACTCGGACTTGAGTGTGTGTAAGTGTGTGTGTGCACTCTCTAACACTGCGTATGTAGCTGTGCTCTCTCTCTCTCTCTCTCTACCCCTCTTTCTCTCTCCTCTCTCTTGGTTCCATAAAATAGGCAAATGTAATCGTTGGCTACATATTTTTCAGACAAGGCGCGCAATTGTTGCCGTGAGCAATTTTTAGCCAAGCCAACAAGCCAACAACGACAACAACAACAACAAAAGGAGAATAAAAACACGCCGGACGTGTTCCATAAACAACACTTTGATTACGACAACGCGGGCGCACAAACGCAAATCGATGTTTTCATATGGAAATTGAATCAAAGTCAAGTCAAGTCGCTGCCCACTAACGATGCAAGCGTGTCGTGACACGACGCCAACCGGCTGATCATCGCATAAACCAAACTTTAAGTGATAGCAAGCTGAAAGAGTATATTAAACCAAACTCGTGTCTAAACGTGCAGAATTCGTGCTGTGACGTGTTCGTCTCTAGACTCTCAGCACCACAACATGACTGGACGCAGTTTGCCAGTCGACAGAGAATGTGGAGCACAGCAGCAACTACGACAACAACATGTGTATATATTGCTGCGCCCAGGCTTACAATTGTGGCCAACCAATTGGCCTTGATGGAGTTGGCGACGGGCACTGAAGTTGGAGACGAAGTCGAAAAAAAATTGTGGATGGAGAGCGACTCATGGCGTCAGCGCTTTTGTGAGCAGCTTTTTGGCCAGTAGCCTGAACAGCAAACAGCCACAGTCTGAGTCGCAGTCTCAGTCTTGCTGTCATTCAATTGAGCAGCTCTTTTGTGGTTTTCGCTATGATTATTAATCAATTCTTTCATATCATTTGGCTTGAATTGAATTCTTTTTTCCAAGTCGTTTATAAAATCTGCGGTTACTGTTCGACTGTTTGTCTGTCTGTCTGTCTGCCTGTTCATCTGACTGCCTTTTTACTCTAATTAACTCAACAAAGGTTTCTGGGCCATCTATTATGAACAGTTTTCCGTTTTGGCTGCTGTGAAAGGTAGCGTTCATTATTTGCATGTTTATGTTTATTAAATTCCATTTAATTACCACAATCAACTACACACACAGATACTCGGGCACACACTATTCAAATAGAAAATGTAATTCACAAAAAATAAAATAGAATGTTGTATTATTAATTTTGAATTAATGGAAAAATATTTTTGGTTTTGTTACTTTGTAAAAGGTCAAACTATTCGTATGAGAAACTATTCAAATTTTTGAATTCATTCAGATATTTTGATTTTTATTTCCAATTATTGTAAGTAAATTGTTAAATTTACATTTTTGGAATGTTTGCTGACAGTTTAAAAGCTTAAATACATTTTAAATATTTGTTTGATATTTCAATAAATATTTGATTAGCTGAAAAGTGTGAAAATACAAGATTTCCATAATTACTAGAATACGTAATGATTTTAAAGTATTGAGAGCTACAATTTAGTTAATAGAATAATTTTCAATCTTTACAAATTCAATAACTATTTGCAGCTTTTAATTAAACAATTTTGATTGATTGTTTAAGTGGCGGCAACGTGTTGCTAGAGTCATTTCGCAAGGGAAGGAAATAAAGGCTAAATAATATTCCAGCCTTTGAATAGCCATAATGAGAGCATTTTGTAGAGGAACTCACAAAGTGACAAAAAGACAGACAGGTAGGGCCCAGTGGAAGATGGAGGGAGGCATGCAAAGAAGGAGTGGCACCCCACAGGAAGTGTACGAAAGGTACTGACAACTCGCCGTCCTGTCTGTGGCAGGTGTCGAAATTGACAGATGAGCAAAATGCGACCGTGTTGCAAATAGCAACACTGATACCAAGCGGAAGTTACGAGGAGACGGCAAAACAGGGCGTGTTGGCCAAAAGAAAAATGACTCTAGGAGGGGCAGCGGAATGCAATACAAGCAGGGAATGAAGCTGGAGATGGAAATGGGTGTGAGAGGTTGAGACTGAAGCTGGACTTGTGGTTGCTCGACTTCAATTTAAATTTTAATCGCATGCCTAATAGACAAACTTAGAGTAAATGTCAGAATAAAGAGACTAAGAGCTGGCTTAAATCATGTCCACATTTACAAAGTACTCTGCCAAGCCACAGCAACAACAACAACACTCACACCGCATACACACACGAGAGAGCTCTGGAGTCGCAGTCACGTTGGCCAAGACAAACTTCCGATCACGTTGTAAGTCTGGCAGCGAAATTGCAAAAGGCAGATACAAAACAGGCAGTGTAAAGGGTCTACAAGGTCTAAAAGAGATACCAATAACAAAGAGAGTGAGAGAGGGAGAAAAAAACTTAATGGAGGCAAATGCATCAAAATGGTTAATTGGATCTGGAACAGCAAATGACGAACACTTTTAGTGTTTATGGCAGTAGCCACCTAGAGGAGAGCCAAGTCTTGCAACAGGCATGTGGCAACAGTCACTGTAGATGCTCTGGCCGATACCAGTGTGTGAATATGTATAGGTGTGCGTGTGTGTGCGTGTTGCTACAAAAAGGAACTTCGACGCAAGTCCAAGCAGCTCAAGTGGCAAGCTTGTTGTTGTACACGACACGCATTAGCGTGAATGAACTAGTTGCTGCATGCAGCCACTTGCAACGTGCTTTTCTTCTCTACTCTGCTTATATATTTAATCGAATACTGAATGCATTTTCCTGCTTTCTTTGAAGCTTTATAGACCCTAAACTTAATGCTGCACTTGTTGCTAACAATTTGGCCTGGTTAAGTCTACTTCCGTGTTTACTTGTTTTTTGTTATCAGTAACTAACTGTTCATGTCTTTCGCTAACAAATGTCGCTTAGCAACATATCTATTTGTTTACTGAGCTCACTCGCTTATTGATTAAACAAGATAGGCTACTTTGTATCGTATCTTTGAACTCCTTTCATTTCGGAATCAAAGCTCAATGGATCTAGACTGTAAGTCGCATATCTATTTAAATAAGTATCTATAGCTTAAGTACTAAACTTCCTTTAAGTCAACAACGATTTGGAGAAGCGCGTCTCGGATGCTTTCTGCGTCTTTGATCATCATGGCGACAAGTTGATTGATGTGCGTGAAGTGGGCACCGTATTGCGTCTATTGGGCTGTGTGCCCACTGAACAGGAGGTTAATGAGGTGATTTCGGCCACTGAGACGGAGGAGACAAGCGGTGTTGTTCATTTAACCAAATTTCTACCCCATGTCTCGCAGCTGCTCATGGAGCGCAAGTAAGTTTTTGATCTAAAAGTGTTAACAAAAGAGTTTAATGGCATATATACGTACTTAGAATGGAACCCGCGGCTCCTGAAAAAATTCTGGAAGCTTTCAAGACTTTGGATATTGAAAACAAGGGTTATTTGGACAAGGAGAGCTTTGGCAAGCTCATGATGGAGGAGGGCGAGCCGTTTACACAGGAGGAAATGGATGAAATGTGGCCAGTGGCAATTGATCCAATCAGCGGACACATACCCTATGAATTGTATCTGAATCAGCTCATGGTGAGTAGTTAAAAAACTAAAATCCATTTAAATGATTTTTTAATAAATAAATAAAAATTTTACAGGTTTATCTATGAAGCTTCGAATTAACGTCCATAAAATTATTAAATTCAAAATATAATTTAATTGTCATAATTTCAATAAATTAATCAATTTCGACCATTAAGTTAGTGTTAATTTTCGTCAGTGTAACTTCTACTTCTTGTGCTTCTTTGCGTTCTTTACACACTTTGGCTTTGCATTAGACACACTCAGCTCTAAAGCCAAGCTAATGCCAAAGCCAACTAACCAGCGAGGCAAATGCGTTTCAAAATAGCAAACTAAATCCACACGCCCAGCAACAGGATAGTATGACTACAGGACACTCGGCAATGCTCTTAAGGCCACGTTAAGACGATGATGAAGCAGAGGTAAAGGCCAAGAAGACAGACGGGCAAAAGAAAGAAGATGATGCTGGCTGGCTGGTGTGGAACGTGGTAAAGTGGGTTGCGCATCATTAGCACAACTAATGGATGTTCACTTTTCTTGGCCAAAGTTGTTTCCAGGCTCTGACTAAAAGTCGTGTGCGCCTGGCCAATAGAGACCAGACCAAAGGCTCTCCCTCTGTCCCTCTCTCACTCTCTGTCTGTCTGTCTGTAAATTGCAGTTGGTAATATGAGCAGCTAGAAATTTAAATAAATTAAAATACCTCTTTGGAGCTGGATGTAAGTACGAGTTTCTATTGGGACTAGGGACTGTTTGGCTTTCAGTGCGTCAAAGGCAAATGGGAATGGCAATTGGAATGAGGCAATTGGAATGGCTAAAAGTCGTGTTCGAGTCGTGTTCTCGCTTCCGTATTTATTAAATACTAAATACACGCTGATGGATGCACTTAACTGCATCTTTTGGATTAAAATATTTCATGTAATTCAGCCATTCGTGCGGTTACCATCTGCACGTTCCGGCGTTTTGGCCAATTTGAGTGATTGCATTGCGCGCATTTAAATGGATGCTGCCATGTTCGAGATTTTGTGGTGCTCCATTCACTCCTCCACTTCCCTTTGGATCAGCATATCTGTATCTCTCACACACTCCTCTCACTCTCTCTGTGTGTGTCTCTCTAAACAAGTTAGTTCTACGTGCGGTTGCTGCCGGCCCGCCTAATGGACTTTTAATCTTTACAACTTGTAAAAAAAAATTGTTTTCTTTTTTTTGAATTGCCGCGTACGAAGTTGATTGCAAATTGTCAGCGCCATAAAAATATATAAAGCCAATTGCAGTGAACTTCCTGACATCAAATGTCTGTCAATTGGAGCAGCTTAGACAAAAGGCTGATGCCTGATGGCTTAACCCATTACGTACTTTGTTGCATGCCAAATGTTGGCCATTAAAATTGGCATTAAATAAAATAGAAAATATATTTTTAATGTACACGCTATTTAATTCAATAGCAAACGAAACTAGTTTTCTTAATTAATCGATTAATTTCAAATTTTTTGGTTATTTTCCCTGTACGATTTCTGTTCCATTATTAGTTGTTCCTTTTTGAGTTTCTCGTTTGATTTACTGTACACAATTAACTGTCATAAAACCAGATGAAAAGAGGAATGTCGACTATAAAATGTCTTTGGCCCGTGATGGGTTAAGCATTTTTGAAGAGCCAAAGTCGTCTCAGTGTCTGTGGGTCATAAAAAAAATCCGCATGCAGATAAAAATAAGAAAAATGCCGCCGAATTGTCAAAGTTACTTAACCAAAGATGAATACTTCTTCAAGAGTTTCTCGTGAAATTGCCGAGCATGAATCAATTTTGCCAGCAAACTCTGTGGCTGTGGCTGATGATGATTTACGCTCGACGAAGCGTAATTAAGATTTATGCACCATACTTGCTTGCAAATATCTCAATACACACACACACACATACACACGCACACACACATACATAGATGTAAATCAGTCATTTAAATATATTCGTATGCTTAATTGTTAGTTATGCCCTTTAGTGTTAGGGGCATTCAAACTAATTAAGTAGAAAGAATTTCCACAAGATTTATATGCCTCAATTACTGAATTATAATTGCGTTTGCTTTCTGCAAATTAAGGCAATTAGTTGCACCTAATGACACAATGCACAAATTACAAAATATCGTTAAATGACAAACAATAGATTGAAAATATTTTCAAACCTTTTAGGCCCCCGAGGGGAAATGTCTAATGAGCGCATTTTGTCGCTTGATTGATGAAGTTCTTCTGTTTTGTTATTAATTGCTCACAGTCTAAAAGTTTTGCAGTTATGTGTGAATAAGTTAAATAATTACCATATTTCTAATGTAGCTAGAAGGAGTTGGAGGAATATACAAAAAATCCTTAGGTCGTAAAGTGTAGCATAATTTCTAGGGCATTTAAATGCGGTAAACTAATAAGATTATTTATTTATTTATTTTTACTTTAATTAGCCGTGGACTAAGCTAGTTTTATAACCAGTTTGTCATGAAATCTGTTAGTTTCTACCACGTTTGCCTGTTAGCCTTGGCTTATTGCATCCTACACATTTCACTCTCGTTTCTCATGCTTCAGTTCTTTGGTTTCAATTTCCCAACTGCACTTTGCAGAAACTTTCAATCAACTTTCTGTTTACCTACTCGCCAGGCGGCTACTTGTTTGTTGATTGCTCGCCTGGCCATCAGTTTGTGATGAGTTCAGTTGGGTAAAGTTAATGGCCGAGAGTCAGTCTCAGTCCCGGCTTTAGCCAGGGCTCAAAGGTAGTTGCAGTTGCAGCTGAGAATGAAAGCGCACTCGTTATTTTGCCATCTCTTGGCCTTACTGTTAATTGAATTTAAGCAATGAAATGTAATTTGGAATTTTGCATGTGCCCAAGTCGCGTAGCACGCCAGAAATCATCATAAAAAAGAGCCAGACAACAAACCAACGAAATTGCAAAAAAGGTGAACAGCATGCAATGGGCCAATGGATGCCAAGATGGCCAACAGGCAACAAAAGCAGCCAAAAAGAGAATAAAAGTAAAAATACATATATATATATAAAATAAGGAGGAAGAAGAAGAGGCAGAAAAAAAAGTGGTCAGTGGCATGCAGCCTGAGCTTGCGTCTTTATTGTT
The DNA here is from genome assembly GCA_018152125.1 of Drosophila dunni. Lineage (NCBI taxonomy): Eukaryota > Metazoa > Arthropoda > Insecta > Diptera > Drosophilidae > Drosophila > Drosophila dunni. The sequence continues at coordinate 15,298,150 of JAECXC010000339.1, read as the reverse complement.
GCAGCCAGTTGCAAGTCCGTCTTGTACAACACCCAAAGGTATCAGGCAAACAAAATGCTAAAAATGTATTTACCACAAAAGCAGCGACGTCAACAGCAACTGCGACGGCAGCTGCGACGGCAGCGTGGCGGCGTCGACGTCTGCTCTGTGCCTCATTTCTGGTGCCCTTAATGGATCTGCAGCACTTTGAGTGATTTATTTCACACGTTGATGAAATGGACAGCAATGGGCTGCATTTTGACGTTTATTGCAGCAGTGGCAAAGCCAGCGTCCAGTAACAACAGCAACAGCAACAACAACCACAGCAAAAACAACTGCCCACGGCATGTGTTGTGCGCATGCGCAGCCCAGCGACAACAAGAAGAACGCGAAGAAGACCCAGAAGGACGCTGCGTTTATACAAGTATTTAGCAACAAAGAGAGGAGCATTCACTACATTATGCAGTTGGCAACTGATACATAATTCATACAGTTAGCATTTATGCTTTGTGTTTTAAGTAATTAAATACATAAATATGCAGTTTTCATCTAAATTGAAAATCTACAATCTACACAAATTTCACAACTTGTTACAGTCTGCTAGCTGTCAAAAATTATCTGGAATCGTAGCAAGAAAACATAACTAGTGAAAAATAATATAAATTTAATATGAGTTGTATAAATATTTATTTTAAATAGTTCAGCTGATATTTCTATTACAAGAGGTCTAAATAAAATTTTAAAATTACTTTTGAACTGTCTATTATTTTAGTTAACTAATTACCTGTTTTAGAGCACTTAAACGTCGGCTTGTTATGCTGCCTTAAGTTTTCATGTTTTAAATTTAAAAAAAAAAAATGTTTTTTAGTATTTTCTTTTTGCAATTGCGCTGAGCGTCTGCTGAACCTCTTTTGGTAATAGCCCTGCAGACCGTGCGCGCTTTAATGAGCCGCGCTCCTCATTTGGACGCCACGCATTTTATACCTTTATGCCTGGTACCAAGCTGGCTTTATCGACAGCTACAACAGCAGCGAGAGAAAGACGGAAACGTCTTGACTATTAAAATATTTAATTGCAGGTTAATTAGCAAATGCATTGACATTGGCACTTCACACGAAATGCAACTAAAGCAGCGCAAACTTAAACTTTGAGCTCAACAAATGTCAACCTTAAATCGACCTCAAGACAAACAACAAATACTCCATTCACCAAAAAAAATAAACTAAGATGATGTGGAGCAGAAGATTGTGGAAACCACCCGAGAGAAAAGTCAATTTAACACATTTACTACGCCTCTTAAAATGTTGATATTTTAATTAGCAACGCTCTAAAGGATTTTCAACAGGCCAAAGTAAGGTTTCACCCACTCCCCAAATGCAGGAGAAGGGCGAATGGGAAGGGCATTGAGGAAAGGGTACTGTTGCCAGGACAGACTGCTAAACCATCATCCACAAAGACGAGGCAATGTAGCTAAAGAAAAAAGTGCCAAAGGGCACAAGGCATTGAGTGCGACTTGGCTTTCTTGTGGCTTTTGTTCCAAGTCATAAACATGTAAATAACAAAGACGTGGCAAAGAAAACAGTTTAAAGGGGTGTACAACAATTTTTGCAATTTTGGTTTGTATAAATCAGGTAAGATCCCTCTCAGTTACGACCCTGTCGCTTTAACAAAACGTTTGCCATATGCCAAACTACAGTTTTTGGTGCCAACCTACAGAGTTTTCCCGACTGCTTTTATGACAGCGTGCCCAACTGTGGCAATAAGTTCAAATGCCAGACCAAAGACTGTTCGACTGAAAGACTAAAAGCCAAGCTTAATGTGCCACAGAGAGAGACTACAACTGCAATGGAAGTCGACGTCGACTTTGACTCTGACACCAACTTCGACTCGAAATCGCAGCAGAACTTATATTGTATGAGTACAAAAGATTCCCTTGGCCAAAAAGTGGGTGTAGCGGCACCAAATGCCATTGCCAACATTCGAGGATCGGGCCAACGCCAACGCACACTGACACTGAATGCTCGTGAGTCTCCACTCCTCCAACTTTGTATAGAAAAAGAAAGGGACACAGCGAGAGAGAGAGAGAGAGGGGGAGTGAGAAAGAGATGTGCTGATTTCTACTAATTTGATTAAACAGATTGAGATTGAGTTTAATAAGGTTTTTATGCAAAAGAAAGCCATCCAACCACTTGCCACAGCAACTACAACCACAGCAACAACCTGAACAAATGTTGCCTAATTCAAGTGCCGCATTTATTTTGTAAACATTTCACATGCAACACTCGACACTCTCGACACTCTGGAGCTTAACTTGTTGTACTTTAGCCATACCCTCACGATTTGTTGTGATACAAAATATGCCGGCTGAGCAGTGATAGCACTCAACTATTTGCCCACACAAAAGACCAGAGTCACCACACATCCAGCAACATCCCGTAGCAGGAACAACCCAATCAATGGCCACCAGTACCCATTCTCCCAGTATCCCATTCTCAAACCCATTCCAAGTTCTCAGTTCCCATTCGCCGAGTGAACTGCAATGTGCGTTTTGTGTGCACTTATGCGATCATTTGTTAAGTGTCATCGCGTCGGCATATGGGCAAGAAAACAACTCAAGAACAACCACAACAAACAACAGAATAGAATTTATTCAAGTCACAGCAGCAGCTGAGATACACTCAGTACTGCATTAGAGAAATTAGGCAAATGTTTCCCAATATTTTTGATGTAAGCCAAATTTATGCTGGTGAACCTATTTTCCTGCAACACTTAAGAAGCCTAAAACTAATTCACAGCTCAAAGAAATTATATAAACTACTTTCAAATCATTTCCTTAGGCAAACCTAATGACAAAGTACACAGACTTTTAGCTGAGAGGGTATAACAACAAAGTGCAGCTCGTAAACAAGCAAAATGTTGGTGTTACTCGATGTTGTTGTCGTTGCAGTTGTTGTTGCTGTTGCTGGTGGTGTTGGTGTTGTCGTTGCTGTTGTCCATGGTCATGGTAAATTTATGCACAATTTTTCGCGCTTTCAAAAAATATTTGCATCATTAATCGTTGCACAGTCTTCGGCACATGGCGGCATCGCATTGTTGTTCCCGTTGTTGTTGTTGCTGTTGTTTAGTTCGAGGCGTTGTCTGCGCCTAAAACTTCAGTTTTAGCCTCTGCAACTGCAACATCACCATCAACAACATTGGCATGCGGGCGCTGGCGTCGTTACAACGTTGTTGAAATGTTTTGTCAAGTTCGCAACGCGTTGCAACAACAATGTGGCATTTGCCCTCCGAAAGACAGAGAAAGAATGAGAGAGAGGGAGAGAGAGGAGGTTGAAATCGAGGGTAATGGTTTACCTATTTCCACTTAAACCACAATGGAAAACACTCGTTGGCGAGAGAGAGAGAGGGCGGCATAATAAACTTTGAAATTCGCTGAAATCATAACACCGTGCAACGCATTTTGCAACCGCAAAAGTCGTAAGTCAAACAGCAGACAAAATACATAGTTACAAACGCAGTTGTGCCACCAACCGCAAGCCGGAACCACCCACCAAACACAGCGCATCAGCCACCAGAACACCACCAGAACACCACCCAACGCCCACTGTGGCTGCCCCAGGAGCTGCTGCAGTTGCAGTTGCCACTGCACAACTCAAATAGAATAAGTTTTGGCTTCAAGCGAAAAGAACCGAATGAAATTATCAAATGTTTAATAGACTCAACAAGCTGAGATTGCAGCGTTAGGTTCCATCCCCAATTCCCTACTTTCTCCCACCTCCCACGACACCAAATGATGATGAATGAAGTTGCAACTTCTACATGCCCCAAAAAAAATAAAATAAGAAAAAAATAAGACCTCCAAAAAGTCCAGCTGAGTTCAAGCTGCGGCTGAGCTCCGCTTAGCTCAGCTCAGTCCACAAAATGAACTTGGTAAATTTCAGTTGTTTTTGCGGTTTGTGTCCAAAAGTTTTTCGGGTTTTAGCCACTGAACAAGCGAACAAACTTGAAAATTTACAACTTGCACCTAACGGTGGCAAGCTAAAAGTCGCAACTTAAAACCATGCAACAAGTAAACTTTTCCTCCTTCACAAAATTTACAAATTCAACAAAACGAGAATATGTGCACCATATTCATTTCAATTAAAAGATACTTTAAGAGCAAAGTTTAGCTCAACTTACGCAAGTTGCTATAAAATGTATATCATTTCCTGTAATTGATCGACTTTGTTGGAGCCCATGAGTTTTATGGGGAATTATTAAAGCATTTAAGCAACGAATTAGTTAGTTTTGTAACTGTTTTAAATATATCTAAGTTGTTACTAAGTACAGTCTTAACTTTTCTTGTAGGCTTTGAGTGACTGTATGAAATTTCCTCTAAATAATCAGCTAACTTTTCATTGCAGAACTCTGGAGCAGAGGGGAACGATACTAAAACTAGTTCTTAATAATTTTTTTAAAGAAATTGTTGACATATTTTATAATTTGTGCATAAAAATCAATGCCTTTTTCAGCTAATAGATCATTTTGAGCACTGAATTTCTTAATAATTAGCTATTAAAGCGTCTTAAAAAGAAATTGATAACATTTCCTGCAAGCAGAACGCACAATGAACTCATAAATTGACGCACCCTCCAAAACCGACAACATAATCGGCCACGCCGCCGGCAATGGCAACGACAACAGCAACAGCAACAACGACAACGATAGCAATGTCTGCGACGACAACAAGCAAAGAGAAAAGAGAGAGAAAGAATGACGGGGAGAGGGGGGAAAAGAGAGCGAGGAAGAGCTGCTCCACCGACTGCAAACTTGATATTGCAACGCTATGGCGCGCACTTGTAAATGGCATGTTGCAACATGCCTAAATATGCGCCACACACACAACAACACACACAGACTCAAACACACACACACACATACCACTAACGGCACATGGGGCCACTGAGAAGCAGTCAAAGCCGCAATTGAAGCCAAATCCAAAGCTGATACTAAAGTTGAGGCTGAAACTGATGACGATGTTGCTGTTGTGTTGCCACAGAGCCCAAGTAAGTTGAGCGCGGGCGGCGGCAGCAACTCCTACGCACCATCTAGCGACATTGGAGAGACGCCAGATTGCGAGCCAACCTCTATTTAGCTACGCCAAAGCCTTGACAATGATCGTCATTAATTGAGAGGCAGACGATGCTCCTCGCACGCTGCACACTGCATGTTGCACGTTGCAACTTGCACGGTCCGACGCAACGGTCGATGTTGTTGGCGTTGTTCGATGAGTTCGAGTTTCAGGCAGTTTAATACACAGTTTGGATAGAGTCCAACGATTTTTACAAGCAGTTTGGTACCCCTCATTTATATATTATTATATTATATATATTATATATTTATATATATTTTATTTATGAACTTTAAAACATAATGAGTAGTTTTATTTATCGTTTTCTAGAAAACTATTAAAAAATTTTAGAGTATTTCATAGTTTAGTAAAGAAATTGCTTTAATTTTCCCAATTGTTTGCCTCTTTTTGGCCATGCGAATTATGAAAATGTGGGCTTGGTGCTGCCGACAACAACAGCAACAACAACTCTGCAAATATTGTCATCGTCAAGCGACTGAGTAAAGCTGAGACCTTAAGGCCTAAGACTTGAGGCGAAGTTGCTAGATTTTGTTTGCTGGCATGCGATGCATTTGGGATGAGTTTTTTTTATTATTATTTTGCTGCTTTCTAAATGCGTAGCACATGCCCCAAACTGAACGTGTGTGTGTGTGTGGTGTGCGCTGTGTGTGTGGAAAATGTTGACCTTTAGCCCAGAAAAGCCAAGCAAAGGAAACTGTGCGTCTAATGTGAAAATCTAAGCGAAAATCTACGCAGATTTATCTTTGGCGACAGTTTACAACAAGCGCTGAAATTTAAGCTGAGAAAAACTCATTTCCAAGTTGCTTGGGTTATCAGGGGAAAATGTACGTGAATAATGAATAAATTAAAGCGCATAGAAAAATGCACTCAAGCAAATGCATAAATCTGAGAGAAAACTTTTGAAATTGAAATAAAGTAAACTTGTACACAAAAACTAACCGTGGCGAGTGCGAATTGCCGCGAAACTGACGCCAATTTTGACCTCAAAATTATGAGGAACATAATGATGACAGCTACCGATATGGAGTCTCGCGCCCATCACGCTCATAAATTGCAGAGCCATAAGGCACAAAACAAGATCGAGAACAGCAAAACCGGCGTTGAAGGACCTTTCTGGAGGTAGAGTAGGGACAGGGGTGAAGGGTTGGGAGCTAAAGAAATTATGCCGCGAAATTCTTAGCATGCCACATCAATAATTTGTTGGTAGCCGGGCATTTGGTTGCTGCAGCAGCCATCGTGCCACACGAAAAAGAAATCACAATCTCATTATGGCATACACCTCTTGGGCAAAGTAGTCCCCTCTCTCACACCCCCTTCTCTCCACCTCTCTATCGCTCTCTGAAGTGGAACCACACATACCGACACCATAATTATAAAGAGCCCTTAAGTACTTGTTAACAAGTTCGATATCTGTGCGATTTACATGCTGTTTCATATGCAGCCTCCCAAAAAGAAAGTGCAAAGCCGGCAACCAACGGCACATTTTGTCTGATCTGTGGTAAATGATAAAACCCGAGGGATCTGCACGTGCACAGTGGTTCCAACTGTTGGTTTGTGGTCTATAATATAGCATATAGACTCTATATGCTGTCAAAATCAAAGTCACTGCTAGTGGAAACCCTCAAGAAGCCATTTTCTCCCAGGAAACTTCCATTTATATTTATTCAAATATATTAGGAATTTATTCTTTTTACTAAAATATAATTACTCTGCAACCACTGTGCAATTTGAGGCATATTTTTGGCAGGTAACCTGACCAAATTGAATGGTTATGCTTTATGACTTATGGAAACCGGCAGCTGATTTGCGCGCTGCGATTTGCCGCTTAAATCGTTTGCCATAAAAATCGACTGCAGCACTAATTAAAGGCAGTGAGACAGTCTGTGAGTGAAAGAGCGAGAAAGATTTCAGGGAGAGAGAGAAAGAGTGAGAGATAGAATTGAAGATGGAAATTGAGTATGTGTAAGATAAGACGACCGTTAAGACGTGGGCTCCAGAGACGGCATTAATGCTGTGGCTAACCATTAGCAATTAATTAAAAAATTAGAATATATTACAAACAAAAACTGATAGGGAGCGATCAGATGTCTTATCTGCGGCCTCATCGCCATTGACATCCAAACGAATTAAATAAATTGAATATTGTCTGAAATATGTGAGTGTCTCTCTTTCTTATTCTCTCTCTGTCTGCTGGCTTCTCGCATGAATTTCAATGAAAATTTGTTCTCATATGAATAGATACATAGCTATTCATATTATAAAACCAAAAGTCTGAGCCAAAGAGAAGCAGCTCAAGCAAATGTTGCATATTTACGAGCTATTTATGCATATTAAAAAATTCTCCAAACGCTCGAATCAAAAACTAGATAACAGTAGCTGGGCCTTCCCCTGCTGCCCCCGCTTCCCCACTCCTTTTACAGTCTGCCCTCGACGTCGTGATTCGTGTGTACCTGGATTGCGTCTTCTACAAAAAATTTTTGTATATCTATTTCGTATTTCTTATTGCTTATTTCTTTTATCCCATTTTATTTTTAATATTAAACCGAGTTTGAGCCAATGCATGGCATTTGCTTGAGAATCTTTTTGTTATTCCAGCATCTTCTATTTCTTTTTCTTACTTTTCGTTTCTTGGACGTGTTCTCCAATCTCCCCGGCGATGCATTTACTGATAAAGATTTGTCTGTTTTGATTTTTATGACGCCACAAAAGGTTGCAGTCAGTTCAATCTACCAAATTGGTAGCAAGCATTCAATGCTTGCATCCACTGCACTTCAAGTGCGCACATAAAACTCCCATTTAATCTATGGAAATTCCCATAAAAAAACATGTATATATATTTGTTGGTATGACCATCAAATTTGCAAATATGCATAAGCAATTATGCTCTCTGATTCACTCAGTTTCGCTATGGACAAATAGGCAAGAGGAACTCTTAAACTTTTGCTTCAAGTTTTTATAGCTTAAATTATAGTTCAAATTCGAGTTGGTAAAGTGCTAAATTATTGCCAAACGATTGTAGTATCTCATTTTATAAGGCATTTTCCATTGGACAAGCTAAGTAGTTTCCTGGTTCGACAAGAAAATACATAAAGTTATTAATTAGTGTTAGAAAGGAGAGTGAGTAGATACTTTATACATTTGTGATTCTGCACACAGTTAATTGCATTTCCCCATTCCCAGTCCAGTTTAGTAATGCCAAGTATCTTAAATATGACAATCTACGTTTTTTAGCGCACACTTCCTGCTCTGCGGTATCTTGAGCCACTAAAGCGCCCACTGCCAATCGCTTTTGTCTTTAATATACAATTTATATATATAGAGACTGATTTATGAATATTACCATAACAGACGCCGCCACCGAGTCATCAATTTGGATGTGCGATTCGGGATCATTACTCATAACGAAAATCAATTAGTGCAACCCACCCAAATGAAGGAGTTTTTTCTGCAGTCCCCATTGGAGTTGGAGTCAGAACAGAGTCATCGTCGAGTCAGCAAGTTGATGAATTGGTTTTAAATCAAAGATAATGCAATAACAAACCAAAGTCATAGTCATAGTCATAGTCATACGATAGATACTGCTTCTAGTGCTTTGAAGACAAGTCAAGACTTGTGTTGGCCAAGTTATAAATTCAAATCACACAACCACGCAAAAAGGAATTCATTCAGAGAGAAAGAGAGTCTTTTTCGAGCATGTGGGTTGCTCCAGCTACGACTCAAAACACCGACTCCAACTCCGTTTCTGGCCAAGAGTCCGACACGAGTTGGTTGTTCTTATCTGTGGGCAACTTTGTGGCAACTTGCAACATGTTGCCGTTGCCGTTGCTGGTGCACATTTTGCTCCCCTTCACTGCTCACTCTCTGCTCTACACCAAAAATAAAACACGAAACAAAAATATCAATTATGAGGCAAAAGAAGGACGCCAAGGAACACTAGCTCGTATCATATTTGTCGGACATGGCAAGGCAGTAGCAGTGTAGCAGCAGCAGCAGCAGCAACAGTTGTTGTTGTTGCAAGTACACATGTTGCTACCGTGTTGTGTTATGTGTTGCCTTTGTTGCTGGCGGGATTTGAGCGCTATTGTAGCGAGTTTGACATTTGTTTTAGCCGCTTATCGCATTGCAGCCAAACCCAGTCGACTCTGGCTTGCATTTCCATGCAAACACAATCCCGCCATCTCACTCTCTTCCTCTCCCAGTTTCTATCTCTTTCACTCACTGTCTGATTATGCGCTAAATTCCAAATAGCAGCTCATTTATTACGTTTCGCCTGAAAGACAGTACATTGCGTTGTGTCTGGTCTTATAATTTGTTGGCTTTGCCAACATAATTGATGCATTGGGGTTATGACATAGTTACCCGATAATGCCAATATGAATTTCATAGTGGAGACCCATTGAAGTCAACCAATTTGCAATGTGCTTGAGCATTCTGACAAACCATCTGCCACTTAGCCATAAACCAACTGACTCAACTCGACTTGAGTTTATCTGTGTTTCTGGCTCTGTTTCTCTGTCTGCACGCAACCGTTTGTGGCAGTTGCAAGTTGATAACTATTTCAGTTACTGCAGATACTAGTTATTATTATTATGTCAATTGGCAGTGGGATTTCGATTGGTTCGTGCGGTCAGTTTTCAGTACAATTTTAAATAAATAAATTGAATTAAAGTTGGCTTATATTTTGATTGATTTTCTTCCCATTTGTAGCTTACAAATTTCTATATTTGGTGTGGCGGTGTCAACCTGCTGCAGTTGTGACAGCTGTTAGAGCAGCTTAGGCTTAAGCCCTGGTCTCTGTACTGTGGTCCAAATGTACGCCTTTAAGCCCAATCCAATTTGGGTCAGAACTGTAAGCACATTGCACTCGTCTCGTTAACTGTTTGACCCACAGACACAGCAACACACACCGATACATACATAGATACATAGTGAACTTCGTGGCTTTGGCTGCGTCTCGACAATTTCCCTTTCAATTTCAACAGTAATCAAAACTGTCCACTTTGTGTCATGTCACACGCGACAACAGCAGCAACCTCAACTGCAGATACTTCAACTAAACAAAAGCAAAGCCCAGCAAGCAACTGTCCAGCTGTCAAAAACACACACACACAGACACACAGTCAGACACAATCACATACACTCTCTCTAGCTATTCAATCAACTTTACAACTTTGGCTCAGCGACAGTGCGTTCAATTGTACAAACGGCTTGTGGCGGATTATGATTTTGTGTAAGCCTCAGCTACAGCTAAAGCTTCAGATACAGTGCGCGTATCTTATAGATACTTAGGCTTACACACACACAACACTGGGGCGTGTCTAATTGCGCGCACATGTCTTACGCCCCATGGGCCCTACAATATATATTGTATATATATATATATATCTGGCAACTTTCCCGCCCCCTCTACCGCAGAGTTACTTTGAAATGTGGCCCATTGTTTTCGATCTTAACCCATAAATACATGTCGACCCGTACGGTAGGCATCGCTTGAATGCCACGCCACATTTTGAGTGATTTAACGCAATTTATCGCAGCATTTCTCTATCAAATTAATGGCTATTAAATGTAATATCGCATATAAGTAGCTAACCATGTTCCAATATAAGTATATTGTATTTATTGTGGATCTGTCTTCAGATGAGATCAAGATAATGTGGATTAAGTAATTGTTAAGTTGTGTATTCAAAGAAACATTTTAAATTCCACTTATTATTTATTTTTTATCAAACCCCACTGCTTTGAACTATGAAATACTAAAAGTTATACTTTTAATGAGTCATAAAGTGGCTTATTAAAACGTAATAATATTTAATTAAAATTAATTTGCATTATTTAAGTACAAAAAACCTCATATTAAAATAATAAACACGTTTTAGTTTAAATGTCTGAGGTAAATTAACTGATTGCATGGAAATTAGTAGTTGACCGAGCCTATAAAAAATGTAGAAATGCTTTTGGGCATTTTGTGTATATGTTTTATAATGCCAATAGGGTTTATTAGCCATACCAACGCCTTGGAAGACACTTCAGAAAAGCTTTTAAGTAATTTCGCTGCCATAAAAATAAATGTTGCGTATGATAATGGACTGGAAGTGAGTGTATAAAGTGGCTAAGAGCAATCTTCAGGCCCATAAGCAATAACCACTGTAAAGTCTTTCAATTTTTATTGAAATTTATTATTTTTATTTTTCATTTTTTATCAGTTTATTTGGTTTTTGGCATTAGCCTTCATCTGGCATGCAAAGCGGCGCCCCAGTCGGCAGTCGGAGTGACGCCATGGCGATATATCGATACCCGATCCTGTCCAGGGGCTGCAATAATTACGCATGCAGTCGGCGCACTTCATTGAATAATGCGAGTGCATAAATTAATTAAATTACGTTATAAAAGTTGCGAATGGTGCACAGAGTCACACAGAGTGTGGCAAGTTTTGCGACTGCCTCACGCATTTGTCGCATAATTACGGAACGCGCGAATTGCGATTCCTTCACGCAGACCCCAAACTCGGTATCCCAACTACGACTCGGAGTCCGACTCCAACACGGGCCTTGTTGCTTTGATTGGAAATCGTTGTTTGGTTTTAATTTTTGTCGCACGGCCACCCAGCAAGTGCCCAGCGAACAGGTAACTGGTAACAGGTACTGGTACAGGTAAGAGGCAACAGGGCCAAAGCCAACCTGCCATGCCAAATCATTTGCATAGCCGAGTAGAGCCCACAGGCTGTGCTAAAGGTAGTTTCTGTTGGCACTGGACTCGTTCCTATCCTGTACTCCCTTTTTTTTGGTTCGGTTTCGGTTTTGTTTTTGTTGCTCCTTTTTGGCCAACATGTCGTCCAATTACTCGTTTATTCAATGGCGTTTGCATTAAGTGGACGCGTTAATTACGGCCAACGTTCGACGTTCTCTGGCGTTGGCGAAAAATGTTAATTAAGTGATATTTTCGGCACCCAGGCAACACACACAAAAAGCGAGACGGACACTGAAAGACAGAGAGAGAGAGAGCGAAGAACGGGGAGTGCGAAACAGTGGGACAGAGCGAGTGGCACAGTGTAGGTTGCTCATTGATGTGCACCTTCTTTTGGCAGTTACTGTAATTAAGTTGTACTACGAACTACGATGCTTTGGTTTCCACATCAGTTTCAGCTTCACTTTAAGCTCTGGTTTTTTCGTCTTTTTGGTGCGTGTGTGCGGTGCAAAAGTCTTTTTTTTATTTCCTTCAACTTGTGGCAGCATCAAAGTTGCAACACAAACAAAAAATAACTTTTCAAGGTCAATGCAATGTGAGGAAATCAGAAAAGTAAATGCAGTGGCAGTGAAAGAAAAAGGGAGAAAGGAAGAAAGGGAAAGGGGACTAGGGAAAAGGAGGAAGTAAAGTTAAGCTGAAGTTGGTGAAAGTGTTCTGTCATACAGGACGCATGAGTTATAAACTGCTTTTTGGTTTAAGTGGAAGTTTGAAGTGCTAAAAATGAAGTGTTTGGAAAAAATGAAATGAATAATTTTGTATGAAAATAAATTTTATACATCAACTCTTAAAAAAATGTTCTCTAAAGTAGACTTAATAATGCTGTAGGAGAATACAGTTTTTCTAATGTTTAAATACAGTTATCTAGCTAGCCATCGGTTGGCCAACTATTTTGGCCATGGCTAAACTAGCAGACCTTAAATGCATCATTAATGTGCATTTGTTGTTTAAGATTTTGCGAGCGGATAACACACGCATGAGAATGCCAAAACATTAGAAAAGGAGGCAGAAAGAGGGCGAGAAAGCAAGATAGATGGCAGAGGGAGAGGAGCGCGCTTGGCCATTCACTGACTGGCATTCAGGTTGGCTAAAAAGCAAAACAAATAAAAATGATTTATAACGCAATGCGTTGAGGTTGCCAGACGCCGCCAAAAGCGCCAAGTGGCGGCCCTCGAGGCAAAAAAATAAGAAAAGAGTTTGGCCAAATGGACATTGAGATGGTTTGCCTCTAACTGAGAACTGAACCCGATCTATGTCTTGGTCTTGGTCTCGATCGCGTTCGCAGTCGCGTTCTGGTTCTGGTTTGGGTTCCCGGACTATCGCGACTCACAAGCTAAAAGTCTATGTTAACTTTGATAAATCGCTGCACTACTAAAATGCGATAAGCGTGCGAGCCACATTGCTGATGAGGATGGGACCGCAACACGGCAGACAGGCCATAACCAGGTCCAGTCTTCGCTTCGCTCTCGAACTGAGTTTTCCCTTCACTACGTTTCCCCTGTTTCGACCTGGCCAACAACGGCTACTGTGAAAGGGACGACGATCGTCCGTTGTAAACGCATGCGCTGATTGCAATGCGATAGGCAACTCTGAACGACGTACTTACTTATATATATATATATATATATATAAAGATATATATGTGTATATATTTGTATTGTATATGTACTCCGCTAGTGTCCAGCAAGTACTTGCCACAATGATATCTGCATGTCTATCTTAGATGCTCACACACACTCACGCATACACATAGTAAGCGGTACGAGCGTATTGCGAGTACTGTTGCAAAAGGCGTTGAGTGGTGTACGCCTGCGTGGCAGTTGCAACAGCAGTGCCAGTGCCAGTGGCAGTGGCAATCGTAGTGGTAGTGGCAGTGGCAGCGACTATCTACTCTGGTAAGCCTCCTTCTTAGTCGGCCCATTGCGTGTTGTGGCAAGTCAAGTGCAGCAGCAGCACTGCAAGTGTCACACATACAGGCAGCTCTGTGGCAACCCAGTAAACATTTAGTGATTGACTTTATGTCGTGTAATTACGACTTTGTGAAACAATGTAATGTTTTTGTATCATTCAAGTTTTATGAGAACAAACAAAATTATTTTGAGAGAGATATATTATTCTATTTATAAACTTTTACTGAGATTGAAAATACGACGTTTAATAAAACGAATGGATTGATCAAGAATATATATATTTTAAATAAAGAAATAAATAACTTACCAGTGACATGACGAATCAATCAGTGCTGTAAATATAAACACATTAAAGACATAATTAATAAACATGCTTAAATATTTATAATTATAATTTATTTATGTTTTTTTTAATATGTGATCAAGTATTCTTGTCATAAATTCATAAATCAAGAAAAACTCAAACAAAATCAACTATGCTTAAATTAAATTGTGCTTTGTCTGAAGAAAAAGTCTATATAATATCTACCCTATAGCTTAACTGTTTTACTACCACTTTGTTTACTGGGTTGTCCGTTGCGGCGCTGTCGTCTCTGCTGAAAGATCTCCCCCTCTTCATACCTTTCCCGCTGCCCAATACTTTGTACGTTTTCTTATCTAGCGCCTTGAACTTGTAATGTTGGTTATTTTGTGCAAATATTGCGTTAATTAAAATATTTTAGTTGCGCCTCGTTGATAATGGACGTCGTTGACGGCAACGCCGCACCCTTGGGGCAGGTTGCAGCAACCACAACAACAGCAACTTTGGTGTTGACGGCGCTGGGCTTTTGCCACCGACACCTTTGGCTCTTTAATGTGGCAGCGGCCACTGGTCACCACTAAGAGGCAAGTGGCAAGTGGCAAGTTGTAAGCGGCAAGTGCAGTGCATTTGGGTCTAAACTTTTGCAGCAAGTTGCATCCTCTGTTGCATTGATTAGATTACCAAATGCTACGCAATGCCCCATGTGGCAACCATCTATAAAAAGTTATTGAAGGCCAGCGCAAATACGCGTCAAATATTTGCATTAAGATGCCAGATAAAAGCCAACACAAAGAAAAAGAGCTAACAAAAAGAAGCAACGATTTCTGGTAAACATTTATAATTACTTAACGCATCTTATCGCCGTTTGGCTACTTGCAAAGCGCAAAGGAAAATAACTTTGATAAAATAAACTGCAGTTCAAAGAGTTTCCATTTCCATACACGTACCCCTGCCCACCTTCCATGCAGCCCTCGCCTGTACTACTGTACGTCCCTGGGCCCAAAGTCAACGAACCCAAATCGAGCGTAACAATATTCAAAGTGCCATTGAAGCCGCATTCACATGTCTTGCTCCCGGGTCCAGTTCGTGCAAAGTTCAGTGCGAGGGTGGCTTAAAGAATGCTAGTGAAAGGCAAAGAGGAATTTTAAAGCCTTGCAATCCCTTTTTAATGCAACATTTAGCTATTTTACTATATATTTAAGAAGGTTTTTCTGTTCCTATGCTTAAAATAGGTGCAACTTTAAAGTAGTTTGGAAGCTAGACAAATTAAATTAAAAACTCAGTAAAGTCAGTAACCCTTTTCTTTTGATCAATCAACTACTTGCTTTCCCTTCGAGCTACTCTCGCTGCATATGTTGGAATCGCATTTCGAATTGCACCCACGCATTAGTTGTAACAAATTTGTAGCGCGTTCTTTGTGGCACGTGACGCTGCAAGCTCCGATATCCAATTCCCCACATCTTTGCTACCCCCAAAACGCCAGGGCGGAAGTGTAAGCACATTTGCCTTGCCTTCTTCTTCTAGTCTCCTGCCCTGCCCTATCCCTGGTTCAGTTTTGTAGCGAAAGTAATTGATTTCTTTTATAGTTGAGACAGTTTCGAACTGAAATGGCTCTGCAGCAAGAACGTTAGCAATGCCGTTGGCGTTGCAACTCACACGTTTCCTGTCTGCTGACCTGCTGCCAAGCCCCTGCCACTTCCCCACCCAGTGCCCCGCTCTCTGCACTCCAAGTGCACCTTGTTTACTGGCTCACACTCGGCATTGATCCCTGTCCGTTCTATACCGTTTCGGACTTAGCTTTGCCGCACGTGTAAATGCTTCAAACATGTTGCGGTTTTGGCTTCCACACAAGTCCAGCAACAACAGCAACACTTTTCGGTGTTTTATTGTTGCTGCCGTGAAATGTTTTAAATAAAGATTTTTTATTGTCAATGGGGAAATAGTGTTGCGGCTTTTAGCTTTATATCACCGAACCCCAACCCCAACCCGAATCCCAATCCAAATTCAAACTCAAACCCAAAACACCTTTAGCTCTTAGAAGCGGTGTTCACTTTAATGTGCTGCGGTCGTTTTGTAAGTGTCAAGGAATCTACCGAAAAAAAGGGGTTACCATTTGGCAGGAAACATTTGGACAAACAGACGCCACATTCAAGTCCATGTGGACTCGACGACAGCAAGAAACAATTGCACAGCTGCATGAAGATAAATAGTTTAAGCAATTAGGTAAGGAAATCTCGGAAAGAAACAATAATTGAAATTGATATGCAAAGAAATATATTTAAATTTATATCTCGGTTTATTTTTATAAATTCCCTTTTAATGATTTTATTTAATTCCCCTGATTATCTGATGAATCTACATTTAAATTCCGATTATATTCTTATCTCGAACAACTTTCATGGACATTAAGTTTATGGCGCTAATGATTAATATTACAAGCTCTAAAGTTTCTGACCCGGCCATTAGCTTGGCTTATTCTACTTGTTGCTTCATGTACCTCAAACTCAAACTCTACTTTCATTTGGTAATTCATTCAAAATTCACAAAGAGCTCCGACTCAAACTGGGTTCAAACTTTAGCAAGTTGATATACGAGACCTATAAAACAAAACTCGATTTGGATTTTTTTGTTATCTGAAGGTTGAGGCGAAGACTTGAGGCGTTTTAAACGTCGCCATCAATCTAACTACAAGTGCAAGTTGATGGCTAAGAAAGAGGAGACTAAGAGAAAGAAAGGGGGAAGAGGAATGAGATAGGGAGCGAAATAAAATAATAATATAAGCATAATGGTATGTAAATCAGTATGAACGCATGCCAAATGTCTGACTGGTGTGACTTTTGATGAGGTTTAACATAAATCGAAGTGTTTAAAAAATTTGATAGATATCGTTTTCAAAAAGTTTAATTGATTAATGAGAGCTTAGCCTAAAATATCGAAAAATACCCGGCTTCAAAATAGTTTAGGTGAAAACTACGCGAGTCCATTAATGAGACCATAATTTAAAGATCCACAAAGAGAGAGAGAGAGAGAGAGAGGGAGCAAGAGAATAAGAGAGCGAGAGAGTGTGAGCTTTTCTTTATAGTAACAACTCCAGCAAAATGTGTAAAAATGCAAACAAACTGCCGACAAAAAATGATTTATTAGATGAAGCACTTGACAGCGCATTGCTGGCGAGAGGGTAGACCAATGAGTTGCTCAAGTTGAAGTCTGAATTGCTGCTGTTACTCACATAATAATCAACATAATTATCATCATTATTATCATGATACGTTGCTGATGTTCATGTTGATCATGATGATGCGCAGTGTCTGCGATTTGATTTGCTTACACTACATACAACGACAGTACAGCACAGTGTTGCACATGTGGCAGGCAACATTTATATGCAACATGCGGCCTGCCAACGTGTGTTTTGTGGCTGCTGATGAATGCCAATGCATTGCTGTTGTTGTCGCTGTTGTTGTTGGGGTTTCGCAAGTGCCAAATGTCTCTGTAGTAACTCCGACTCCGCTTCAGATTCCGCTGCTGACTCCGACTCTGTCTCCATCTACGCCTCTCTCTACCTCTACGTCTCCGACTATATGCGTCATGCCAGCTCGTGGGCGTGGCAAGCACTCAGCAACGCGACTTGACTCCCACTTGAATTTGCATTACAAAGGCAACACAAATTGCGCGTTGCTCTTTGTGCAGCTCGGCAGCTGCAGCTCCTCACAAGTTCTATGGGCACACTCCTTTCTGGCGAGGTGTGCTTCAAGAGTTTGATCAGAAATTACAAGCACTAAAGCCAGAGAAACAATGTAGGAAATTTATAAAGCTCTGTTTATTAATTTAGTTTTTAATTGTTTAAAAATTTGTTTTGTATCAGCCAGAACCATTTAAAACATTTTTTAGAAATTTCTATTAAATCTATTTAGAAGCCTTTCCCTTTTAAGAAACTTATGACTTTTCGAGTGCCCCTCGCATGAACCTTGCAGATTTGTTTGCTACAACGTAATTGAATATTGAAATGCATTTTTCATTAGCGCTTCGTAGGGCCAACAAGCCCAACAACAACAACAACATCAACAACAAAACTTGGTGAAGGCTAGAAAAATTGCGTATAATGAAAATTCAATTAAACTTTATTACCTTTGGTTGCACTTGCTTAACCTGAGCTTTCACAACTTTAACCGCCATGGGATTTGTGGCCCATTTGTTGCATTAATTCTAAAGCAGCTGCTTGCGGGCCAAGTTCCTTAGCTTGTTACCAACAACACTAACGCCCAATACCTGACACCAACATCAACTTTAGATTCTCCCAAACCAGCCGAGACTCACTTTATTCCAAGTATTTTCATTCTATGCCGGCAACAGTTTGTAAATTGCATGCTTTTGTTCACATTTTCCGCAGAAAGTTTTTCATTCCTTTTTTAAACATTTTTACCTGGCTGCTGGTTACTGGCTGCTGCTGCTGCCAAGACGACAGGCAAACACCTTCATATCTTTTAATGAGAATAAATTGATGTTTTGGGCATTTTGCAAAGCTGCCGCTTGTTGCACAGCTATTTGTATAGAATATAAACTTTGCTGAAAGCTAAAACAACTTCAGAATTGCTGTTGTTGTTGTTGCTGTTTTTTTACTGCTGCATATTGACAGCTACTAAGAGCTTGCGACTGGAAAATTTGCTGTTAATCATTGTATAGACACTTGGAGGCATTAAATGGTGTTGCAAGTAGCACAACAAGTCCTCGCAAAGCTGATTAATAAGACAAAAAGACAAGTCATTGTTGGTTGAAAAAGCAAGTGCTCAAGATAGCTTAAAGTTAATTAAATTTTTAAAGAAATAAGTTTTTAATTCATTTATTGAATACTTTTCTAAGCACCTAATACGTGATATTAAAGTTTAATTTCACTACTTTAAACTTACCTATTCTACTCTCTTTACAGGGTCAAGTTTATCCACTAACTCTGTTCAATAATTCATTAGATTACCCACTTAATAGATGTCTTTTACTTAGTTAGTTAGCTACTTAGTGAGTCCGCCTATAAGCAAACTAGGCAAATGGCAGTTTGCTGCAATATAAAAGTCCCTTAAACGACCCTATTAGCCATTACAACTACCATTAAATGGGAGGGGGTTGAAATAAGGCAACTGGAAAGTGAGGAGACTATTATGAATGCAGTGCTATGAATATATATATATATTCTGACATTTCAAACATTATATAAATGACAGGCTGACTGACTTGCTCCGCTTTCAGTCAGAGTCAGAGTCTGAATGAGAATCAGAGTCAGAGATAACGCGATGATATTGACCCAAAGAACTCAACTGTGCATTCATGTCGACCCAATGTGAGAGAGGAGTGTTCACTGTTCGCTGTTCAGCTCAAAACTGCAAAACTGAAAGCAAAAATCTCTGAAATGTGAACACTGTTAAAATTGCAGAAATTGCGGCTGCCAGCAGCATTCGCAACAACAACAACAATAACAAAAGCAATGCAAAAAGTTGAAACTTATTATAATTTTAATGCAAAACATTATGCGAAAGTATAAAATTATATATCTTGGCAGTTGCCAACTCCAACTGCAGCTCGGTGGCCATAATTTTAAATGGCCAGCAACAATTGCTGCTGCAAACAGCAGCAACAGCTAAAGCAACAACAACTGCAGCAGCAGCCGCAAAGAATCAACTGTCATAATGACAGTTCTCTGTTTACGCCATCAGCCACTTGGACTTGGACTTGGACTTGTTGCCGCATACAGCTTTACCAACCTCCAACCATCTCTCACACTGCTCCCCCTGTGCCACTCTAGTTGATCCGCTGCTGTCTTCTAATGGAAATTATAATGTGCATTGCATTTGCTGACGTCGCTGCTGCAGTGGCTGCTGCTGCTGTTGTTGCTGCTGTCTGAATGCGCGCCAAAAATTTGCTGTTGTTTATCAGTTGTAACCATTTTGGCTTGGAGAATAGGAAATATTGGCTATAGCAACGCCGAAACTATATTATTATCTATTATTGTATTTTAAAACATATTGATTCTGTACTAAATTTATTATTTTATATAAAAATATTGTTTTTTATTCCTTATTTATATTTTTCCTATTATCTTGCTTTAAGTATTTCTTAGCGTATTCCACATTCGTTTTACCGCTTATACTTCTAAGCCAAGTTAGTTTTTCTTTGTTGGTCAACTACGTACATGAGCTCGTATACAGTTGCATGCCAAAGCAGTCAGTCAGTCAGACAGTTCAGTCAGTTGAACCAGTTGAGTTGATTAGGGGCCTGTCCAGCTGACTGCCTGACTGCCAGTCTCGCTGTCTGCTTCTCCCCCTCCCTGTCTCTCCATCTATCTGTAGCTCTTCAAGTTGACTCTTTTTGTTGGCCAACGCGATAACGCGGCGAAATGTCAATAAAAACTATAGCCACACGAGCAGCGCCTTGACTCTCGAGTGCCGTGCGATGGCCTCAAATTTCAAAAAATACTCAAACTCTAGCCAAAAAATCGAAAAAACAAGGCAAAACTCAATCACTAGCCCCAAAACCGAGTTGTTGCCTCTGCGGAGCGAGCATTTGAGTGACGTTGTGCTACTTGGCTAACTTGGGCTGACTGACAACAGCTAAACAACAACAACAACTATAACAAGAGCTATCTTGTTTAGCCTTGCCATTGTTAGCTGGTTTTCTATTTACTTCATTTTCATTTATATTTTTTGCTATAATATTTTTTTTTGTGTACGATAGATTCGTTTAGACAGGTGAAAGGCTAAATTGTCAATTTGCAAGCGCAAAATCAAAACCAAAACCCTAAACCAAAATCATGTCAAAAAGTTCATCGGACTTTAGTCAGCTAAAAAATACTCTACTGCTAACAAATCACACAACAAAACGTCGAGCTCTAAGACAGTCTCGAGTCAGACCTGCCTATTTACCACTTCATTTACAGGGTATAATAATGGGGTTTCCTGTTTCGTTTTTGCGCTCGTTGACTTATTTTTGATTGGACCAAAATTTTCATTTCACTTTATTGTTATTTTTGGGCTTTAACTGTGTTTTGACAGAGCCTTTTGTTTAGGCCAAACTACATGGACACATCCAATGAGTTTTGTTTATTTTGCTCAGGTAACTCGATGACTGACTTCTTGACGGCATTGTCTGATGGATTGAATAGTGCCAGAACAACAATTGCAACTAAAGTTGTTGTAGTTGTTGTTGTATCTGTTAATGACTGACCGACTTTTAGATGACCC
This sequence comes from Drosophila dunni, assembly GCA_018152125.1. Classification (NCBI taxonomy): domain Eukaryota; kingdom Metazoa; phylum Arthropoda; class Insecta; order Diptera; family Drosophilidae; genus Drosophila; species Drosophila dunni. The sequence goes on along the minus strand of JAECXC010000339.1, from coordinate 15,276,859 downwards.
TCTCAATTTTAGTTGGGCTCTTGTTGACTTGGCCTGCCGTTTTACCTGCTTGTGTTTGCCAATTGAAAATTTATGAAGATTCTGTGAACCAAATGAGTTTGTTGTGTTCAATCAAACTGAGTGGAAAGTCACATGTCAAATGCACTTTTCCCCAAATGGATTGTTCCACTTGACTGGTAAATGCTGTCAATTTTGTATACCATATTATTAAACTGTTCTAGTCATACCTTAATATTTATTTACCAAAGTCTAATTGAAGTCGATAAGTGAGATAAGTTTTAGTACAAATAAATGGTTGGTTTAATAGACTATCTGCCTCAAATCAAAGTTATGTACAAATTGTATGTTAAATAAATCTCTGTACTTGACTTGATTTCAACATTTAACCTAGAAAATAAATCTGCACAAAACGGAGTTGACTTTATAAATTTATATTGTGTACATTTTACACGCTGCTTATGTGGGGGATATGTGTGTGTGGTGCACCGTACAGTATACACATACGATTAACGACCTTATAAACAAGTGCCGAGTACTATCCAACTCGACCCACAAATGCAAGCCAAGAGTGCATTTTGTGCCCTTTTGCTAGCCACGTTTGTTAGTTTTGCGATGCATCGTTTAATTTTAACGCTCAATTTAAAATGTTTTATGCAGCAGCGCGAGTTCGCACAACAAACACCCACACACACACATACGCACACCACTAGATACAAGTAGTAGCACCCACACAAACACACACACACAGGCGCATGAGTGCAGCCGAAGCGGAGCCAGCGAAGCGCAGCGTAAGGACAACAACAAGGAGCAGTCAGGACGAGCAACAGCAGCAACAGCCAGGACTATGGGGCCAGGACCAAGTCTGGTTGTCGTCCTTGTTCTGCATGCAATTATCTCAGCATTGGCTTTTTCTGCAGCCGTTGTCCTGCATCTTTTTGCCTTTGCAATAAATTAAGCTATCAAGTGTCCTTAATGTACAGTACACTGCACTATAGCGGCCGTGGGAGCTTGACTTAATTTATAAGCAACCCACTGTAAGACCACCCCACTGTCCACAGTCCTCGGTCCTCCGTCCGGGCAGACATAATAATGCAAAGTATCTCACAGTCAGTCGGCAATTATAAAGTTTTTTTTTTTATTTATTTATATAAGCATTTCAAGCATAAAGAGATCGCAGACAAACTGCAGCAGGTGTTGCATATGAAAATTATACGCTTCATAAATTTTGCTAGCCACAAATTGAAACTGCTCCAGACTCCCGACTCCAGACTCTGATTCAAACTGAGAACTCAGCGACTGGCTCCAGAATCGGTAACCTAAGAAGTTTGTCAACCTTTTTTACCCAAAACCATGTCATGTGATACTTTTTATTCAACATCTTCATAATGGCCAAAAGATCCCAAGTGCCGAGGGTACTACCTGCGCCCAAATTAGTTTGACAATATACAGAAAGTTGAAGAGGGAGAGAGATAGGTATCGGGGGCATATCGGCAATCTCTTTTGCTTACAGATTTTGTGGGAATAAAATGCGCTGATGTCAAACTATTTTGAAGTGTTTGGACAGATTTTTACCTTCATTTTCCCTTTTGAAATTTTTTGCAAATAATTTGATATGAGCCCTTTTCTTAATAGAGAGCAAAGAAGCGGAGGACGAGCTCAGATTTTTATTGTAGGGCGTCTACTTCCGTGGCAACAGCTGCCTGGTATTAGAACGCGACAGGGAAAAAATTAAACGGGTGGGCACAAAAGTAAACGGAATCAAATGTAATCAAACGTAAACTATAGAAAATTAATTTTATAAACTATTTTCAAACCAGAAAGTGAAGTGAAAAATGAAGAAGATGAGAAAAAACTTCGATGGAAATTAAAAATTAGTTTAACTCAAAGTTTGACAAATTCTAAGCCATTTACTTACCTATTAAGCTCGTGGCAACCCTCGCTTATGAAGGTGCAAAGCTACTCAAATTTCAAAGAGTTAACAGTTCGAGTCAAGAGGCAAAGTTATACGCAAATCATTGACCAAATATTCATTCGAAATCCAGACTATTTGGCTTTGTTTTTTTGTGCCGTGAAATGAAGACATTCATATGGATGATGAGTCTGGAATCTTTCGTTCTCGTGAATGTCTATATCAGTTTTCAAGTTTTCGTGTTCCAAATTGGTGCTAAATGCGCTGGCGTTTCGATTTCAACAATTGAGATAAATCGGAAGTCGCCAGCATGCTACATAGCCACAGCCTTTGATGCCATATACCAATACCAATATAAATACCATATAGATAAACCTTATTATAATGTAGATGAGGGGCGGCTTTAAGTTTAGAAACCAATTCGTATAACAGAAAAATCCCACTGCGTGCACCTTGCGGCGCCTCGCATTATCACTCAAGTCATAAATTTCTTGGGGCTATACTTGTACTCCGAACTGAGAACCAGATCGGAACAGGGGACGGTCTTAAGTGCCGTAATTTTAGTTCGATTTTAACATGTTTTGATCGCGTTGCTGACAAACTTTAAGTGCTTTTATTTCTACGCTTTATGGCGGCAGCAAAAATCTGTATTTTTTTTTTGTTTCTCCAGTATTTTTTTAAAAGCAAAATATGCCGCTTCAATCATTTTTGTTTTTTCCTCTAGTTTTTTATCTTCTTTTTCAGTTCATTCATTTATTGGCATTTGGTTTGTTGCCTTTTGAAGCTTTTTTAGTGCTTGGCTAGCGTTCAAGTTCACTTTTGTCTGTGGCGACCTTTTTGTAGTCTTGCCTGCTACCTCCTGCCACGTTGTGTGGCATTCTTAAATTATATACACATATATATATGGTATATATGTATTTCGAAATATTACCGAGACATAAGAAGAAACAAAATTTGCCGCTAACAGACACGAGCAAATTTATGGAATTTATTTTCTTACTGCCCGAATTCTTTCACAATTTCCGTTCAACTTACTTAAAATTCCAACAAAAGCGAAAGACTACAAATATTTAAGAATTACAGACGAAACGTAATTGTTATTAATTATAACTATAAGATCGCTATAATAAATTTGCAATTAATAAACTGCTCATAATATTACTAGTAATTTTACTGTTAATAACTCTTTATCCCATTTAATTTGAAGAATGTTTAAGTTTCATTATGTGTTCCGCAGTTGACTGGTTTTTTATAGATCCCAATTGAATTGACCATCGATTATACGCCTGACAACTTTTATTAAAATCCCCATACTTTAATGAAAAACGATAGTTGAGGGAGCCCAATTCCAATTCCATTTCCAATTTCACATTTTTGCATAAAGGTAAATATTCAGTCGCGCCCACAAGTTAAACTCCAACGGCTATACACCGATTTTAATTTTATTTAAATCTCAGAACAGACCATAAAAAATGCACAATATAAGTACATACAAACATACTGTAAAGCCAACTGCATAACCCGCTCCCGTCGACCCCCTCGGTCCACCCGACATGGCCTGTACCCGCGGTTCAAACTGGGTTAATGACAAGCTTAACGGCACTGGCGGAAAATTAAAAAACTGGCAACAGAGAAATGCAAAAAAAACACAACAAAAATATGAAAGAGAATTACAGATGGAGGAGGAAAATTGTCAGGCTAAACCCAGGTGAAGGTTTCAATAGGAGCACCCGTTGCCATTGTCGTGGCCGCATAGCAAAGTATGAAATATTGAACAGTGAAAAGTCAGGGAAAAGCGAGAATATTGTTTACCATTGCGGCTGCTTTTGGCCCTAAACATTTTCTATGGCCATATTGTGATACCTGCCACTGCTGCGGGAAAATGCTAAAAATGTAATTTAACAAGCATTTTCCAAAGCACACACCACAAATAAATGGAAGCCAAAGCAAGTCCAAAATTTAATCAAAAAATGTTCACATAAACCCCTAAAAATGTTAACTCCATTCGGCATAAAAAAGGTAAAAATTTATGAATAAAAAACGAATTTAAATAAATACGACAAAATTCTGTGGAATATTGATTTGGACAGGAAAATACATTTTTTACATGCTAAGCTGAGTTAAAAAAAAATATATGTATAAAAATCGCTCACAGTCTTAACTATGCCCAGAGATAGTAAAATTTTAAACATAATTTTATAGCATATCGAGAGAGGCAAGTGGAAATAACATAAGCATATTAATTTAACTGCTGCTTGGCTTGTTTAATCACAAAGTTATTAAGACATAAATATGTCGTACTCACATCAAGAGACAGCGTAGGTTCTACATGGGCGAGGGTATAACATCGCCGAACTGACACTCAGCTGGCACCTCGATGACGTCCTTTGAGCATCTTCTCAATATGTCACGCGCCTGCGCCTGCGTCTCTGTTGGTGTCTCTGCCTGCGTCTGTCTGTCTGTCTATGTGTCGTTCTCTCTGCATGCGCCTCAGTCTTGTCCCTGAATTGCCGGTGTGCATCAAAGTGATTAATTAAAACATTTTTGCATATTACAAGCATTTCGACTTTGAACTTGATGGCTGGCTGTGCAAACCAAGACCAAGATCCAACCGGTCGCAGTCGCATTACCCATACCACCGACTGCAACGGCAACAACAACTACAACAATATCATAAACAACAACAGCAACACCTCACGCAACATGTTGTTGACGCTGCACAGTGGGTACAGAATAAAGCAAATTTGAAGAAAATTAAGCATTTTCCAAGTTACAAATTTCAAAGTGTAGGCAACATATAGTTAACTTAAGTATTGTGATAAAATGGATAACAAATTCTTAATTTGTACACACTGTATTGTTTAAACATAGTTTAGTTTTTGATTACTTTATGCCACTGTGCGCTGCCTGCGCTCAAAGACTGTTGTCACTCAGGGCGAGTCTGTGATGCGGTCTGCACATGTTGCTGCGACGCCGCCGCTGCTTAAAAGTAAAATTGTGTCGATTTCAATAATGCAAGGGGCCCATTACATCTCACACACACAGGCACAGCCACACACACGCAACACACACGCAACACACACACACATGTGCGTGCTAGCGTTGGCATTTTGAGCGAGCATTCCATCAAAGCGTTGAGACCGCAAACGCCAGAAAGCCCAGGGACTAGGCGAAGTGGGGTATAAGGAGTTGATCAATGGCACACAAAGGGTGCAGAGGCGACACTCCTGAAGCTGCCGACATTGTCAAACATTTCATTAATTAAACATGCGAATGTAGCACATTTTAATTTTGCACAAGAGCCATGATACCTTGTACCACCATAAAGCTGTGAGCCTGTGAGTGCCTACCCTTGGCTAAGTTTTTACCCTCCGGCCATGGGGCTCTGCGTGTCAAAAGACATACATAATTTGCAACATGACCACTCAGCTCAATTTGATCGGAACACTCATAAAACTGATGCTCTACCCAAAAAACCGATGCTAAAGCAGCAGCAGCCCATACCTACATGAGCTTGAGTGTTGCTCAAACTAAAGTGACCATATTTTTTGGATTATTATAACGTGTTCAGTAACTTACACATATGAATGACAGGCAATGTATCTCCTAGGGCTACAGTAAAACTACAGGGCAGTAAGAGCAGACTAGGTGCGATAATGAGCAGTGAGTAGGTCAGTTATTAATGGGAAGATACTTTATTTATGAAGTGACAGGCAGTAAAGTAAAGAAAATTCTAGGAAAACTTTAGCAAGTATAAAAATAAATATTAATTAAATGATATCCAATTAAACTTTTGAATAGTTAACTGAATGAATGTATTTAAATTAAAGTTAAGCTAAGTTGAACTTGTTTCTTAGATAAAACTAACCAGTTTCTGATTAAATCTCATGGCCAACATTCGTTATACAATATAGATTAATCCGCTGTTTGTATGTAAATTTATTATAAGCTGCTAGTAAGTAATTTTAATGCTTAATTCATTTTAAAATCGCATAAAAATTATAATATCACACAGAATAGCAGAAAAAGCGTATGCATATTTTTATGCAGCCCTGGTTTACCGTTTATACACGTATGTGTATTTGTATTATGTTCTTCATTTTGAGCTACCTTTAAATAAATTAAATAAAAATTATACAAGTGGTGCAGCATAATGAGCGCTGGAAGCGCTTTTGCAGTTACTTTTACCTCAATAGCCAAGCGGCCGCAACGATGGAAAAGAAGAAGGGAAGCGGGAGCGGACACAGGAATACGGATATGGATTCCAGGGGATAGCAGGAGGAACAGTAGGAACGGTAAGCTGTTGAGGGTAACGGGTAAAATCGGCCACTGTGGCCACGGCAGCCACTGGGGCAACGGTGCATGTGGCACGGCTGACTGAGTGCTGTTGTGCGGCGTGTATGTGTGTGTGTGTGTCTGGGTGAAATTAATGTGTTGTAAAAATTAATTAATTTTGCAAATTATATATTTTATGCATTATCAACTTTTTTGCACGGCAAAGTCGCATGCAAGCTTCCTGTTAGCCTGGTCGAGTCAGCCAAAGGATGCTTTAAATGAACCGAGAGGACAATGCTTAAAATAACAGCAACAGCAGCAGCAGCAGCAGCTGCGTATCTTTTTTTAACCTATGTATACACAACTATAGATAAACGCCGCAAAGTATATCAGATTTTTCAACGGCATTTCTGGCTCTTAATGAACTTTGCACGCGAGTTAATTCCATTAAGATCACCTACAGTTCTTTTTAACAGCTTTAAGCGAATTTTAACTGCTTTTTAAATGGCAAGCATTAAGATCAACTCAAAGCCACACGGTTTTTAAACCGAATAAGCTGTGTATTTTTGGCTAGACACAATAGTATCATATAATTAACACTTATGTTATTCATAAACGCGTTTGTTTACTTATCATTTATTTGCCTTATTTGATAGACAAAGACAAAGTAAACAAATTAATAATTGAAATATTGCATGAATTATGCCTTTTATTTATACTGAATTCGTATATATTTTATTTTGTATTTTATTAAGCTTGAGCTTAATCCCACACAAATTACATATCATTCAAATATGCAATCCATCATTACGATTCCGCATATGAATGAGTTAAAACTCATTAAGCTCCGCGAAAGCTTGTTATAAAAATGTTTATAGTCGCATTGTTGTGTATTTGGTGCATATGGCATGATAATAAATATAATTAAAATTGTTTATAGCCAATGCATATTATAATAAACTGCCTGCTAGCCTTATCCCTTTTGCCATGCTCAACGGCTTATTATTAGACGGGGCAAATGGCCAAAAAAACGAAAATAAAACAGCCACAAAATGTGAAAACTACATTTTGTCGGAGCCAAAACAATTTAAAATTTCGGCCAATTCCAATGTCAATGGCCAAATGGTCAAAAAAATTCAATGCGAACTCAATTCGAAATGGTTTAGTTCCAGTGAGTCCGAGAGATTTGTTTTAATTGCCTGATCCGAGACTGTCGGACGCCGGATTGGCTCTGCCAGGGCAGGGAATGCCAAGCAAAGCGTTCAAAATCTGGCAACTTACTCACGCTCTTAAATCCAAAATTCATATGAAATAAATTTTGTGTATTTCCTTTTTGGCAGTCAGGCAATCAGTCGATTCGCATTCAAAAGCAGAAGCTCTTTGAGCAACACATTTCTGAGGCTGTTTCTGTTACTGTTCTAAATAAATTATAATTTCTTGTCTTTTGCGAATTCGCCGAATAACTCAGCACAAATCAACTGCTTAAGTTTGAAAGATCTGCTTTCGTCTTTCAGTTTCAGTTTCTTTTTCTTTATTTTTGCCTTTGTCGTCTCAACGAATGAGTCCATTTCAATTTCGGCACATCAAAGTTTCCGAAATAAATATAGTATATGTATACATATATATTTGCCTTACTGCTACCTTTTCTTGTTGTGGATTTTTGCGGTGGCGGAGTGATTAAAGGTGTGGCCATATATCAAATGTGCAGCTCAGTCTGACAGCAAAGGCTGCTGATAATTTCGCATACAACAAAAATGAAATCAAAGAAAATATCTCTTGGGAATTCCACTTAAAAGAAAGAAATCCAAAAAACTGAAAACAACCAGTAAATATTTCGAACAAGCTGCTAAATAAATAGAAATAACACGCGTGTAAGCGCGGATAGATGCGATCTCAAGCAGTTCCAACAGATCAATCAGTTGCCAAGAACTCAACGTTGACATTGACTAACTGCAGACACTACTGGGAATCAGTGGGGAGTAATGTCCACCAAAATGTAACGAAATACAACTTTTTCGCTAAACAAGTTAACAGCTTTGCTGAGAGAAAAATTTAGGAAAAAATATATATTTTTTATGTCAATGTTAAACTAGAAAACTGCTGTAAAAAGAGTTTTTCATTCGCACTTTGACTGTCACACACATAAAGTTCAAATGTCAGACACTTGACACTGAAAAGTACGTCACATGAAAACGGATTTTCCAGCGATGTCTGGAAAATTTATTAACCAGCATTTGGTGTCAATGTCGCGACAATGTCAAAAGCTCTAGCTACTTTTTGCTGCTGTTACTGTGGCTAAATGAATGTTCCAGTGTGAGTGAGTGTGTGAACGTGTGTGTATGTGTATGTGTGTGCCTTAGTTACTGCTAAAGACGGTGGCTGCTACAGCGGCCGCAGCAGAAAGTCGCTGCCATAATTATAATGAAGTGCTGCAGCGCGTTGATTTTGTTGCTGGTGCTGCTGCTGCTGTCGGGGGCACCTGCAACACAGCATTTTGCTGGCTTTAGCAGTGCTATTTTTTGTCGCTTTTGCTATGCACCCCAAAGCGACACACAGTCACTCACACACACTTGCAGTTCGTGTTGAACGCCACGCTCGAATTGTCATAAAATGTTGAACGCTAATTGGCGTTGGAAGTCGCAGTTCCCTTCACTTGATACACACCCCCCTTTATCACCCCTCTTCCCCTTAGCTCCTTTAACGACTGCGCTGCTCTGTGCGTGCGGAAGGCGCCGCGGCGCTGGGGCTCAGTATGTGGCGCCTTGGCTGCCACTTCTTTTGTTGCCACACGTTGTTTTGCCAATGTTTTAGCCGATGCTAACAAGTTGATGTCGTTGCTGAGGCCTTTCTATGGCAAACTATTCAAATTAAATTCTCTATTTATACTTTCTATGCCACATGTGGCATACTCCAAACATAATGCGCTCTGAATATGCCCCTTACCTTTATGGTATGCACAACAAACACACACATGCATCTGTCTTTAGCAAATTGCATTTTATGTTTTTGACTCTGTTCTATTTATTTGTTAATTTGTTGTGTCTTAAGTGGAGCATGAAATTGTTAAAGGGTTGCAAGTTATCAATTTGTAGACAACTGATGCACAAATTGTATAACACAATTAGCACAGTTTAAATTATTAAGAATATGTGTGGTAGAAAATAAACAATTTAAAATTTTAGCTTCCTTCTTTGGAATTAAATTTCCATTAGAAATATATAATTTTATATACTATCAAAATGAATTTTCCACTTTGCTCTCCATTAAAAGCAATTTGATTTAGATAAACACATGCAAATTAGCAAATATTATAACATATTCATATGCATAAAACATTCTATTGTTACCTTAAATGTAATAATATTATCTAAGGCTGTATCATCTGATAGTTTTCGGCCAATGGGTTTAGCTAATAAGGCCAAAGTGGCAACAAAAGCAGGCCAGCAATAAGGCACTTATTAGCCAAATGGGGCCAACTATACAAGTAATAACAAATATTATATAATATGCATTTAGCATACAACTAACTACCGTATCTATAGATCAACATTTGGTCTCTGTACGTGAAATGTGTTATAATAATCCTTATGGAAATCCAATTTGCGAAGAAAATAACAATTAGTTAGTTTTGTGTGCTAATATGAAAGCCATATGTGGTAAATGCATTAACTTGGCTTTATAATCAACACACACATACACACACACCGGCCAAAACAGCTTCAATATAGCACAATTTTGGCCTTTGTGAACTGTAAACTGCATTTTGTTGGCCGTAAATTTTGGACAATTTTGAGAATCATTAAGCCAAACATTTTGCTGCTTGTTTAATTATGCATACATGTGTAGTAGTTGCACAAAGATACCTAAATATGTATGTGTATATGTATCTTAGTCTGGGGGCCTCTTTATAATGGCCGTGCAAAGTAATTGCAGCCGCAGCATGGGCGCATTACACGCTCGACAAACATGCGATTAACAACTCCAAATCCAACTCCAACCCAACAACAATTCGAAGACATTACCACAAAATTTATAACATGACATCCATGTATCTATAGGCATATGTACATATGTGTGTATCTTGAGATACATATGTAACTGATTTTGTGAAAATTCAGCTGCCGCATTTTCCAGCCTCTTTGCTGCTTCGTTGCCAGTTGATTTAAAATTAAGTGTTAATTAGTTAGAAAGCTGCAGGGCGTCCACAAGAGCCTTTTTGATTTACATAGTAGTCATAGCTATAGAAGACAGTACATTGCAGCAAATTTCTCATTTCGATTACCGCCCCAACAATATTTCATCAGTGCTGAGAGCATAGCTCGTTAAGAGCAGCAGCTTTAAAATGAAGAAATTGAGTAATGAAAAGCGACGAATAGTTATAAGAAAACGAAGTTAAATTAAGTGAATGCAAGTTAGAATTATTATTAATTCTTTTTAGAAAATAATTTTATTATGATTTAATATATTTTTTTTTCGTTAACTATAATTTCCCTTAAAAGCTACTGCCAGTAAACTTCCTAAAAATACTCCAATTGCTCATCACTGCTGCTTTATCGTCTCTTACCACCTACTGCCTCTCTTTCTTATGCTCGTTTGCTTTGTTTGTTCTCTTTCACACACAAACGCATCCTTAAACATCAATCAATCTAATGATCCCAACGTTTTTAAGGCGTTTTGATTGGATACTTTTGTTTATGCCGCACCATAATCAATATCGAATTTGTTTTGTAATCGTTAAAATTCTAACTATTATTTTCCGTTCTTTTTGTTGTAGTCACTTTTTTTGGTGAGCCCTTTTGATCCTGCGCTGTCATGTTGAAAGGATCGCAGCTGCCTAATGATTGCGCATCTTTAGCGCGTTAGAAATCACACTCTCTCACATGTTAAACCCTCTCATTCGCTCTCTTTGTAGATGACCACCATATCATATCATTAATCAATGTAAGGCCTACAAATTGTTTGGAAGAACGTTAACATTGTGCGGTTGTCCAGATCACGAGATGAGTTCGAAGATATGTAAGTCATCTAGAGACGGAGTCGTCGTTGTTTGACGTCTTTCGCACCGCACATAAAATCAATCAAATTAACTATAAATTTTTGTTTGGCTTTTTGCATTTTGTCGATATATGAAGTATGCGAAATAATTTATGTTTAAGATGCCATAAATATTCATTAGTTCGAAATGCTCCGCCAACACTAAAAGATGCGTACATAGTTTTATGACCCACCCAGCTGGCACTGTTAATGAGTCGAGTTGAGTCGACTCAACTGCTCCTAAACTTGGCCCAGACGAGTACTACTGCTGTTCACCACTATCTTGCATTATCTTTATCTCTGAACAGAGCTGCGGGTCTTTGGTTGCTCTCTGGGTACACGGTAGCCGCAGAAACATGTCTGTAAAATCGCCAATAATGACAAACATAAAACAAGTTAATACATTGAAACTTCCGATTCTTATGCAAATATGTATCTGAACAACGTTTTGTAACTGGTTTCATATTATTATTTTTGGTTCTTTTTTCCGTCGTCTTCATTCGTTTTCTTATTATGGCTTATAATTAAGAATTGACAAAAGGGCGATGCCGTATGAGTTATCTGATTTTGGGTATATATCATTATTAGCTGCACGGCAGCCGCAATGAATTTGCATAACAATGCCAAAAAAACAGAATTATGTATATGTGTAAATACATTTACACATTCATTGCTAAATTTGTGAAGAACAACAGTCAAATAGCTTCATTGAGTGGCATCTTAGCTATACCCTCAAATGGTTCAAAGCGGGTATGATAAATTTAAAAAAATTATTAAATTCTTGCTGTATTTTCGTAGAGTATTTACAAGTTGTTTATGCTATACATTTAATATTCTGCTTTTGGTAACACGTAGCGTATTTAATAATTATTGATGGGCTTTACGCCTTTGAAAATGTTTAAGAAAACTATATAAAAAAAAATTGTTATTTAATTGGTTGTCACATCAGTTTTGGCTTAAACACTCACAGCTGGACAGCAACTGAATATTTGATGTTGATGCTGATGTGCAGAGTTCAAGCTGTGAGTTGTTGCCACAAACCAACAATTTAGGCATATATTAAAAATATTTGGTTAGATTTAAAAATAAAATATTTACTCAAAAGCTCAAAAATGCCTCTCGCAATAAAATATTTGCAAGTTTGATTTCGTTTTGGAAGCTGTGTTCCCAATCAAATCAATACGATACCTTAAACAATTGCCAAATAATTCGACTTGCATTTTGGGCAATTATTTTTTTTGGAAAACTGCCACAAGTGTTGCACAAGCGTAAACCAAATAAACGCTACGAGAATTCCCAAATGACACTTTTTATGTTTCACATTTACTTATATAAGAATTTATTTTTTCTTTCATTTTTTTTCGTCAAAAATACAAATAAAAATGGAGAGAAAAAAAAAACGGACATATATTTGTATATAGCGAACATTGTATAAAGATGGTAAAGTCATAAAACTGTTGAATTGCACGTAAATCTCCAGGGCTTTTGAATACTCCAGTAGCCATAGGCGAAGTTAGGACTGAAGAGGGGATAAGAGGGGATAAGGCAGTGTCAGAGACAGAGGCACTCAAGCCTGGGGCAGCTTGGGACATGTGGCACGTTGTCGTTGTTCAGCATTTCTATTCTGTGTGTGTGGAGATTTATTTTTATGCAACGCGTCTACAGTTGTTGCCCCGTTCAACATTGCGCAAGTGGCAACTGCAACAAAAAACAAAACAGAAAAACAAAAAGCAGCTAAATAAAAACTGAAGGCAACTCTTCGTGTAAAGAGCAGAAAAATCATATAATCGTCAAAAGTCACAGGAAACATATGCAAATGCTGGACGGCACCGTACGGCCACTGGATATAGGTATATACATCTATATATGTATGTGTATCTGATGTGTCCAGGTACAGCTCTGTCCCCTGCCCAGTTTGGTCTTTTGTTGTGAGCTGCTTTCGTTCTCGGCATGCAACAATAGCCACACGTTTGTCCAGAGGTAACAGAGGTAGCGATTTATACCCTTCTTATATATGCAAACCTATATATTTGGAAATACTCTGCATGAAGGGTATATCAAGCAATTGGATCAGCTAAGACAGACTACTACTTGAAGTCTTAAGTGCCAACTCTTTTATTGGCTTACAAGCATTAATCTTAGAGCTTTTGTGGCTTGAGAGCGCATCTTATTAACTGCACAGATTTGTATCTTAGCCAAAGTATCTTTATATTCATTGCCTGCTGAGCATTATGTTAATCTAATAACTGCATATTTTGTGGCCTTAATATTTCGCAAGTTTATTAGGGTATACAGCCGGCGGCACATTAGAAGTTGCATGCCACTTTTTGTTGTTGTTGCTGCTGCTGCTGTTCTTGTTGCTGCATTCATTCATATTCGTACAAATTTTGCGCGCTTGACAAAGCTGAACAATGATGTACTTCATGTAAATTTCACTCGTCGGCTGAGTGACTCTCCCTTCCCTGGCCCACCCCGTTGCCCCACAAAGTCACTGCATCCCCCTTGCCATTCAATCACTGACGAACTGAGGTCGTTGATATGAAAAAACCTAAAATGTTGCATATGTAAAATGGATTGGCAGTGACTGTGTGTGTGTGTATCTGCGTGTAAGTGTGTGTGTGTTTACATAACTTTATTGATGGCAACAATAAATGCTGCCAGCGGCTGTGCCACCAGCGGAGTGGCAGGAGGTGCCTGTAGCTGGATTCGAGGTGGGTGGAATGCTGCTGCTGCAGCAGCTGAACTTAGCTTACTGGAGTGGATTGCATATTTGTATAAATTTAAGTTTTAGATACGCGACTCGCGGCGGCAGTGGCGGCAACAGCGGCAGATGTTGCATAATACAATTGAATTTGTTAAAAACAAAAGAGGCAACATTGCAACAATACAACACAGCAACAGCAACAGCAAAACTGCTGTGGGAAATCTGCGCACGCGAGCAAAATAAAAAACGAAATATAAAAAATAACAACAACAAAAAGAAAATCAAATTGCATTTCAGAATTTTCATTTTTTTAACAACGGCCGCCATTTTTCAGTCGTTATGTTATCGGCTGTAGGGCTTCAAGTTTTTTGCTCTATATAAAACAAAATGCCGTTGAAATGCCATTTAGACGAAAGAGAAAGAGGAGAGGAGTGGGGGACTGAAGAGAAGGAAAAGTGAGAGAAGGGATAAAAAATAGCAGAGAGAAAAAGAGATGTAGATTGCCATGTACTCAAATATCCTGAATCCTCAAAGTGAGCTTACTGCAGTGAGAAAATGTAGTAAAATGCAAGACATACAAATTGGAACATTTGGAGGAAAGAATTTAAAATGGTAAACTTAAACATATTTTATATTATTAAAGTTGAATGCTGTTTTGACTTTATAGCTTCTAGGCATATTTTCGAATGACCCTCGCTCCAAGTCATATGCATATGTTAATGGCCAGCATTGCACGCTGCTGCTACTGCTGCTGTTCCCTTTGACCAAGGTCCAGTGACACAAAACCACACCCCTTCCCAACCGCCCAGAAATCGCTCCTGGTTACCCCAGAAGCCGCTTACACATGAACGACCTAAACGAGTGTTCGTTGAGGCAGACAAACAAACCCGAACACGAAAACACCAATGGCCTTTTGTCTCCTCTAGGTGGACTTTTTGTTGTGCGTGTGTGTTAGTGTGTGTGTGATATTGTGGTTGTTCTTGCATCCCGTTTAGAATGTCACTTGATTTTTGATTGATTGTTGTGGGAAAAATTGCACAAATATTTTTGCATAAATTCGCTGAGCGAGTTGCACGCAGCACGTTGCAAGTAAGCTGCTGCTTGTAGTTGGTTTCACCACGCTTCGGCCTGTCCGCTCGGTGCGCTCCGCACGCTGTGTTAACATTGTTTATGTTTTTATTAAAACATGAGCGCCATCGAGGCGGAAACATTTCATATGCCATTTGTGGCATACCGTATGAAAATAATAAAACAACAACAACGACAACAACTCAAACTGCAACTGCAGCAAACAACAGAAAGAAAAAAATTAGTTTGCCTCGCCGCCGAATATTAAAATGTGCATTATTTAGTGGCAAGGCAACATTGTAAAAAAGCAAAAACCAACAGAAAAAACAACAGCTTAAAGGAGACGGAGAAAAAGGAAGGAAGGCACAACTCTGAAAAGAGATCGTAAAACTTGGCCATGGCTAAAAGAAAGCATAACTTCCAGGCTAGCCAAGACAGTTGAGACGCAGAAAACCGAGTCGAATAACGAGCCAAGAAACTTGCACTCGCTGAGCATTAAAAAAATCAAATTATAATAAAATTGCAGATTAACTGTTGACTCGTTGGCCACACGATGGAATGGGGGTAAAAGGGGGTGCGGCTTAAGCAGCCACCATACAAAATAGGCAGAGGCAACGACTGGTAATGGCCCAGACCTGCATTGCCTAACAGTTTCCTCTTTAGAGTTGCAAGTTGCAAGTTGTTCAGCTGCTGTGGCTGCTGCAGTGCCGCCTGCCAAGATTAAGTCATCATCAACATTTTGCAGTTGTCAACTGCTGTGAGGCAGGCTACTTAAACAGCACTTTGTGTGCGGCCTGTATGTGACTCCATAACAACAAGGACTTAGGGATGCACATACAACTCTTGACTCCACAATCTAAATGATCATCGTTATGGCATAATTTTTACAGGGACTACGCAGATGGAGAACAAAAAACGGTTAACAAATTTATTAAACTGACACACAACAAATGATGTATATCAATCTGGAGTATTTTAAATGTGATAAGTGGCTTAGACTTTGCGGGAACCTAAATGGGAGTTAACAGAAGAGAAAACTTTTATATATAGAAATATATTTCTTATCTTTAACAAGTTAAAGATATATTTAAATTACACATAATAATTTAAAATGAACAGAAGTTATATAATTATTGAACAAAAAGGAACAACACTATTTTCAATATTTATTTAATTTTTTTGCTCAAAACAATTTGTAATAATTTTATTTTAATACAGAAATCACCTCTCTAGCCCTGGCATCCCAACTACAAACTGACATGCAGATTCGCCACAACTTATACTCTCAACAAAATCCATTTTCCAATGCGAATGCGAATGGGAATGGCAATGGGATTGGGAATGGAATCTTTAGGCAATCCAAACTAGTTGTGCCATAAAGCCAAGTCGGACTGCCCATTAACGAGCACAACTAAATTTATATGGCTGGGAATGGGACATTGTAAGGCGCTTATAAGTAAGTAGTATGCATACTTAGTTGACAATTTGTGGAAACACTCAAAGCTGCTACTACTTGGTCAGCTAGCCAAAGAGTTGGCCAGGTTTTGAGGTTTGTAGCCAGAGACCAAAGGCTTATCTAAGTGCCCAAGGCACGACAAAGAAGACATCGACAATCATTGCTGCTGGTGACACATGCAACATGTGGTTGCCTCTCGTCTTAACTCACACTCTCTCACTCTCTCTGCAGCTCATATAGAGTTCCAAGTGTTTATTGCATTGACACTCAAGGGAATCGCTTCAATTTAAACATCGACTGAAAGACTTTGGCTGCGGCACACTTTCAAATCATAAATTTTAAGTTTGTCACTTTTGTGCTGATAACAGACAGTAAAACAAAGCGAATGTCCGGTCAGAGATCTTCACGCAGTTCCAAATCTCCGCGCAGCACCCATTGCCCCACAGTTCCCCGCCCTAACTGTAACTCTTTTGAATAAAAATGCAAATGAATGATGCGTCCGTTGAAAATTATAATTGGAGCAGCAGCGTTGCAACCAACAAAAAATATAAACATTTTTTAATTTTTAATGGTGTCAACGCTTATCGCAAAACCCCCCAAAAAAATGAAAAAGAAATTCCAAAAAATCAGGCAATGCAAATGCCGCTAAGTGCCGAACAAAACGTTTTGTCGAGATGAAGTCATTAGGGAAAGGCCAAGAGTTGGGAGTTGGGGAAGCGAACGGAAATCGTTATCAGCACTTTGCTTCGATTTCGATTTCGTACATTTTGTAAAAATTATATATAGTTTTGTAAACGAAGTATTTTATGAATACCCAGCAAATAGAAAGGGGTATATAAACTATAAAGCAAATGTAAATTTGACCACACTAAAGCTCAGAGCATCTTTACAGAGTATCTTTGGGCTGTTCACTGCCACTTGTAACACTTTCCACTGTAATTACAGCATCAGCGCCTCTAAAACTTGACATTTTGAACTCAACACTTGTGCAACACAATAATGACAACTACAACAAGCTACTCAATAAAATATATGTGTTATCTCTCGTAAAAGCAACAAGAAAACATCAAAATTTCGTTGTAGTTCTCTAGGAATAAAAAGAGCATATTCAATGTGCGCCCATAAAATTTTGGGGCTCTTTTGGCTTTTGCTTTTCGCTGGATACCAACTCTTTGGAGACTTGTGCCACATTTTGTGGAAAATTGAAAAAAAAAACATTTTTTGTTGCTGTTTTTATTACAATTTGTCATTTGTTAATGTCATAAGCAGCAGTTGCAACTATAACAATTATTATTCTTGGCTTTTATTTGCTCGTTTATTGATTTATAGTAGTTTTCAAAACGTCTCACTTTTTATTTTTTATTGTTTATTGTGGTCAACATTTTTTACACGCGTCGCTAATGATTTTTGCGGTTTTACAAGCTAACAGATTGTCTTCTATTTTATTAAATTATAACAGCAGACATTTATTTGGACAGTGTATAAAATATAGAAACTTTTTGGTTTTAATGCTGATTGTTGCGGTTGGCAACCCTTTCAATGGATTTGTCTTTGCATTGATAGCAATTTCAGCCACATATTTATAAGTCTACGAAAGACAAAGTCAAACTTACCTGATCGTCGAATAAGCTGGAATAAAAACAGAGGAATTATTAACTTAGGCAAAAAATTGTTTATATTTTAGTATACTTAGAAATGATATAACTCATATAAGTACTTCAATTAGCTACCAAGAGCAGAGCTAGTCAGTCTATAGCACTTATAGGTGAAGCACATTTAATATACAGCTTATAATGCTACTTCATTCTGTAGCCAAAAGTTGAACAAGTGCTTGACAACAACTCCAACTCAATCTCTTCGCACTCAAAGGAAAACAACCAAAAATAGTAGCGACTTGTATGCTCAAAGCAGCTCAGACACAGAACCACCGTGTAGTCGAGATACCCACCATTCAAGGAGGCACACACAGCAGACAGACAGGCAAAACGGACTGACTGACAGACGGTCTAACCGAGTGAATGACTGACAAACTGGCAAAAGTCAGTTGCTGCTGCTGTTGTTTGTGGCATAAGAAAGCCAGCCACTGTTTTTCTGTCTCAGTTTCAGTCAAAGTCCCTGTTCCCGTCCCAGCCTCACTCTTGGCCTCCGTCTCAGTCTTTGCCCCTTTGTTTTGCTGCTTGCAAGTGAAAATTAGAAAGTACGCACTTGAAAAGTGTCTGTGTTTATGTCTAGCAAGCAGCACAAAGGCCCAATCTTAAATGCTGTTGCCAATTCCAACTACCAAAAAAAAACAAAAACAAAAAAATTACAGACGCATGAATAGTTTAATTAAAATTTGCCTTTAAGCATACAAAAGAAAAGCTTCAAACAACAACAAAAACAACAGGGACAACAACTACAACTTCCTGACAACTAGCAACATGAAAAAACGAACAACTTTTTAAAGTTTCCCATTTTCGCAGCTGTCGACAAGTGTTTAGCCTTCAGTTTTAGTTAGTTACTAGACTTCTTATAACTGTCTGAAAAAAAAACCCTTAAATCTTTCAACCTTTCATTTCTAACTCGACATTAGAAAGTTTCATTTTGCTGTAGTTTTCTTTGTAACAAATTCTGTTTTTGCGCTGCTAAAAGTCGGCCAAAATCAAAGCCAAATTCGTTTAAGAATTTTATTATAAATTATGTTATTTGGCTCTCGGTAGCAAAACCAAAATTCGATAGATTGTTATATATGGGTGTGGCTGAAGCTTATATATGTATATAGTTTTTGTGGCTAAAAAAGAGACATAATAATAACTTGTAATAAAGGCCAAAGTCGCGGTATATTAGCCGCATTTGGCGATAATGCTAAATTATGTGATTATGCTCCAAACATAGTTTACAATACGATTAATTTAAAAGTGTTTAACTAACCATACAAGACACAGAAATAGAGATGATGGTTCAAACTTGGAAGCTGGCACTAAGTAGCTTGTTCTAACTTGTTCTATATACTTTTCGTGACAACAACTATGTATATTGATATACAGTAAAAAGTATATTCTTAAATATTTAATTGGTTTTGTTTCTCTATTCTTTTCCTTAACTATGCAACAGGCTTATAGCAGCGCGTTTTGGCTTAAGCTTATGGCTAAAATTTGTATCCAAAAAAGCTCAAGCTAAAGATTAAAATCAGCAACAACTAAAGTTCAAAAACTGCAGACAAAGTAAAGAAATGCGAAATTAGAGCACTATCTGAGAGATGCGCAAAATGGACTTGTTGCTGTTGTTGTCTTTAATGTTGTTGCCGGTTTTAGTTCAACTTGCAGGCAATTAAAAGTCACAAAGTAGTCATAAACATTGCCCCACATCCCCCACGCCCTTCGCAAAAAGTCTCGGAAGGAACAGAACATACTTAGTTACGAGCTGTTGATAATAAAGCGAAGACCAGGGCGCCAAGACGGCGGTGAGGGGATGTCTCAGAGCAGAGAAGGTGAAGGGAGGGCTAAAGTTATTTATTTGTCTGCGGCGGCTGCCGTTTTATGACTTAATTAGAAACAAACAACAACGCAGGTTGTCCAAATCAGCGTGAACCATAACGGTATGTAGCAGGCAGTAGTGGGGAAGTGAAGGAAGACTGGCAGATAACCTGGCCAACACCTTATGCCATTGCGTCTGTGATCAGCAGGTAATTATGCACGCGACACATGTTGCAAGCCACACTTGGCCATGTATGCCGGCAACATATGCCGCCAAAAAGGGGCAAGCAGCGATAACAGTGTGAGAAGAAGGGAAGAGTAAGGGGTGTAGAGAGCTGAAGAGGGAGACGATCAAGAGGGTGAGGTCTCTGGCATAGGTTAGTCGACTTGTCTCATTATCATCACAATAATCACTTGGCGGCAACGCGATGTTGCTGACGTTGGCGGCGTCTCTTGATAGCGATCAGTGCAATAAGCAACAACAAAAGCAACAACAACATCAACCAGCCAAACAACATGATTATCAGCAGCGACTATCATCATTATCATCGTCACCGACGCCGTCGTCGTTGTAGTTTTCATGTGCAAAAATATGAGTCTCTTCTGGGACTCAACTCGAGTCGCTGACACGCCCTCTGACGCACTGACGCGCCATGCAACAAGGGCAAAGCTGTTGCCAAGCCTAAGCTCGACTTTGGTGTTGTAATTGATCGTGTACTTCAGATTGTACATCAACTGGAATGCGAACTCCCAGCTAGGATTATTTTGTATATACATTTTTGAACTGAATATGTAACATAAGCTAACAAGCTTTATATTTAAAAGTTTCGTAGAACTCTTTTAACTAGAAATGCGAAAATATTCTACAAGCTACTGTGGATTTTTATGTAAAACTTTTAGCAATTAAAATTTGGTCATGCTAAATTAATTCGGCAAGCTATTAAATTAGTTTTCCAAGAACTAGTTATTAAATATTACTTGAGGATTAAGGCAAGTGCAGGCTTAGGCCGCACATAAATATTATATCCATTAGTTAAACCGACATTTGACGAACGTTTGGAATAAGTGTTAAGGATTTTAATTGATTATACAGGTCGGTAGAGTGGTTTTTTCAGTTAAGAAGTGAGTGCAGATCATAAAATATTAAAAAGGAAAGACGAAGCTATAATTGCAAAGCACAAACACACACAGTCATACACTTAAAACAAAAACAACACTTGATGGCTAAGCTTAACGACAAGTCATTAGGCAGCTACCCAATACACATGTCCCTGTTCATGTTTAAGGCCATATTTATACACATATATGTATATACTAGATATATATATCTGGTAGATACCCAATGTTGTTAACTCTAGAACAGAAAAGCAAGAAATGGCGCAATGCCAATGACTTCTTTCAATGAGATAGTCTGGGAAAGCGGTGGAAAGAGTGGGAAAGAGGGGGCAGCGGGTGCCCAGCGGTATAGCGGGGGAGCAGGAAAACGGGAGGCAAAAAAGGCAACGTTGAATGCAATAAAACTTTCATAACTCTGCAGCTAATGGAGTTCGAAATGCTGCCTCGTAAAATATTTGTTGCTGTAGCTGTAGCTCTTGTTGTTGTTGTTGTTGCTGCTCTGTTTGGTTGTGTTCTCTGCTGGTATAATTGCTAGGACTGGGTTACAGTTTGGGTTTGGCATCGGCACACAAGCAGCAAATGGCAACGGAAGCGCCAACTTGGACCACTGAGTGCTGACCGGGCCTACACCGTTAAAATGAAGAAATTGTCATAAAAACAACATAACTGCATAGTTCTAGCTAAAACACAAGCTTTCTTGTATACCCTGTAGTAATAAAATATATAAATTTATAAGACATAAAACTGATAAGTCTCATGAATCACATAGAAGTCTTGGGTAAGAAATTTTCCTTCCTTTACAAAGTCTTACAGGGTATGTCTTAGCTTACTACTCACATTTTACAAGTGCGCCTACCCGTTTTTAATGCCATTTTCTACAGTTATCTGCGCATCAAAGCTAAAGTAGTGTATCTATAGTGGGTATTACACAGGTAATACTTCCCGGGTGCATTTTAATTGAAATCACAGACAGACAAGTGCGACTGCCATAAATAATGAACAAAGAAAGCATTTTCAGCTGCAATTATTTTTTGGGGGAAGCCAAGCTTTTTGGCCAAGTTATGGCAGGGGCGGCCAATACGTTAGCCAACTTAATAACCAGGCTGCTTTAACAAATGCCAAAAAGTAACAACTACTTTGGAATATTCCCGAGGTTCACGGACTTAACTAACTTTCAGTTGAGCTCACTTTTTTTTTTGCCTTTGTGTTTGTTGCTACCTTTTTATAATGCATTTGCTGTAGTTGTTGTTGTTGGCTTTGTAGGCGTCAACCTGCTCTTTAAGCCACATTATTTATGCGGCTGTGCAGCGATAACGCGCTTTACAAAAAACAAAATAAGCAAAAAAGAAACAAAACTCAGCATCTACCTGTAGCTACAACCTGCACTACTTTTAAGGGCTCACTTGCTGCACTTACGTTGGCAGAAATAACTGCCCAACTTGGTACTGGTAAGCTGGCAACTGGCAAACTGGAAACTTGGCAACTGGACAGCAGAAACAGCAAAAGCAGCAGCAGCTACAGCGGCAACAAAAATATGAGATATTTTTCTTATCAGCTGGTATGCATCTGTGCACCTCAAGCGATTCTCTGCTCCAACTCCATCGCCAAGTGCAGCTTCTGGTGCATCTTTCTGCTGCTGTCGCTGTTGCTTCTTTTGGCCACTTCCCGCCATTCGCATTCAAACATTTTCATTTGCCGCTGAAAAGAAGCTGCTGCAGATTTATTGTCTTTGTCTTATTTTGTTTTCCTTTTTGTTTTGTTTTTTGCTGCTGCTGCTGCTGCTGCTTCTCCTTCACTCACTACTTGACTATAATAATAATCATAATATCAGTCCTAAGTACATTTGTTGCAGTCGCTGCCTCTGTTGCCTGCTGCACTAAATACCAAGGAATTGGCTTATTGTAGTGGCCAGTAACAGTGCCTCCTACAGATCTCTCCCCCTTCGTCCTCGCTCTCATTTTGTATCTTTTATGGCCGCAAGCGTCTCTAAGTTGTTTTCCATTGCCAAGCACTGATTTTTTTTTCTTTTTCTTCATATTTTATTGTTGCCCGGTTTCGATTTCTTTACTTAGAAGTGGGCAAAGTCGGTCTATCTGTCTGTCTGTCTCTATATGGTGGCTACTTCCATGGAATATTACCAAACAGTGGCACAAACTGTACTAAATTGCAATTTAAGCAAAGTTTTAAAGGCTTAAAAAAAACATGTGTTACTCAAAATAAAACTTTAAAATCTTTACGTTTTTCCATTATTGTATTAGTTTTAAATTTGCAATAATTCGCTACTTATTTTGGTCCACTGTGCCGCATGCAGCAACCGCGTTTTATATGTTGCCAAGGTTACATCCCAGTTACACAAATCCATAGCAAAACTAGTGCAATATTTGTATAATACGCACACATATTTGTACATGCAACAAGATTGCAGCAGTGCAACTGAGTGGCAATAGTCACGAGTACAGTGCTGTCATTTTGGCGGATATAAAGCTAAATCTACATTTTTTAAGCTCTAAAGTCCAAAAATTTGTCGTAACTCGATCGGTGTCCTAAAGGATTATATTGATTATGACTGAATTACCAGTTTAGAATAATGGATAACATTTTTAGCTTTTTTAACCACTATTTCTTTATCAATCTAGCTATTTTGGCAACACTGCCCACGCGAGTCCAAGTAGGAGTCCAAGCAGGAGTCCGAATCCGACTACTAGTATGAGTATGAGTGAGTATAAGTTTGAGTCCGGGTCTCAAGCCTCATTTAAATGCTTATCAGTGAGATCTGGATGAACAAAAGCGGCTGCTGCTCGACTGCTAACCAAACTACTCACTCAACTGTAAGGATGCAGCAACTACTGCAATCGCACAGAGCGAGAGGGCGAGAGAGGTGAGAGAACTGAGGTTGCGGTGGCGGGGGAGTGCTTAGTTTGGATTGAAGAAAAATGAGAAACCACTGAGATAAAGTGGCTGAGATTTGCAACATTCAAAAGCTGGGGCTGCCTGCTAGAATTCCAGCAATGCAACATGTTCGCTCTGTTTGCAAATTTTGGATTATTCATAGTTGTGATGAAGAAGCAGACCAAGAACAACAACAACAACAACAACAACAGAAGCAGCAAGAACAACAAGAAGAACAACAGCAATAACGACTTGTGATACGTATTTGCTCAACATAAGCAGTAAGTAGTGTATGCAGTCAGTTGCTGCCACATTTTCTTACGCAGTTGCCACAGTTTGTTGCTAGGGCAGAGAGCAAGGCAGAGCAGCCCTTATGCAGGCAGCATAAGCAGTTTCCTTGAAATTGGTAAAACTAACTATGAAATGGTTTCCATTTTCCTGCCACAATTCTTCTCCTTTTCCAACTTATCTAACATCGGTGCTTACACCGAGCCCACGGTGCGCATATTTAACTCGCGCTGCGTGTGTCTAAACCAACCCCCATGCCCCCCTCTAGCCCACTCAGGATCCCCCTTTTTGGTATCTCATTGCCGGCCCACTGATTGCGGTGAGTGTGTGCGAGCGAGTGTGTGTGTGTGTGTTTTTTGTGTGTGATGCATCATTTTGGCCTAATCAGGCCGCAAATCGTTGGCATTAAAGCCTGGCCCAAAGCAATGTTAGCTTTTGAAATGCTGGCTGCCCACTTGTGACCAACTGCACGTTATTTACTCGCCTCAACTGTTTGCTGTTTAGTATTATTTCAGGAGTACCCACAATGCTCCAGGCAATGCATATACACACAGATGATTCGATATATGCAAATATTTGTGCACTTATAAGTAATTTGATAGTCGAAGCAACTAAATTAATCGCTCCACATGCAAATGCCTCTCATCTCTTCAACTCATTTACATTATTATTAAACTTAATGTTATTACAATTTAAGCTACAAATTTATGAAATTAATTGCGTATTTAAGTTTAATACTTTTACAATCATTTCCCACGTATTTATTTTTATCAAACCAAGTACTTTCATCGCCGTTAAACAGCTTAAGTTCTTAGCTAATTCGTTGGCGAAAGTAAGCCACATAAAATCTGATAATAACTTGTCAAAGAATGTTTATAAATAGAGGTGCACGAAAGCCAAACCAATCAAATGTAAACGGCTAAAAAAAACAGCTGCCCAGAAAAAAACTCTATTTCTTTTTTGGCTTTACTTAGTGTCAAGTATTAATACGCTTTCATTAAAAAACTGAATGCTCGATTAGTCAGACACAGAGCCGAGTTAAAGGCGCACCTTTGACACGTGTGACCCACACACAAAGAAATGAAAAGAAAAACTCAAGAGACGTGTGCCGTCAAGTGTGGAAAATTCGCCTTTTGACAAATGTGAACTCAAGAAAATATAGAAAAAAGTGAGTGAAAAAGAAAAGAAAAATATATCTATATACATTTGAGTAGACAACAAACCTTAAGATACAAACAAACATTTGTAAGTCATCTGTTTGCTCAACGGACAATTCAATTGACGATGCGTAAAAGCTGAATATATATAGAAATATATCTATATAGTTTTATAAAAGAAAGTCTGTTATGCCTTTGGGCTATATTTGTATCCATGTTTGTTGCTGTGGCTGTAAAGCTGCTGCTTGTTAGAAATTTATAACCACAAGCGTTGCTCTTTAATTACAAATGACACAGAATTCATTTCGAGTGTCTCAATTTTGACATTATTAATGTTTGCCATGCCACCCAATATGCGCAGTCTTTGGAGGGGACTACAGTCTATGGCAGGAAGGGTAAAGGAGGGGGCACTGTTAATGTACGGCTTGCAGCTTGAGCTGAGCCGGTTTGCTGCACGCTTTTGGCCATACAAATCACAGTTTGGCCATATGCACATTTGCAAGCCGCGCCTGATGTACGATTTTGGCTTAATCTTTGTGGAGCATGTGCGTTGCGAGTGTGTGTGGTTGGGTGTATGAGCATGTGTGTGTGTGAGGCACGTTCAAGATTTGCAGTTATAGATACGATTGCACCACGCACCGCACAAGTGCACAAGGGACTCGAGACTTGCCACAGAAAAGCCCAAAAAAAACAGCACTACAAAAATCAAATCAAGTTTAGCATAGTCTGAGTATGGGACCCGCCCGATGCGTTACTAAAAACCATAAACCGTTTCAATATTGAACGAACAGCATGGCAGCGAAAAGATACAGAGATACTGCGACGCAAAGATACAAAGATACATCGCATCACATCGCCTAGCTGCCAATGCCAGTGCAAAGCTGCATGGCCAAGTAACTGGAACACAGCAGGATGACATTTCCATTGAGGCTCAGAACCAAACGACTCTCGGGAGTAGGAGTCACTGAAGGGGTGGAGCTCACAGTAGAGTGGGTTGAGGGAGTTGGGGGCATTCAGTTCAACAGTGAGTTAACGTCAGCAACGTGGCAAAACAAAAACAAAACCAAAATACGATTCAGTTAGGTGGAAAGCAATCGAATTCAAGGATACCCAGTAGGAACTGTCATTTATGAAGACTCAAAGCTATAAAGTCTGAGTTATTAATCGCTAAAAAGGTACTAATCGTTCTTTAAAATAAAAGAAATATTTATGACAAATTTTTTTAATATTTTTCCATAGACCTAATAACCCAGAATACCCGTACTGAAGTACAACAAAGTCTCTCCCTATTCTTTTGCAATCGTTGGGAGTTGACAAAATCTATATATGTATATATAGTTCGCCCTGCGAGGTTTAAAATCGGTTTACGAGAACTCTCTGTGCCTTTTACTCGCTGCATATTTATGTGCCTGCAGTCGTAACAGAATTTATGTCTTAGAAGTGCAAAATATATAACACAAAACACGCGGCTTAAAGGCCTTTTTTTCTGCTCTTAAAAAAATAAAGAAAAAGTATTAAAAGACACACGGCTATGAATGGGGCATTTAGTCGAACGACAAATGGCCAAGTTAGCATAGAAGGAAATTAAGACTTCCCCTTTGGATGCAGTGCCATAAACAGCACACGAATTTTGTACTCTTTAAATACATATTCAATATGTGCGTTAAGAGGTGTGTGTGTGTGTTTTGGGCCACAAAACCGTTTGATCATAGCCGTCGAACACACACACACGTGAGTATATATTTCAATACAGTTGGACAAGTAATTTTTCTCAAGTAATTGATACTCTGCCGCGTCAAGAGACGCATCACATCCCATTGAATTACTCTATCTGTCCAGTCAGTCAGTCCGTCAGTCGAGTCACTTACAGTGCCAGCTGTCTGTAGTTTGCCCGTCTGTCCCACTGTCTCAGTGTCCGTTACCGCCTGACAGTCTGCTGCTGCATATTAATGACTTTCTTTAATGCCTTTTCCTCATTTATTTCACACACGGACACTTTTTCAACGCCCTCCTTGGGCATCATCACTGACTGAGGAAGTAAGAACCTGAAGTTTCTAAGAACATACATTACTTATATACATATATACTCAAGCTTTTTATGTAAAATAAAGTAAATAAAATCTCTTAAAAGTCTCTGTGCAAGTGTATTAAAATCTTCGTTGTTTATGTATTTTCATTAATTTTGCTGCATTAATTTTGTTGTTTTACTTATTTTTAAGCAATGCCGTGTCGGCAATTTGCCGTTTTGGCTTTGAAATGGGCGTTGAACAGGCCACCCAGAGCCAAACCCGAGAACGGAGACAGCCAGCGAGACAGACGAGGAGACAGAGAGTCTCCAGAGAAGAAAACCAGTCGAGGTGAGCAGAGAATTTTCTCCAGTTTTGAGTGCAGAGCAATTGCACTTAAACTTTATGCCACCGCCAGTACGGTTACAGCAAATTGAGTTAGTATAATTAAATATGACATTGGCAAGCGTATATCCGGCAGTTTTTCTAGTGTGTGTGTGTGTGTGGTGTGTTGTGTGTGGGTTGCCTGCCCTGACAATTGAAACGATGTGTTGAGTGTGTATCTGTGTGTTTGTCCGTGTGTATACACAGCCAAGACAGTCGTGCATTGAGGCGACAAATGCTCGTATCATATGCATATCATGTCAAAATGATGGAGCTCTGAATACATCACATAATGAGCGGGTGAACTGAACACTGCCAGCCTCCAGATCCATCACAGACTCGTAAACGCTTCGCTACCAACATCAGCCAGTTTTCAATTAATGCAGCCTTTCACTCGTCTAGCTACATGAAGATTCACACACATACATATATACTATATAGCATCGTATAAGCATATAAACATTGCTGTGGGATTCCAAATTCATGCGTAACTAAATCAAAATTCAACGACAACAACAGGAGCCACAGAAACTGGCAAATGCGTGAGGCAATGCTTATAAAATTGGCGTACAATTTGTGTGTGGCATATGCCACAAGTACGCACGCAGCAAATAATATGGGGGGTAGTCACTAAAAAACTTTACAAAAATTAAATAAATAGACTAAGTTACAAAAAATAAAACCCTCTACATTTTGTGCTTAAACTTAAAAAACATCAACAACTTACACATATATCACTAAGTAGCCCAACTCTTGAGTACCCCCATTGCCCCATGACAAGCCAGCCAATTGCTGCAGCAGCAGCAGTAAGTGTAACGGCAGCAACAGCCCAGCAGCAACAGCAACAGCCAGATACAGATACAGAGTAAGTGCAATACACATACAATTTGCACGCATTTTTCAGCGAGAATTTCGTTGCCGCTAATGCAGCACGTTGCATATGCTGCGTTGCAGCAAAGCGCCAAAAGGGAGTGTCAACAGCAAACCCAAAGAACAGACTTTTCGAGTGGAGTAGGATAAATGGAGAACGGAGAATGGAGAACGATGGATGTTGCCAGTCGTAGTCGGAGTCGGAGGTTGGACGCTGGATATTGGGCGATGACGACAACAACGATGACGCCGCCGGCTGTGAAAAGTTTTGCTCGCCGAGGCGACAGCTGTGAAATATGCCGTCAGGCATTTGAATTTCGCATAATGCACGCCTGCCTGCCAAGTGGCTGAAGCACAGTGGGACAAAGTGGTTACACATTGGTGAAGGGAGAATGGACAAAGTAAGTAAGTTAGACTATGATATAAAAAGCTATGTAAATAACATTGGGAAGCTATACTAAATATAGAAAAGGCTGTAATAAATAGAATCACATTTTCAGCTATTTTAAATAGTTCATCAACCACTGTGCCTGGACATTGTCGCCGCCGCCAACGACGTTGTTGCCTGATTTGTATGCAATCATATTTTTGGGTGCCAGTGTCTGCAGTGCAATGCTGCCTCGCTCGACTTGATGATACTGTTGAATTACATTTAGGATTGTTTATGTTGTCATCTCCTCCGCAATTGTTGCTCCGGCGAATATGCGCGCTACAATTGTGCATGATATACGATGGCGACAACGGCAACGACAAAGGCAACGGCAACAGCAACGGCGACAATGATGCTGTTGACGATGATGATGTTGATGATAATGAAGCTATGTTAGTAGTGTATAGTTGTTGCTAGTATCGTTGCTGTTGTTGTTTTTATATCCCGACGATAGCAACATGAAATGCGAGTACAACAACGCCATTTAGGCAATTGCAGTTGCTGCTGTTTCTGCTGCTGCTGTTGCTACCCACATGAAGAGCTGGTCACAAGGAAGCCACAGCATTTGGAAAATGGACCAATTTGCTGCCTACTGTGCATTGCTACCGTCGCCAGCAATCACATTCAGGTGGGCGCCATTGCAGTTGCAATTGCTGTCGCTGCAGTTACAATTGCCGTTGTTACCAAATTGTTATTCATAAATGCAATTCAATTTGAAAATTGCTTTAATTTAACTGAGCTTTCGTCACCTTTGCACAATCAACCAAGAACTGCTTAAAGAGGCGAAGTGACAACACTTCAAAATTAATTTCCTACAATGAATTTTATTTCTTTCCCAAAAACACTCTCAGAATACGATTGAAATGTAGTTTTATTTTCGGTAGAAAGTACATTTTTTGCAGCAAATCCAATAAAGAATTTAACATCAGCACAAAACATGAACTGTGCCATTTTTTTTGTGAAGTGCAATGATTTTTCTGATGCAATTAAAAAGTGTGCAAACTTTTTGTGGAGCATAGCAAATCAAATTCCCTTTTTGAAAGCCAAAAAGTTGTGTGAGTTTTAGGCAAAACTAAGTGGACTTTAGAAATTTATTTTATATATTTCACGTACTTTAAAGTATAGAAGTAACTCTAACTCTATTTCTAGCACATTATACCCTACAAGCCAAACAGCTAGATAGTATACTTGCCCCCAACAAAAAATGTTAACATTGTTGCTCGAGCGTAAAAAGTGCGGTTTGCCTTTTTATTTAAATTTAAATACGTTAGTTTGTGTTTTAAATTAACGGAAACAGTTTTCCGACATTGGTCAATTGCCAATGGCGTCGTTTTCAGCGCTTTTCTTTCCACAAACGCCACTTAAACGCATTTTCGACTGTAGTTATTGTATCTGTATCTGCAGCTGTAACTGAATCAGTATCCGTAAGCGTATCTGTTGCTGGATATGGCCACTTACAGCTCAGCGCATTTGCGTAAATCTGCATAAAAATTATTAAATAAACGAAAAAGAAAAACAGCATAAAGTTGGGGGGAAAAAAATAAAATGTATTTTTCAATTTCACGCTTCAAATAATTTACTAATTAGATTTGCATTTAATTTTTTGGCAAAACGTACATATGTGGAAAAGTTGGTAACATTTTTCCGCCCACTACGCTGACTTGGCAACATTTAGCAGTGCTAGTGAAATTGTTGTTTGAAAGTTCAAACTTTGCGGAACAGTTAGTTGGCCTCCATTTGAGCAATGGCAACAAAACAGTTGGCTACACTAATTATTCAGCAATTTAGCCGAGCTCATCATAATTTGCATTCGGATTCGACCCAAATTTAAAGCGAAGCGATAGCTAACCAGGGCTGCAAAATTACTATAATGGATTGACAACTGCTTTAATTTTCTGGCTAGTATTTTAGGTACGGATTAAAAATGACAAAATATTATTTGTTGATTTAGTAGATTTTAGACTGCAGCCCTGGCACTTAACAACATTTTGAGCCAATTTAATCAAAACCAAATGACACAACGACTGCTCCAAGTAGCCAAGAAAGAAAAGCACCAGAATCGTTTGAGAAACGAAGCTGAAATCGGAGGGGTTGAAAGAGAAGTGCAGCAGAAAAAGGATGTATTCGATTCATTGCTCTCATTTGCATATTGAGAATCTTGACAAGCTACGTACGCTGCTCCTTTTGGGCAACTGGCAAGACAATGATGCCACAGTGACTCTGATATCAACGACTGCAACTGCGACAACGATGACGATGACGATGACTTCGACTGCGAATGGTAGAAATTCATTTGGCTTTTTGTCTTAGCAATCGATCTTTCAATCAATGTCCGTGAGCTAAAAGCGTGCAACCAAACTTCAGGCTTAAACAGACTTTAAGCCAGACTCAGAATCAAAGTCAGTGGAAGTTGCATCGATTCTCAAAACGGATCGCATGCAAATTGCCAGCCGGCTGTTGAATGCATCAAAATGCAATCAAAATTAACAAAAAACCAAACAAAACGAACAAAAACAATTGCATGATTCATGGCGGTCGTAAGTGTGTTGGTGATAGTGGGTTAGCTTAGACTTTACAGTCATTATTCTAATTAATATGAGAAAAGCATTGCACAAATGCAAATGTGACTCAATTAGTTGGGAGTTGGCTAAGAGAAATGTCAGCGACTGAAAAGCGACTTGACATTTAAGCAATTTCAAACGTTTTGCTAACAAATTGTACGACGACAGCACCAGCTTAAAATCACAACAAAAACATCAGCAATGACCTTTTGACATATTACTCTCTCCCTCGCCTTTCTGGCTCTTTCTTCTTCGGTGCTGACTTCTTAACTTTGTCGTGCCTCATATAGGACACAGTCAAGAGTCAGAGACAGAGTCAGAGAGACAAACAGCGAGACATTTTACAAATGTTTTCAATTGAATTGCTCTGATTTTAGCCAAGTTGCATTTGCAGTCGTAGCTGTAACAACAGCAACAACAACAACAAAAACAGCTATATAGCTACAGCAGCATTTTGGCCCGATGGCAGCGCCGTTAAAGCCAACGCCGCCAGCGGCAGCCGAAAATGTCGTGATGATGGCAAATTGTAAATAGCTTAAATGGTCTAAATGGTTTAAATGATTTCAATAGCTCTACTCTCTTGGTGGAGGCGGCTTGTTTGCTGCATCTCCTCGCTCCCAGTGGCACCAACAATGTGGACGACAACAGCAACAACATCGACTACGGGAAGCTGCACTGTTGGCTCGTTTTCAATGGTAACAGTTATCACACAAACTAATGACATGAAATTAGGTATTGGCCTGGCCTGGCAGTCAGACTGCCTGCCTGCCTGCCTGCCTGACTCGTTGGCTGGCAGCTCTGGAGCCGTTTGGCTGACTTGGCGCTCCGCTTTTAGCCAGTTGAGACAAAAGCAGAAAAGGTAACACAGCGACAACAAAATATCTATTCACATTGTTGCTGTGATATTTGCCATAGCTACCTTTGAAGTTAAAGTTGAATTGGGCAAATACACTGTAAGAAAATTCAACCCACTTGCTGTAAATTAAATTAACTATCCATAATTTAAGAAACCGTTTATTAATAATCAATTAAGAAGCTTGAATTAGTTTTTTACTATTCAAATTAATACTTAAGCTTAGATTTCTCAAACTGCACTTGTGGCCAAAATCCATAACGCCCACAGCAATCCCCCCGTCTCCTGAGGCTACCTCAACAATGTGGCATGGAAAAACCGCTACAAACCTTAGAGAAACCGTTACAATATGAACTACAAGCTACTAAAAGAAATCAAATAAAAAAAATAACAGCGAACGTTTTGTGTTACAAGTACTGCAATATTTTCTCTAAGCCACATTAAAATATTCCTATTGGTTTATTGATTTGTGCTACCAAAATAATCAGCAGACAAAAGGTTCGAGTTCATGATCTTGCAACACATAGAAAAACAAATAGTAAGGAGTATAAATAATAATACAAATACAAAAATACAAATCTCAGACAGTTGCCATTGTTTAACATTTCCTGGTGAAATTTTCTGTAGCGCAAAAATAAATTTTCACAATTTTTCCCAGTCAGGCGTCGGCGACGGCGTCGGTGGCATTCAAATTTGGTCTGGCATTGAATTATAGTGGCTCATTAGGCCCTTTTACTTCAATCACGGCCAGAAACAAAAGCACAAAAAAAACATTTAACATTTGGCCATAAAAGGGGCTAACAGAACTGTGAACCAGGAATCAAATAGAACCAGAAGAGAACCAAAATAATTTAGATCACGAGTTTGTTGTCGTATGCAAATTAATCAAATGTCGCCAGGTAATTCAATAATGTCAAAACAGGCTAACGAAATCAATTATTTAATCGTTGGAAATTGTAAACTTTAACTTTTCGTATTAATTACTTAACAAAAAAGCAGAACCATAATATAATATCAATATGTAAGATTAGATTTCTAGAAAAAGTTGAGAAAAGCAGAGAGAGAGAGAGGGAAAGACGGAGAGAGAGCAGAGAGAATGCAGCTCAGGGTGGTCGTTAAATATTGTTGAATCGGAGACAGCTTGTTTGGGTAATCCAAGACGGCATTTAACCAATTTAATATTATTATCTATGATCTTGTTGTAGTACAACAGCGTTTTTAGACTCAACAAAACTGCCTCTTGCTGTCGTGTCTGTCCTCGGTGTCTCTGTCTCTCTGTCTCTGTCTAAAACCCCGTCTTAGTCTCAATGTCTGATTCTAAATGTCGCTGGCTGTAATCAGAGAACTGAGAAGGGTACAGGGTATTTGGCATGGGGCATGCGGCATGAGGCATGAAAACAAAAACCAGTTGAACAAACGAAAATGAGTGAAATATTTTTGTGCCTGAGCTCGTTTGGCTTTTGGGATCGTAGTTCTAATTGGCGCTTGTAGCTGCTTGTTGGAAAATCTAAGGCAAAAATCTACAGCGTTCTTATCTTACCAGAAATGAGCATTGAACATTCGAGCACTGAACACCGTACACAGAACACTGCACCGAGTACACAGAACATTCAGCATTTGTAGCTGAAAAAATTCCATGACTGTCAGAGCCAGCGAAGACATTGATGCATGTTTATGTAACAGCAAATTGATTTTACCTCAATTGTATCAAACTAAACTACAGCTGTACTCAGTCTGTCTTTCTATTGACAACATTTTACTGTAATTAACTAAAAGTATCTCAGTTGCTTTGAGCTCAGCTTCAGACACTGCCGCTGCTCATAAATCTTGATGTGATTTGATAAATTTTACCTTAATTAATTACTCTGTTGTGGTTTATCAGCAAATCTGGCCAATATACTTCTCGTGTGCTTTTGATATCTGTGCCTATTTACTTTATGATTTAATTGATTTCAGGCCGCCTGCTGTTTCTTTTACTGCCCAGCGGTTTCGACTTCTAACTAGGTCAATTCGTTATCATTGTTTGGAAAATTAAATCACAAATTTTTCGTTTTCGTTTAACTTTTAACAGATACTGCTCTCTGCTCTGCTTGCTTTGCTTTTGCTTTTGCAATATTTTGTTGTGGTTTTTGGTGTTTTTAGGTTTTTGCCTAAAACTTAAATTGATTTTTAACCCGACCTTGCCCACAGTTCAGTTTGGATTTTTCTGGCATTTGAAATGCAGCCACATGCAATCAACATTCAGCCAGGCCACAATGCTCAATTATTCATTATAAATTGTTGATGCTGGTAATTTATATTATTTGCAAAAGTATTTGTAGAATTTAAGTAAGCAATTTTTTTATTTTTGATTTTTTTTGGCCAAAATAAATGTGCAAAATCAATTTAATTATTTGCTTATAAAACCTTTGGTATTTTGAAAATTTTGTTTCTGTCAATGGTTGAACAAAGATGTCAGTAAATTGTTTAAAAG
Source organism: Drosophila dunni (assembly GCA_018152125.1). NCBI lineage: Eukaryota > Metazoa > Arthropoda > Insecta > Diptera > Drosophilidae > Drosophila > Drosophila dunni. Next base: position 15,241,931 of record JAECXC010000339.1, on the reverse strand, counting down.
GAAAGGAATTTTTAGTAGTTTTTTGTGGCTTTATAAACAATGCTATCAAGCTGTCAGCTAAGCTAATTTACAGCTAGATTTGGCGATTTAATTATGGCCTTATGGGTAACAAAATTAATTTTTAATTTTATTTTTAACGTTTCAAAATGTTTATCGATATTCAAGTATAACATTTTTTGCTATTTTAAATTTCTTTGACAAATTTTTGTTATATCATTCAGCTGTCCAATCCAAACCACAGATTTGTGCCACTCACTAACCAAATCAGGCCCAAACGTGTAACCTTTTAGCCAAACAGGAACCACATCACTTACATCATCCACTCAGCAGCTTAGTTACCCATTCCCATTTCGAAATACTCGTAAATATCAGAAACAGAGAATTTAAATTGATGTAAAAATGTGTACAAATATTTAAACATGCGTTCGCCCACTCAACTGACATTCTCATACGACATGTTGGCCCGAAATGAAAATAAAGTTTAAACTGAAACTGAGTTGCGTTCAATTAAAAGGATTTTCGATTTTACAAAGTGCGTTTTGTTCCCCTAAAAACCCCATGGCATGGGTAGGTGTACCAAATAAAACCAAACTCAATCGAACTGAATTGAACTAAACCAAGCTGAACCGAACCAAACTGAACTGAACTCAGCTGAGCTGAACTGAGCTGCAGCGGGCAGGTAAATAAAGGTAGGCATGTTAAACGTTTTGTACAACGTACACGACAACTGACAACTAAGAAAGACTGCAATTTTTTGGCTGGGACAGCAAAAGTCTATAAGTGCAGGAATTTTAAAATAGAGTACGGCAAAAGACAAAATATAAAAGGAATGGCAAATTAAATAGAGGAGTGTGCATGAAGAAACTCTGTCAAAAAATACCCTGTACAGTTTAAAAAGTTTAATCAAAAAATTACTAGAATTCCTTTAGCTTTTAGGCATACCCAATCGTAGTTATTTATTGCGTATAGGGTATTTGAGACCGCAACAAAGCCGACAACAACTGGCAAAAAATAAAAAAAAAATTTGTAAAATTTACCATTTCAAAAATTGATTAGAAGCTTAAGCAACATTCGACGCATTTGTCTGGAAATGAAAACTGTTTTGCGAACTGCCAAAGCGGAGAGGGAGAAGAGGCAGGTGGGAGCAGCTGCCAGAGGGGGTTTGGGCAGTGGGGCTGGAAAAAATGGTGGTGGTAAAATGCAGTCAACCATTGCCAGCTGACAGTAGCTCGAAGGCTGGCTTTACAGCAATGTCGGCGTTGATGTCGATGTCGATGCTAAGTCGACTCGAGTTTGATGCTCTCAAGGATATGCGGGAGAGCGCTTGCTGTCGGCATCATGTCCTGTGTGTGTCCTGAGTCCATGTGCATGTGTGTGCTTGTTGTGTCCTGTGTAAACGTGTTGCGGACAGGCCCTAGCTTAAGTTGCAAGAATATTTGTGTTTGTTTGGCAAGTTTTCTGTGTACGACTGTGTGTGTGTGTGTGTGTTGTGTTTGTACCGCAGCTTTGTTGCTCAATATCGACTCAGCGCACACAGCACTCAAACTGGGTCAACTATTGTAGTCCTCCCCATCACAAACTATATCGAAAAACTCCACAAGAATAGTAGCACACGTAGTGGCAACTATCTGAGAATGACGCCAAATTACCAATGCAAAATATCCTGGTAGCATTTACCGAGCGCAAATATAAAAACACAAAACAACAAAACAACAAAATAACAAAATGGGAAAATAGCAAAATAAGAAAATGGAAAATGAAAATTCAAACATTACCTGGCGCACTAAAAGAAAAATTTTCAGCTATTTGGTTGCTCTTTTTTTGTGCCCTTCTCGCCAGCAACAGCTGCTGGTTGTGCTATATTTTCTATTTTTTCTACTCCACGATGTCTGGAATTTGGCTCACATTGTCACACACTAAGCACTCGTTGTTGGCCAAGTCCATGGCACAGGTGTTGGCTGCTTTGAGTATGATATAGTGGATTGCAAAGGCTCAGCAAGTCTTGGCTAAAAAGGCATCTCTGAGCCAGGATAATGCGAGTATTGAAGAAGCAAACAAAATGTTGCCAAGTAGCACAAAGATAGCTTATGGCTGATAAAACAGCTGCATACTATGTCTACAAAATTGCCACATCAAAGGTACAAATAAAACTAACTGAAATGCCATTTGGTAGCAAAAAGTAAGCACAATTAATACAATGTCACACTTTGTCAAAGCAAAAGATTCTTTTCTAAATAAAGTCGCTTTATTTAGCTTTATTTTTGGTTGAAGCATTTCTCGTTCTCAGCTTAATTAGAGCGAATTAAAAGTGTACGGAGCAACATCAATGCCAATGAGCAGCCACAAAAGACAGAAGACAGACTGGGGACAGAAGAGTCGAAAAAAGAATAGAAATGGGAAAACAAGCGAATGACTTAATCGCATTTTGGTATAGACTTTGTTGCACTCGCTCCAGACATTTGCTATAAAAATGCAAATGAAACATTGAAACAGAGCCAGCACAAGTAGAAGCCAAAGACAAAGTCGAAAATGAAGACAAAAATGAAGACGATGTGGATGAGGTCTGGATGTGGATGTGGCTGTGGATGGAGTTACAACTCGAATCCAAGTCGCGGGAAGTGATGAAGTGCAAGAGTTACGCCATATCACGATGTAGTGTAGTCTCGTTGCTGTTGTTCTTGTTGGTTAATGCCATGGCTAATCCGCGCCCGTTACCTTAATCCCCAACAATTTTGTTAACAAACGAACATCAAAGGAAATAAAATGTGCAATAAATTTTATTTTGCGCAGCGCAGAGCGTTTTTCGAGCCAAATAAAAATCACACCTCATGAAGGGTATGAATGAGTTTTTGGCTTTCATTGCTGTCTGTCTTTTTTCATTTGCACGGCAACTCCTACGAAAAGAAAAACTCAACTGGTTACAGTTTTTATCGCTCGCTTTTATCGCTAAAAACTTCAAGTTGCCAAAAAGACAAAGCTGAATAAAAATTGTGCCATGGCAATGGCACAAAAATACCCTGTACTAATTATGTGCAGCAAAAGTAAGACAAAAGATACGCTCATTACAAATGTACAAATGGTTAGCTAACTCTGCTCACAGGGTATTGGCATAAAAAATAAAGCCAGCAGAGTTCTCAGTGGTTTAAGCTAGCTAAGGAGTTGGAGAGTCGAAAGGAACGATACAGAGAAGGGGGAGAAATAGAGTTTGAGACCTCGTGAGCATGCGACTGACTGCAAAGCGAACTCAACACTTGATCAAAATGCCACAAAGCGATTTGCATATTTTAATTAAATTCGCGCTTTTGCCGGAACTCAACTATACAAGAGAAAAGCGCAACAATGACAGAGCCAGACAGAGAAAGAAACAAAGAGGGAGAGTGATGGGGGGTGAGAGAGACCACCAGCACTGGAGGGGGAGTGACACAAAATGGTCTGTTGCTGTCTTTGCTATTTTTAAAAATATGTAAAAAGCATGCAACACATGTGACCACAAGCGTATTAAATTTTCTCTGCACTCCAAACAAAACCCAAAGAAACAAAAAGCAGCGAGCAAAACTTGGACTGGTTTAAAAAAAAAACACAGCCCACAGGGCAATAAGGGGGTGTGGCAGTCGGATGAGCTTTCCGGGATTTGTACTGGGCAAAGGTAGCCAACTAACTGAGTCGCAAAGTGACTCTGTGACTCGGAACTGCGAAGGTCGAACCCAATGCACAGAGCGAAATGTGACAGCACCGACAGCAGTTTAACGCATTGGGAGTATGCGGCGTATGTGTAATAAGGCAAATAAATTGCTTGAATACGACCACAATTAAATAGAGCTTGAAAAAGTAATAAAATTTCTTAATCATAAAAATTACATAGACTAGTTGCTTTACATTTCTTTGCATGAATTTTACTACACCAAACTTTTTACAGTGTACCAGCATAAGCCAAGCATTACGAACATATTGCTGGCAAGCTGCCGTTTTAGCTGCTGCTCGCTGCTTGCTGCCGCTTGCAACATGGTCAAAAACGCAGTGCAGCATAAAGTGTTAAATTGGATTAATCCACAAGATTTACGCTGCGGGTGATATCAACAAGCTAACATGACAACCAGCTACAACAATTGGAACAACAACAATAGCGAAAGCTTAACGCGTAGGAAGTTTAACGTATGCGCTGCAACATGTTCTTGTTGCTCTTGTTGTAGCAGCAACACTTGAGCAGCATCAGAAATTTTATTAAAACCGGACGCGTAGCTCAACTACACCGGAAATACAACAGCAACAACAAGAGACACACACACAGCCACGCAACCAGACACTTATTGAGTAAGTGTGTCAACCTGTGTTGTTGGTGCTGTTGTTGCCGCCGGACGTCAACGACCATGCAAATTTCAATGCGAATTTGGGATTAACAACGGCCACAACTCAACAGCCTGGACCAGCCACAGTGTGAGCTAGTAGTAGAACAACAGCAGCAGCAGCAACAACAAGCGTCGGTAATAATGCCTTGACAGCAGCAACTACAACTACAACAACAAGAGCAACTCGGCAAACGCGTTGATTATCCCAATCAGCAACACTTTACCAGCGTAAATCTATTTAATTTGCCATTGGGCTCCATTTCAATGCCTCCTCCAGCTCCGATCCACTCCGCTACACTCTCCGCAGCTCTTCAGACTTGCCACCGATTGCAACTACAAATCAGCTGTTTGCAACTCTTGTTAAATGTAATTGAACCTGTTCTTTGAGTTTTGTTTCGTAATTTATTATTGGCGCATGAGTTCTGGAACCGAACTGAAAGCAAAATATGTAGCTAAAGATTGCATAGAAAAAAAAAGAAGTAGAAAAAGTATAGAAATAAAATTGTAGCTCATGATGCGAATCAGAGTGGCATGGCATGCGAGGATCGCGTCAAGATCGTGCCTGACGCGTAATTGATTATTACGAGCAAGAGGCAACAGCAACCAACAACAGCAACAACTGCTTGCAACAGCAACATGCCAGCATAATGATGTATTAGTTAAAGTTGGCCAACCGGTTCGCATTTCGGCCATGAAAAACGGTTTAGAATTAGGCGCTGTGATTACATGGCCAAGTGCGTTGAAATTGAAAAGAAGTGAGCAACTTGCAACAGTTGATCAGAGTTGATTTGAGTTGAACTGAGTGGAGTTGATGATACTCAAGAACTGGTCGGCAACTTTGTGCATACGTGTGGAATGTGGCAAGCTGCCGCTTGTGGCAAATGTGAGCGGAAAGCATTAAAAATCAGAGCAGCTAAACATTGGCATGCAATTGAAGTACAAGTGGAATACAATAAAGTGTTGCATAAGTGATTTCAATTTAAGAGCTTCAAATTGATTTGGCAGTGGTAAAAATGCATACAAAAATAAAGTCTTATAAGCTTTAACAGAGCTTAATTAGTAGTTTTAGTCTATATGTATCTTTCGCACAATATTCAAACTAAACTCCAATATTTTTTCAAGTGTGAATCATACTCAAGACCCTTGAAAGTGCCAATTTTTTAGCACACATCATTTCACACACAGAGACCCCGCCAGCAATTTCAATGACAACAATTGACTGCAGCTGCGGCACAAATGAAAAAGGGCTATAAGGGGGGCGACGTTGGGGTCTGTCAACAAGGGCCCATAACTCATAAAAAGACAGCAAATACCAAAACACTACAAAAACTCCAATTTTAATTGCCCGACATTAAACGATCGGCGACAATGGCAAGGCAAAGTCTAAAATCGAATCGAGCTCCAACTGGAAGTCAAGCAATAGAAATAGGAACTCTACAGAAATTGCCAAAGCTATAGCAATAGCAATATCAATAGGGATAAAATATGCGCACGTTTGTTTGGTTTGCATATGCGAAATCGAACCAAAAAGAATAAACGAATCGAATCGAAACGAAACGATTCAGCGAATGGGCATATGGTCTGATTCTGATACTGATTCTGAGTCTGATTCTGGTTCTGTTGCTCTTTCTGTTGCTGTTACTGTATCGAGTCTCGTTGTCTGTGCTGCTTTGGTTAGCTATGGTCTGGTCTGGTCTGGCCAGACGGCATTTAGCGTACGATTTGGCGGCGCGAAAAAGATAAACTCATAAATTATGGCATTGAATGTCACTTCGACGACGGAGGCAGCAGAAGCAGCAGTCGCCACCGACAATGGCAACTGCAACTGCGACGCTGCTGCTGCTGCTGCCAGGACACAACACCAACACCGACATTGGCATTGGCTTCGGGTACGGCATCGGCACCGACATCGACATCGGCATCGACATCGGCGATAATGAAGCCCATTTTAAAGTCACTACCATTCAATGCGATTTGATTTACAATCCCATTTCGATTATAATCGATGATGATGTGTGTGCGCGCTTCGACCATGCCATGAACTTGCATATAAATACCAATCTGTGTCCCCGACATCGTCATCCTCAAGCACAACGCCCCCCATGCTCCTATCTCCACCCCCATTCCGTCCCTGCCTTCACAACGCCACCTATCTCTCGTTGCAGGCAAATGCTAAGCAGTCAGTTGAGATCGGTTGGCTTGCAAAGTCTCTAGCGGTTTTCCAAGGAAATCGAAACGCCAAAACTTCTACTCACTCCAATTGTACACTGGAAAAATCAAATACTAACACATTTCTGCTCGTTTATGTGTGTTATATGCTTCTAAGTCCCATTTTTTAGCAGTGTAGCTATTACCTTTTGGTAGTGCTGCAATTGAACGAGCTTTGCTTATCCCGCCAACTTGTCAGACAAACGAACCCACCAACTTGGCTAACGAAATTGCCGCCAATACCAAGTTCACCAGCTCCCACACCTTCTTCGATGGTGGCAATTGTTTTGATGTCCGTTGATAACTGCAGTCCAAGGGGGCAGAGAGACTGAGTTATATGCCGATTTCACCAGGGACTGATGAGCCAAACTCAAAATCAATATAAAAAAGTATAAAAATAAAAGAGGAACAGGGAGAGAGAGAGGGACCGAGAGAGACAACAACAATGGCTTTTATACTTTGTCACGTGTTTGGTCGTCGCAGCTTGAAGCAATTTTTATGGTCTTTTAATTGAAGCTGAAACCATATAAACTTCTCCTCCTCCTCCTCTTCGATTCAGCCAAGAGCAAGTTCAGCCCACGCAGTGCTAAAATTTATTACAACTTAATTGTTTATGTTGTTTTCAATGTTATTGTTGCCGTTGTCGTTGACTTTGCTGTTGCCGTTGCTGAATTTGTTTAACGCCCTTTGTACGTTATGTCTTAATTAAGGCGGAACGCCCTCGAAGCGGAAAATAAAGCAAAAAGCGCTATGATTAAATTCTAGCTAATCTAGCTGGTAGGAAAAGAAAGTTAGTATATATTTTAAGAGAGTCTAACTAGTAAAGGAAACTAAAGTAAAATTGTTTTCGGCGGTAAATTTTCTTCTAGAAAAAGTTCCTAATTTCTTTCGGTTTTAAAGCAACTCTTCTGACATAGCATAGAACTGATTTCCCCAGTTTTACTCAAATAAAATCAGTCAACACAATTATATAGTCTAGTAAATTACATTTTCATGAATGCAACGGAATCAAGGACGTTTGAAATGTAAAGCACCAGAAACTCTCCCGACAGGCATTTCCTAAAACTCCACTATTTGCCTGTTTCTCATGTCGCATTGTGCAATTAGCTACAAATTGTCGCCCACTTTGGGGCCAGTTGAACTAAAAGCCCAGTCGAAAATGGCCTAAAATATGGCACATTGCACTCAAATACATAATTTCATGAACGATTTTTGGGACTGCAAGCAAAACTGCAACTGTGCCTAACGAGCAAACAGTGCAGTCCCAGATCTGGGCAAACATATTCCATAGTCCGTATTCCATATTGCATTTGCCATAACACCCAGAGCGGCAGACTCGTTTGCTGTTTTCTGTTCTTTGCTCGGCAAAGTGCAGTGATAAATCAAATTGTCACTTTTGTATATATTTTGCGGCAAGCGACGACAGCATGGAAAAAGGCAAGGCTTTTAATATTTTGGAATGCCACAGCAGCAAGTTGCAAGTTGCAACCAGTTGCCACTTGGCACCAGCCAACAGCCACCAGCCTGTAATTCCTGTAATGTTGAAAGTGATGCGAGAGTCCCCATAATTATTGTTATTTTGATTATTGCACGTGAAAGATGACATTATTAACATCATTAATGTACTCGAAACCAAGGCTGTTATGTGCACTGTAGTATAGAGTTGTGTAGTGTTGTGTAAAGTGGAAAGTCTCTGCTCTCAGCAGGTTGTCCCACATGCACTGAGAGAAAGTTAGTTTGTAGCAAATTTAATAAATGCAATTATGGCCCATTTACACTTAAATGCCAAACAATTACTATAAATTTCTTAATACACGAAAAATTCGGGTTTTTTTCGATACATTACCTAATTACAATTAAGCTCCACATTTAAATTACAATGCAGACTGTATATTCCATTAAAATATGCAAAAACTGTTTGCTAATTAATAAAACATTGAACACAAATTGTTAAATGATTAACAATTGTTTAGTTTTTTACTGTAGATATTTAGCAGTAAGCACTAAAATGATTTGCACAATTTAACGCTTAGCTAAGTGGCTATTAATAATCTAATTGTTAACTATTTAGTGTTGCATAGTTAAACTTAATTGGCATAGCGAATAAAAAATGCCATTGTCATTTCACAGTTTACTATTGTCAATAAAAATTTGTGTTACGAGAATGACAAATCACCCAAAACGATTACTTGCATACATTTTGTTAAATGTTTAAATTGTTCGATTGCTAACTTGGCTAATTCAGACTGCAGCCAGCCAGTCTGGGCCTTTGTGCCGACTCCTCTCGACGCAACTGCTCCTCGGATTCAATGCGAGCCACACAAACTGAAGGTGGCGATGATTGGACTGCCAGGGAGTACCAACTGCTGCTCTTAAGATGCTCCATGGCGGCCAGGTGTACTTCCGGTTGATATGGCTTAAAGACAATGTAGTGTGGATCCTTAATGGGTGGCTTATCGAACATATGCTTGAGACTCCAGGCAATGTTCGACTTGGCACGATGTGAGAATTCAATCCGACTTTGGGAAAGTAGACGCATGGCCTCCATGTTGTTTAAGTCTTCGAGGGGAATTGGTTCTTGTTGTGGCGACAGACCCAAGCAGACACTACCTTCAGGATCGGCGAATATCATTTGTATATACTTGAGTATGTGCCACAAATGATGCTCATCCTTTTTCCAATGCTCAAAGAGCGGTGTCAAGTCGAGGCTATGGGACATGGGACAGATGTGTGGGTGGAAAATGTCCTTTTGAAAGATTACCGTTGGGAGGCTGACCGTATCGGGAAAATTTTCCGATAGCAATATGGAAAAGCGAAAAACGCCCTCAGCATAGATACCACTGTGAATAAAGATCACACCAAACCAAAGCAAGGCACTGGAATAGCTGGGCACGGCATAGATACCCTTTAAGTGCATCTGTTCGATTAACTGGTACTCGGCGAGTACCGTATAGCCCTGACTGATCAGAGCCAGCATCTTGTTGTTACTTGATGTGGTCTCCAAACACATGGTGTTGTCCAAATATTGCAAAATGTATGGAAATTTGGTGAAATTTTGCAGTTTCGTGTATTGTGTGTGTTGTTGTGTGACTGGAAATGAGCTGAAGATTTTGACAACAAATTCAAAAGATTTAAAAAAAAATGTAGAAAATGTACTATCAAAAATGAATCAATCACTTCCACCTCCGCCACATGATTACTTTCTTTTAGATGCTATAATTGATTTCATATGACAAGTGTGTGTTTTGAGTGCTCTAGTTGTTATAGAAAATTACGAACAGTGTACTGAGCACTAAACAACATTGAAAGCACTTACATTTATGCGGCATGTCAACTAGCAACAACGACAACAACAAGTGCAGAAACGGGAATTGCCCACAAGCAAAAGCAAAAGCAGAAAAAACTATGTCCACAGCGGTGACAAGAGCGCGAAGAGCGGACACTTGGAGGGCAGGAATACAGTGGACTCAAAACTGGACACCGGTCGCAACTCGCGACTGGTACCTCGTGTATATAGTATCTATATGTGTGATATAGACTCGTACTCAGCGGTATATTCAATCATGTCAAGTGTAATAATTTTGCGAATACTTGCAGCAGATACAAACAAGTTGCACACACGCAGCAGCAGCAGCATCGCATAGACAACAACAACAGCAGGAACAACAAGTACAAGAACTGCAACAGAGTTGGATGTGTTTGTGGATTTATGATTTATGAATGCAATGCTCTGATGTACGGTTCTTTCACGCACTTGCAACATAATGTGGCATTATAATGTCGCATGTCACACAAACACCAACAAACACTACGATACCTAACAGTATAAACTATATATACGTATGATTTGTTATGAATTTATTATACCAGACAGTTTGGGGACCCACTTGAAGGCAAGTATATACCATACATACTATATATATTCTTGTATTATAAATATTTGCATGCAAATAAAGGCAGCTGCTAATTGGCAGTCAGCTCTTGCAGCTCATATCTTTTGGCACTTTCATTATGTGGCCCAAACATATCATAAACATTCTGACAGACGACAGTGAGGCCTCTTTGATAAGCTCTCCCCCCAAAAATAAACGACTCGCAGATAAGAAATCCCCGAAAATACAAAATATAATGAACGGAAATACAATTTGTAACGAAATGAAGTAAAGTGAAGTATGTTGCACGTTTGCTGAAAATGCAACTCATTAAAAATATACACTCCTGATATGATATGATACGTTATGATTTGTGGCTGAAACTCTGACTGTGGCTGACTTTCTTTCTGGCCCGGTTAACGCCAGTTGTCAGTGGTATTGTGACATGGGTGCAACACCCAGGCGCAGAAAGGGTCAGGCGGTAATAATAACCGCTGGGACTTCGACTCAACTTGACTCAACTCCGATCTGCGATTCTCTAAAATTCTGAAATTCTCCATTTCTTCGACTCGCCCCATTTTCACCTACCCACATTTTTGTGTGTGATGCCGGGCAAAGCGACTAACCCATGTCAAAATGTTTGGCTTGTTTTATAGCGCTAAGGGCAATTGCTAATACGCGTATGTTGGACAGTGTTGGCTGGCTTGAATGCCGTTAACTTGGCCGGCACCTGTGGGGAATTGCTTGTCACCTGGTCCCGCCACGCAACACGATTCGCAACATTCAATTTCTGTTTCTGTTTTTGTTGCTCTTTTTTTTATTTTACTTTATTTTATTATTTTCGATGTTGTTGTTGTTTTCTTCCTTTTGGCTTTGGCTTTTATGCGGGCAGCAATTTTTCGTGCCGCCTTCTTTTTTTTAGTTGCTTTTTGTTACCTTTTCTTCTTATCAGCTTTCTTCTCATTTATGCTACGCTGCATTTTGAGCTCGGTTCAGTTGTAATACGGTGGCATATAACACTTAAGTGCTTGTTGTTGTTTTATAAGATAAACTTTTGCGAGGCCCACATGTCAGTCCATACCCGAGTAAGAACCTTAAGAATAATAACGTGATGCCAATTTCATTTACTGCCACTTTCATTAACCGAAAAGGAGCAAAAAAACAGAAGATGAACAAAAAATACACATGAGGCTGCTTTATCTGACCCTCGCATTTTGGTTGTTCAATTTGAGATGTGTTTTAAGTGTTCTGGGTATTTGGAAGTTATTTGAAATGACCAAAAATTGATGGGTAATTTCTGGGGGCGATGCAACAAGAGAGTTTTGAAACGAACTTTAAATGGCTGTTAATAATTTATTTACAAAATTTAAAATCATATATTTAAACGCACTTATTAAGCTCCATTCATAATTGCAGGCAATTTCATTTTCAAAATTATTCACAGTATACTTTCAGGCTGTGACGAAAATGCGCCAATATCGAAAACTCGTTGTAGATTAACAATTGATAAATACGATAAAGGTGGAATTATTATTATGTGTATATTTAGCTAGCATTGATTTATGTTAAATTTGTGTAATGGAATCCAGTCGATACGAAACGAATCTCAGTGCACTGTGTGTGGCATATTCAAATTGGGTAATATGCAAACGTGCCAAACGGACTCTTTCACTTGCCGTTTATTTTGGGGTACTCATGGTCGTACTCGTACTCCTGGTCGTATTATTATCCAAAGTATTTCGTTTGGATTGCAGTAGGACAACAAGAAAGAAACGTATACTAATATTTGCATAATCGCTGCAAGAGCAGAGGCAGAGCAATTATTTCTTTAAAAATAAATTGCATGCACAATTGATAGCAATAGGAGCAAAATAAAAAAAAATACACTACATATAGAAAAAAGCCATGGCCAGGAGTGGACCACCAAAGAAAATGCTCAACTCAAACTCAGTTTAGTTTTGGTTTTGTTGAGGTAGCTGGCAACAGAGGAGCTGAGCTGTAATAGCCACACAGTTAGCCGTCTTCAGGTAAAAAACAGATCCAGCGACGAATTTGGTCAAAACGGCTTTGGGTGCTTTGCTTCAAAGAAAGAGGGCGACAGGGGAGGGGATCTACTTCAACTGCGAGGGGCGTGGCAGCTCAAACTGAGCTCAGCTCGTTTTGCGATTTGTGTGTACGCCTCATTCGTTGTATTTGCATATCGATTTGGAGTTTTTAGACTGCCAGAACACGCTGCTGCTGCCTTGGTTTGGTTTGGTTTGGTTCGGTTGGGTTTAGTTTTCTTTTTCTTTTTTGTTTGGCATTGCCATGCTTCCTACTTGCCAAAAGTATTTGCATCCATCGAATACACTTGGCTTCATTTTATTTGCAGCACAAACAATTGCATAATTGCTATGCGGCCATAGAATTTAAATTTATTGGCCAAGCATTTAGCCCAATGGCCACGAACGGCAAACAGCCAACGGCAAACAGTAAACAGAAAACAGAAAATGGCAAACAAAACGCATTCAAAACTCATAAATTTCAATTCGCACCAATTTCACACCAACTTCAAGTTATTACCATAAAATTCAATTACTATTATTATTATAATTTTCTAACAATTTTATTTTATTTCACTTTGATATAGTTATTTTCTTTGTTTTTTCTTTCCTATTTCTTTGGAGCACACTTATCGAACCCTCATCAAGAGGGAAATTCACTCAATGGTGACAATATGCTTGAGCTGCTGCTGATATGCTCGATAAGCACGTGCCATTAGCTCATGATATTCCAAGAGGACCAACGAGTGTTCTGGCTTCTGGGGGAGAGAGGAGAGTGGCACTTTGAGCAATTTTAATTTGCCGCTAGAACAAAAAACTTGTCTCAAAACTTTGTGTTATTTCTACAATATTTTTTGGGGCAGTCACGTAGCCATAAGTTGACCCATTTTGCTGTTGTTGCAAGCCAAATTGAAAACTTTATGTGCTCAAGTGCCTATAACACTTGGCTTAAAAGGGTTCGATTAGTTACCAAACATAATTGGGTATTGTTATCTTGCAAAAAAATACATTTTGCGAAGAGAATATAAAATACGTTTTAAAATGTAATTAAATTTACCATGTCGAGTATTCAATTTAAGCAAGTAAAGTATTTAAATGGTGAAAATTTTCTTCAACTCTGGTGACAGTGTCTGGTGTTTCACGTCAGTGGTTTTTCATTTTAACCACTTGAAATACTCGTACTCGTACTCGTTGCCCTGACAGTGGATATATAAGTCCTATAAGTCACTCATTATGTCCGCTTTCGGTCTCGGTTTATCATGTTCGTGGTTGACATTCGCGCGGACACAAATGAAGCAATTTTCTTGACATGCAAAACGTGCAACAGTTGCAAAGACTCTTAAGCACCGAATTGGAGCAGAAAACACAGCAACAGTTGCACTTAATTTTCGTATATTTAATTCACCTTAAATTATTGTAAGCAAAAAACTCAAACTGCACAAGCCCAAAACCGCTTTGATGTGCAGTCCATTAGACGACACGGGCACGGGGATTTGAGCCAAAGTCAAGTCAACGTCAAAGGTAAAGTCAGAGAGCTTCATGGAGCTGCATTTCCGTTGATTTGCAAGGCAAATCAAATCAAAGGCTTAATGAATTCATTTCAATTAAATTAAATAAAATAAAGAAAGACAAAAAACAACAGCAACTGCAAACCGTGATAGACGAATGCCAAAGACCCGCCATGCAGTCAGTCATTTAGCCAGTTAGCCTTTAGCATTAATAAATAGTTTGGCTTTTAACCGACTCGCTGGGGGAGCACATGGGAGAAGAAGAGTTGGCATTTGAATTGAAGCAGCTTCTACTAATTGATAGTGATCTGTTGTGAACGGTTAGAACAACAACTGGATGGATGCGAGTACAGTTGACAATCGAGTAAGTGACTTGGTATGCAATCACTGCTGTCAGTTTGACACTAAACCGAGGCAGGGAACTAGCTTAAAATTGTTATTTTATTACCGTATATATTCGAAATATTTGCATATGCTTTCAAGCTACTTAAGTTTCAATCAGGTCAATCACCCGTTGCCAACTTATTGCTCCCCTTATTTATTTGGTGGTTTTTATTTTTTTTTGGGAAGACAGCCGGATAAGCGATAAGCCTTAAGCTGCTTAATCGATGACCAGAGAGTTGTCAAAAAATAATTCACAAGCCGCCTCAAAGGTAAATACGAAGACAGCTCGGCGTATACGTAATGTTATCAGCTGTGCAAATCTACCCTGTTTGGATTTCTTTTCCACTCAATTTTTAGCTTTTTTTCCCATTTTTACACAACGGAACCTGCCAGCCTATAGCAGTACAGGAGTACAGCAGTACAGACCGTGCTAAATCAGCGTCGGGCCCTTTACATGAGAAATATTTTAGCGGACCATGCAAAAATGGTAGCAACTTGCAGCATTCGCTTATCAGACACTGACGTATGCAGTCCAAAACGAAAAAAAAGACAACACAGAATAAGGTAAGTTAAATAAAGGAAGAACAGCAACTGAGATAACGCCACAATGAAGACAGCAGAACGCGCCGCAGTTGAAAAATCGCCACAGCCACTAAGGATTCCACAGCAGCTACAAAAAAAGACCAAAAACAACAGCCACAACTGCGACGCATCAAGATAAATGAACGTGCGCCCTGCTTTCAATACCCTGTACATATCGGGTATAATAAGCGCACAAGGTTTGAGAACATTCTACAGGATAATTCTTTGCTTGCTGGGTATTAGTTAGTTGTTCAAACTCTTTAGCATATTTTCTGTTACTTGTTACTTGTTACTTGACTTCTTGCTGCTGCTTCGGCAACCAAAATCAAAGTTATAATAATGCATAAGTAATTTGCAGCAGCGGCAATCGAACAAAGCCATCAGCAGATTGGCAGAACGGCATCAACATCTGGTGAAGCAGCAGCAACAACAGCAACAGCAGCTCGTGCCATGGGGTCCAGCTCTTGACAACAGTTAATCAAAGCATAAACCGATTGACTACAGTAAGTGACCCATCCCATAGCATACGAGAGCAGAAAAGAACCATAGTAGAGCCATGCCATAATAACCCATCAGCTCACCATGAAGCTATCGCCTCTTTAAGCAGTTATTTATTAACTGAAAATCATATTATCGGCATATCGCTTACGGCTTAAAACTTACGACTCGATGCTTGACTCTGCTCTTTTTTTTGTTGTTTTTGGCTTGCCAAAGTTAAGAGTATGCAGTAGCGATTTAGAGCTGATAGCCCTATAAAAATACCCTACAATTGTGATCATTTAACAGTTTAAATATGGCATTAAATAATAAAAAATTATTAACTTAATAAAAACCATTACCATTACTTAAGAGTGTATTAACAATATTTTAATTAAAACTAATATTGTACTCATTATTCTTTTACAAAAGTAAAGTAAAGTAACCCAGCAGACAGCTAACCTATGTCAACATTTGCTGGCCTTTTAAGCCTGGCTAGCGGCAGTACAATGGCCTGGCCAAGACCTCAAACTCCGACTCAAGGGCCGGCTTAACAATGCCGCGGCATGTTAAGACAAATGCCTGAAGGAAACTCTTGGCCCAAAGGCGTCTTGGCCTGCACCATTGTGAACTAGATATTGTCTTGTGTAAGAACCAAAAAAAAAACCTAAATAAAAAAGTAGCTAAAATCAGGAAGTGTATTATATAATTTTATAGATACTAAACTCAACTTTGACACAAATCGACTGAGTGCGGTCTGTAAACATGACATTTGCTGTACACGAGCAACCAGCAACGAGTCGCGAGTCCCGAGTGGAGGCAACAGCAATAGCGCGACTCGTTTGGGCCAACTCAGTTTGGTTGGCAGCATCTTTTAGACGCTTCGCTACGCTCCGTACCGCACCACTCCGCACTGCACTGTACTGCGCTACACTGTATTGTGATGCTTATCGCAAAACGTTCAATTATTTTATTTGGTGCAGATGTGGCCGGCGATAAAAAGTGCCTGATAGGAACTCTCCGCTGTGTTGGCTCCACTGCCACTTGGCCAACAATGCAACGGTCCAAGTTAATGCTTTGTAGCTCTGGCTCTGACTGTGGCTCTGCCTGTGACTCTACTACGAGTTCGCGTATGTTTGCCCTACTCGCTGCCACAGCTTCTACTTTGTATATGAGATTCAATTAAAATCAGCACAACAACAGCAGCAGAAGCAGCAGCAAGAAAAAAATCACAAGAGCGCTGAAAAAAAATCCAAATAATTGACACAAGAAAGCAAAGCCGCAAATTTGCCCCTCGACCAGCAGATGCAAAGGAAAAACTGGAAAAAAATGTCAGGCTGTAAATGTTTTAGATGACGTCCAAGCTCATAAAGTTTTCAGCGAATTTTCTACAAAAAACACCGTTAGAAAATGTTGTACAAAAACTATTTGTAATTACAATAACTAAGAACTAGTAAAAAATGCTTGTATTGCTTGGTTTCAGATATTAAATTAGTGCTGTGCAGAACTAAAGCTTTGAAAACTAAAAATTGTAACTTAAGCCGCAAAGCGTATAAGCTGCAGTTGTGCGGTACAGTGGGCACTAAAAGTTAGCACAAAGTCGCAATTAAAACAATCCAAAATCCTGCTGCTAAAGGAAATTGTGGGAAATAATGCCAACGATGCTCGCAGTCTCGCTATCACGCCCTCCGCTCTATGTCTCTTCTATTCTCTTCCTCTCTGGCAATTTGTTTGCTATTGTTTGTTGTTTTTGCAATTAAAAATTATTGCAATTTAGAGCGAAGGGTTAAATTTGTAAGGGGTCGCTATTGATCGAGTGGCCGGCAGCTGAAAGTTGCCAACGCCATTTTGTCGGTCGAACGGAAACGGAAAGTGTGCCATTATGTGAGTGTGCAAAGCGGATGTGGTATTCAATACAGCTGCAATGGCAATGGTAGTAGCAAGTGCAACTTGATTTAGTTTATCTGGCATTGGCACTAGCACTGGCTAAAACCGCACTTTGTGGCCAGAACTTTGGAACGCGTTGTCGAACAGCTGAAAAGTTGAAGTCTTTCGGTTGCTCTGTGGCTGCTACAATAAAACAGACTAACGCCAAAAAAAGACCACAGAAAGTTATGCACCCACCATTCAAATTCCAGCTCTTCTCCATTCCTTTTATTTGTATCCTTTTTTTCACTTTTGTTTCCACCCCTGGTATTCGCGTTGTTAAAACTTTCGACGAGTTACGCGTTAGTCCCTGTCCATATGCCAAGGGTTCTGGCAAATCAAATCAAAATCGCAATCAAATGCAAATTGGTATTAGATTAGTTTGTTTGCGGACGCTCCAAAGGTGCAATACCATCAGCTGACGGCTTCAACTTTAAATTAGACAGTCAGACAGAGACAGACAGACAGTGAGACAAAGAGACAGACACACAGCTACGCATCTGTTGTGAAACGTGTCACAGATTTCTTTTTAACACAGCTGAAAGTGAATTAAATTTACGCTGTAAGACAAGCAACGGTAAAAATAAAGATTATAAGGACGAAGAAAGGTACACGAAACTCAAACACCCTTTTAGAAATATCCTAAAAACATTTTTAGATAAAACAACTGCTTTATACAAAGAATTTTTAAATATATTGAATGGTTTATAAACTTTTAAACAGCCACTATGTGGTGTTTATTTCAGGCACACATCGCATATACCCTATAAAAGGGTATAAAAAAAGGGCATTGCAGTTAATAACAAAGTGACGGAATATGCGACAGCAGCTGTCGCGTTTCCAAACAGCTTTCAAATGCCAAAAGGTACGACAAACCCAGCGTCGTGTTACTGCCAGACACAGACTGGCAAGTCAGTCAAACAGTCAGTCAGTGGGATACACAGTCAACGTCATCAGTCAGTAGCCAGTCTGTTAAGAATTTGGTGGAGCGATTCACTACACTGTCAAACATAAATTGAGTTTGATCAAATTAGTTTGTGTGCGCTGAAGTGTTGACTGTTGAATGCTGTGTGATGTTTTATGTTGACTAAAACTGTTTACTCAATAGAATTAAAATTAATAGCGTATGCTTACAGTGTAAACTCTGGTTTAAAAATACTAGAACATCAATTTTATTAGTAGACTCCATTAATGTCTGACTAAAGCGCACTTCTTCTTTAAGAATTAAAATAACTAAACACTGTGATAAAAGTATTTCTTTTGTGCGCAATAGAAAACAGTCCCCAATTGTTGTTTCTACACATTTTTTTCGGTCACTTTTTAAGCAAATTTGTGTTGAACTAACAGTCAGCTGCCAGTTGCCAGTTGCCAGTTACCAGACTGCTCTATTTGCCTCTGTGTTGTGCTTTACTTTTGCATGGATGCACAAGAAAGGCTCTGAAATACTGTCATTGACAAAATCAAAACAATAAGTTTGTTATTTTTGAGCACAGCCAACGAACCGTACACGGAGCCACCTCAGCAACTCACCACACACACTCTGCTCACACTGTCACACACTCAACTAAATTGAAACTTTGAGACAGTTTTTCAAACAAAATTTTGCACAAAACTTAATTGATTTCAAAGCTACGAATTTTTGGCACAGATACTCGTAATTTAACTAATATTTATATACAATTGTTTGCCTAACTGTCACTAATTGTTACACATTCCATGTGGCATGTGAATGTCACACAAAATAGAAAACCAAAACTAACTTCAAACAATTGCAAATGCAAAAACCTTGAAAGCCTTCGAGCGGCAATTGAAATTTGCATATTTGACAGGCCTCCATCAAGCATAATTCTGCATTTTTGCATAGTTTTTTTATTGTTTGGCTTATTGTGTGACATTTAACCTACAACTTCTGGCCAACATTTTGACATTTTGGCAGTGTCAGTTTGGCCTAAACAAAGTTAAATGATTTCAATAGCACAACAGTTTAACAGGTCTGCCAGAGTTTGAACTTGAGTACTGAATACAATTGCTTAAATTAAGTGTCAAATGCTTAAAGTCGCAGTGGGAATTGTCTTTAATTGTTTAACGATATAAGGCAACCAATTAGCTATTAGTTATTAGAGCTTTAAGACATCAAAGTACTTACTGAACTAAATAGGAAACTTAAGTTCTTAAAGTGTCTCATAAAAAACCATATATTTCTGTATTAGTCAGAGCTATTTGACCTTTAACCTGACACTCTAAATTGCTTTTTTGCATTTGACAACTACAATGCTTTTATTGTGGCAGCGCACAAAATTTATGCAACTGTGCGATGGCAAATTATGTTCAGTTCATTTCATGTGCGATATAAGAAATCACACACACACACACTAGCACACACCTGAAACTCACATATATTTCACACCACACACAAGGAGCTACATGTGGTACAGTTGTTGAACTGTTGAGCTCACAAACTGAACTGGACGGGGGTCAGTTTATTGTTTACCTAAGGCTGTAGACGTGCAAACGACTAGATTTGGGGGAGTATTTTTTTGTGGGGGTGGAGTCTTTTCGTTTCATGTCTAGTAAACTCGACAAATTCGACACAAATGCGAAAATGCGACAAGATTTATGCTAAAGTAATAAATATAAATGTGGTTTTGAGTAGAAAATAGAATTATAGCAATACATGTCGAAACACACACAACACAAAGGTGCGTAATATGGCATAGTGTGTAGCTGTTACTGCTCTTGTGGTAGCTGCTGCTTACTGCAGTAAATCATTGTGGTTAGCTCGGCAATTTATTGTAACGCCCCGTGCTGTTCTGCCCAGCCTCTAGTATCCTCTACTCTCCCTTTCCACTGCCTTTTTTGCACTTGGCCATATGTTACACGAGGGTAAATATTAAAATAAACTTAAAGAAGTGGCAAATTCTTTTGCTGGACCCAGCCTTGTGGACATTGCGGCGCCTCAATAAATCACATCACAAAAAAATCGAGCAACAGAGCGTATCCGTAATCTATTTAAAAACCAGCATTTTTGCCAAAAATATACTCGTACATATATATTTGTTGGATATGTGCATATTTGACTATGTTTGAATTTTCCAATCACTGTAAGAGAAACTCCACCCACTTCATCGCTACAAACTACAAACGAGCAAAAGCAAACGACAGCCACCGAAAAATATGCAAAATTTGCAGCTTTTACCGAATTTATGGTTATTTGTGTTGCACTGTTAATGCTATTGAACTTGCACTTAACAAATGGCATCCAGAATGATTCTCCAATTTCTCCTGCCATGCCACGCCCCGCCCCATTTTACTGCCCATTTTTCAATTCAAACTCCATTTAGACGATGAAATAAACGCACAGCGTTTCGACATCCTTTCTACCTCTGAAAATCCCTTTGCACTTCTATTTTTCTCTCTCTCTCACTCTTTCCCTCTCTTGCTCTGACTTTTTGTCTCTCCTTCTGTGCATTTTGGCATTCTTTCAAAACATTTTTCGTTACATTTTGTGTGTTGCACTTGAATATGCGTTTTTGATTATGGCTCTGAGTCTATAAATTGGAAAATCAAGCCAACAATGCAGCTCATAGAGAACAGGCAGCAACGAGAGCAGATTGTGTATTGCAATTACAGTTTAGACTTGATTATCATAAGACATATTTAGTAAGTACCTACTACCAACTAGAAATTTTGATTACGTTGCACTTTAAAAGAGACCATTAATTTATCTACTCAAATTTTAATGGAGATTTGTTATTTTGCTGAAAATCATATTCAGTGCAGCAAATATTTGTAAATAATTTTAATCAGGAGTGCTTAAATTCAAGCAATAGGTTTAAAAAAATGTCTGTACTTATTTAGTTCCAACAACATAATAATCTGATAAAAATATCGAAAATAAGCAATGAAAGGAGACAAAAATAATTTCATGCTTTAGTATTCAAAGTTAATAACACTTTAAAATCACTTACCGCTCATTATTTCTCGTTTTAACATCGATGCATCGGATCTTGTTAGGGATCTGGAAGAGAACAAAAAGAATTAAATTAATAAAATTAAATAATTATAATACAATCGATAACATAAAAATTTAGTTTATCAGGTAATCAAATTTAAATAATAATTAAATTTTTGGTGACTTATAAAACACTCACATTTTTGTAATACATAATAATAAGTTTGTGTGTTTTCATGACAAACTGCACTGCACTTTTCACTACACTTATCACATCACTTTTTCACTGCACTTTTCTTTTTACTTTTCACTACACTTTTCACATTACTTTTCACAGCACTTTTTCTTTTACTTTTCACTGCACTTTTCACTTCACTTCTTCACTGCATTTTTTTCTTCACATTTACACATCTTTTGACTCTGCTGATCATTATTTTTAAACATAAAAAAAACAACAAAAATAAAAAATAGATCGAGATCAGCTTTCTACATTACATTTTTTGTAGATATAGTAGTGAGAACAAATTTGCGGGCTTTCAATTCACTACAAAACACTGGCACTTTTCACTTTTACACTGCACTTTTCACATGATTTTTCACTGCATTTTCCACTTCACATTTACACTGCACTTTTCACATAACTTTTTCGCTGCATTTTCCGCTTCACATTTACACATCTTTTGACTCTGCTGATCATTATTTTTAAACATAAAAAAAACAACAAAAATAAAAAATAGATCGAGATCAGCTTTCCATATTACATTTTTTGTAGATATAGTAGTGATAACATATTTGCGGGCTTTCAATTCACTACAAAACACTGGCACTTTTCACTTTTACACTGCACTTTTCACATGATTTTTCACTGCATTTTCCACTTCACATTTACACTGCACTTTTCACATAACTTTTTCGCCGAATTTTCCACTTCACATTTACACATCTTTTGACTCTGCTGATCATTATTTTTGAACTTAAAAAAAAACAACAAAAAATAAAAAATAGATCGAGATCAGCTTTCCATATTACTTTTTTGTAGATATTGTAGTGAGAACATATTTGCGGGATTTCTATTCACTACAAAACACTGGCACATTTCACTTTTACAGTGCACTTTTTATTTCACCATTTCACATCACATTTACACTGCACTTTTCATTTCACTTTTCACTGCACTTTTCAAAGCACTTGTCACTGCATTTTTCGCTTAACTTTTACACTGCACTTTTCACATTACTTTTTCGCTGCATTTTTCACTTCACATTTTTATCTCTGCTTTTCATTATTTGCGAACAGAAAAAAAAAACAAAATTAAATAAACTTTCCATATTACGTTTGCAATTTACTTTACTTTTGATTTGTCGCCGATATTAATGCACAAAACACAATTTGTAGGATGCTTTCAGGCAGCGCGCTTAAACAAAAAATATGCACAATACACAATTGTCTAGCATACTTTCAGGCTGCGCGCTAAAATCAAAGTAAATGAGATACGACTACGAAGCTGCGCATGCATTTTCACGCAAACGTAAGAGAATGAGCGAATTAAATTAAGAGAGAAACGGAACCGAAGCTGCGCATGCATTCTAATGCACAGCTAAGAGCGCGAGCGTTAGAACTTACAACAACAATGCTTACCGGCGACGACAATGAAAGCAAAGCCAGTTGCTTACAATACAAACGCGCTGAATTCGGAATGTGAGAGCGTGAAAAAACATGGCGGATTGCGCGCAAAACGTTGCCCGCCGCCTGGGGCTCCGCTAACAGGAGTATTTTCAATCGTTAATTAAAGTGAATAATCCATTATAAATTAAGAATTTTTTATATGCATTTTGCTCACACCCCACCGCTCTTTCGTTTGACACATAATTTAGGTCGATTGGAGCGATATTAATTATTTTTTCAAGCTAGTAACGCGGAGCACATAGATTAGCGTGCAGATAAAACCGATGCGCAAAAGGAACTAAACGATTAGCAATTACCGATGGTGAAATTGTTCGCGCTGTAAGCTCTGAACTGAGCTTTAGGGAGCTGAGCTTTTACGCAAGAGATCACCGTGAAAAGCTTTGACATATACATATGTATTTGTAATTAATTAAGCAGTTGTTTTAATATTTTCTAGGGGTGCAAAAACTATATGCCCAACTTTTAATTAATTACATGAGCTTGTTACCACTGAAGACAAAAAGTTTAATTAAAAACAAAATAAATGAATAATTCTAGTTTAAAAATTATTTACAATTGTTCCTTTGCAAATATGTATAATTATTTGTATTTATTTAGAGTTACAAAAATGTATTTTAAGACAAAAAATTCCAAGAACAACTCAAATTTAAACGGTTTATTTTTTTTATTTGCCTAACCCCAACAACAACAAAAACGTTTACCGACTTGGCGTGCAGAAAGAAAAACACGAACAAGAGAAACTGAAGGACAAGCGATTATCGATGCGAACGAAATTAAGAGAGAAACAAAACAGAGAGTAAGAATTTACAACAACAACGCTTACCGACGGCCGAATGAAAAGTAAAGCAAAGATGTAAATAATTAGAAGGGGAGTGTGAATTGCGCCAAAAATGTGGATGCGTTGGCGGCTATATTTTCACCTTATTTTAAGTAAATAATCCATTATAACTTAATAATTTTTTTTACGCATTTTGTGCACACGACACCGTATATTGTAATGCAAACGTAATAGAGAGAAAATACGAATTAACTACAACAACGTTTACCGACGGCGGGAAGGAGAGCAAAGACGTTGGCGCATAAAGGAATAATGCGTTAGAGTGGGAGTGCGAGAGGGTGAAAAAATGTGAATTCGATCACTGCCAAGCAGGTTTCCGCAAACAGCAATATTTTCAGACGTTAATTAAAGTAAATAATTCTTTAAGTCATAAACGTTTTTTATATGCATCTTATGCTAACGATACCGCTCTTGCGTTTGAAATGTGATTTAAACCGATTGGACAGATATTAATTATTTTCTTCAAGCTCGTAACGCGAAGCACATAGTTAAATGTGCAGAAAACACCGATGCGGAAAAGGAACTAAGCAATTAGCAATTATCGATGGTGAAATTGCTCGTGCTTAAATTCGAACTGAGTTTTGGAGAGCAAGCGAGCAGCACAGCTGCACATGCATTCTAATGCAAACGTAAAATCGTAAGAGTAAACATTTACAACACCAACAACAACGTGTACCGACTTGGCGTGCAGAAAAAAAACACGAACAAGAGAAACTGAAGGACTAGCGATCATCGATGCGAACGAAATTAACAGAGAAACGAAACGAAGAGTAAGAATTTGCAACAACGCTTAGAGACGGCCGAATGGAGAGAAAAAGCAAAGATGTAAATTATTAGAATGGGAGTGTGAGAGTGTGAATTGCGTAAAAAATGTGTTTACCTTATTTTAA
The DNA here is from genome assembly GCA_018152125.1 of Drosophila dunni. Classification (NCBI taxonomy): domain Eukaryota; kingdom Metazoa; phylum Arthropoda; class Insecta; order Diptera; family Drosophilidae; genus Drosophila; species Drosophila dunni. Next base: position 15,217,220 of record JAECXC010000339.1, on the reverse strand, counting down.
GTAAATAATCCATTATAAATTAATAATTTTTTTATGTATTTTGTGCACTCGACACTGACCTTTCGTTTGACACATAAACTAAACCGATTGGACGGAAATTAATTATTTTTTTTCAGCTCGTAACGCGGAGCACATTATTGTGTGTGCAGAAAAACCGATGCGCGAAAGGAACTAAACGTTTGGCGATTATCGGTGGTGAAATAGTTTGCGCTGAAAGCTCTGAACTGAGCTTTAGGGAGCTGAGCTTTTACGCAACAGATCATCGTGAAAAGCTTTGACATATGTATATTTGTAACTAATTAAGCAGCAAGTGGAAAACTGCAAAAATAATACAAGTATATTTAAATAAATGAAAACTGATATTTAATGAGCTAAATTATTTCATGTAATACATATTCTGAAGCAGAGTCGTGTTATATAGAGTTTTAATATTTTTTCGGGGTACAAAAACTATATGCCCAACTTTTAACTGAAGCTAAACTGTATTTTTCTTGAATTCTTGATAATTGGATGATTGCATTAGCTAGTCAAATATCCTGTGTTTGCCTTGACAGCCAATTAATATAATATTTGAGACTAAAAGCTTTGCCATTAAAAATACAAAGTTTGCCATTATTATTTTGAGTCCCGGCTTCCTGGCCCTGTGTGTCTTAGCGGGTCGCTAATTAAAACCTAACTGACAATAATTAGCACACAAATGCACACAAACAAACACGCAATTAAAACTGCATAAATATGCAAGAATGTGGATGTCAGCTATTGCTGAGCAAAGGTCGTACTTATTGCGTGAGTATCTTGCTGTCTCGCTCGCTCTTGCGTGCATATGCTAGCTATCTCGCTCGTTGCGTGACTGCAGTTGCATACGTTATGAGGTGTGCTCGACTGGTAAACACCTATGGTAAGTAAGTAGTAAATTTTATAGCTTACAAAATACTTCTTCGTAATATTTAGGACATATAAAAGTTTAATTAAAAACTGAATTAAATAAATAAAACTAGTTTAAAAATTCTTTACAATTTTTCCATTGTAAATATAATTACTTATATTTATTTAGAGTTACAAAAATGTATTTTAAGACAAAAAGTTTCAAGAATACCTAAAATTTAAACGGTTTATTTTTTTATTTGCCTAAACCCATGAGCTTAATTTGGACTATTCTGCCTTTATTTTCTAAAACTAGAAACACCTTTGAAATCTGGCCTAAACCTTTTGTGGACTCATTTGTATGCTATTTGGGGAGGGTAGAAAAACTAAAGGAATTATAATGTCAGCAGGAGAGCGGTATTCATGGCCCAGTCAGGCAAAGGCTAAACGCTAACGCAAACACATACACACAACCAAAACACACACACCGCAGCAGCACACAGCAAATAAAGTGAAACCATAATTGTTGTACTTGCCAACTCGACTTTCCTCATTTTTGTGTGTGTTGGGGTCGTTTTGTGATGCAGTCAGCAGCCGTTAGGGTTATAAAATATGAATAATGTCGAGTCGAGTCGAGTTGAGTCGCATTCAATGTGAACAGTGGGCACTGCGGGGGCGTTGGGTGGAGGAGGTGCTGCTAGTAATTTGATGTGCGTATTTGCTAAACCCGTTTAATGTTACCTCTTCCGATTTCCCGTCTCCCCTTTCTCTCTCCCTCTCTCTCTCGTTTTACCGCTCACTAATTTCGTTTAATTCACTGCCTGTGGGTGGCATTTGAACCAGGTTGAGTTTTTATTACGCAAGAACGGGTAGTTTGTCTTTGAGAATGTTGGATATTATTTTTAATGAAACATTGCGCGTTGTCGTAACTGCAAATTGGCGTCAACTTCACTACTCAAGTGACAATCCATAGCAAGGGCAACGCTACCCTCTCCCGCCCTTCCAGCTATGCCTTCTAACTCCAACTCTATTTGCATTTCAGCCTGTTGGACTTAACGCCAAGGCCGTTAAATGTTTGTCACGCCACGTGGGAGTAATTAACCACTAAAAGCTGATTTGCAGCAAACGAATTTTGTCTGTTTTGTGGCTGATAAAAAGATTTGTCAACTGTGCGACACTCATCAAAAACCTAATTGAAGTTTTATAGTCAAGCCTTGAGCTGTGGCTTTAGTGCATATCATAAATTACAACTGCCCCGCAATGCTGTGACTCTTAAGAGTTGTGTCAAATTTGTGTGTCTTATTAAGTAATTTTACCTGTTTCATTACAATCCTGTTACATGTTCAATACACACTTGTCAGCCATCGATATTTCAATTGATAATTTAAATAATCAACATAAAAATGCATACAAATTTGTATTGAACTACAACTGCAATTACACCCACATTTGCAGCTGGCAAATTGTTCAACCTTAATTACTTAATGGTTTAAAAATGAGCTTATTGAAGGTCCTGTCAGTTTAACTTGTCTGGGTTTCCGCTCAACCTTAATAACCACATCCTCCAGCCCCACAAAAAATCCAACTCCCACCTCCCGGTGAATATCTCTCGCAAGTAAACGCACAACAGCTGCCAAAATGCATGTTCTGAACAGAATTTAATTTTTAATTTACATGCTCTTCGAAGCCTGAATGCATGCAAATCGGCAGAGCTGCAAAAGCACTGATGGACTAGCACATACTCTGTAAAATTCTAAAAAGTATACCCCAAGCCTTAATCAATTAGCTGATTTTAAGCAAGTTTTATTTCTAAGCAGCTAGCTTGTATTTTTGGCATAATGTTTTTATTTATTCCTTAATCACTTATCTTTCAAATGAAACGCTTTTTATGACGACTTTGAGTGCATGCCGTAAAATATGTGCTATTACAACAAAAGGATTTAAATATGCAAAGAGCGAGTGCTGCTGAATGGTTCAGCTCGCATACATACATACCATTCATGCATTTAAATATAAACATATATAAATATACTTATATATAGTTCTTTTATGTGTATTTTGTAATGAAATCCCTTTAAATGTTTATGAAAAATTCATGACGCGTGCAAATGGCGCGAAAACAAGTTGTCTGCTTTCATGGGGAGTGGGAGGGTGTGAGTGGCCACTGGTCACCCAGTTTCCAATGTCTTCAAAAGGGTGCAAAACGATGGCGCCAAGTTCGCCAGACACGCAGCATTGCATGCAAAATATGTTATGAAAAGAATGCAGCCAATATGTGAGTATTGTGTTGTTGTTATTGTTGGCTCTGCACGTGCAACATCAGTACGAACTGCACGTGATCACAAAAATGAATCCATTTGTTTGTTTGTTAACTCATTTTACTTCAATTATGCAGCAAACAAAAAGTATTCATACTGAAAATAAAATTGTATTCAAAACTCACTTGCACTAAAGGCGTCAAGTCAAAAACGTGTTGCATACTTATGAGCGGAGAGCGTTAAAGCGAGAAAGCAAACAAGGAGCAGGGAAGCCACATAAAAGGTAGGTAAAAAAAAGTTAGAGCGAGAAAGAGGCAGCTGGAACTTGTTAAGCGTTTCAATACTAATGAGGCTGTCAAGTGTTTTGCATAAAGAACGGCAAAGAAAATTTCCAAAACGTAGCAAAAGCTGCGCTTTTTTTTATGTTAATGGACAAACCACACGCAACACGCGCAGAAAGTGAGAGGGAGAGAGCGAGACATGTACGACTGAACGGCACGCACACCCACACACACACACACGCACTCCCAGTAAATGAAACTAGGCGTTGTTTGTAGTGCAAGTCAATTTTTCGATAATTTGAAAAGTTTATTTAATACAAAACGTGATTCAATTACAAAACTGACCGAAAAATACACACAACCACACACACACATACACTTACGGCTAGCCAGCCAGCGCAGGGGCGGTGAAAGTGTAGGCGAATTGTGCCAGCTGGCTGCCCTTTTAGCCCCTGCTCCTGCCCCTGCTCCTGTTCCTGACTCTATAACATAATGACCGTTGTTGTCGCTGTTGTCCTGCTTGTTGTGTTGTTGTCGCTTGTTTGGATCCCAAAAATCCAAACTACTTTTTACTTGTAAAGCGCAGTGTGTGCTCCAGTTTTGTTCGCTACTCTTTGCTCTCGTTGTTGCTTTTGTTTGTACGTTGTTCGTGCCGCTCAATGGCGTTTTGTTAATGTAACGGAAATGTAACAGCAGCAGCGACAAAAGAGACCAAAAGGGAGACAGATAAAGAGAGGGAGAGAGAGGGAGTGGTAGAGGCAGACAGCAGACGGATGTGGCGTACGCTGTGATTGTGGTCAGCATCATTTTTTATTGAGAGCTTTCCTTTTTATAGGTTCAAAAGCCACAACACCTGCAGTTACACCTCACTAGTAACTCCGCTCTCATAGCCCTCGTCTAGTCTTTAGTTAATTAAAAACTAATGTTTAGTAAGCAGCAAATATCTTAATCCTTTTTGCAACGAAACTTTAACACAACTAGCAGCTAAGCAAATACTTGTCATAGTTGGTACCTGTGTAATCTAATTCCACTTAAATATCTTTGATTGGCTACGTACCTGTGGAAGTACTACTTCTTCTGTACGAGGATATTTTCAAGTTTCCACTCAACCCAGTAGCTTCGTGCGGCTGCCTGCCGCGTGTTGTCAACTTGCCGCATAACCAATGAATTTTTATGCAAATTGCAATCGCCTTGCAGCTGACAACGTGCCACTTTCAACTTTTTGTGGCATCTTCTAGTGCCCACACCAGCCAAGAGCAGAAAAATTGTGCCTCTGGCAGTGGCCATAAATCTTTGAGCAGCATTTGCAGCTTGTCGGGGAGTGGGTCGTGTGGGGATGTAAAGTTGTTTACCTTGTTAGCTCTTCAATAGGGAAAGTTCTGATCGTTGCGAGGGGGTGCTGAAAAGTACTTGGCAATCAGTTGGCATTTGCATAATATGACAATTGTTTTCAAATTGCAATAACAATTTTAGCTTAATTGTTTTGCACACACACCAACAAATATTCACAGTGCTTTAATTTCCATTCATTTTATTACCAGCCCCCTCCTTAACCGAAAAAAAAGTTGTTCTTTTTGTTTTATTTTCAGTTTTTTGTGGACTTTTTATTGCCACACACAGAAAGTTTTTCAATTCAATTGTAATATAAATATTTTACAAATAATTGCTGTCATTCTGCTCCCTTCCCCACCCGATGCAAGTGAAAAAATGTAAAAAGTTTCTATTTTATATGCTATTTTTTTAATGGTCTCAATTTGCTGCGTTTAGTGGGCGGCCCAGGGGGAGTAACTGTGTGGGGGAGGACACGGGAGCAGAGCTGGGGTAGATGAACCGCAGCTGTTGCTCAATTAAAATGCATGACTATTGTCAAGGCAAATTACATAGGGTGACGATCAACCCCACCGCACTCCCCTGCCACGCCCACCACTGTGTTGGGCACTCAAGTGACAACGCCAGAACAATTGCAATTGAGTTTATGTTGGTTTATCCAAGGGATGAATGCGATTGTGGGTGTAATTGTGGGTGGATGAGTGTGGGGTGTGTGTGAGCGGTGTGTGGGGGGTGTGTGTAGTTTGCTCTGATTGAGATTGAGTCTTATATGTAGGTTCAGGGCTTTATGTTATCCACTCAACGCAAAAACTTTTAGTTAGTAACAGCTGTGCATTCAAATTCATAGCTGGCAGTTGCAACTGTCAAAAAGTTTTCGTAAAAACATGCAGAAAGATTTCGAAAGTGGATGGGCTTTGTTGCCAGAGAATTATGGAGAGCATATGGAAATTTTTCAGGGCAAACAAAAATTAATAAATAACGCAGACACTTCTGAAGCACAAGGATTTATTGACCCACTTTGCAGTATAAAATAGCATAGAATTGAAATAGTAAATATTGTGCTGCAGTTTTAAGAAACTCATTCGGTTTAATATACTTCCTCTTCCCCTATCAGAGGAAGATAGTTAGATAGTCTTAAAAGTAGACTTGTACACTTATAGTCCCAAAAACTGTAGTCTTATAGCCTTAATTTAAAAGAAAACTAAACATATGCATAATAATTTAGTTAATCTTACTTAACACGAAACCCACAAAAGTAACCCAAGATAAACCATTTTTTACCCAAACTCGTGTGGTCATAAAGCTGTCAGCCTCTGGCTCCCCCTGCTTAACTACACAGCACTTAAGCCCGGCTAATACGCCTCAAATTATGCTGCACATATTAAATGACTTGCCAAAAGCAACAACTGTCAAAATGATTTGCATTTAAAATGCACACAAATGCAGTTTGCTTATGAACAAAAATCAAAGTCATGCGACGTTTTAAACATTGCCATAAGCCGCCAATTTGCATAACCACATGTCAGACTTAACCATTAGAAGCAGGTAAAAGAAAGAAGAGAATAAGGTGGAGAGAGAGTTGAAATGGCAGTAGGAAAGTACAAGTAATTAAAATGCTGCAAAATTATACATTAAATGCCAGAAGTTGGCAACATCCGACGGCTAAACAATGGCCAAAAACAGCTGGCAATGCAATGCACCTGAGCAAGGCCAACAGTCATCAAAACAACAACAATAAAAACAACAACAATTAGCACAAGAGCAACTACAACAATTGGGAGTCAGGAAGACAGCGTCGAGTACTTGGCCGAGCTTGGCTAACCAAGCCAACGAGCAACTTCCTGTTTTACAATTTTAAGCTGCCGGTACTCACACACACTAACACACCAGCACACACACTCAACTATGCACATATAGATGACTCCGAGCATGCATATGCATGTCAGCGATGCCAGTTTGGCGAAATATCGCAGAAAATTAAATTAAATTTATTAACTTAAAATAAATAAATTGTTTTAACTAAAATAAATTTAGCAATTTGCTTAAAATTCTCACTAAAAACATTTGCACTCTAACTAAATTATTTATGCCAAGTTTATTCAAACTATTTACAGCCATTTTGACAACTTGTTTCGCACATCACGTACACATCCCTAATAGGTGTGCACACACATCCATACACACACACACACACACACACCGCTAGAGATTGCATAAATTTGGAGCGCTGATGCCAAAGTCGAAGCAGTTGGTAAACGTTACAAAATTGTTGCCAGCAGCGGCAAATGGCAAACGACGCTACAAAATAAGGTTTTTGGGTTAAACTGCAAGTTTTATTTTTTTTTTTGTAGTTTTCCCCGTTTTGTTGACATTCAAATTTGCATAGTCAAATTTTGTGGCAGCGAAAACCGTTTGCTGTCATATTTGATGTGTTCTAACCGAATGCGGAAGAGCTGGCAGCTCAAACAAACCTGGCGCATTCACGTAATGCACACATGCACACATGCAAGTATTTATTTCTCTATGTTTCAGTGTGTATGTTAACTGCTTTTAAATTTGTTTTAATTACAAGGGAATTGCACAATGCTGCAGCCTCGTTGCGAGCAACAAACTTATCTAATATTCAACATATTTTTAAGTGCTTGGGCGCGAATTATGCGCTGATCCTAGAAGTACACAATGAAATTTTTACGCGCTAACAAAAGCGTACAACAACCAAGATAAAACCACGAACAGAGCACAACAGCGATCCAAAGTCGCTTTTGGTCACTTTGCACAGTTTTCAGGTAGCCAAAGAAAATTGCAAAATGCCTTTGAACATTTTTTCCTTCATTCTACCAACAAGAACAACAATATAAACAGCTGTTTCCGCTAAGTGTAGCTGGCTACAGTGCCGGAAATGACAATGGCCTCTGTGTGTGTGTGTGTGTGTGTGTGGAGCTTCTTGTGCAGTTCCTTGATGGTGATGGCATGCAGACATTGAACGTAAGACACGGTACACTGGGACCTGCGGACAATGGTGAATGGAAAATGGACAACAGTTGGTGGCATCGTCAACGGCAACTATCTGGTGTGTACAGAAATAAGGACAATGGCTTTACACAGCTCTGGCACTGCAAAGTGGTGTCAAATGTCAAAGGAAGCCATCGGTATTGTTAAGTCCAATTTTTCACGCAATTTTTTACATTTTTTACATTTTTCTTTCCTTTGGTTTGTCAAAGTAAAAACATTGTAGTCTTAAGTAAGGTAGAACTATATATTTTTTTAACGTTAAATAAATGATATCCAATTTAGGTGATGCTAAAATGTAATACATTTTTAAGAAATATTTTTAACAAGTTTAGAACTTACACAAAAATATTTTATACAAAAATCAACTAATTATTTTATCAAATCTCTTAAAATACTCTTTCTTACGCTTACGCACACCCTCATGGCAGCTCAGTTTTATCAGCGCTACCAGAGAGAGCAGTACGCCGCGTAATGCCCATATACCCGAGACTCAGCTGGTGTGGCAATTAGTCTTGGATCGTATTGCGTGAGGCAGACAGTGTGTAGCGTTTATTTATAATAAACACCTCAATGAAACAGCCGGTGGCAACATCAACAAGTTGCCCCAAATTTGAGCCCTATGCCCATGCCGGCATCTAATTATATCAGTTTCTTTGTTTCCTTTTTGTTGTTTCAAATTCTATTCGTATCGAAAACAATCAAAGATATTAAGCAAAATAAATAATAACAACGAATTTTCGAACGAATACGCGCGCGTCTTCTAACAATTTCGAAACTTGACGAAACAACTTTGAGAAGCATAGAAAATTGTTCGTTTGTTTCGTTCCCGTTTTCGAAAATAGCATTTGACTATACGGACATCGAAAGAATTTGTTTGAAGACTGTCAGTCGTTTCCCAAAATCGCGACGCTACGCGACGCAGCGCGCTCGAGCGATCGGACAGCAGAAGCAGCAGCAGCAGCAACTATATACATATATATAAAAATAAATCTCTAAGAGAAAATAAAAAAAGTAACAAAAATAAAAACAAAAACTAAATACCAAGCGGTGCCAAAAATTTCAAAATTAGAGTGCAATATAGTAGTAGTTTGTACTCGTGTGTTCTTCGCAGTCTTGTAAATAAATTGTGCCCAAAATTAGAAGAAAAGAAAATCTAATCAAAATATATAAACATGTCCATAACAAATGCTGGGCGCAAAGGCAGCGCTCAGTTGGAGGTCATGCAAAAGGCAGGCTGGAAGATCGACGAGAATGAAAAAGGTAATGAAAATGTCAATAAATAATAGCAAGTAAATAAATAAATAACTTTTCTTTGCTACACACAGCCTGCTATATAGACATCGATGAGGATGATGATGATGACAACGATAAAATCGATGAATCGCAGCGTGTCTACTCCAAATGGTCAGAGCTACCCAATCTGGTGCTGGAGGACATTTTTGCCTATCTCACACCCAAGGAGCGCTACTACGCCAGTCTGGTAATAACTCACAACTGTTTTTACTGTAGTTTAGCTATACTAAATGCCTCTTCACCTAGGTTTGCCGGCAGTGGTACCACGCCTTTTACTTGCCCACCGTTTGGCACAACTTTGTGGTCGATGATCGCACACTGACGCGTCCCAAGTACAACTATTACTCGGGCTGGCAGTACTGTCTGGATCATATGCGTACACAGAACTGCCTGGCACGCATTGGCAAACACCTCAGAGGCATTGAATTTCGACCCTGGCATAGCTTCAACAACATCTATCAGTTTATGACCTTGTTTTCCTGGAGCATCGATAAGGTAAGTTTCCCTTAACTTTAGGCAAGCAAATTAATTTTACATACTTATTACAGGGTCTCGAGCATAATCCGCAGTCGGAGTTAATTGGCATGGGTCTGCGCATACGTTCGTTGGTCTATCACTTTCCCTGCAACATGTCGCAGCCCAACGATCCCGAGGGCATCAAACTCTTTGGCACTGGCGGGCAATTACTAAAAGGTCTCAAGGAGCTGCTGCTGCGTTTGCCAGATCTGCACACGCTCAAACTAGTTGATTTTGTTTTGGAACGCTTCGAGGCGAATCATTTGCTGGACGAGGTCGTTTGCAGCTGTTGTACCAAGATGCGTATACTTAATTTAGTGAACGTGACCACACTGCATTGTCCCATTATGCACGTGGGTTTGTTCCTCAATTTGCAGGTAAGTAAACAAAGTTTTAGTAAAGAAAGTTAGCTAATTTAACCTCTTATTAAACAGGTACTAACCATATCACCGCAAAACATAGACGACGATGTCATTTCACTGCTGGCGGACACAAAACTGCGACATTTGCATTTGCTGCAAAACTGCTACACGCCCAATCATCTGACCATAAGTGCCTGCGGTGTGAAGGCGTGGCGTAATCTCAAGCTCACAAATCCCAGGCTGCGTGTGCATCTCAGAATGGAGAACATGGTGGATGGTGAGGTGGTCATGCAACCGGAAGCACCTGTGCATAGCATTACCTATTGGGCGCCACAATCACGTATACGCACCGAACTGATGGTACGCATGTTGGATCACTATAAGAACACACTGGCCGTCTATGGGCACGAGCTGCTGCCGCGTTTTAGCAGTCCAAAACCATTTCACAGTCGTATCGACAGTCTGCTGCTGCTCATGTGCCGTCTGTGCTTCAATCTGGACACTTTGGTAAGCTCAAGTATTGCAAGCAAACTGTAGTATAAAACTTATTTAATCTCATCTCAGATCATACGCGAAAAGGTGTCCACTTCAACGCTACTGCTGATTGCACGCACCGCCAAGAATTTGCGGCATTTGCACGTGAGACGCTTTGCTGTCATCCTAAGATGCGACTGGCCAAGGAATCCAGAGTGGAGCAATGAGTTCTACTCGTGGCTGAAACGCAACTGTCGCTCCTACGAGTCGGTGGAGCGTGAAATCTCTCTGATCTTGGGCTACAAATGGAATCTTCTCAGCGATCGTGAATTTAAGCTGCTCACAATCAACGTGAAGTCGGGAGCGTGAGACTACGACGTCCATTTGTACATAATGTGTATATAACTCTGTTAAAACTGAGACTTGTGATAATGGTTGTAGAGCTTTATTAGTTAGTGACAATTTGCTAAATCAAATAAAGCATATATTTATTGAACTTGCGCTTTTTACCACCCGGGGAAACACCAACCAAATTGTTTGCTAATTTTTGGAGAAATTTCACGTTCATTTTTGGTATATAAAACAGGTGTTAACTCGTCTCACTGCTCAGTTGATACACAACACTCGTAGTATGAAAGTCTGGATTAAATTTTTCACACTTTTAAGCCTTCTAATGGCGCAACTTAAGGCGCTGCCGGCGCCGCAGTTTATAGGCATTGGACTACCAGTGCCCATATCCATTGGAGTGCCTTACTATGGATCGCCGTATCATCATCATCACCATTACTCACCTTATGGAGACTACTATCATCATCATGGACATCATCATGACCATCATCATGACCATTATCATGGACATTGGTGAACATAAACGGTTTTAGCTAAGCGAAAACTGTCGAAAATCTGGTGATAATAAAAATAATTTATTTAAATAAAAGTCATAAGCTGCGTTTTACTTATTTATGTGTTGGTTTATGTGCTAAATGCTTTTCAGCAGTTGTTTATTAAACTTGGAATCATTGTATTAAATTTATAACAACAAACCAGTTTGACTAATTTAGCTTATATATTTTATATTTATATTAAAGGCTTACAACTAAACAAATTTCGGTTATTGATTAATTAATTTTCTTAAATATTACATTGATAAAGCTGAGAGCAAAAGTGGAACTAAGCCTACTTACCTGTTCTAAAATTCTACCAGCATTTTTTAGTGCCAGCTTTGGACTGCTTTTTAGCACCATCGAGTTTCCAAACCTCAGTTAACTTTCAACGCCAAAAGCTCAAGCAAAAGCTATCAGCTTGAAGTGACCTTGAGGTAGCTACAACAGTAGCAACAACAGCACTACGACCCAAATCAATGCAGCTGGGTGTAGTGCAACAAAATTCCAACAAAATTCAATGTCAGTGTCAACGCGAGCTTTTGGTATTTGCCGCAATTGCATACTTTCAGGCGGCACATTACGTATACGCCCGTGCGAACAGCAATAATTGCAAAAACCAAATTAAATATATATAAGTATATTTGTTAAAAATAAAACAAATTGGAAATATATGCTTAAGAGCAATAAAGATCAGAGAAAGCATTTTGCGTATTCGCGAGCATTTCGAAATTTTTTGTGAGACAATTTTAAATAAAAGAATCTTAAAATCAGAGCAAACTGTTGCTGCTGCTACTATTGCCACTTCTGCTGCGGATGATGGCGTTGTTAGTTTGTTGGGTGACAGTGAAGGCGCCGCATGCCAAAATTTGATCATGACCGCGTAAAACGACACAAAACGAAATAAATCTGGCTAAATATAAGTGTATAAACAAACAATCAAACGCAAATAACAAACAAATTTACGTTTCTATCAATTATATTGAATTTGAAAGAATTGTGTAACAAACTAAGCAACGTTTAAACAAAATGAACAAAACCATACTGCACTGGAGCTATTTGAACTTTAAAGATGTGCCCATGGACTTGTTTCTCTACGAGGACCTTGAAGAGGTCTATCTCAAAGAGAATTATATATCTGTAATACCCAAGTGGCTGCTCAATATAACAACACTCAAGTTTATACACTTGGCTGGCAATAATCTCAGTGAACTGCCCGTGGACATTTATATGCTGGAGAACCTCGAGTTTCTCGATGTCTCCAACAATGAGCTCAAGGAATTGCCCAAAACATTGGGTCTACTGCTGCAGCTGCAGCAACTAAACGTTAGTGGTAATCAGTTAACAGAACTGCCAGTGGGTAAGTCAGTAGGCCAACTTCACTATTAACCCTGTAACTCGACAAACTCTTCCTTCTTAGAGCTGAGCAGCTTGCGCAATTTAGAGCATCTGAACATTGCCAAAAATCAATTCCGTCGTCTTCCCCTGCAGCTCAGCGAGTGCGTGCGGCTCAACGAGCTCAACGTGAGCGACAACGAGGCGCTGCTGCATCTGCCCGAGCGTATTGCCAATCTGCCCATGCTGCAGTCTCTCGCCGCCGATCGTGAGTAGCCGTACACTGAACAAAAGAAAAAGCGAAAGAGCATTAAATTCAACTTACTTTTACAGGCTGTGCTCTTATTTATCTGCCGGCTGCACTCTCCAAGTTCATGAATCATGTGCGTATCTTTCACAACACCTCCGTCAACTACATACCCATGGTCTATGAGCGTTTCTATCAGAACTTTTACGACAATCGGCAGAAAGTGACGCCGCTGTAAGTAAAGAGAGACAGAGAAAGAGAATTACAATGTTGCTTACCATTATTAACCTACACAGCACCGTCTCCAAGAAGGGTCTGTTCTGGGTGCGTGAGCTGGAGACAAGAAATCGTTTGTTGCTACCAATTGGCACACGTAAAATCTTCCGAGTTCCCTCTGCGGAGAATCAGGTGACACTCTACGATGATTGTTTGCATGCGCTGCAAACACTGAACCGTCAAACGCCCGTCTATGAGAATGCGGCACTGCATCGACTGCTGCCCGAGCCATACATGAGTTCGCACATCAATAATGGACCAATTGCACGTTGCACGACTACAAACTGTTCCAGTTGCCTATATACAACGTACTACTTTATGGTAGTCAAGAGGTGAGTTTTGTGGTACACGAAGTATAGTAAAGACGGCTTATAATGGATTAAGTAGGTCTAAGATTTACAATTTTTATCATTAGACTAGAAGAAATAATCGTAAATGATTTAACGTGTTAAATAGCAGTCATTTCTGTAGCCTTAGCTTCTTCCATCATTTAACCTTTTGGGAATCGTATTTAACCTCACTTTTCTTAATCCCCAGACGTGGCAGCGCTTCGAAACAACTCTTCACCTGTAATTTCTGCACACACAACTGCGCACTTCAATGGCTTTCGAGCAATGCCAAAAAATACTATCAGCTCAACTGGAAAGTATCCGACGACGATGATGATGATGATAATGATTAGTTTATAGAGCGATTAGGAATATTTCTAGATGTTTGTATATAAAATTTACATTGTTTAACTAGCTGTTAGTTTCATAAATGTTATTTAGATATGTGATTAAAGTGGCCACCAGCGCCTCAAAAAATCCTGGACGTACTTTCAGCTTATCCACTTAGATATAACTCTGCGTAAGACCCCGTTCATGTACATGCACATATTTATCCAGCTGGCAATGTGAGGCCTTGGGAAAGGCAGTACGGCAGTTGACACCATGTCGGCCCATTCTGTAGGCATCCACGTGACGCACATCGAGAGTTCTATGGGGCCTAGAGTGGTTAGAAATTGTAAGTGGAGTCTTCAAACTACTTAACTGCCTACTACTCACGTAAGCAGCCTATGCAGCAGCTGAGCATAGAGGCCACTGTGCTCATGCACCTGAGCATTCTCACAGATCAAACGCTCCAGGCAGGCTTTGCCGTTCTGACCAAGTTGTTCCATATACTGCTCGGCGAACTCAAAGAGCATTTGCTGTGGTTCATCCACCTGCAAGTCCTTAAGGTCTGCCATTTCACGGTGTTGCCGCTGATTCTGCTCTCTGTTTAGTTGTATGGGTCCTTTGAGCTCACGTCTGTTCCAGAGATTCCACCAGTAAATGGGCGTAGTTGGCTCACTGAACTGATAGTGAAAGTTCATAATCCAAACCAGCTGACGCCAAACAGCCTTATCCTGAAAGTCTACGGGAAATGAGGTGCCTGCCACCAGCTAAAGTATATTTAACTACAAATTACTACAGTAATTTATATATAATTTAAACCTTTTCATACCTTAACAACTCCACCATCCTGAAAAATGAGAAAACGCCTCTGACGTCGATGATGTCGCCAGCTGGTCAAATTGGCGCTCAGTGTGGGCACAGCTTCCCAGCACAACAACAGGCAGGTTACTAAGACACTGTTGGTTTAAGTATATTTATTTATAATTTCATTTTTAATTAAATTTTTCCATTATTTAACTTACAGCCAATTCATCATTCCGTTGCTTGTGTTATCTGCTTGAGCTGCCAACTGCTTATGCTCCGTCCGGCTGCTTCCGATGTGCATCTCATGACAAATCCCAGCCAGACAGACAGAAAGGTGCGAGAATTATTCACGTGTCGCTTGTGGGTACCCTACTAGCACAATTAGCACATTTTGACACTGTCTGCAAAAGTTCTGAGACATAATTTAGCATATAACTAATGCTACACGTTGTAACTAACAATATTTTGTTGGGATTTCATTGATTGTTTTGCAATTGTTTAATAAATTGGGACAAGTTACAACAAATTCAAATATGCGTTTTAAATGCAGCGCCAAAGCGATAAACGTAGCTAAAATGTCATGCGAGAAAGTGTCGTGTCTCATGCGAGAGCGTGTTACACTGTAAGGTGTCATGCTAGTTTTCAAGTGCAAGCTCCGCACTTGACTCAAAGTGATGGACATGAAACCACTTTTGCTGCACCACCGATGCCCTGGCAACCACCCAGCACAGTGAGCACTGCTACCAGTTGCTATTTGCTGCCATGGCGAGCAATGGCATTGCCATAGTGCTGTTTGTTCCATTTATCGAATAGCGAAAATGTCGAAGCATTTTCAAAATTACTCAAGTTAACAACATTTGAATTTCGGCTTAAACCAAAATTTTTCGCAAATACTTGAACTAAATTTAGAGTTGCAAAAAAGCTAAAAGAAACCGCTAAAATGTTACGCTTGCCGGGAATGCCGCTGCTGCCAGGTGCGCAGTTCTATGACGTGAGTAGACGCCAAACGGTGTGAAATCAGTTAAGAAGATGTCAAAATTAACACCTTTCGGGCTCGTTTAAAGCATAGCAAACGACGCCATCCGCGAAGACAGACCTTAATGCACTATCAGGGCATACATATGCTCTCGGATCGGCGGGAACCAGAGCTGGTGGAGCCAAATGGGCCGCTGGTCGATCCCAAGTGTCCACCGGTGGCCACTGCGATGAGTGCCATGTGGACGCCAAAGATTAGCATCAAGTTGCCGCCCTGGTTGGCCTACGATAAGCAGGTGCTCTGCTTTAGTGCTTACTTCAAGGAACCCCTGACGGAGATCTATGTGGCGCCTTATCAGGTGCGCAAGGTGAAAATCTACTACTATCTGGAGGATGGCACCATGCAAATCACCGAGCCCAAGGTGGAGAACTCGGGCATACCACAGGGCTGTCTAGTGCACCGACAGCGGATACCCAAGGCTGCCCCGAGTGATCGGGAATTTATATCTATCTTTGATCTGAATGTGGACACCGATGTGCAGATCTTTGATCGTGTCTATCACATCAGTGGCTGTGACATATTCACGCGGCAGTTCCTCAATCGTGCGGGTATTCCAGTGCCCGTCTCCCTAATGGAGCCCAAGTAGGACGAATTCTCTCATGCACTCAGTCTATTTAAAATCAATTATCTTTTCAGTGATCCAACTACGGAAATGCGCAAACGTTCCGCTTTGAAGCAGCCACCCAGACCGGAGACGAGCGTGCTGCCCAAGCGACATGCGTTTGCTCAGTTTCTGGAGTTTGATCGGCGTGTGCTCAAGTTCCAGGGTTATTGGAATGACCGCTCCGAGTTTGGGGATGTACGCAAACTGGATATTTGCTACTATCTGGCTGATGATACCATTGACATCAAGGAGAAGTTCCCCAGAAACTCGGGACGCGAGGGCACGAGCACGTTTCTCAAACGCGGTAAGTTACCCAAGGAGTTTACGGGTCTAGCGCTGCCGGGTCAACAGACATCCGTAACGCTGCTCAACGTGTTGGGCTCCAATATGCGCGATGTGCGCTTTGTAGCCGATCCACTCAACACCGGCCAAAAACAGGTTGAACACTATACGGATCAGGATTTGCAAATTGGCGCCGTACTGAATGTCTTTGGACGGGACGTAATCCTCACCGGCTGCGATCAGTTCACCCAACACTATTACAGGGAGAAGGTAAATAGTGTGCTCTACCTTCAACTCTTCCCATTTAACTCCTTTCCTCTCATAGTACGGCATACAGGACTTTACGCCGCAACCGCTGCCAGGGCGTAGTGACGAGCGTCCTTGCTATACGGGTCACGTGCGTCGCTTGCCGCCTTACAACGGTTGGGGCAGCTACGAGGACTCCGAGGGCAATTGCCTCACAGTGGAACCCAAAGCACCGCAGGCGGACTTCAAGAAACTCTTCAAATACGATGGCTGCATTCTGCGCTTTGGTGCTAAGCTGATGTCCGTCATACGAGAGAATTGTGAGCGCAGCTTTGTGATTAGTTACTATCTGGCCGATGATACGGTGCAGATCTACGAAGTAGCGCAACGAAATTCCGGTTTTGTGGGTGGGGAGTTCCTCAAGCGTGCACGTGTGCCGCTGCCCGGACAGGAGAAGTACAGCTCTGCACGACCGCAGTATTTCCGTGCCAGTGATTTCTATATTGGCGCCACAGTCAATTTGAAGGATCACATCTTTCACATCATTTCATCCGATGAGTTTACTCTGCTCTACATGGAGCAGCATCCCAACGAGGTAAGTCACTTTAGTAGCTTCAAGTTATCCGATTCCAACGTATTTCTCTGCAGTTCCCCGTGGCGGACATAGCCGCCATCATGAAGAAGATACGCGATGCAGTGCGCCATCAGTACAAACAGTTTGTGCTGCGCTGCAAACCGGATGTAGATCTGGGTGAGAGCATTACCGTTAGCTACGACACGCTCAAGTCCACACTGTTGTCCTATCTGCCCAAGGAGTCGCTGCTGAATCATGAAATCGTCACCGTCTGTCGTTACTTCTCGGCAGAGCAAATGCCACCGCCCAGTTGTGATCGGAATCATGTGCGAGCAGCCGCTCAACTGGAACTGAAACGCGCGCTCTGGAACAACGTAGAGGAGCTCACCGAGCACCTGAGCCACATAAATCCAACGTGCAAGCCGTATCTATCGGAGGCACAAGTGAGATCCACACTGCGAGGTTGTCGACTGCCCTTCAGCCTGGAGCTGGTGGAGGATATACTGCAGGTGCTGCAGCGGAACTCTCAGGGCGAGATTGAGGTACGCGATGTGCTGGGATTCTTCAACATGAGTGCCGATCAAGTACCAGACATTGCACCCCTCAACATCGCCTTTGAGCTATGTCCGAAGCTGCCGTTTCTGCACAAGGGTCGTCTGGTGGATTTCAATTGGTTTCTGCAGTATCTGGGACTGGAGGAGGAGCTGGTGCGCAATAACTACTAAGCAAACTGAATCGATTTCTATTCAGCTCAAAGTTCAGCTGCAAATCACAGAAACAATTCCACGATTTGCAGACTGAACTTTGAACGAAAGAAATGTTAAATTATAATACAAAATAAATACGATTTTTGTCCTAATTTATGCTAGTTCTTCTGCTGTTGCATCTAAGGTTAACAATTATGAACTGAAGTTCTAAACTCGTTGGCTTTATATATAAAAAATTGCATCTGTTTGGTTTGCGTAGTGTATATATACAAAGACAAATATCTTGGCAAATGCATTTGAAAATCTTTAGGAATGCGCGAAACTGTATGCTTAAAAACTAAATTGTAAACGTTGCTGCTTATAAAAAACATCTGAAGATGTATAATAGTTTCTACATCTCCAAAAACATAATCTTTGTGCCTTAAAGTTTTGATTCTGTGAGCCAGTTAAACGATTGCGGCTTACGATCCGACGATGGACTAATTGCCACATTGATAATTGTTGGCTTATCCGTAAGTTGATTAGCCGCCTTAATCGCTGATTGCAGCTGTTCGATCTCGGTGCAGAAATAACCTTGCATGCCAAACATTTTCATCATCTCCTCGTACCGCACCTGAACGCCCAAAGCGGATGGTGGAGTGCTAGTTAAGCAAGTAAGATAAGATTAGTTAGCTGGAACGTTAATCAGATAAGCTTAATACTAAATGTCTTACATTTGCGTTAGATCTCCCTCGCTGCGTATGGCTTCGAAGGTGTCTTTATCAAATCCACCGTAGATACCATTGTTATTCACAATCACAATGGTAATTGGCAGCTTATAGCGTACCATTGTCTCGATTTCCATGCCCGAGAAACCAAAGGCACTGTCGCCCTCCACGCACAGCACACGCTTGCCGGGTGCAAAGTCACGGCAGTACAATGCAGCGGCTACGGCAAAACCTGGACCCACTCCCATGGTGCCAAAGGTGCCGGCATCGAGTCGATGGCGTGGCTGCTCGTTAAGCAGCATGGAACGGCCAATGTCCATGGTATTGGCACCCTCACTAACAATAATTGTATCACGTGGCAGCAATTCGCGCAGATGGTGGAAGACCGCATAGTAGTTAAGCGGTGTCGATGTATTCAATGACATTTGCTGCACTGTATCGCGATTTTGTTTGCATTTGGCTGCCAATTGTTTCCACCAATCCTGCTCATAGCCAAAGCGGAAATTCACTGCATTCATTTGCTCGAACAGCTGCTCCGCAAATGGACGAATATCGGCCTGAATAGCCACAGATGCTACCACAGAGTTGTGCAGTTCTTCGGGGCAGATATCAACCTGTATGAATTTCACATCTTTGTCGTAGCGTGGAGCACGTCCAAAGTGCAGAATCCAGTTAAGACGAGCGCCCAAAAGCAACACTACGTCGGCCTTTTCCAGAGCCAACGTACGTGCCGAGGACACACACTGAGCAGCCGAATCGGAGACCACACCCTTGCCCATGGGAGTGGGCAGGAAGGGTAGATTTGTGTTCTCAATGAAGTGGCGGAGTGTGTTCTCTGCATGGGCATAAGCAGAGCCCTTGCCAATGATTATCAGTGGGCGTTTGGCCTGACGCAGCAGCTGAGCGGCACGAATGACCTCGTCATGTGGTGGATACACCAATGGTGGAGCAGGATGAGCCAAAGCTTTGTAGATACGCGACTCTACAGCCTTTGATTGCAATATGTTGCCAGGGAAGTCCAAGTAGGCCACACCAGGACGTCCATAGGTGGCATAACGCACAGCCTTCTCGACGTGCAGCGGGATCAAGGCAGCAGTTGGTGGACGAGCTGCATATTTGCAGTATGGACGCGATAGCTCCACTTGTGGGCACTCCTGAAAGCCACCAATACCCTCGTGATCCTGATTCGTGGCACCTCCAATGACAATCAGTGGCCAGCAATTAACCTGAGCATTAGCCATGCCACCTATAAGAAAAACATTCAATTAAATATAATATAAACTTAATTTAAAGAGCACTACACACCAGTGACATGAAGCAAACCGGGTCCAGAGACAACAAGGCAGACGCCAGGCTTCCCCGTCAAGTAGCCAATGGCTTGAGCGGCATAGCAGGCAGCCTGCTCATTACGCATGCCAATGTACTTCAATCCAGCGGCCTGAAAGGCCATGGAGAGCTCGATAACGGGTATGCCGATGATGCCGAACACATAATCCACACCCTGGAATACATTTGCAAGGTTAAACAAGTGTTACAGAAGGTACAAACAATTTACAATAATTATATGCCTATGATATTGATAAAACCAAACTGTTTAGCGTTCAATTGAAATTATTGTTTGCGGGGCCTCTCTGAATCTGCTTATTGATTTTAATCACCTGCAAAACTCGTGTGATTTACTGCCCAATTCCTTGGGTCACATTTTCAACAACTTTGGAACATTGGATTCGTAGTTCTATCAAGATTTCTTCGTATCTACTTTATAGCTATTAAAAACAACCGCCGGTTGACAACAACAACACGAACACGAACAGTAAGAATAACAACAAACACAGTGCCCATAATCAAGGGAACTAGTACACATACCAATACTAAAGTACCTATAATAACAACAATGCTTGGCCATTTTTGAGTACTTTTGAACTTTGTACAATAAACAGTTGGCAGATAAGCTAGCACGGACACCGTTAAATCTACAGTTTATTGCACTGCACATTCTTCTTTCTCACACACAAATTGGCATATGACAAAAAAAAAATGCATATCATAAAAGACGGTGGGTAAAAGGCCGCAAATAGAGCGGCTTTGACCCCGAGAATTAGCTTACCTGTTGCTTCAGCGACTCAGCAATTATTTGTACAGCTTCCACTTCGGACATTTTAATGCTTTAATTGTGCTAAATTTTAAAGTAATGTGCACGCTGTCGCGTTTACGCGTTTATTTTATAACTTTTTACTACAAAAATCGACAACAAAACAGAAGTGTTAAGTTAGCGTATCTGTTAAGTTAACATAATGTTAAACTCAAAATGGCTAAACAGTGCGACCAGCTCTGTAAACAGTCAATCACTGGTTACACTGGACAGTGCGATATGATATCGGTAGTTGCGCGGCAAAAATGTGAACAGAAATTTATTTCAAAATGGATTTGGCTTGAAATAATTGAATTTAACATATAAGTCTAAATTTAATAATAGGGAGAAGTAAAACAAACTCAGTTAAACGAGGTTTTAATTTTTAAGAATATTTCAAAGTTCTTTAGAGTATATTTTAGTCGTCAGAACGCCTTTAACTTAATCCATACTAATTTTTTATATATATTGGCCACTTGCGCAGAGTGTCGTAAATTAATTGAGTAAATTATTGTGAAAAATAAAATATTTTTTGCGCAGTTTTTTGATTCGTAATTTTAGAAAGCTCTCTTGACATGGTTTCTTCATAGGCTCAAGGCCGCGATGTTAATTTACGAAAGTCATTTGTCAACAAATGACAAAACAAAACCACAAAAAAAAAAAAAAAAAAAAAAAACACAACAACAACAACGTTTGCACTTCTGCATTTTGATTAACATTTAACTAATTGTTATGTCAATTTGAGGTTTTTTGCTTGAATGCGCAAAAATTAACGTCTTCAGACAGCGCAACCAGTTCCAGTAATTCCCCCTCCTAAAACAAAAAAATCTAAGGTTATTGTCTGACTAAATTGTATTGTACGTTCTAAAAGGCTTCATAAACAAAGCTTTGATATTTTTGAAGAAAAAAACAACAATCACATAGAATTACTATAATAAATAGACAGCTTTAAGTTTAATAGGATTTGCACTCGGGATGCACAATTAGAAATACATAAAGATATATATACAAAAACGAAAATAATTCATTATTATTATGGCATTATTACTAGTACAATCATCACAGCTAATTGCCAAGACACAAACTACAACTTTGTGTTGACAACATCCTCGCTTGGCTCCGTGGTTTTCACCTCATTCCACTTTTGTATCTTTCCCGAGCCAAAGACCCAGAAAAATATTGCTGGCAAAATGTAAGCGGCGGCACCAATAATAAACACCCAGAACCAGTCATCAATAGTGTTCTGTAAAAGTAAATTTAATTAAATTAAATTAAGTTAAAAAGCTTTTAAAATAAGTAAGACTTACCGATTCCTTGGTAAATGCAGCCACAATCAGTGGTGAGAAGAATCCTGGCGTAGTGCCCAGACAATTGATGATGCCGTACATGGTGCCCGCAAAGTTGGGAGCCAGATCCTGTGAGTTGGCCAAATTGGAGCTTGTGGCAGCACCATTAAAGCCCAGCGAGATGGTCATAATGGCCACGCACACATAAGGATCTCGACCAAAGAAGGCCAAAACGATGAGCATTACGCCGGGCAAGACGTGAGCTGTGAAGTAGAAGGTAAAGAAAATTAATTATTGTTAAGTACAGGGTCTAAAATTCGTGCCAACTCTACTTACAAGGAATGCAGAA
This sequence comes from Drosophila dunni, assembly GCA_018152125.1. NCBI lineage: Eukaryota > Metazoa > Arthropoda > Insecta > Diptera > Drosophilidae > Drosophila > Drosophila dunni. The sequence goes on along the minus strand of JAECXC010000339.1, from coordinate 15,194,710 downwards.
AAACTTTCTTGTGAAAGTCATGGTCCACCAGCCCTTGCGGCGTATGTAATCGGCAATGGAACCAAATCCAAAGGCAGCCAGCAGACGAGCTATATGAGGTAGACTGGAGAGGAATCCGGCGGAGGCCAGTTCGAAGCCGAGTACTTCGCTGAGGAACTTGGGCGTGGCAGTCAACAGGAAGAACAGACCCCACATGCTGCCATAGTGCAGCATAGTCAGAGCCCAGAAAGGCATGGAAACAGCCAGCTGCTTGTATGGAGGCCACTTAGGCTTATTGCCCACTGTGGTGCCCAGACTGTTCTCGATAAACTCGCGCTCCTTGAGGCTAATGGTGCTATGCTGTGCCGGCGTATCGGATACCAGATAGAACCACAATCCCACCACAACCAGCACTATTATAGCTACTATATAGAAGGCCCAAACCCAGCCTAGGTTCTCAATGATGAGGCCACACAGTGGCCAGGTGATGACAGTGCCAAAAGTGCCTCCCATTAGTGAGGCAACAAACTTGCCCTTCTCATCCGGTGGTGACCACTTGGACACCAAGTTATGGCAACATGGATACACCACGCCACTGACCAAACCAATCAAAAATCGTAGAACAAACACAACATATTTATCCCAAGCAGCAGCGACAGGTGTTAACGCGGTCAATAAGGCACCAGCCAAACAACTATAGCCAGCCACATTACGGCCACCCAGCATTTCGGCCAGTGTACCGCCAGGCAGTGAGGTAATCATATAACCATAGAAATAGCCACCCAATAGCAAAGCCTGATCTTGCTGTGACCACTCATAGCGCGTGCCGTACTGCAAATATTAACAAAGTCAATTAATGTCAACCCCGAAATAAATTGAAGTTAATTTGAAATACATACATCTGGTTTTTCGACCAGTGTGCCGTTCTCATAACGCTCCTGGACCATGGCAATAATATTGATAGATAAATTCACCCGCATCATATAATTGACCAGGCACATCATGAACAGCATTATGGCCACATTGAAGCGCTTTGGCACATAAACTGCGAATGATAAAGAGAAATAAAAAATAAGTTAAATATTTGTATTGATTATGCTGATTATTGTTATTGTTGTTCATTAGTTTATGGTATTTATAGCTGAGCGGCTTTTGATCACTCAAGCGGAGGCGGGACGCGCAGGTAGTCAGTTAGACAGGTAGTCAGTCAGGTGTCTTTTGAACGACGCACGCGTAAAGTTTTTTATATTTGGCGATCTCAATTTGTGGGGATTTTTGCCAACGATTCGCGAGAAAAACATTTCGAGGCTTGTGCCACTTGAAATTCCAAATAAAACTTACTTAAAAATATTTTTAAGCAAGAAACCAACTATATTTATGTTAAACTAATTAATTTATTTAGAGAAGTGTACTTACAGCAAGGCATAACAGCCATTTTGGCAGCTTGTTATTGTCTCCTGGTTGATGTAAACTGCAAAACAGGAAAGGGTAAAAGACATTAAAGATATTACGCATACGCCACAGGGAACTCCCCTCAAAGTTGTAAAGTAAAAAGTTTTTAAAGTGAAAAGTGTGATTATTTGGTCAGCTGATTTTTGAATGAGCTTTCGTATAAAGATTCAATTATCTATAGCGCTAACAAGATATATTGCTCTCTAATTACGTATCTGTAAAAGTTTCACGCTCAATTGAAATCTAATTCTTATATCATTTAAATTTATTCATGCACATTTAAGTCGAAATGATTTAATGGATATTTTGTCATTAGGTTCATTAATGTTTCACCTGTGTTAATAATAAATTTCAAGTATTTAGAGATGCTAATTGTCAGATGGCTGCAAATTTTCAATAAAAAATTTTAAATAAAAAGCCAGCTCTCTTATTTTAATTAATTAAAATCCAAAAAATTAATTGCATTTTGTAAGCGCATTTGTTAATCGGTTTCTTGAATCTATTTTAAATCATGTTTACCCAATTTACACGTGTCGTTTTAAATGCATTTATCACTCAAACTTAGCAAAAGTTAAAATTAAGCAATATTTTGATTATATATGTGAACTTGACATGTCTCGCACTGATTTTTTTGGCCACATTCTGAGAATTTTCCGCTTAATTGAGTTGTGAACTTGAAAAATGGCTATATAGCAAACTAGGCATGTAATTTAAAAGTGTTTGGATTTACACAACTATCATTGGCTGTCATTATAGTTGTACGACTTTTTGATAAGGTAATTGGTTGGCAACACGCTACAAATATTTTACAAAATAGTTTTTTATATCGGGACGATCCAGTTTAAAGTAATATAGTAAAATTAAAGTAATAAATGTAAGTTTTGTGTTCCAGTTGTTCGATATTTAATGGCTGCAGTTGTTAAGTTGTTTAAAATAAAGGAGTACTTTTTTCTATTTTCAACTACAGGGTCTAAAAATGCCAGCTGCTAATGACAACGCCCTTGGCACGTAGTACACCAATATTACTGTCTTCCATGTACAATTTGGACAGCTGTTCTAAGCTAATTGACAATTTTTGCACTCACTGTTCGTCAATGGACGTCAGCTATGAGAATATTACGTGTTTATGTTTTAAACTGACAGGGTTAACAATAACAGTTTATCAGCTAGTATGAGTAGCACAACTAGTTGAAGTTACTAAGAATCCAACGCCAGCTACCGATTGCATAACGGTGCTTTTCAAGTGGTTAACATTTGGAATAAATCTCAGCAAGTATTTGGCTATAATTTACGAGATCTACAGCCAGACTGCTGGTAACGGGAAATTAAATACTTCTTAGATTGCGGCGTGTCCTTAAATCACTCAAATCGATTTGGCTAAGCTACAAATTGATATTGCAGCTGGTTCCAAGAACAAGTCTATAAGCGCAGGTCATAAACAAGTGATAAGCAATCGTCTTACTTTTGCCAAAGTTCTCAATGAACTGAAGAAATCCAAAGCAAATAGCATTAAAGTCACAATAAAAACAAAATAAATAAAGCAACAAATCGAAAGTTTAAGAGCCGTAAAGTCTAATAGACCCGTTATATACTCTTATCAAATTATTGCACAAAAAAAAAACAAAATTCGATAACAACAACAACTCAATAAATAAATTTTGTGTATCTGACACACAACTTGTAGTTAACCGGTAGTTAAGTAAATACTATATAGATACCATTTTATATCTGAGTTATATCTACGTGATTTGCATTAGCTAAATTTCAATTCGTTTCGTTTCATTGGGCCACCAAAAATAGATTTCACATTAAAGATACTTCAGTTCAGATATCGCACACTTTCAGATACAGCAGTTTGAGATATTCCATGGCCAGAAAACGTGCAAATTTGTCTTAATTGATTTCGGGAAAAATATAACTGCAAACTAGTACGGCAAATAACCTTTGAGAGTTACCCAAAAAACGTGTCAATAGAAAGATACACTGCGAGAAAAGGTGTGCTAGATACTTCAAGTTCTGACCACTGAATTTTACTTAAGCTGCCGTTAAAATTCTTATCATAAACAAACCAAGTAAGTAATCAAAGTTGAAGTGTAATTTTGAGTAACACATACTTGATTATTATATTATATTTTCAGAGGAATTACTTTAGATAGAGATAGTTTCAAGTGGAAGCAATAATTAAGTAAGTAAAAACTAATTAAAAGCTTTCTAAATCAATGCATATTTAATGGCAAAATAAATTAATTTTGAGCAACTAATTTAATTTAAGATTTCCATACTGTTTTGGGATTTTTTCACAACTATTTGCATTTATTTACACATTAATCCATTGAACTAGTTTTCGATGGGTTTTCAATATAACAATACCGTTAGAGCGTGGAATTTTTCAGCTTATTGGGGAATTTTTAGAGTCAATTATTGTCGACGCGTTAAATCAGTCAATCAATTTGTTACAATAGACTGTGACGAACTGCTGTATGTGGCTAGTGCCTAAACTGAGTTATTTAAGCCAAAATAATACCAAATTACCAGAACGAAAGATGAGAATCCAGGATAGGAGCAGTCATATGCTGATCCACAGAGCCAAAGCTTACAAGTATTACAAGACTAACAAAATAGAGAAGGAAGAAAAGAGAGAGTGAAAGAGAGCAGTAGTGCTGCTAATTAATCTGTCAAATAGTCTAAGTCTTGCTCTAATCAGGAGCGTGGCGCTTTATCAAGCGTCATTGCCTGTGTGGGCTTTATAAAATCAGCTCACTAATTTATAATGCCATAAAAACGAGGGCAACGAAGAAATCGTAGTTGTAAAATCTATATGATTAGGTGTGTGCCATAATCTGATAAAAAGCAAACCAAAAAGGCAGCGTTTAAACACTTAATGATTCTCATTAAACAATAGTTAAGCTAATCATCAATTATTTGGCTGTAAACTGGCAAATATCGGACTTGTGTTGCAATGTTAATGGCTTCATAACGGTTTGATTTATCAGCTGGGAAAAAAACATAATAACGTCAACAGGGATTTATCTAAGTATATAGGAAAAGTTAATGGACTTCAGATTAAAATTCCATCTCCCAATCGTTCGTTATCTGGATATCAAAGTCTGATTTGGAATATACCCCCAAGAGAGCGATACCGTTAGCCATCAGTTTGGGATGATCGAAGAAAGCATATAAGTTAGGTAGCTACATAAATATGTGTATAGCTATGTATATAGTTATATATCCATAGCACGCGTGCTTGAAGCATTTACATAAGACATGAGCTCACAACTGACATCGTTAGCCCGTTTGCATCTATGTCTATATCGCTATATCTCTATAGCTATACCCATTTTTTTGTCACTTTTAAGTAGTTTTTTTTTTGCTGTTGTTTGGGCTTTTGAAAAACGTTTAAACAGATCGCTTTTAGACAGTTTGCAGTGGCGATCCGACTGTTTTATTTGCTACGTTTCGCCTCGTTGTGTTGTTGTTGTTGTTGTTTGCCGCGGAATTCTGCAAACTAATTCAATGGCAATGAACCGTATCTCTAATGAAACTCAAAATTTATGTAATACGCTCTGCCAGTTGGTAACAGTCACTTAATATCTTCCATTGTTTTATATTTTGTTTAATTGTTTTTAGATTCTCAGTGACCGAATCGAATTTCAATATATTGCACTAATTTCCACAGCAATCGCATATTTGCACGTTATATTTAACATTTAAATGAATATCAATCAAATAACCCCTGTAATTATCCTAACTACTGCGATGGCTTAGCTCGATTATGTGTATACCCTGTAAGAACAATTGAGCATTTGAATGGCTGTTATAGGGTATATAAACAGCATTATCACGAGGATAATTAGTACACATATTTATTCCAATAATTATCAGCTCAATTAATGCAAAAATTGCGAATCGAAAAATAAATACACAAATAAATGAACTGAATTTAAAAAAAAACTGGAACTGAAATTATCCATAATCTACGGGAATTACGAATATATAAATCACTTGTAATGGGGCGGAGCGGGAAGAACTGACTTTTATTGATTATACGACACTAAACTCTGGCGATCAGCGTGAAGAATATTCAAATGGATACCCAAATTAATGTGTTGTGGCTAATTTGAAAGCAAAGCAGCAGGCAAAACCAGTTGCCAATTTCAAATGCCAATTTGCAGGTGAAATTCATAATTAAAACCACAAAAAATGTCCACTGGATTCGTTTTGAAAAGCTTAAAATTTTAATAAATTTTGCATTAATTTTGAACACTTGTCGAAAGTTTTAAGCGCACTGCACAAAGTTACGATATTCGTAGATCGTATTTACGATATTAAGTCACTAAGAGTCCTGCGAGCACAAACACACACACTCACATTTCGATACGCACTGTTAGCCCGTTAAGGCTGCGCGGCTGTGTGGGAGCAAAGGGTCAGCCGAAGCGGGAGCGGGATTGGGAACTGTGTAGCTACAGCTGAGAATGCCGCGAAACGAATGAAGCCAAATCACCAACTGCCAATGGCATATATACTTAACTTACCTTATGTACTACTTGCTGCTACCTCAGACAAACAAAAAACGAAAAAAATAAAAAGTTAAAAAAAAAACGTCGAGCGGCGAAAACGCAGCGCAGTAACAACAACAACAAAAACAAAACGGTTAAAAATTGTTTAAATTGTTGTTCGCTGGCTGTTGACGGTTTGGAGATTGACGCTCCGCTCTGTCCAGCTTTAGACTCTCTTTCTATCTCTGCCGCAGTCTCTCTGCTTCTCTCTCTCTCTCTCTCTCTCTCACACGCTCAGCTCTGATAGCGCGTTCAAACAAAAATCGCGTGCGATTTATTGCACGCTGAGAAATTTTTAAATGTGAACAACAATAACAAATCACAACTTCGTGCTAAATCGAATGCCAATAATCAAAACTAATAACAACAATAAGTAAAACTTTAAAATATATAACACTTAATTTCCTTTTGTCCATCGCACGTGTTTTAATTATTTATTTAAGTTTGAGTTTTAAATTATGCACATTTTTAGCGTACCCATAAAAGGGGCAGAATAAATGCTCGAATAAGTTACACTCAGTAGTTAGCAGCTACAGTCAGCAGATGAACCTGTACTGTATACCCTTATAAACAAAACGGAATTTTGGATTCCTAAAACCCTCTTCCACCCGGTTCAATTCATTAACACCGGTGTAGAAAAACCCCAATTAACAACAACATTTGGATGTAAAATATTTTGCTTAATTAACGCATTTGTCAAATGCTCGCCAAAATATCAGAGTAGCGTTCAAAATTCCATATTGTCTCGAATTAAAGTCTTATATAAAAGATATGAGTTTATATATAGAACTTACAGGCATATAGACATAGGTGTTATCAAGCGTATTCCACTGACTAGATAAAACTAACGCCATTGAGCAATTAGTTTTAACAATAAAACACAAGGAAGCTGGCAAATCTTCGTTATGTGAGACATGACTAATTGAAATAAATCAACCAAAAATTAATTAGCAGGGTATGTGAAGGTCAGTCTGCGTGGTAAGCCAAATGTTCCTCGTCCAGCTTATTCAGAGCTTCCCAAAATCCAGTAAGTAATCACGCGAACATCCGTGGGAGCAGCACTTTCAGTGCCAGATAATTAGTTTTATTGAAGCATTTAGCTGCCTGTTCCAGATAAGCAGCGATGATTAGGTTTAACAGTTGTTAATTCGCTTGACGTTTGTGTTATCACATTTATCAGAAAAGTTAAGTTAACTTAACATGTGTTTCTAACAAACAATACAGTTTAGTTTGACTAATTGATTTGGCTCAACATTTTTAAAATATATTTATTAATTGATTTACACTGAGTGATTAAAAAAGATGTTCTTAAGTTTATGCTAGGCTCAACATGGAACAAAGAATTCTATTTGAATGACACAATTTTGCACTACTTAGCTAAGGCTTTAAGCTTAATTGAATTAATAATGAATAAAGTTACAATTTTAATTTCAACGTTGTTTCTGGTTTAAAATAATTCATTTTATGACATATTTACGTAGACCATTCGGTGGGCACAGACCTTGCCCACCAGCGTGCAATACTCCATGATTGTTTCATGATCGATACCCCCGAAATCACCAACCATCTGTTTTTGAAATCGTATAAAATTAATTTAAAAATATGTAAATTGCAATCACGGGATCATTTTATTTATTTACCTGCATGAATCTCTGGTATGTGATACAGGTTGAAGCATTCACTAGAAGCTGTACCTCGTTCAAATGCTGACTCAAAAACTCATTCGCATCTCTGTCAGTAGCAATCGGATTGAGTCGTTGATATTTATTCTCATCCAGTTTACTGCGTATATCTGGCATTAAGCAGCAAATTGAATTATTTACGTAAGTAAAAATTGTATTATTCTATTGAATTTTACCATCGGTTAGAGGCAGCCAAACATAGGTTTCCGGGCAGAGCAAATAGGAGGCAGATAATTTGCCCTTGTAACGCATTTTGGGACAAGAGTGTATATAGAAGCCCATGTAGTAATACTTTAAGGCGGGCACACGTTCAGCAATTGTCTGCACCAAGTCAATTTCTCTGCATAAAGGAACAAATTAAGTTAAACTCATTCTATTTAATAAATTTATAACTTACCTCAGAGAGCCGTAAGTGCCGAGTGAGAGGAAACTATAGTCGGGATCGTAGAAAAAGTAGACAGAACTAACCGATGCGGGTAAAATGTCAATAACGCCTACGGCAATTAGCTTATCGTCTAGCCAGTACTGCTGATGAAAGGAGCCATATCCCATATCCGGTGCATCATCCGATTTATCGTGCTGCAAGCAATGACAGCCGTATAATATTTTATAATTTTTTTATGAAACGTTTAAGAAAATAAAACACTTTTATTTCAGATTATTTTAAAAAGAAACCTTCATGGGCGAAAATTGCAGATGTTCCTGGTAAGCTTTCTGATTGTTGGGCGGATCATTATGTACGGCAATCTGATACTTCTTATAAAGCTTATAGCTTTGCGGCAGTGTTCGCTTAAACTCGTCTCCTTGGACGTGCACCAATCTCAGCTAAGTTAAAATTAATGAGAGAAAAGAAGAACATTGTTTATAATTACCTTTAGGGGTGATTTAACCAAAAACCTCTGCATACTAGCTAGTGTTAGGCGTGCGGGATTATCATTGTGTATGACTATTTGATATTTGCGGTACAATGCGAGTACTGCATCGGTACTACTGTGTAGTATATCTGAGGCAGCGACCAAAACGATCTGCAACAACAAATAGCACAAATACGATGTGTGTACATAGAGGGAATCATGGACACATGGGTAGACACCACAGTAGCACAATAACAAACTACATATATACAATTTAATGTGAAATATATGGTATTTAGGGAACACACCAGCTGTGTACTGCAAACGATTTCAATTTATGGCTTGATAAAATTTGCTTAATGCGACACTTAAGCTAGCTTTTGTCTTTCAACCACTATTCAGCTCGAGATATTGAAAATATTTAGCATATCACAGAAGAATGTGCTAAGATAACTGGCCAATTAGCAATTATGCTTGGAAATTTGCTATCTCGAGCCTTAATGGTGTTTAGTAAATCCAATTATCTTAGTTAAAGTTTGCTTTCCCACTTGTTTGTTGCAGTTTGGCAAATGTTATCATTGCATCACATACCTTTAACTTGTGTTTGTCCGTCTCGCTGGCTGCGGACAGAAAATCTCTTAGGTTTTTCTCCTTTGGCTTTGTTTTCGCCTGTGGCGGCTCTTGAGTGGAGTTGTCTCCATATTTTGCCTGCCTGCGCTCTAAGCGCATTTGCTTGGCCTTCTTGCGTGGTGGATTCGAATTGGCTAAAGCAGATGCACAACTTTAGTTTACAGAATATTTTAATAAGACTGGAAATGCTTACTATTACTTTTGTTGGATGCGGACGTTGGGGCTGATTGAGCAGGCTCTTCGCCCTTCAAAGTCGCCGGCTTCGATAATTCTGACGGCTGCACTTCTGCTGCTGTTGCCCGTGACTGTGCCAAGTTCTCAACTTGCTCCACATCGATATCAGTGGGCTTCTTATCAGGCAGCTGCGGTTGAGGCTCACTCATGCTTAGACCAACATCAGTGTTATCACCATCGCCGTTCCGAGAATCGCCCACCTGCTGCCGCTGGCTTTGCTCACCGGCCTCACGTTTGCCATCACGCAAAAAGTTATTCATTCGCCGCAAAATTCGCTTGTTTGACTTTGTCAGCTTAAACTCGAGGGCATCGCACTTGATGGTGTAGCAGGGGCAGCAGGTTTTGTCATTTTCCGGCTTATAGCAATAATTGCCGCAACGGCGCCAACCCCGATCGATGAGCTCTTGGTAATCGTCACAGTTCAGACGATATGCATGCATACCTGTATGACGCACAAGCACACACACATGCATGCATTCAGACAGAAAAAAGGAGTCTCTTATTAAGTACGTTGCTCTCAAAAAGTATTGTTTTTGTTATTGTCTGTTTTCTCACCGTGAGACTTGCTGCACACGGTTCCCGTGCAATAACCACATTTGTTGGTTTGCTCTCCAAAGTACTGCACAATGCTGACACTCATGATTGGCTATGCGATTATTCTTCTTAGTAAAATTCATACATTATTTTATGCTGAATATTGAAACTGCAACCTGATCCAATGTTCCTGTTGCGAAATATTGTTGCTAGTGTAAAGTGTTGTAAAATGCAGGAAAGAATTGTGAATATCGAAACTTCGTGAGAAATATCGATTAGTTTCCCAGTATTTGTAAACAGCTGGTATTGATGGTCCCTTTTTTATAACGGCCAACAGTATTAAAATTAAAATAATTATTTTATGAATTTATTGTGTGTTTGAACTTCGAATTATTAACATATGTATCAATTGTTAAGTTCGGCATTTTATAAGCAATTTAGAAAAGTGTTGCAAAGTTGATAAATAATAACCGCTCAAATACACTGATCAGCTGAGTTATAGTTGGTTAAACTACGTTCCAGCTGACTGAGCTTAAAACAAATGTTAATTTATTCACGTTGTTTTTTTTAAAGATTGTTGATTAGCCGACAGACTTTAATGAAAGTACAATTAATGAAAGGATAACATAAAACTAAATTACACCACTGAACTGGTTCAATCAGCCAATTAACTGCTGTTAGCCAACACTACTAATAAATCATAATAGTTTCGCTGTTAGACGACTCGGTTAGTTTCCTTCATTTACGTTAACATTAATTTAAGAGTCATGAAATAATATAACCACATCAGATAAATTAGCTGTAAGTTACTCTGGTTTTGTATAAATAAGCAAGCAGCCTACAAATATTAAATGAATCAACAGAAACCTTTGTACTCTACGTAGTGCGTAGGTGTTAAAAGTGAAAGTTCCTCTGGACAGCTACAAATCCGCATTAATGTCGCGCTTATCCTTCATGAGCATGCTAGCACAGACCTAAAGCCTTTCCGACATTATTTATATTTTATAAATCTTAGTTTTTAGTGAAAATGTTCGTAAGCCAAGCGCCTAAACAAAACCTAGTCAGCTAATTAAAAGCTTTCCAATTAGTACATCACTACATTGATACGTTGCTTACTAAATTAGTAAACCAAAAAATGCAAGCACAGCTCAAGCAACAAAGTGTAAGCCCTGAGAAAACTAGTTCACTAAAGGCAGCCCCAACTGATTAATCAAAATTCAATATGTGTATATTTAGTCTAATTAATATTTTTCTTTCAAAATGCAGTTATGCCATGATTGCAGCGGCAACAACAAAACCTCCTCTGGATGGACGCCCACTGAAGGAGAATGTCCTTATTAAGGACAATCTCAAATTGGCGCAAGCCAACGACAACGATGAGGTCAATGAAAAAGTGGCGCCAATAACGAAGCACACAGACAAAGACAACGACACACACACGCACACAACGATGACACCAATTCCCGCCGACCTGCAACCCGCCTATCAGAAACTGTACGAGGATTGCCGCGAACAGGCCGCATATTTTGCCAAGGATCACACCGAGTATGGACAACGCTTGCATGCGGCTCACATTGCCTGGCAGGACTTTATAGTTCTGGCCAATCGACTGGTCTTGCAGATCGAAACCTTTGCCCATGAATATGATTTTGATGCCAATACGCCGGGAAATGGATATCGCAGTTTTATATACGTGACCAACGCGTGCATATCTCATGGACGCAGTATATGCCAACAGTTAATGGCCACACGTGCCACACTCTTCTTTCGAAAGAAATTCTATATGAAAGAGGCGGAGGCATGTTCGCAGCTGCTTTGCTCACTGTGCACATGTCTCCAGTACATGCTGATACTCCGGCAATGGTCCACAACCTCGGGAGATTTGTTTGCCAGCGGCAGACATACGGCGGAACAGTTATTCGAGCTGGGCGATACTATCAATCAATATTGTTTTTATGGACGATGCTTGGGATTTCAGTATGGTGACTCAATACGTGGTGTACTACGCTTTCTGGGCATTGGCATGGCCAGCTATTCGGAAACATATTACTCTCAAGCGGACAACGGCAGCAGCACACTGCTGAAGACCACACGAAGCCTCTGGTCCAGTGGCAAATATCTAATGAATCCCGAATTGCGTGCACGACGCATTGTTAACATTTCACAGAATGCAAAGATTGATTTCTGCAAATCCTTCTGGTTTCTGGCCGAGTCGGAGCTTATGCTCAAGCTGCCTAGCATTGTGGGCACGGCCATCAAAGTAAATCGCATCATAGAGCTGCCTTCGGAACCTCTGCGACTGCCAGCTCGCACCGTAGTGACGGGAGAAGAGCCTCAATTTGTGGACATACCTGTGCCTAGTGCTCATCTCGGACCAGGTCTGCCAGTATCGGTGCGTCTGCTCAGCGCCAAGCGACGTACTGGCATGCTCGGCGAGGGAAACTATCGTGGTTGGCGTCGTCCTTCAGCGCCCTCAAAATCAATACTCTTTCACTGCCATGGTGGTGGTTTCGTGGCCCAATCCTCCAAATCCCACGAGCTTTATCTGCGCGATTGGGCTGTGGCACTAGATGTGCCTATACTATCGGTAGATTACAGTCTGGCGCCAGAGGCACCATTTCCACGTGCCCTGCAGGAGGTGTACTACGCCTACTGTTGGCTGCTCAACAATGCCGAGCTTCTGGGCACGACTGCGGAGCGTGTTGTATGCGCTGGTGACTCGGCGGGTGCAAATCTCTCCATTGGCCTGGCCCTCAAATGCATTGAACAGGGCGTGCGGATACCAGATGGTCTGTTTCTGGCCTACTGCCCAACGCTAGTTAGCTTTGTGCCCAGTCCCGCACGTATGCTGTGCCTAATGGATCCATTGCTACCATTTGGTTTCATGATGCGTTGCCTTCGCGCATATGCGGCACCCACGAATGAAATGCTCGAGGAGAATGCCAAGCATGTCGAAGAGTTAGAGCATATACGCAATGCCCAAGCAACTGGAGCTGATGTGGAGAAGCCTGCGCTTAGCTTGAATTCCAGTCGACGCACATCAACAGCCAGGAGTCCACTGACACCACTTGAGCTAGTGACTCACTCAGAGGTAGGAGATGAGGACGGAAGCAGTGACACCTTTGCCAGCGCTTCGTATCACAGCCAAACGATTGAACGCACCGACTTGCCGAATATTGAGGACAGTGACAACAGCTCCTGCGTGTCCTTCGAGGACGACTCACAGCCCATCGAGCATTATCCCGTTGAGATTTCAGCCGATGTAGGCAAAGATGCCGCATCAGCTGCCTATATTGACAGCTTTCTGGACAAATATCTAATTGACACCGCCACCATGGAGGCGACAGAAGAGAACACAGCAGTCCCACAGAACTCTGCACTAATGAATGGACACGCCAGAAGCTGTTCCGAGGAGAATATCCTGGTGGAAACAGGACGTGATGTGATTGCCATGGACACAATACCAGGACGGTTGCAGGAGGCTGTTAACAATATAATCAATCGATGCACTCAGTCTTATGAGATACACGGCACCAGTGCAACTGGTGGCCAACACGATGTGCGTAATATGGATGCATTAATCGCCCGCAGTCCCAGTGAAGAGTTTGCATTTGATGTGCCCAAAGATCCATTTCTGTCGCCCTATTGGGCCAGTGACGAGTGGCTATCACAGCTGCCAGAGACCAAAATACTTGTAAGTGGACAAATGATTACATATTTGTCAATTGTTTTTAACAGCTTTTTTAACAGACACTGAATATGGACCCTTGCCTGGATGACTGCGTAATGCTTGCCAAGAAGCTTAAGCGACTTGGACGGCAGGTCAGCTTGGAGATACTTGAGGGATTGCCACATGGTTTCCTTAACTTTACAATGGTATGAGTTACATACTTAGCTGAAATCTTTTACAATTAATAATAATTTCAAACTTTAGCTATCGAATGAGGCAATGGATGGCTCCAAGCGATGCATCAAATCGTTGCAGGCATTGCTTCAGGTCACCATGGACAATAACGATGAGACTTCCAGTCCGAGTGCTTGCTCTGCTGCAACGACAGCGCCTTAAAAACACTTTATACTTATATATACACATATATATATATATATATATATATATATATGTATATATATATATACTATATATTATGATATTAATATTTATACACAGTTTGTTATATGCAAGAATGATATACATACAAACGAATATTGTTAATTGTGCACAATTCTTGCTTTTTTTGCATCTTGAATAGTTTTTTATACACCTTTTGTAATCGAATAACACAGTTGGCTAAGCTTTATACTATGTTCATTTTTATAATACGAATATGTAATCTATATAAATATAGATAGGCTATGCTTCTACATTAATCAAGCCAATCGTTCAAGTATTGAGAGCAGCGTGTAAACAAGCTCTATAATTTTAATAACTCAAACTAAGCTAATCTCGACTCTTGTGCTAATTTTTGATTCTGTGCCTGTTATAAACGAGTACTTAAAATATGATTATGATTTTTCAACCATCGAATGTTTCCAGTTTCCGCTCTAAGAACTCTAAAATGGAATGTAAATCGAATATCTGTGTTTAGTTTTAATATGTTGTGTATATTAAATGGTTATTGCCATTAAAAACGAATAAAATATTTTGCTTTTTATTTAGTTTATTGACCAATGAAATGTATTTTGTAAAATCTTAACAATTAGGATGTCTTGGATGAGAGAATTATGTGGTATGTAAATAGTATGAATACGATTCTTCAGGTATTTTAGAAACGGCATGTTTATGTCTCGTTATCTTCGATCTTTGGCGCCAGATAGTAGCGTATGTGTCCCAAATCCTTGATGGCATATTCAACCACCAGTGGCACATCGGCGCACATGGAGAGCTGAACTTGTGTGGACAGCGGCGTGGCTTTGGTGAAGGCATTCAGGTAACGACAGGCGAATGTGAGTGTCACTGGCTCCTGCATATCAATGATGACAGCCTCTTCCTCTTTGTCAACTGATCCGGTTTGTGCCAACTTAATGTTGGCAGTGCCCACATCACCACTGGCTGAGAATTTCACACCCTCCTTGGTGCAGCAAATGACAACAGATTCACTAAATTGCGCCAAATCCCGACAAATGCGAGCAAATTCCATTGCCGGCATTCGCACCACACACGAATAGTCCGTTTCCGGAATGCCCAAGTGCTCCTGATCCAGATTCATCAGTTTCATCTCGTAATCGGATACTTTTTCCTGGTTGGCCGATTCAAACATAATGGTCACTGTGTCGGCATTATCTTGCGCTTTCATTGTCACATTATCCTCGTTGTTTGCACACTTTAATATCTTAGCCATGCTTAGAAGATTCATGCCCATGGAAAGATTGCGATCACAGCGGAACTTATCGAAGCCATCGGATCTCAGCGTCAGCGAAACCAGCGACACATGAGAGTTGTCCATGGCTTGGAGCTGCAAGCATTGATAGAATCCATGAAGATCTTTCTAGAACGATGCTGATGATCTTTACATACCTGTATACCCGAATCGCTGCAATCGAAGGTGCCTTCATTTAGCAGATCCTTGATGGCATCCAGGATCTTCTTCAGAATGGTTGCTTGACCGAGACGTGCCTCAAACATGATTAATATTACACTTTTATTAACTGCTTCACCAAAATACTATTTCTTTTTCAATTTAGCGGAGCGTGGCGCTGCAGCGTGCTACCTGGTCGACTTTAATGTGAAGAATACCTTTGTCGCGGCAAAACTCAGCGTTTTGGCGCCAACAGCTGTTAATTTGGCGCAAATACGCAGCGTTGCCTACTCGTTAAAAAAAGTAACAATCGATAATTCACAGATTGCAGCCCTAGCATGAGTGGCAAATGTTTAATTTAAATACGCATAATAATACAATTTGTTTACATAGTTTCTTAGAGATTCACAAGATTATTATTGTTTTCAACCAACTGCCTTTGCTTTCTTCTCAAATGAGTATTCACCATATGTTTCAAATCATTAACTCCAAGACCTGTGCGAATAATATTTTATATTAGTGTCAATAAAATGGTTGCAACTGCTTACCATGCACAGTATGTAACTCTTGGCCACCTTTTGGATCAATATGCATAAAGTAGTCCAGTAAATCCTTATGTTGTCGCATCGCCGCCACACAAATGGCTGGAATGAGCGAAGATAAATTAAAGTCCTGGTACGAACGGAGGCGTAACAAATCAAACACTAGCTGTAAATTGCCAGAATATGTTGCAAGTGTAAGAGCGTTTTGACCGAAATAGTTGATTGCACGAATATCGGCTCCAAAATTTAGCAATATACGAGCGCACTCAGATCTTCCCATGTAACAAGCCTTAAGCAAAGCTGTGTTTCCATACATATCCAGTTCTTCTATATTATACTGGCAATTACGAGACTTCGAACATATGATGCGCAATGAAACAATGTCATCCTGGGTAACGCAGTCAAGGGCTACAATAATTGTATGAGAAGATTATATTTAAAATAAGCTATTTAATTACCATTTACACCTCTCGCACTCATCTTCAAAATCTAAAACAATAACAAATCGACCGGTTAACGGAGCTTTACAGAACTGCTATATCAAATGCAGCCCTGTGTGTTTTACTGAAACGTTGCCCAGTACTGTTTTTCGAAATGTCAATGTCAAAAGTGGCAAGAAGAAGCACATCCGCTTTCTTTTTCGACTGAATATTTGTCGCTTAAACAGGGCAAAATGGTGCGTCTACGTACAAATCTTCAAATATCTAGTCAATCGAGCAACAAAACAGCCAAATGAAACGCAAATAACGAAATGCACGCGTGTGTGTGCGCAGAGAATGCAAAATGCAACATTTAATTATTAAAATTATAGTGAAATTATATTGCTATTTTTAGCGGAAATGCAATTTCGGCTTTTGTTGTTTATAGACTCCTATAGGGGAAGCAAATCAGTGGATCATGTATACTAATTGCCAACTACTTTTTACAGTCGCTCGTCATCCCAGAGAAGTTCCAACACATTCTTCGTATCATGAATACGAACATCGATGGCAAGCGCAAAGTTGGCATTGCCATGACCGCCATTAAGGGTGTTGGTCGTCGGTACTCCAACATTGTGCTGAAGAAGGCCGATGTGGATCTTACCAAGCGTGCTGGAGAATGCACTGAGGAGGAGGTAAGTCGAATCACATAAATTATGCTGATATAAATATTAATTATGTTTGTTTACATTTCTTATTGATGGATAGGTCGAGAAGGTTGTCACCATCATCTCGAACCCTCTGCATTACAAAGTGCCCAACTGGTTCCTTAACAGACAGAAGGACATCATTGATGGCAAGAACTTGCAGTTGACATCCTCTAACTTGGATTCCAAGCTCCGTGACGATTTGGAGCGTTTGAAGAAGATCCGCTCCCACCGCGGTCTGCGTCACTACTGGGGCCTCCGTGTCCGTGGCCAGCACACTAAGACCACTGGTCGCCGTGGTCGCACCGTTGGTGTGTCCAAGAAGAAGTAAGCTACTGGCTCCAGGCTGCTGCAATGGTATCCGGTCATCAGGCTGAAGCTGTTATTGCTTATGATTCTACTATAACATCAATCCAAAACATAAGAAAAAAAACAAATACAAAAAAACACCCAAAAACTGTTAAGTGGCATATATTTGTGTGAAAGTGTTCAATGGAATTGCAGCAGAGTATATCAAATATCAATGGTAAGCCGATCTTGTGCTATAGAATCGAAGTGAGTGGTTAGAAAATCAATTTATTTGGAATTGGCGAAGTTGTCAACGAGAACATGTTTTATATTTCAAATCAGTATATCACAAAAAAGGAAAAAATAACAAAATTAAAATGTCATCGTATTTAACACCTTCAGCGCCACTCCGTAGCTATACGAAGCTTTGGCTATTGATTTGCAAGAATAAATCGCTGCAACTTGCCAATCCAATTAATACATTGATTATAATAGTGACTCCCATAGTGTGCTTTCTGTTAACACAAATGTATATGCTTGTTAATCCGATCGGACCGGTAGATTCACCAGAAACTAGATACCCACCATTAATTTTAACCGTACCCAACGTAACGTATGTACAGATGCAATTATTGTACCCCAATTTAGCTGTATCAAACCCTTCAGCTCGATATTCTATTCACCAATCAATCATGTAGTAGGGGAGATCGTTAAGGATGTGGCTTCGTTTTTCAATCAACCCAAAATTGAATCATATTTGTATGCATCCGAACTGGAGGTAGCACTAAAAGTCAACGATGCCTTTGTCGGCATTGAGTTTGAAGATCATTTTCGTAACATTTTGGAAATACCCCCAAAGGTCAAGGTAGCACTGCGATTTCCATTACATTCGCGAACACAGGTGAACAAGAAGTGGACCAAGCAATTATTTAAGCAATGGAATGTTAAAAGGGATATCTACACCTCGGAGGGATTTCTCTATATACAACAGATACTCTATGAGGCAATTATAAGATCAGAGAATCGAAGTGCTCTAATCCCTCAGGTCTATATGCAAGGATTTCCCGAGGCAGCTCGAACAACTTACCGATCATTTGTGACGAGCCACTTAGATCTAATGTATACGTTCTTTCTGCTCTTTATGTGTCCCTCATTAGTAATCTGCCTGGTGAGTTAATCCAAAATTGTATTTTGTTTCTCCTCAGAATTTTGGGATTTTTTCCAGATGATTGTCTCGGAGAAACAGAGAAATTTGCGGGATATGATGCAGATAATGGGTTTATCGAATGGATTGAATTGGTTATCGTGGTTCATAGTTTCCTTCATTTTATTATTGATTCCATCTATAATCCTAGTGATAATGCTCAAGGCTTTTATTTGCTATAACAGCAGTTACGCTGTCCTCATTTTCATATTTGTCATTTACATATTGGGTCTGATTAGCTTAATATTTGTGATCAGTGCTCTCTTTTCCAATTCTTTTCTGGCTATGATTGTCTTGTGTATTACAAATATGGTATCGACTATTCCATTTATGGTTACCTTTTTAAGTCAAGTCAGTTTCGTAAATGCCTTCGTCGTTTGCCTGTTCCTCAACAGTGTCATGCCCTTTATATTGTTCCAAATGTTTAGCTTTGAGCTGTACGGCGTCGGTGTCCAGTGGCACAATATGTTTCGACGTGCCCATCCAGATGATCCGATGAGCTATGGCACCATGTTGACTATCTTGATATTTACCAGTTTATTTTACGGGTGTCTCTTTATTTACTTGGACAAACTGAGACCTGAAGGATTTCGTACACCAAAAAAATGGTATTTCCTCTTCACACGCCAGTTCTACTGCCCCTCCCGCCCGGCTGTAAGCAATACGCTGGATGAGGAGGAGCAGGTGCTGGATCAGGAAGCCACGAATCGAAGTACAAGTGTTTTTGAAAAGGTCACAACTGACAATTTACCCATGATTGATTGCTACAAACTGACAAAATACTTTCGAGAAAAGGCGGTTCTTAAAGACTTCACTTTAAAATTTTATTTAAATGAAATTACTGTACTCTTTGGCCACAACGGTGCTGGCAAGACGTCCCTGTTCATGATGTTGACCGGCCTCTATCCGCCAACCTCTGGTCGTGTGCTCATCAATGGCCAGGACATGGCAGTTACACCGAAATTAGCACGCAGACATATTGGACTATGTCCAGAGAATAATATTTTCTTTGAAGATCTGAGCGCCTTTTGGCACATTTTCTTTTTTTGCCGCCTCAAGGGTTTATCCCGCGCTTTGGCTAGGGCCGAAGCGTACAGTTATCTGTACAAAATAAACCTAAGGAACAAGGCCCACATGAAGGTCAAGAAATTGTCCACGGCCATGAGAAGGAAACTCTCGTTGTGCTGTGCTCTTTGTGGGGACAGCAAGGTAAGATTTGGTTTATGCCATTAAGATCGAAGGGAATAAAAATTACTTATACAGGTGGTGCTCTGCGATGAGCCAAGCGCGTATCTAGATCCAAACGATTCTAGACAAATTTGGGATTTACTGCGTTCCGAGAAAGAGGGACGCTGCATTGTCATCAACACCTATAATGTGAATGCAGCTGATGTTTTGGGGGATCGTATTGGGATCATTTCAGACGGCCAACTCGTTGCCTACGGTACACCGGACTTTTTGATGCAAAATCTTGGACCAGGTTATCGCCTGGTAAGTCTCCCATTCCCTCCCCTTTCATTGAGTCTATAGTTTATGCCACAATTAGGTCTGTGTCAGACAGGAGGATTGCAATGTCGGCGAGGTCACAAAGTTCCTGCAGCGTAAAATGCATGAAATTCAATTTGAAGGTGTCACGAACAAGGATATTTTATACCGCCTGCCTATGGAAAAATTATATAAATTTCCGAAACTATTTCGTATAATTGAGAGTAGACTGGGAATATTGAGACTGGCTAGTTTTTCAGTCAGTTCGCCAACAATGGATGAGACCTTCTTGAAAATCGGACTTAATAGAATTGATTCAAATGAAATTGCTGATCCCAATGCTTTAAGTAAGTGGGGAAAATGAACTTATGGCCTTATATCGTGGTCCTACTTCTCTGTTCCACAGCATGGAATGAAGATATTCTGGAGACGAGTAAACGACGGCGATGTGCCCAGGAATGGCATGGCATGTTCATCAAGAAAATGCTTTTCACACGCTATAGTCTAATACCCTTTCTGTGTGTGGGAATACTACCACTACTGGTCACGGTAGTCACATTGTTCTTCGATATCTTGGAAAAAGATCCGAATCCATTTGACATACCACCGTTTAGTGACCTATCGATGTATCCGGGTGCCCATGTGGTTTGTGAAGGAGACACTCACGATACGGCTCTCCATCGGTCGTCGATACTGGAGGATAATAGCGAAGTGATTGCATCCGAGTATGATAAAATTGCATTGCTTGCCGGTGCTACAGTGATCAATATTAAAAGCAATATGGAGGATTACCTGATCGAAAATATTAGATTGCTGGAGGAAGGATATTCGAAAACGTATGTGACTGGAGCAACATTCCGGAGGGGATCCATTACGGTGTGGTATAATCGTCGCTTTGAGCATGGCAAACCGCTGTCGCTCAACCTGATCTATAAGGCGATAGGCCATGCTCTAGCCCGAGCCGACATAGAGGTGATCAACAAGCCGCGTAACAGCTCAAATGTATTGTTTGATCTGGAACTCATACAGAACGCCTCAACGCATACATCTTACGTGATGATCTATCTGAGCATTGCAATGGCAATATTCATTATGCTTCCAATTCAGGAGAGAGTCTCGCACATGATGCAGATGCAGTTATTCTCTGGAGTCCATTGTTATACCTATTGGCTGTCACATTTCATTTGGGACTATATGATATTTCTGATCTTTACATTGTCGGTGGTCATTTCGTATTATCAGAAATCTCCCGTAACACTTTATTGGCTGTTTATCTTCTTTTTAGCATTTTCTTTCGCTGGCCTGCCCATTATCTATATTTGTTCATTTGCCTTCAAGGATTCAAACATTGGCATGTCTGTAATGATACTTATACATCTTATAATCGGTAAGTTGAATCATTACTGTGATACCCTGTGCTGAGGGCATAAGCGACCGGTTTAAATCATGATTTTTACAATAGAAATAAAATTTAAACAATTTTTTTCCCACTGAAACCTTTCAAATTTAACAGTTCTTTAAATAAGTGTTGTAAAACGAAAATGGTTAGCTTAAGCCCACGTGTGAGGGAGCGAGATAGTCAGCTAGTCAGCTGTTGGCGAGCGCATAGCAGAGAGCTAACGACAGCTTCTATCCACTAGCACCGGTTCTTGCACAGGGTATTCGCTTTACAATGGTGTATGCCTCGGTATCCCTATTTAATTAATTTCTTCTATAACTATTTAATTAATTTTGACTTCACAGTTTTGGTGGCTACCTGTGTTGGTCCTTTTCGGAATCATTTGGTTTTACGATACTTTCACAATCCACTGCTGATCATACCGCACTACTCAATGTATATGGCCACTGAGGCCATATTTATGTACGGGAATACCATGAGTGCCTGTCAGACAATGGATCTTTCTGAAACAAATTCGAACTGTACTTTAGGTAACTGCTAAATTTTAATAGAAATATTTAATTTTTAAGGAAAATTACCCCCGAATTGTAAATTAGCTGGTGTCACTACGATGGTGGCCAAAACGGAGTTCATCTTTTTGATTGTTAGCGGTATAATCTTTCAGATTATACTGATTTTGATTACCAAGTATCCTCCTGTGGAATGTGCAAACAAGTTTGGTTTGGTTGCGTTTCCTACAACTTGAAAGCAGTTAAAAATTTTGAAATTTTCACCGCAGATACAATCCAGAGCGCTGTCAAGTCAACACGGAGGACAGGGACGTCAAGGAGATGCGTGGGCAGATAGATCAGCTAGTTACCGAAAAGGATCAGCTAAAGGAGTGTAGTTTGGTTTGCGATAGGATTACGAAGAGAATAAATGATCAGATGCCCGTTAATTGTGTATCTTTTATGATTAATCCGTAAACAAGAAATCCCCTTAAAAGTTAAGTATTTGAATCTATTATTCTATCTATCCGTTTCAGCTACGAGTGCTTTGGCTTACTAGGACTGAGTGGATCGGGTAAAACGCTGGTGATTGAATCGATTGTGGGAAGTAGGAAAGTCACCCAAGGAGATATCTACATTAAGGGGTTTAACACACTGACCGAAAGGAGAAAATGTCGTAACTACATCGGTTATTGTCCACAAGTAAACGCCGTATTGCATTTTATGACCGGCCGAGAGATGCTTAATTTTGCTTGTCACGTACGAGGTGTCAAAAAGGCTGCCATACCCGATCTCATTGTTAATCTGGCCAAATGCTTTTCAATCACCAAGAATCTCGATCAGATATCCGTTACCTATACTAACGGTACAAAACGAAAGCTAAACATTGCCATGGCTGTACTCTCACCATGTTTGATATGTCTGGATGAACCCATTACGGGTTTGGATCTCTGTGCTCGTCATCAGATCTCCATGATGCTCAGTCTGGTGCGCAGCAAGGGCAAAACTCTACTGATCACCTCGAACAGTGTGGCCGACTGTGAGGAGCTTTGCACGTGTCTGGCCGTCATTGTCAATGGGAGACTTCGGTGCATTGGCTCCGCGGAGCATCTAAAGACCCGCTTCAATAGGGGACTTACGGTTAGAATTCAAGTATGCACCAGAGACGAAATGAACGAGATAAGAACGTAAGTTGTCTTGCAAAGAACTAAAAACTTATTTAAATTGAACCCTTTTCAGTCGTAGAAACAGTATGCAGAGTAGTAAATCGGATAATACCAAAAGTCAGGACGACAAAAGCTCGGACATGAGAAGTTTGGCAAGCAGAAATTCGGAAATTCGAAGTCCAGACGACAAAAGTCCCGAGAGCATTGGTAAAATGCCTACAAATGTACAAATATTTCTCATACCTTTATCTAATCAAAACAAAATGCAGATCATGGCCACAATACGGATGGCTCAACAAATGTACTTAAAACGGATTCACCAAATGATAAAGGTGTACAGGTGAAAATGAAGAGGAAAAAAGAGCTATCTATTGAAACCGAGGTGCCATCGACCAGTCAAAGGGTTTCCACATATTCAGGAAAGGACGATGTTGAAAGAGAGCAATCGATTGGAAGAGGCAAATTGGTATCGAAGCGTCGTAAGACTTCGTCGAGAATCACTCATGCAAAGGTCCAACGTATGGGCAGCACTCAGTTTAATACGCTCGTTTCCACCAATCATGATAACAACTTCTATAGCCTCATATTGGAAGTGGAAAACAAGTTCAAAATGGATTTTCCCGATAGCTACGTGATGTATGTTTATAGTAGACAGTCTTAAACTGGAAATTAATCAAGATTTTATTTGTTTTATATAGTGAAATGTACTCTACTCGTGGTCTGGTGACCATCGCAATACCCGATAGATATCTGCAATGGTCCGAGATATACAAATACATGGAGGATAATCGCTAT
This sequence comes from Drosophila dunni, assembly GCA_018152125.1. Classification (NCBI taxonomy): domain Eukaryota; kingdom Metazoa; phylum Arthropoda; class Insecta; order Diptera; family Drosophilidae; genus Drosophila; species Drosophila dunni. The sequence goes on along the minus strand of JAECXC010000339.1, from coordinate 15,170,780 downwards.
TACTTGCAGATCAAGAAATATTCGATAAGCAAGACAACGGTTGAGGATATCTTCTTACATTTTGTGCAGAAAAAAGATTAAATTCTCTTTCAATAGGCCAAGTTTTGATTGGCTAAAGTGGCTGAATGTTTTGTCCGATTTATATTAACATAAATGGTTAGAAGTTGTCTGTGAAAAGTTTCAATTGTGATTGACGAATTCCCAATATCAAGTGAATAACAATAAAAAAAGACACGTGCATGCTGACCTAGCCGAAAAGAAATTTCACACTTATTAAACAATTTTATAATTTCACATTTTTGCTATAATTGTTCCGCAATAAGTAGACGGTCTTTTGCAGTCGATTCACAGCACGGAAACCTCCGCTAGCAGTCTGTAAGTTACCTTCTCAAATTAAAATCTAAATAGTACAGCGCCAGACAGTCCAAACTCCAAGAAATCATGACAGTTCATTAAATCTTTCTGGTTCTCTTTTGCCCTTCATAAATACTCATGTATTCCAAAAAAAAAAAAAAAAAATAATAATTACAAGAAAACTTTCCAAAGCTCACGGCCATGACACAATCATGTATGTCAACATTTCTAGATAAAGTTCAATTAATGATTGGCTCAATTAAAGCACTACATAAATATTTGTAGCTTTGTTAACAAACAATACAATTCATACAGTTGAACTTTGATCAATTTCCATTTAAACAAATTTGTTTGGTCATCGTTAAAATGACGTTAGAACTCGATAGATATATTATATTCTATATACCACACGAGCTACGGTTATGAAACTCGATCCACGAATTGATTCATACGCGATGGAATCACGAATGAAAAGTTTCGCACATGCGATTGCGTCGAATTAGCTTATCAATTATTATTACGATTATTTATAGTATATTCTGTAGGTAGGAAGTATGTTCAATTTCATGGTCATTTGTTTTTCTATTAGCTACTGAAAACACACTCACATGTTTTTCACATTTAATGTTTCAACAAACAAATCTTATTTTAATATTACATGACTTTGTTCATTTAAATAATTATTAGGTGAGTTGTAAATATGTATGTATGATGTGTATAATATACAATAACAATCTGATAAATATTTGTATAATATAATACAACACATTGTTTACAAAAAACGTGTTCAATATGAACTTAAATTTATATATTTGAGTCTACATTTAATTCCACTAAAAACACCAAAGATCTTGGCTGTCAATCTTTAGTGCTTCTTATTGTTTAATCCCAGACTTTTCCTAATTTTTTCTAAATATTTGTTATAGCTAAACATACATAGTTGTTGTTGTTATTGTTATTGTTTTAAGCACTTGTAAATGGAAGACATTGACGCTGATGCCTCAAGCAGTTCATAATAATATACGCAGGTATACAAATAGGTCATGATCAGTTAAGTCGTTTCTTGTTACAGTCGGTGCCACTAAAATTGCTGCTTTCTTCTTCGTTTCACAATTAAAATAAATTAGATTTGACTTATTTCTACAGAGGTGCAGCTGTCCGAGTTAGTTTCGCCAGTGTCTCATCTGGGACAGTCTGATCTATTTGATATTGCTGCTGTCGTCGCCAGCGACGTGAGAGTATTGGTGCAAACAGATCATAGTCTAAATGCTTCTGCTGCTTGTCCAGGTAGATTTGTGAGTTGGCGGCGTAATTGTAACTCGTCAGCGCTAAGCTGACACAGTAACCAACAATTGTGGTGAGCAGGAATCCCAGCACACTGTACCAGAGGTATGACAAACGATACAGCCAAAAGTAATGCGGTTCCTCCTGAACTTCCGCCACCAAGAGTATGCCATTCGTGAACTCACAGCCGGTGGTATTGAAGTGCATCGGTGTTGGTTTTGGCTTTGGTCCTCCAAAACCAATCCAAAAGGAGAAGCACAGACCCAGCAGAAAGCCAATCAAAACGCCACGTTGGTTCGAACGCACTGTGCATACACCGAGCGTAAAGATGCCGAGCAGTGGTCCGCCCACAACTCCAAAAATGGTCAACGAGGCCTGTAAGACGCCGCCCATGGAGCCAGCACCAAATGCCAAGGCAATGCAGAGCAGGCCATAAATGCAGGCAATGATTTTGGTGGGCAGCGTAGACTGTGACTCGATCAATGGGCGCCTAAAGATCGCTCTGTACAGCGGCTTTACGTAGTCCTCCAGTGTGACGGCCGAGAGTGAAGTGACCGCTGAGGATATCGTAGACAAGCTAGCCGAAAAGATGCCCGAAACAAAGAGACCACACAATCCAGGATATTGACCTACAAATTTTTAATCAAATTTAAAACAAATTCTAAACGATTTTAAAGTTTTCGTAATTATAAATTACCCATTGTGTCCAGAGCGAAGAGCGGCATGAGCTGATCCCTGGATTTTATACGTCCGTCAAGCATAGGATCGCAGTCGCGATAGTAGTAAAATATGGCCAATCCACTGAAAATAGTGCTAAAGCTGAGTAGTCCTAGAATAGGCAGATTCCACCATAACGCCGACTGGGAGCTCTTTAGATTGTGCACGCTTAAAAGTCGCTGAACTTGAGTCTGATTAACGCCATACAGAGAGAGATACGTGACCATGCCACCAATTATCAGAGACCACCACGTATGTCGCACTGTGGGATCCATGGAGAACTCAAAGAACTGAATACGTCCCTCATCTCGCGCCACTTCCCAAATGGGTGCCAGTCCACCGGCCTTGATAGCCGACACAGTGATCACCGCAAAAATGGCAGCGTACATGAGAAAGGACTGAAAGACATCCGAAATAAGCACAGCCTTGAGGCCACCTAGCGTCGAGTAGAAGGTGCAAACAAGCCCAAGCATCAAGATGGCCGTCTCCTTCGATATGCCTGTCACTGCCTCTAGCGCCAAAGCGGGCGCATAGAGAGCTATGCCCATGTAGAGTATCATTTGTAGAGTAAATGCTAGGGATGCAGCCAGACGTGTAATGTATCCAAACCGACGCTCCAAATACTCGTAAACACTTGTTGTGCGCATTCGATAGAATACCGGCAGAAATATGTACGCAGCGATGGGTGTGCTCAGCACGTAGGAGATGTTAATTATTCCGAATAGTGTGCCAAATTGATACGATTCACTGGAGACACCCATCAGTGTGATGGCGGACATGAAGCTGGCCATCAGGCTAAAGGACACGGGAAACGTTGTCATGCTCTGATCGGCCATCAGATACTCCTGCGTAGTTTTCTGCTTGCCCCCCGTGTATCGATAATATATGCCAATCAGTGCAGAGATTATTAAAATGCTTGCCAGCACCAATGCATCCCACACGTCGAAAGTACCGACACTCATTTTGTTGTTGTTATTTGTATTGTTATTGTTCTGAATCAGCAGTGGAAGTAACAACAATGCGTAAATTGATTTTTCCACAAGCAAATAGCAAAGACAGAATCTGTTGCTGCGGTGTATTGACCTTTACCGATGTCAACGCTTCTTGGAATTTATGCGCGAAGTTCACTTACATTCACACATTTATGTGTATTTATATAGCACATTTGAAAGTAAACACGCGATTATAATTTAGAGCGAGAGGAAAGCGCTCTAGAAAAAAACAACCGCAAAGCTTGGCAGTTGAATAACAACTGATACACGAGCATTTGGCGTTGCCACCTGTTGGCACAGCTGTTGGAGACTGCGCTCTCTAAAATGGTACGCAGCTCACGAGTTTTCCAGCAAATCGAATTTCATAACATTATATTAAATAATCAATGTTTATGAAATTCCATTAAATGCACTAAAAATGTATTTTATCATTAAAAATGAATAGCATTTTTGTTTTTAATATACACAAATAATTGGTACTGCCCATTAACAAATTTCATAATTTACCATGGAATAAAAATTATTGTTTTAAAATATGTTTGAAATCATATTATATATTATAATACGCATGTGTTTATATCATTCTTGTTAAACAAAAACCAATTATAAAATAATATCGTGTCCAAAAAAAAAATGATTCAAATAACACTTAGGTTTTCGCATTGACGGTGCAAGTTCCTTGATGACGTCGCTTGTCCCGACGCTTGCAGGCATCGCTGCAGTAGGATGCATTGAAGCAGCAATCAAATTCAGCTTCTTCTAAGCAATGCTGACACCATCTCTTACGTTTCACCGCCTTCAACTCCTCTTTAATCATGTCCAACTCGGTCTTGTTTTGTGTCAACTGCTCGTTCAATGTGAAAACTTCTCGTACCAATTCTTGATAATCACGTACATTTCCCTGCATATCCGAATTTAATGAAGGCCCAATGCTGGTGGCTATTTGTGCTGTGATGTCTTGCAGTGCCTCTGATCTGCGTGCCATGAAGCACCTACGAGTCTTACGGGTTACCTGCGACAAACTTGGAGTAGCTATTGCCGTCACTCGTTTCCGTTTCTTGGATGATGCGGGTGTTACGGCACGAGGACGTTTGTTAGAGGCACTTACTTCCGACGCCTCCATGCAATGTGAAAGCGCACGGCTGATCAGATTCTCTGCCTCGAGTGGATCGGCGTGAAAGCTAAAAAAATACATTGGCTGATGAAGTAACATCGTATGGCAGCGGTATTCTCTCATGGCAGCATTGAAGGGCTTTGTGCTCTTAATCTTAACATCGGTATCTATGGGGACTATATCACGGGCCGAGATGAGAGCACGGGAATGATCTCCACCAAAGAAGCGCACGTCAAATATATTGCTCTTCTTGGTCATCACGCGAATAACCTGTAAGTGGATACGATTATAAATGGAATAACTATTCGAATAAATTTACACAATTGCTTACCTTGGCCGGCCAGAAGGGATAACCATGCTGCTTGGCATAGACCAACTCATGCCGCTGAGTACAAGGTTTGGCAAACCAAAAAGCAGATCGATTGGATTCATTGGAATGTCGATAGCAGTCGGAGCAACGACTAATTTCTCGTATGTCGTGGGTAATGTCACGTATAAGCCACTTTGTGGCATTGTATTCCTCGCACTTGGTGCCAAAGAATACACCCGTGTTATGCTGCAGATCTAGCAGATCGATGAGGAACTCTGAGAGATGCTTAAACTTTTTCGCCTCAATGCTCTCTGATATGTCCGAGGTACCGAGCTGGTTGTTCTTAAAGAGAACCTGCTTCACCAGCGATGCATCATGATTGTTCCAATTCTTGGTCATGTACTTGCGCACATCTATTATTAGCCAGCTGTGATGCTTCTGCCACGAGTAGCCCAGCAGACAGTTTAGTTCCTCAATGGACATATGGGGTGGATTAAGTAAATCGGTCAGCTTTAATAGTCTGCATGCTGTGCACAGTTTTAGATCCTCGTTGGCTTCATTGTGCGTATCTTCCTCGCTTTTAACGTACGTCTCACATCGCTTACGTTGTCTTGCTGGCTGCTCACTAACAAAGAACACATCGTCCGAGCTGTCAGGTTCGTTCTTCAGTGGATTTCCTTGGATGGATTTGATATTACTGTTGCAATCAAGCTCGTACTGAGAGTCGTGTTCCAATGCTGTTGTTGGTGCTGGCGTCGTCGCATTTCTATCGTTTAGACTGCCGTCCTCCTCACTAGACTCTTCCATATCAGATTCATTGAGAGGAAATTGATGTGGTTGACACCTGTCTGAGGGCACCAAGTAGTTTGGATGTATGGGATTCTTACGTTGGCAAGTAGCGTGAAAAGAACGCATACACAGTTGACATTTTTGCACAGCTTCAACGCCAGGCAGATGGCACTCAAAACAATACGGGTCAGTCTTCAGGGATTTTTGCATGTTGAGCTTTTGAGTGAAGCATAGCGAAATTTGTTTCCCTTTAGTTTTTGTCTCCAAAATTCCAGCTTTGATGGCGTTCTTCACAGTTTGTGAGGCTTCATCTGTGTACACATAAGCGTTAACATTAAAAATTGTACAAGAGACTTAAAATATTTATGCGCACCTTCGGTCATAAATGGAAGTAAACACCTTTCCAGTATTTTGTGGGACCTGTAAGCACCATTCTTTAGTTTTTGCATTAAACTTGGCACAATACCAGGTAGTAAGCTGGCATCCATCTTTGAAAGTCTTTTGACAAACTATTTGCTTATTTTGTTTAACGAATACTATACAACGAAATAACTGCAGCGTTGCCAGACAGTTGCATATTGGTTTTGACGTTAACAGCTGATGAAGTACGTACGCAGTTACAAGAAATGCTTTCGCAGCTGTTGCATTTAATTTTATTAAAGCTTACTTGTACTTAAATTGCTTTATTTTGTATTGTTGATTTGCAACTTGACACACAGAAGTTATCGTTAACATTGCGCAGGTGGCGCGCTAACGCAAATAGTTCAAATTTAAAATGTAACAAAATTTAAAGTCTGGTCATACTGCAAGAACGGACAATACGCATCAGTGTGTGAGTGTTATATGAGATTAATAACAACAGCAGCAGCATCGGAAGAAGTGCCAGCAGCAGCACTGGCGTAGGTTATATTATCTTTGACGCCGAAGCACAACGTATGCAAAGCTAAAAATAATTAAAAGAGTTGCTTACTAATTTAATTAGTGAACGGAAACGGTTATATATTGAACGCCGTTTATCTGTACTGGATGCGGTTACACCGCAGTTGAGTAAGTTAATCATGTTAATTTGGCACTAGCTCACCCTGAGCTCTGACGCATCCAGTTGTTTAACCAGTGTTATTCATTCCGACTTAGACAAAAACAATAGCGAAATGGCTGCGTCAGTATCTGTAATTGCCGATTTGTGCATATTCCTGCTGACATGGAATGTGGGCACTCACTCGCCCAAAAATGTGGAACTAACCTCGCTTCTGTCCCTGAATGGTACCACCAACTGTCCGAATAACCAGCTGCCCGACATCTACGTGATTGGTCTGCAGGAGGTGAGCACGAACCAAGTGTTAGGCATATTTCAAGACGATCCCTGGGTGCTGAAATTTGCCGGAAAGTTAACTCAACTGGAGTACGTCAAGGTTAAATCAAAGCAACTACAGGGTATCTTGATAACGATGTTTGCGCAACACAAACACATACCGCACATGAAAGATATCGAAGCGGAAGAGACGCGCACGGGACTGGGGGGTCTGTGGGGCAACAAGGGAGCGGTGAGCATACGACTCAGTCTCTATGGCACTGGTACCGTGTTTGTTTGCTCCCACTTGGCTGCCCACGATGATAAGCTGAAGGAACGCATCGAGGACTACCATCAAATCGTGGATAATCACAAGTATCACTCGCCGAGCTATAGGCGTATTTTTGATCACGACTTTGTGTTCTGGTTTGGAGATCTGAACTTTCGCTTATCCGGCGACACATCTGCTTCGGATATACGGGATATAGTGGAACGTGCTGAGTACGAAGAGCTGCTAAAGATGGATCAGTTAGTGTTGTTGCGGGACACGGGGAATGCGTTCAGTTTGATGGAGGAGACACTACCCAATTTTGCGCCAACTTTTAAGTTTCACGAGGGCAGCAATGAGTACAATCTGAAGCGACGTCCAGCGTGGTGCGACCGTATACTGCATCGCGTGCAAATTAACAGTTATCCATCCATTACACTGAGTGCCAATCAACTGTCTTATCAGTCCAACATGGACTACACGCTCTCCGACCACAAACCCGTATCAGCGACCTTTAATTTTAAAATTGAAACCAATAATCAAACCTACACCGACGACGAGCTGCACGAGATGACACATGGTGGTGGTAGCACAGTGGAAAATGTTAGTGTATTTGGCTTAATCGCTATTATTGTTTACCATCGCTTGCTTTCATTTTGATTTGCTTTCTTTCGCTTCTCTTATAGTTGTTTAATGCCGAACTAGAAGAATTCCACACATTAATTTAAATGGAATCGAACAATCTCAATCTCAAATCAATGCAAATACTTTTGTACGTAATATCCCAGTCTTGAAGGTGAAACAACTTAAGCAATATCTTGTGATCCCCTATAAGTGGAACTAATGAATCTCAATTTAAGCAGCAGTCATATACAAAAGTGCCTACATTATTACACACACACAAACACCTATAATTATATATAAATAAACTTGTATACTCACTAAGTATATAGTACAAAGACAGTGTAGATTACAGTGAACTAAAGCCCAATACTCGTCAATTGAATACTCCTTCTTCCATATCCGTTTAACAGACTTGTCTAAAATACTATTTTAAAAGCAATATATACAAAATTTACATACAATATTTTTATTTAACATGTTGAGCATTTGTTTCTTTGTTAAGCTAAGTAAAGACATGACTTGTAAATTGTTTAATTGTTAAATGTTCAAAAAAGTTGTTGATTAAATAAAGCAATACTATATAAGTAGTATATTTTTCTACACAATTGTGCTAATTGTTATCGCTATATGGGTAAAGTTCCATTAATTTAGGTTCATAAAAGCGAGGAAATATCACCAACAGTTACGACTGACATTTAATCGCCAGAGCTTAACATGGGAGTGATAAAAATTAAAAATTGTATGTAATGAAATCGGTTGCATGACTGGTAAGTTTGATATAATAACTGATTTATCCCATTTTATATGCTTGTAAATTATGTTTCCTTATCGAGGGTTCACCTGCTATCGATTTGTACACCTCTTATCGGTTATCTTTCACTGCAGGTGTTTGCCGGGTAGCTTTAAGGTTTCAGCGATGCGTCGTCAAAAATCATTAGCTATATTATATGCAACAACAACAGAGATATAGAGATACAGAGAGAGAGGGCAATTTCTAAAAAGCACACTGATAAAACCAGTCAGTTTTCGGTGATTTTTTTAATATTTTTTTTTTTGTTGCTTTCTTTCAAACGCTTCGAACTCAATGTCAGTCGCTGGAAGACTGTCTGGCAGCTAACAGTACCGACTGACTAGTTATTGAAATTTGCTAACTTTACAGGTGTTCTGAGGGGGTTTTTTGTTCTTTTATTTCGCTGATTGTAGTCATATATGTAGTAGCTATTACTAGATTACTGCTGGTTACATAGAGCATGGATTTATAGATTGTCATAACTGATTTTATTATACACATGCCAATTATTATGGCTAATAATCATTTACAAAATTGTCCAATTACTAGCTATAGAGTATAATAATTTAAACTTAGTTTTTGCTGCAATGACAGAAAAAGCCCCCTGAGTGTTAACTGATGGAACAACTAAATAAATCATTTCATTTATCATTGCACCAAAGATAATGGATTGTCAACAGTAGAAATTGTATCATCAAATGATCCCCGCGGGGGTGTGTTCCACGCCCAATTGAATAATTGCATAAATCTTCAAATTCGTATTATCTGGCAAATGTTTACAACAGCCAAGGGGTAAAGTTTTGTAGACCGATCGGTGCTTTACCTCTGCCAATGTAAACACACCGAGTGTTTACTTTGGCCGCTCACTGCGTTTGGAGCAGCACACTGAACCTTGAACCAATTCGCCAACGGGGAATACTCCTCCTAATGGTGTCGCAAAGATGAAAAGAAGAGTGTGGAAAGAACTGAAGCAGAAAAGAGAATATGCAAATTAAACGGAACAGTAAGTAAATGTGTGTGTGTGTGTGTGTCTGGATGTGTCTGACGTGTGACGCGAGAGGTGTAAACAGTGTTGTTTATAAACAAACTGGTTTGTCTGAGTAGGAAGTGAATGCCAAAACTGTGCAAATATTACGCCTGGTAACTATGAATGGCAATGTTCTACCCCTATTGAGACTCTTTTCCGCAGGGAATTGGAATTTTTCCCCCTTTTGATCGAATACCATAAAATGTTATATGCGGGAAATCTTGTGTAAATTTATGAGCGATATGTGAAATCTACAAGTCCAGTATCAGCACTTATCGTTGATAACAAAACTTAAATAAAAAAAAAAATTACTCCCAAAATTCCCCAATGCTGATAACAATTTAAAAAAGGTGTCTTGGAGACAACTAAAAGATATTCAACCATACTTAAAAATACATAGAGTGTAATAAAGAATGGAATGTGGTTAACTCATCATCTTAGCCAGTAAGACTCACTCGATAGCCCAACAGCTGATGACATTATTCATGTCCAAAAACAATACGCGAACTTTGGCGACTAATACGCAGAGGTCTCCCCGGAGATAAACGCGTTTACTAATCAACAGCCGAGAGAGAGAGTGAGAGATATTGGATGTAGATAAGAGACAGAGAGCGAGTTACTCTCTTTTTTGCTATCGCTCATGCTGAAATAAAAAGCCCCGCGATTTGATTCGAGGCCTGTGCTGGTATAAAAGCGGTTCGCTCAGGGACAATATCGTTCATAGCACAGCCAACAATCGGCGAGAGAAGAACATTAAAACATAAGTCGCAAGTAAAATCGGAAAAAGCACCGCGTACCCGGGAGTCCCCAAAACAGCTGATACGTCATTGGCCGAAAATTTGGAGAGCAGCAATACAAGCAAACAATTGGATACAAACATTCACAGCTCACACACTTACACACACCAACTCACCTATACCCAATTAAATGAAGCAACAGTAAAAACATATGTAAACAACTAAAACAAATACGAAGAGGTGATAAAAGCGGAATACAAATTTGGCAGTCGGTGATTTTTGTGTGCGATTAGCATTGAAGAGAAATAGTAATTCACACTCGCACACAAGCACAAACACACACACGTGAACACGTACAATGGGCGTGAGAGTGATAGAAACGGATTCGGCAAGCGATTCATATGACGATGAGGAGTGTGAGACGTGCAAAACGAATCACAAAAACAAAACAAACAATCCCAAACGATCCACAACGGATGCCAGCAATAACACATTGTTTGCCAGCCGCGATTTAGTGGGCAATTGCAAGGAGTATCGCATTGAGAATAATTGCCGGGATCTACGCATCATTGGGAATGGCAATCGAGTGCGAATTGTAAACAACACCGGCAATTTGCAGATAATTGGCAACACAAATCGTCTGAAGATACAACACAACACTGGTCTCATAAAGTATACTGGCAACGATGGACGCATATATTTGGGTAGTAATTCCCAGCAACAGAACGTCGACTACATTGGCTGCAATGGACTGCTCAAGGTGGTCAAGTCACTGGAGCTGCATAGCAATAAGTCCAGTAAACGGACACGTACGCCCAAACCTCAAACAGATAATACTCGTCAGTCGGCTGTGGAAATTGATAACAATCTGACAATTGTTAATGGAGTCGCTGGCAATATTGTGATCAAGAATGCGATCAATGTGAGCATATAAGATCTCAATGTCCCTTTGTCTCAAATCCCAAAGTTTAAGCTTAGTAACTTGCCTGTTAGATTAACACAGATCAGGGCATACTTACTAATGTAAGTATGCGGCCAGTACGAATGGTTCCTATTGTTATACTATAGTCATTAGCTATACTGACTGACTGACTGCTAAACATTATGTCATCGGGTACTGAAAAGTATTATAGTGAGCAAATGCCCACAATAACATATAATTAGGAAATATAGTATATAGTACTTAATTATAAAAAACCACAATGAACTTAAAAAAAAATATTGTACTTAATGTGGTAACCAAGTGTATCATTCTATGAATGAAATCTGCATAACATTATTAAACATAAAAGCTTTTAACCAACGATTCCATTTTTATTATTATAACCAAAGTGGATAAATATAAAAATATGAATGTATTTATGTACATATACTTATTTTTCTTGAAGTATGCACAAATGACCAAGCATTGATGGGTTTTCTTTTCAGTTTCTTAGAATTCAAGTGTTATTCACAATGATGAGTCTTTGGCCGGAGTTGACCTCGTTTTGTTGTAAAGTGAAAAAAAAGTACCCCATATAAGAATAACTGATTAAATTCGGTTTTCACTTAACGAGCTCTAGTGCTTTTTGTTTTAAGTAACAACAAAAACCATAGTATTTTAATATTGGGGGATTTTATTTGCGAGTGCAGTCACATAAAAAAATTAATGATATAATGTTGTCGCTTGAAATCAATTGGCTGATAAGACTTATACTTAGGCACAAGTACAGCTGCACGGGAAGAGCTTCTTCTATGCGGTTATCTGATTAATTAGTGTGTTATATTTTATTTGTACAAGTATGCTTGCGTAGTATAACTATATCTTTTATCTAGACAGTTATTTATTTAATTTAAATGTCAAAAAAAAATGACAGTTTTTATGCGCTATTTTAAAAATTTGAATTAAACTGTAGTTAAGTGCATGTAGCGTTGCCAGTCATTTGGAAACAGTTTTACCCCTGTAACGAGCAATCTTTTTTTAACGATATGGCAGCTCCGCAGAAAGTGTTTAACAGCGGCAATTGTTAGTACTGTAAAATATCCTAACATTTGGGAAATCGAAAGCGTCTCTGATTAAAAATACCAAGTAATCTACGGTCACCCATATTTTTGTTCGGTGCCGCCGGCTCATAGAGATAGGAAAAAGCAACAATAAACCGGCCAATAGAATTGTGCTTAAATTTGTTTCTCTACTGAGAAATACAAACATTTTGCGACATTTAAAAAACAAAGTCATGTTTGGGGCCGCGCAAACTACTACGAATCGTATGAACGATTTCGAGGTGGCCTCACCGCCCGATGATTCCGTTTCGGCGCTGGAATTTAGCCCAAGCACATTGCAAGTTCAAAAGAATTTTCTCATTGCCGGCAGCTGGGACAACAGCGTGCGTTGTTGGGAGGTTGAACAAAATGGAGCGACAGTGCCAAAGTCGATGAAAACAATGGGTGGACCGGTGCTTGATGTGTGCTGGTCGGAAGATGGAACCAAAGTCTTCATGGCCTCCTGCGACAAACAGGTTAAACTGTGGGATCTCGCCTCTGACCAAGTAATGCAAGTTGCTGCCCACGATGGCCCCGTTAAGACTTGTCACATGGTGAAGGGGCCAAACTACACTTGCCTCATGACCGGCTCCTGGGATAAAACGCTAAAGGTAACAAATTTGATTTAATATTATTGCATTTCAAGTAATTACGAAATTTTCGGTTTTTGTTTGCAGTTTTGGGACACACGGTCTCCCAATCCAATGATGGCTATAAATCTACCAGAGCGTTGCTACTGTGCGGATGTCGACTATCCAATGGCCGTGGTAGGCACTGCTGGACGTGGCCTAATTATTTATTCTTTGGAAAACAGCCCCACGGAGTACAAGCGTCAGGAAAGCCCGCTTAAGTATCAGCATCGCACCATATCGATATTCAAGGACAAGAAGAAGACGCCAACTGGCTATGCGCTGGGCAGCATAGAGGGCCGTGTAGCTATACAGTACGTGAACCCTGCCAATCCCAAGGATAACTTCACATTCAAATGCCATCGCTCAACGGGTACTTCGGGCTTCCAAGATATTTACGCTGTAAACGATATTGCATTCCATCCTGCGCACGGCACGTTGGTCACTGTCGGATCGGATGGAACATTTAGCTTCTGGGACAAAGATGCCCGCACCAAGCTCAAATCCAGTGAGGCTATGGATCAATCTATTACCAAGTGTGGCTTTAATGCGAATGGGCAAATTTTCGCTTATGCTGTTGGCTATGATTGGTCCAAAGGCCATGAGTACTTCAATCCAGCAAAGAAACCACAATTATTCCTGCGCTCTTGCTATGATGAGCTGAAGCCACGTGTTAACTGATCGGAATCGTGTTTTAGTTTAAGTCTTAACATGTATTGCGAATAAATATCAACCACTAATTGTATCCGTATCATTAAATATCGAAGCGCATTCACAGTTTGCATATTTATTGAACTATAAACAATCACTTAATTTGATTAACTCGCGCTAATGATGATTATCGTCATGACCATCCCCATGACCGTGTCCATGTCCGCCCTGGCCCTTGCCAATTCCAAGCGCATACTCTGCACCGATGGTAACCAAAAATGCACAGAAGCCAACGCCAAAACCGCGGAACATGAATGTGCGCAAGCGGGAAGAGTGAGTGCCGAAAGCCTTCTTTTCATAGCGCCAGGCTTCATTCCTGCAATAAAAAGCGTATTGTTATTAGTTTCGAAGGGGAAGAGGTCGAGTTGGAGCTCATCTACTTACCTCAGCCATGGGTCACGCAGTCCCTGTCGGGCAAGTGATTCCTTTACCTCCAACAGTTGTGGCACACTTTCCACATTGTAAACTGAAGGATGTGGTACTTTGTAGGGTTCTCCGTGATGACCTCCCATTATATCTGAAATTAATAATGTAATAATTTTCAATAATGTAAAATATTTGTGTATCCTATGTTAACCTAGCCCGAAACATTACATAAGTAAGTTTGTGATTTAAAGCTCGTTTCGAAACTAAAACGTAACAAATATATTTAAAACTACTCAGTCACATCTTGATTGTACAAACTGTAATTAATTTACATCAAAAATGAATGAATATAACGACGAATTATAGAAATTGTAAAAATACCTGACACTGTTGACAAACTAACAGAAATGTTAAACTTGCCGTGAACGAGTTATTCCCAAACAAATAAACCAGTTCATAACATAACTCGATGTGGCGTTCAACTGAACTTGTTCTGAATCAGTTTTGTGTTATGTGAGCGTTGTTATTCGGCTAAACAAAAAAGATGTTACAAATAAGCAAACTTTGCATTTCAACTACTAATTTAGTAACAGGTAAAAAGCGGTGAATGATATACGCACTAAATATAACTAATGTACATTTTTTTAATTGACAGCACAGCGAAATGTCTCATTAACAGCTGTTCGGGCTATCGACCAAAAGTGGCGTGCAGCTAAGGGCCTCTCAGAGAACCCCAATGCGTTTGGTCCTCTCACAAATTTACCAGACTACACATTTCTCGATGGCAGAACAACGCCGATGGGCGTAAGTAACATAAACTTAACTTATCTGTTAGCTACGGTTAATTAATATTTATTTCTTCTTTGTAGTCTAACCAGAAAAAACGCATGTTAAAGCAACAAGAGATCGCAGCCAAAATTGTGGAGCTCAGCGGCGAACTGGAATTTGCCAAGCAGCGCCACCAGCGGCTAAAAGCTGAAGCTCAGGCCGAAAAGCAGCGCATTATTCAAAACAAACTTAAACCAAAGGGACAACTGCTATTAAAAAAGAAATAACCCGGAATAAGATGTATTGAAATTGTTAATTAGCACAATTATATTGATTGTTTTATTCTAAATGACGAGGTTTATATCGTGGAAAGTTTTCAATATTTTTTTGTTACTTTTAAGAGTGGTAAAAATTAATACTAAACACAGATTAATTACCTGTGACGCACTTCAAGGCGAAACCAGTCCTGCCAATTAGCAATTAGTCACCTAATATAAGCCCAACCGAAAATGTTCTACACTCATGCTGACTATCACGTATGCCGTTGAACTAATTTATGTAACTGAGGAATCCCCTCTTTGCCGTCCTGCGCAATGTAACCAAGTTGGGATAGCATGGATCGTGACCGGAGGAAACAAAAGCCACCTTTTAAGTATGTTATTGGTCAAAGTGATTACCAGTTTACCATTTGCATAGCTTTACTTGTTTGTGCTCCCGATTCCGATCGTGTTGTCATTATCAATTAGATGTGAAACATTTAGCACGCCTTGCAAATGTTTGTCATTCGAAATACTTGAGAGTGTCCATGGTGTAAGTACATGAAGGTCGCTCTAGAATGCAAAAATCTTTCGCTAACTATGCTGGGACTCAAAGAGATAGCGCGATTCAACAAAGGAGAAATAAATTGCCGATTTAATCAGATGTTAATAAAAATCCATTGTTGCTGTCCGCTGCCAGACAGTATATCCAAAATTTTCCACATTCTATAATAGATTTAACGCCAATGTGCTATAATAAAATATTGCCATTTTATTTACCTATTGACTTTCCACACATATTAAGCCTAACAAAGGGGCTAAAGCACTTCCCTGAACCTATATGAACTGCGTGCCAGAGATCAGGGGAGCAGTGCAGACAAACATAAACCACAAAGCATCTGTCGTTCCGACTGCAATTAATTAGATAGAAGGTACGATATTTGGCACAGCAGACCCAAGAACTAGAATAGGTTTCAAACAATACAAGTATTTACCATCAGATTTATTGGTTTAGGTGTGACTTGCTGTTGCAATTGCCAGCTGGGTTTGGCCAAAACGTGCAAAGGCGAAACGTGATTGAAAACTGGCTAAAACAAGTTCGAATTTGGCCCTAAAAATTCTGCAATATTTTTTAAAGGTTTTCACTGTCTTCGAATTATTTATGTGCTTGCAGTAAATAGTTGTTTATTTGTTTGTAAGCTTTTGTTGCAAGTTTTCGCACTCTAATTGTTGTAGCCAAAATATTTGCTTTTGCACATGGAATATTACGAGAAGAAATTGTTGATTGTTGATTATTGATTATTATTGTTTACGCAGTGCGCATATTGTGTTTATTTTTATGCCAGCATCGACTTATTTAATTAGCGCCTCTATATTTATTTATATATGTAATTAATCATATTATTATAAACATGAAAATGTTTTGCTTTATTTAATGCTAATTTATTTATAAATTAGGTTTAATATAATACTTACTTGTAAAGTTACAGGAAATTAAAATAAAGTTAGTTTTTTTTAAGGAGTATTTCCTGGATAGATTTACAAATTATTTATTCTTGCACTTCTTTAACTTAAAGATATTTCCCTTCTATCTTTAATCCTTTACATTAATAAATGCTAATGAAATATAGTATATATTTTGGAGTTTCTATTCTTAGATATCAGCTAAATGCTAATAAATGTTTTAATTTAGTTTAATCTATGCTATATTTAGAATTACGACACTGTCTACCGCGTAGTAAAGTTAAAACTAGTCAGTCGATGGGTTCCAGGTACCAGGTTCTATGGAGCCACCACATGATTCACAAAAGTTCTCTAATATTATAAGATTAATTAATTAAATGAATTTTAAAAGACATTTTCTTCCGCATTCTTAAAAGTTTTCCATATCAAACTATAATCGAGCACGCGGCAACATGTGCTGCAATTAGAACCTGCCCACAAAGTGAATCACGACGAGCACCAGACGCCGCCGCGAATTAAAAAATTAATATATGTATGAGGCCTGTTCAATAATTACGTCATAACTTGAGCTGAGTTTCGGTTCGCATCGTACCGCGCGGCGTGGCATAGCGTCTGGCTTATCAAAATGAAAACAAAAAAAAACGTAATTTCACATTTGGGTGCGAATTAGTACTCATTTTCATATATAAGGGTAGAATTCGCTGGTGTTAAGCAGAACGCTCTTAAACAACGCTCAAAGCACACATATCACAAATCAAGAACATAAAGGATACCCAAAAACACGACAAAATGGAACTTATGGTGAGCATCAAAAAAGCAATCCAATCATAGGAAGAATCCATATTTATTGACTTTCCTTTGCTCACAGCAAATATATACCTGGATGAGCCTGTTGCTCAGCATTCTTATATGCAAACTAACTCAGAGCAGTGCTACTCCCGCCTACTATGATCTGGACAGTTATGAGAACAGCTACGATGATGATTATCATCGCAGAAGCTACGCAAGCAGAAGTGGAAATTCATACACTCTCACATATGGCAAACCCCTCACATCTGATCATATAGACGAGCTTAACACGGGCTACTACTACGTGGATAAGGGCTATATTGCTCCCGTGCCCAGCAGCAGTGCAGTATCCAACAAACGTAGCTATTCTTCATATAGTGATGATATACTGTCTGATGACTATGGATACGCTCCAATTGCACGCTACAGGAAGTCACGCCCAAAGCGCAAGAAGCTCTTTGTGCCCAACTTCTTTGGCTAAACAGGCGCTCAGGGAAAGTGAGAGTAGACTGATTGACTGAGAGAGACTGAAGACGATGTTTGTTACTAGTATATATTTGTTTTAATATTTAAGTATTATCAGTAGTATTGTGATTGCCACATCAACAAGTACCTTATTTTATTTATATTATACCAAAAACCATTTTAATGAATATAAATATCCAAAAATTTACATCTTCCTTTGTTTTACAAAAGACTTAAGACGCGAACTTGCTAGTGGAAACGAGTAAATGTATAACAGGAAATAATATGCTGTTTATTCAGATGGCATGTAAAGCAGCATTATAATCGCACTATTTATTTAGATGCTTACTTTAAGTTTGGCATCAGCGTGCTAATTGGCTGCTTTACTTAAGCTGCACAAAGAGCCACAACAAAGTAAGTAAACAGAAGACATGGCAGTAAATCAGTTTTAAGCAGGTGGTTATGGGAAATGTGAGAACAATCAGTTAGAAAGTGAAAATTATGTCATATTAAGAAAATAATACTGATATCAACACTAATCATACTATTTTTAACTATTTAAGCGCGACAATAAATCAAGTTCTAACCGCAGCTTTAAATTTACAGCAAAACTTAAATTCTGTTAAATGTTAACAGCATGTTAAATAATACCAGTGTGTGCACAAATATTTGCTCTGGCTAAAGTTTGCTGTGTATCGATAGCACTATCGATAGTTTTATTTTTTCGTTTGAGACAGCTGGCAGCTTAGCTGTCGTCATTTTAACAGAAGAGGAAGAAACATTTGCAAATAGGGCCGCTGAAAAGTGTAATTAGTTTCTTCGTTCAAGATGAGTTTTATGCAACCAAGTCCAGTTAAGTACGCGTGCTCCTGCGGCATTCTAAATCCGATCAACAAACTCTTCTTCTGCCGCCACTGTCCGAAGCTCAGATGTGGCTACTGCGTTTGCCATGAGATTGAGTCACACTTTTGCTCCAATTGCCTGGAGAATATTCCATCTTCGGAAGCACGACACAAAAAGAACTGTTGCGCAAACTGTTTCGATTGTCCTTGCTGCCATCACACGCTGTCTCCGCGTGCCACAACTGTGCCAGTTGTGCGTAAAACCGAGGAACCAAAAGATGGCGAAAATGGGTCGGAAGTCACACCCACTACGAAACCGTCAGCCATGCCAACAACAAAGAAGATGTATTATTTGTCGTGTCTGTCGTGTCGCTGGACAACGCGTGACGTAGGCATACCCGATCAAGGAGTAGCTACAGGCACTTGGCCGGACAACGAATGCTTGTACCAGGTTCGTTTTAACACACTTATGGAGTACTTTCAGTCTGTCGTTTTGCAAGAAAAACAAGAAAAGCAAGAGTTCCTGCGTCGCAAGGCTCCTAAGCAGCACAAATTTCCCAGTTTGACCGATCGTACGGGCCTTACAGTATCGATGATACGTCGTCAAATCGGATGGACCGAGAAAAGTATTCCCAAATCGAAGCCCATTAACATAACACCTGCAGAGGCAACCGCAGAGGTGGAACCTTTACCGGATGACATATTTACACAGCCCATAAATCTACGCAACATTACGACCATTGCACAAAGGCACAGCCAGCCGGCGGATCAGCCAATGGCAGTGAGCAAGCTCTATCCACAGCGCCGATCCTTGTGGATCAAGCGATCGTTGCGTTGCCGTCAGTGCGAGCACAATCTCATTAAGCCGGAATATCACCCAACATCAATCAAGTATCGCATTCAGCTCTTTGCAAGCTATCACGTTCCCGAGGTTGTGATGGTGCGTTGCGAGCAGCCACTAAAGCCGGGTCAGAGTAATGCTATACTGCTTAAGTTCACCAATCCCACAATGTTCGACATGACAATTAGTATACTGGATACACCACCCAAGGATGCCTTACAACAAGCATGCAAAGTCAAGGAGGAAGCCGTAACTCCATCACCATTGCTCAAGGTGTCTGAAGTCTATTTGTCCCGACAGAATTCAACCAGAGAAGTCAAGCGTGAAGTACGTGAATTGGCAAATGCAACAATTATGCAGCTCGAGAGTGAGTTTGTGCTTAGCCAACGCGATGATTCCAAAGAGTTCGACGAGGATGTGCAAGCGCCAATCGAAGAGCCTAAATTTATTGTTTGGCGCAAGGGCAACAAAGTCCTGCTCCGACTGCAGTTCACACCTTCGGCAGATCTGCAGAACGGTCAGGAGGTAACTCTGGGCTTCTGCATGCAGTACACATACGTGAACACCGTCACCAACACACCCGACAAAAAGGAGCCGACCACACATGCACTGTACTCCAGGATCTTCATTCACGCCGGCGACATTGTCAACTAGCGCGTGGAATCGCATTAAAGATACAGTATAAAATGATATTAATCCGCTTTAATAATGCTAAACAAAATGTATTTATGTTAATAATTTAAAACAAATGCTTGTGGAGCTATTAGTGGCCAAACTGCATTCTATAATTAAATAAAAACCATACAACCTATCGCAGAGGGATTTTTGGAGCATTTGTCCACTTCTCACTCTCCTGCCAAAGGATTCTGGACGCCTTATCGTCGTTGGCACAGTCTGCCACCTTCTTAGGCTTGCAGTCGCTGAAATACTCGCCGGTTATACCTTCCAAGGCGGGATCTATGGCTGCATACAACGTAGTTTGTGCTCCACTCTTCGGTGTCTTTAAAAATGGCCACATAAGTGGCTTAAAGAAGAACCTGAAGCAACGAAATGAAGGTGTATTTGTGATCAGCAGAAGAACTATAAGCGCTTACTGCACAATATTGGACTGAAGGATCTCGGTGTTCCTAAAGATTTCAGTGTCCACCACGCCGGGATGCAAGGCTGTCACGGTCACTCCGGTGTCTTTTAAGCGTTTCGCCAACTCCTGCGTGAACATAACGTTGGCCAACTTGCTCTTAGCATAGGCATCAAAGTCATTATAGGATTTTTCGTAGTTTAAATCATCAACATTTAGTGTGGTCATGGTGTGCGCCACGCTGGACACGTTCACTATGCGACTGGGAGCCGATTTCTGTAAATTTGTATATGCAATCAGGTGAGGCAAGAACTATGTTTATTTCGTAATACCTTCAGCAAATCTATCAGAAGACTCGTAAGCAAAAAGTGTCCCATGTGATTGACGCCCATTTGCATCTCGAAGCCATCCTTGGTCAGGCGTCGTGGTCCTCGAAAGATGCCGGCATTGTTAATTAGTATGTGCAGTTGGTTCTGCTCCTTTTTAAAGCTAGACAACACAATTATATAATTGGAATTAATTAAGTTAAATAACTGTTTTGATAAGCACCACATTACTTTTCGGCAAATTTGCGAATGGAGTCGAGAGAGGCTAAATCCAATTCTCTGTAGAAAACATTTGTGTTCTTTGTTTCTTTTATAATTTCTTGGCGTGCCTTCTCTGCTCTGCTCTCATCCCGACAGGCCATATAAACAGTAGCTCCTCTCCGGGCCAATTCCAGTACCGTCTCCTTTCCAATACCCGTATTGGAACCGGTTACAATGACAACCTTACCCGTTTCATTAGTTTTTCTTCTGAACTGACCTCCTTGCATATAGTTTCTGCAATATAGAGTGAATGGTGAAATAAATAATCAAAAAAAAAAAAAATACAGTTAATTAAATTTTTAGGTTACCTGATAAGGTAAATAGTCATGCCAAATATAGCCGGGCCGGCTACAAATGGGTTTAGAAGACCATCTCCGAGTGTTGGCATTTCAGGAGCTGTTAACTGTTTCGCGTTCCAAATTAAACTGGCTGAAACTGAGCAGGGATTTGGGTCTTTTAACTGACAACTGCTGGAAATAATGATTAGCAATATCGCATTATTCCGAAAAGTGGAAAAATCAACTATTGTTCAATAGGAAAGCAGCTGATAGCTATAAACCTATTATCAGCAGTATGTTCTCAGTTCTGAGTAACATTTTCGACCGTATTTCAGAAACTGATTGCGCTTTCTTACAGTATTTGCTTGTATGTATATTAGCTTTATCTTATCTGCAAACGTAAATATTGTGTCTTTTAATAGAGGGTAAACTATCAATGAACACGGTGACTCTAAAATAATTGCGACAATATTTTGATTTCTATTTAGTTGATGTTTCTATATAGAGCGTACATTCTTATTATAATATATATTATATACATGTTTCTAGTTCTTGACCTTAAAATTCTATTATTTTGTACCTAAATTGGAATTACGCAACCTGCGTGTGTTTCTGGATTTGCTCACATTGTTGTTGAAGAATGGTTACGATCATAATTATTTGTTGTAATCGCTTCCACCTTATGGCCATAAAAGTAGTCGGTAAACGTCTGGTCTTGACCTTCCTCACCCCTTTAGATACCCTCATTTTAAACACTTTTTTGGTGGGTTATATAATTTAATATTGTATATTTAATAATAATAAAAATACAGTGGCAAACAAAGTTATTACTGGATACTCCTAATATTTGGCACCAGTCCACTTTATGCTTTCTTCCCAGAGCAATTTAGCTGATTTATCATCCTTGGCAGCCTTTGAAACATCCTTCGGTTTGCAATCGCTAAAGTACAATCCGGTTACTCCGTTTAGATCAGGATCCATAGCTGCGTACAGTGTGGTTTGGGCACCATTCTTCGTGGTCTTGAAGAGCAGCCACTGTAGTGGACGCAACACCAAATTACTGAAAGCAGAAGAAAGTCTAGGTAAAGCCACAGTTTTTTAATAAAAGTTTTGAATTACTTACCGTCCAATTGATGTATTCAGGAAACCGTAATGCCTCATAAGATCTGTTTGAACTGCGCCTGGATGCAGTGAGTTAACAGTGACTCCAGTTCCTTCCAAGCGTTTGGCCAACTCTCGGGTAAACAATATGTTGGCCAATTTACTCTGGCTGTAGGCATTGTATTGATTGTAGGACTGTAGACTGTTCAGATCGTTGAAGTTCATTTTGCCCATTGTGTGAGCCAAACTAGAAACGTTTACGATGCGACTGGGAGCAGTTTTCTACATGAACAGAATTAAAATTAGTACAAATATTTCATAGTATTAAAGACTTATTTACCTTTAACAAGTCGAGCAACAAGCTGGTCAAGTAAAAGTGACCCATATGGTTAACTCCAAGCTGCATTTCAAAGCCATCCTTAGTCAACGTACGAGGACAATGCATTACGCCGGCATTGTTGATGAGGACGTGCAGTTTTGACTGCTCGCTCTTGAATCTAATTAAATTAATTTTTAATAATTATTTAATATTGAAGAGCATAAACTGAAACTTACCCATTGACGAATTTACGGATGGACTCCAGCGAAGCAAGATCAAGTTCTCTGAAGAAAACGTTTTGATTGTTGGCTTCCCTAATAATCTCCAAACGAGCTTCCTCTGTCCTCTTCTTATCCCGACAGGCCATGTATACAGTGGCTCCTCTGCGTGCTAGTTCCAGAACAGTTTCCTTACCGATACCAGTATTGCAGCCGGTAACAATTACGACCTTTCCCGTTTCATCAGTTGGTTTTACAAACTTGCCTCCCTGCATGTATTGCCTAATTGTAAAGATATGTACGTATACACAATAAATTTAGTATACTTTTTCATGTGTGTATGCGGTAATCTATTGCTTGCCTGATAAAATACGCCGCAATGCCGATGAGGGCTGGCCACACGACACAGGGGCAACAGATACAATTTATTAACGAACACATTTTTGTGAGCTACTCAAGGTCTTGACTATTCCGAATTTCGATGTAGAATGAACGATGAGCGGCATTCGCTCGCCTTTTAAACAGTTTCGCCGGCAAACATTTGGCTACGTCATCGTGACTAACGTTTAATGAGTTGCCGAAAGAAAATTTGGTAGCGCTATAAAAAATTTGTATTTATTTGAGGGAGTAACAAACTTTTATTTTGAATATAAAAATAATTTATGGAGATGAAAACAAACAAATTTATATTATAATTTTATGATTAAATTATAATTTTGTTATTAAAAGGGAATAAATATAAACTACTTGACAATACTAAAATTTATACAGTTGTAACAGTGTACATTGAAACATTTAACAAGTTAACTTGATGAATTTTGATATTACTAATTGTTTTTATTAGAACGAGTCCACTTCTCGCTCTCCTCCCAAAGCAGTTTCCCCATCTTGTCGTCAGTTGCAGCTGGTGCGACTTTCTTTTCTTTGCAGTCACTAAAGTACACTCCAGTTACTCCATTCAAGTCAGGATCAAGAGCTGCATACAATGTGGTTTGGGCACCGCTTTTGGGGGTCTTCAACAGTGGCCAAAACAAATTTCTTAGAACGAGCCTGAATATAAAAAGACAATCAGTAATATAAACTAATCTTTAAATAAAACTGAGCATGTAACTAACCGTCCGAATAGATTGTTAAATATCTTCATGTGTCTGCCAAGATCAGTGTCTACAACACCTGGATGTAAGATATTGACAGTCACTCCTGTGCCCTCCAAGCGCTTAGCCAACTCCCGAGTAAATAATACATTAGCCAATTTACTTTGGCTGTATGCTTTTCCCTCGTCATAGGACTTTTCGCTGTTCAAGTCGTTAACATTAATTTCACCACGAGTGTGCGCTAAACTGGACACGTTAACGATTCGACTAGGTGATGATTTCTGTATCGAAATTAAAGTTAATAGGTAGCCATTAGTGAAATTAACTTCAATTTAATTTTACCTTTAGTAAATCCAACAGCAAATTGGTTAACAAGAAGTGGCCAATGTGGTTAACTCCCAGCTGCATTTCATAGCCATCCTTGGTGACCATTCGAGGACATCGCATTACGCCTGCGTTGTTGATGAGTATATCAAGTCTGTCCTGTTCGTTCTTGAAACTAATTAAAAAAAAAAAAACTGTTAGAATTTGTTAAAATCATGCCTAAACCAATACTTACCCATTAACAAATTTGCGAATGGAATCGAGGGAAGCCAAGTCAAGCTCACGATAGTAAACATTTTGGTTGTTGGACTCCTTTATGATTTCCAGTCGAGCCACCTCCGTTCTCTTTTTATCCCGACAGGCCATATATACTGTGGCACCTCTGCGGGCTAGTTCCAGAACAGTTTCCTTGCCGATGCCGGTGTTGGAGCCGGTAACGATGACGACTTTGCCCTTTTCATTAGTTTCCTTCTCGAACTGTCCACCTTGCATGTATTTTCTGTAATATAGAGTTGTTTCATCATATTCGTTGAGCAACAGTTGGTTTTGGTTGAAAGGTTTCTTTACTTAAGCAAATAAACTGCACCGAGAAAAGCAGCCGGCCAGGCGATGCAAGGACTCAGTAGACAATTAATTAACGTACACATATTTAAATTATTTAACTAAAACGCGAATTCGGCTTAAATAAGGCCCAAAATTTACGAATCACGATGACAAACAATAACAATGAGAAAGAACCAGAATAATAGGGAGTGTATCATATGGCAGTTGAAAAGTTATCGATATATTTATTGGTATGTACAAATAACGGACTAAAAAATAAATGTTACCAGCTTTCTGAAATGAGCGTAAATACAAATTAGGTGTGACCGCTGGGCGATTTATCCCCAACACAATTAACAGTTTGAATTGTGAGTAGCAACTTATAATACATCCGACGACTTTAGAAATAATTAATTTATTTTATTTCCAGTATTTCTGATTGTGTCCACTTCTCACTGACAGCCCACAGCCATTTGGCAATATGGACATCTTTCGCGGCAACTGCGACATTCGCTAATTGGCAATCGGTAAAATATTGTCCTGAAATGTTTTCTAATTCCGGGTCCAGTGCAACATACAAACTCGTTTGAGCTCCACTTTTAGCGGTCTTTACAAATGGCCAAAATATAGGCCTTACAAAGATACTGTAAAAAAATAATGTTATTATTATTAGTGCTTCCAATCACTTGAGGCATAGCAAACCCAGCAAAAAAGTTTGTGAAAAATCCCATGTGTCTAAAGATCTCAGTGTCGACGATGCCAGGATGCAGGGCATTCGCAGTCACTCTACTTCCTTCCAAGCGTCTGGCCAATTCCAGTGTAAATAAAACGTTTGCCAGCTTACTTTGACTGTAGGCTTTGCCCTCGTCGTAGGACAGTTCGCTGTTCAAATCGCCCGTGTTGATTTCACCGCGAGTGTGCGCTATGCTGGACACATTGACGACTCTACTTGGTTTCGTGCTCTATAATATCGTGACACCGTCAGTAAATAGTCCTGGTAAGAAGTTTTATGATTCTAACCTTAAGCACGTCCAACAATAAATTAGTGAGTAGAAAGTGACCCAAGTGGTTGACACCCAGTTGCATTTCAAAGCCATCTTTGGTTAGAGATCGTGGACAACGCATGACTCCAGCGTTGTTAATGAGTACATGTAGTTTTTTCTGTTCCCGCTTAAATCTTCAAGTATATATAAGTTCAATTGAGTTTTAGGTAAATAATTAAATGAACTCACGTGGACACAAAATTCCGAATAGAATCCATGGAAGACAAATCACATTCGCGACAATAAACGTATTTGTTTTTAGTCTCTAAAACAATCTCTTCTCTTGCCTCCTCACACTTTTCCATATTCCGACAGGCCATATAAACTGTGGCTCCTCTTCGAGCCAACTCCCTCACAGTCTCTTTGCCAATGCCGGTATTAGAACCGGTGACAATAACAACTTTGCACGTTTCATCTGTGACTTTGGTGAACTGGCCACCTTGCATAAGGTCTCTACGATTAGCAAAATTCATTTGCTATTTTGATTTAGATTGGAAAATGAAGTTACTCACTTTAAGAAACATGCTCCGCCCACTGTTGTGCCCGTTACACTTAGCCAGAATATTGGCCGGCTTTTTAAAAACGCGAATAATGTCATTATGCACTTTACAAATAATAAACACTAGATTCTTTAACTACGCGCAGTTGCAAACGCGAATGTATCGGGAGTACG
This sequence comes from Drosophila dunni, assembly GCA_018152125.1. Classification (NCBI taxonomy): domain Eukaryota; kingdom Metazoa; phylum Arthropoda; class Insecta; order Diptera; family Drosophilidae; genus Drosophila; species Drosophila dunni. The sequence continues at coordinate 15,144,071 of JAECXC010000339.1, read as the reverse complement.
CTCGGAAATACCCTGTAGTAACTTTTCTTTCGTTACATTAAAAATATAATGTATACCATTAAAGTATACAAGTTATCGTGTACTTTTCTTTATAATACCAATTGCTAGTGTACAAGTTTTGTATATACAATACATACGATCATGTATGTATATATTAGGTCTGCTTGTTTGACCTATAAGCTGTCAAGTGTGTATGCTCCATGTGCACAATTTGCTGGGTATTACGCCCAGGGTTGCTTACATTACTTTAAAAGTTAAATAGCAAACTTACTTTAAAATATAAACAGCAAGTCCAAAGAGAAGAGGCCATTTAAAAAGCGAACTCAATAGACAGTCGACAATCATACACATTATGATCGAAATACTTGCAAAGAATTTAAATGTTTAATATTTATAAAGCTGTTCACAAGTTCCCGTTGCATCCAGTTCCAAATTCAGTTCCAGTTCACAGCTTTAGACGTGGGTTTGTTATGTTTGTTTAATTCTAAAATTTCACGTTAATATACGCTTATTAAGTGCGTTGTTTACGAAAAAATCACCTGCCGTGTGTGCCAGGTGACGTTTAGTGCAGTGCCAATAGGGACGCGTTCGTATAACTTCCGAATCTAAATCAAAAACTAAATAATGCGACGAAATGTGTAAGTCAGCGCCAACTCGACTGCTGTTAATTGAAACTAATGCATGTTTCCTGTTTCAGGCGCCATCCACAGTACAACTGGGAAGATGGCATGGATGATATTTTCCCAAGGTCCGCCCAAGATGATAATGAATATGTGGACGCGGTGCAGATGTCAAACAGAACTAGCACCCAACACTCAAGGTTGCCGCGCTCAGAAAATACATTGGAGGTGAAAGTTCAGGAAGGCGATACCTTACAAGCTTTAGCACTGCGATTCCATTGCTCAGTAGCGGATATCAAACGCCTAAATAAAATTGATCGGGAGAATGAGATACACGCGCGTCGGATAATTCGTATCCCTGTCACAGTGCACAACGTTCTACTGGGGAGCAGCGATCCCAATTCACTTCCCGCTGTCCACCGTAGTGGAAACAACAGTCCTAGGCACAATTTGGAGAAGGAACCTTTCATCGAGCGCAATCCTTTGGAAGATGCGCGCCTTATGCTAGATGAGCGACTGTTAGTGGCTGCAGTGAATGCTTCGGAAGTTGCAGCTGGTGAGGGTCAGACCTCAACAAGAAGAGAAGCAAGTAAATTCTATGAAGGCACTCATGGCTCTCCACCTGATGAGGGTGAGTAAATATTTTACATTTGAATCGTGGTTGGCCTACCAACTATTGCCATATTTAAAATTTAGTAAGTTGTGCCGAGTTGATAACAGCTGTTGAAGCGGCCAACTAAGCAATGTCTTTGTTCAGTGAGGAGCAATTCTGTTAAGGGTCTGTTAAGTAAAACGTTAAGTTGGCCGCAATAAGCAATTTGTTTAGTCATTGGTAATACGGGCACACTCGCCATTACAATTGCTAGAAATCACAAGCGTTGGCGAAAAATACACAAATTTTAGTTAATATTTCACTGTTAAACAACTAAAACAAAATGCCGGACTATCTGGGAGACGATCAACGCAAAGTTAAGCATGAAGAGAAAGAGGATAAGGAAATCAAGTCACTCGACGAAGGCGACATCGAGCTGCTGAAAACTTACGGTCAAAGCCAGTACCACAAGTCCATAAAAAATATTGAAGAGGACATACAGAAGGCCGTAAAGCAGGTCAACGAGCTGACTGGCATAAAGGAGAGCGACACGGGCTTGGCACCTCCAGCTCTGTGGGATTTGGCAGCCGACAAGCAAATCCTACAAAACGAGCAACCGCTGCAGGTGGCGCGTTGCACAAAGATTATTAATGCGGACTCTGACGATCCCAAATACATAATCAATGTCAAGCAGTTTGCCAAGTTTGTAGTGGATTTGGCTGATTCTGTGGCACCCACGGACATTGAGGAAGGAATGCGCGTTGGCGTTGACCGCAACAAGTACCAAATCCACATTCCACTGCCACCCAAAATCGATCCCACGGTAACAATGATGCAGGTAGAGGACAAACCAGATGTTACCTACAGTGATGTGGGTGGCTGCAAGGAACAGATTGAGAAGCTGCGTGAAGTAGTCGAAACCCCACTTCTGCATCCCGAGAAGTTTGTTAACTTGGGAATTGAGCCTCCAAAAGGCGTGCTGCTCTTTGGACCTCCTGGAACTGGAAAAACGTTGTGTGCTCGTGCCGTCGCCAACCGCACGGATGCCTGCTTCATTCGTGTCATCGGTTCGGAGCTGGTCCAGAAGTACGTGGGCGAGGGCGCCCGTATGGTGCGTGAGCTGTTCGAGATGGCCCGCTCCAAGAAGGCGTGTCTGATCTTCTTTGATGAAATCGATGCTATTGGTGGTGCACGTTTCGATGATGGCGCTGGCGGCGACAACGAAGTGCAGCGTACTATGTTGGAGCTGATCAATCAACTGGATGGTTTTGATCCCCGTGGAAATATCAAGGTGCTGATGGCCACCAATAGACCAGACACATTGGATCCAGCGCTTATGCGTCCTGGTCGTCTCGATCGTAAGGTCGAATTTGGATTGCCAGATCAAGATGGACGCTCTCATATCTTTAAAATCCACGCTCGTTCCATGTCCGTGGAGCGTGATATTCGTTTCGATCTACTGGCTCGCCTGTGTCCCAACTCGACGGGCGCTGAGATTCGTTCAGTGTGCACCGAAGCCGGCATGTTTGCCATTAGAGCACGTCGCAAGGTGGCCACCGAGAAGGATTTCCTCGAAGCCGTCAACAAGGTTATCAAGAGCTACGCCAAATTCAGCGCTACTCCACGTTATATGACCTATAATTAAGTTATGATTTATACGCATTTTCACAACTATGCCGCGCTGTGAACTAAACTGTACCAACTTCCGCAGCTGAGCATTAAGTAAAACTAAATAAACGATATAAAATAAATATGGGATGCTGTTCCCTAGTATTTTTGTAAACGTGATAAAAAAATGTAGGCAGCTTTATTGTAAATCGTTAATAACAACTCGTCCTTATGTACAGGAAACGTGGATCAATCTTTCGATGACAATGCGGCATTGCTGGACGATATGTTGATAGACAGGCATGCCCCGAGACTGCGTCCAATACCGGGTCCATCGTTGCGGGCAATTGATTGGTCTGGCTCGGATTGCGACATGTCCTGGATATGCCTGCTGATATTTATTCTTGGACTCTGTGTTGTCATACCGCTTGTCTATGTCGTATATCTGGCGGAGCACTCACATCACCCACATAGCTCGTCCTAAGTGCTTGGAAAGCCGGAGTCATCGTGGTCATCATTCCAAATGTGGTAATTGAAATGATTTGATAGAAAACTGGAACGCCAACACATCCTCAAAGTCTCTTCGCTCCAGCGAAACGCATTTTGAATGCAATTCGGAGCAGTAGAATTTATTTTTATATAAATTTACATTCATAGAAACTAATAAATTACCAATTGTGACTTGTACAAATCTTATAATAGATCTGATCTAACTATTTATTGCTGTCACGACTTCCCAAAAATATTAAAAATCAATGAAATTATTTAACGAAACCAAACCAATCTCAATCGGCAGTTAGAATCATTTAATAATGCTGTGAACAGTAAATCAATAAATAATAAAACGAGTTTTAAGTTTTTAAATTAAATGTTTATTCAGATAATACATCGAAATGTACACATTTCGTGGTATAAATCCGATTGAAAATTCAAATGATGCATAGCTAAAAGCAAATTGCATTTTCTTAATGCTAAATAAAATATTAAATAAATAGTATCCATGGATAATTAATAAGCATATTAATAACTATATTTAATACTAATTAACGCACACTGGGCGACAATTTTAGTAAATTAATTAAGTACTTTTTTTCAGTTAAATACTTTCAAATGACTGTTAAATGTGTGTCTGGCCATGGCACATGATTATTTGGTGTGAACTGTTAACGATTTGGTATCCAGGTGCAAGGAGCAGGACGAAGCAATGTGTGCCTCATTATTGTGCATATTCCTGTCAAGGAATAAGCCACCAATGTACGCACACCCATAACGAAGGTGTCTCAGTTTCATATTCACTTGAACTTTAAATTCTCAAAGAAAGCAATATTACTCCTGAGAAAGCCACGACGGATTGGCGCTGGACTCGCCGGCGCGGCAATGGGAATGGGATTGGATTGACTCTCCGAATGCATGGATGGATCTCTGTGGACAAAGATGGCATTTAAGGCATGCAGAGTGGAGTGAAGATTCACTTACGTTTCCAGTGATGACAAGTCGGAGGCAATTGTGGATTCATCAGCCACTTCAGCCATGGAGACGGCATGTTGCAACATGTGCCTACGTGTCACTGGCGTTGCTGGCTTCTCTGGTGTCTCGGGCGGTGCCACTAGCTTCACATGCTGACATAGGATTTAGGGTAAGTTTCTTTTATACAATATTATATAGATTAAGCTACCTTTGCTACCCGCCAGCGGCGTTCGGATTGCGAGCGTTTGCTGGTCAGTAGAAAGGCTTGAGCTAGCGCCTTTACTGAGGGCATTGCTCGAACCACATCCTCTTCAATGGGTGGCTTTTCCACCGGTGTACTTGGTTCCGGCTAAACACGAGTAAATATTAGATATATTTCTTGTCCATTTTAAACCGCAACTCACCAGCTCATCTTCGTCCATGGATAACACTTGGCTTGGTTCGATCAGGCGACGTTTCGGTTGCAAGAATCTAAAAGCTGGTGGCGTGGAGCCACGTGGCGGTGTCATTGTTGGCGATGCACAGACCATGGGTACCGTGTCCGCAGGTCCAAATTGCAGCACAACAGGCCGCTCACGTTTCCGAGACGCATCCGAGGAGTTTGCCGAGGAGGGGGAGTCGTTGGAAGTTGCTCCCAGTGCAGACTCCATGGATGCAGTGCTTGAAGTGCTCGGCTGTTCCGTTGTTGTAATTTCTGCTTTGCTGACCACACGTGTCTCCTGCTTTTCAAAATCATAGACACGCACCGTATCCGAATCATCGCTGGTCGTGAGCTGCGACTGCAACGATGGGTTCGATTGTGTTTCCAGGCTGGCATTGCCCTCTTCCACCACCTGGACAGGTATCGCTGTGTAAACACATTTCTCATCGGCAAGTGCAGCCTTTCGGGTAGAACATTGCATTTGTGTGTACAAGTTGTGTGTGTTGTTTGTTGTGGTTTGTTTTTTGGATTTTTTTAGGTTGTAGACAATAATCATTAATATGAAAAAAAGAATTTGCAAGTTTTTAGTATCAAAAGTTTGTTTAAAGAAGCCTTTAAAACTGGAGATGGTGAAGAATTTTTAGCTGGTTCCAGGCTGATTGTCAATCATGATTGCGATCTATGGTGTATGGTGTAAGTGTTTGGTGTTGCGTGTGTGTGTGAGTGAAATTATGTGTGTGTTCAGGCAGCATGCAAATCATTCCGCTAAATGGAATCAAGTCAAATTAGCAGATACGAGAGTTTTAGCACAAAATGAAACAAATGTTGTTAGTAAAATTCACTTAACAATTAAATTTCTTTAAATTAACATTAATTGATTGCCTGATCAAGTACTCACCATTTAAAAATTCGCTGTAATATATTAATTTTTACTAAAAACATTTGTTTCATTGATTACGTTGCGGTTTTTTGTTTGTTTGTTTAACTTTTGGCTTTATTTCTATTATATATGTTTATAAAACAAGTTAGCAATATGAATAAACTAAAAAGTGCATACAAAAGATTATTCAATTTAAAATTAACAGCGCAAAATCATAATTTAAAATAAACAAAAGTGTGAGAAATAAACATACAAATTAATGCTGCATACTTTCAGGCGCATTGGCATTAGGCAATTAATAATTAGCATTTAAAATTATGATTATTATAATTATTAAGTTGTTTAGATTTTAGTTGTTTTGATAGATAGCAGTTACGAGTACAATTATGATCAGAAAATAGACAGAACATTAGCTCTGGTGCATCTCGGTGCGTTCTACTCGAGCAGATGGCACTGCCAGCTTAAAGCCTAATCGTGCTGCAGATAGAGATTCACTATATATAAAGTTTATCCGTTACCGATTTTCGGCACAAGATTTAATAGTTTTGGAAACGTGAAATTGCGTTTTTGTGTTGCATTTTACTGACTAGTGTGTGTATGTGTATATGTGATTATTTTCATTACAAGTTGACTAACTTTAGCTATGCAAATTTTGGCAGATTTTAATCGTACCTCTAGGAGTTACAACTACGTCCCAGTCCCTACCCTCTACACGCCCCTTCCCCACTAAAAGAGTAGACTATTGTTGCTGTACTTGGCATCGGCACCGCTGAAACCATTCAGACAGCTATCGACACCCGAGTCCTGATCGTCCAGGCAGGACTTTGCCGGCGCTTCACTCTCGAACAGAGGATTCATGACGAAATCCTTGGAGGTGGCGGACACAGCACGAAAACTATTGCGCTTGAGGTCCTTGTGAAGCAGCTGTTTCTCGAACTGCGTAAGTACGGCCTGGGAAGGACCCACCGGACGCCTCTTGGAAGCGGACGAACCAAAGGACATGCCACTCGCACTGCTATGCAGACTCAGCGAGGATTGTGTATGGCGTTTGGGCAGCGTACTGCCAAAATAATTTGGGGCATGCCCCGAGCTACTACGCCACGAGCGATGCGAACGTATGTCAAAGTCATCCAATTCGGGATCAATGCCCAGACCGGAGTCACGATAGTGTGACGCCGATGTGGACGGACGTTCTATGTGTGGGACATGGGCGTGGACATGGGCATTTAATGTGAGGGAATTACGTTTGTTAATGAATTTTAGCGAGCTGCTGCGTCGCACAGGCGTCGACAGCGTCCAATGTGAGAGGTCAGCAGGGTTACTTTGAGCGCTACCATGCGGTTGATTTACCTCATTGATAACAATGTCCTCATCGGTCTGGACTGATGTCGGCTCCATGTTGCCGCTGCTGATGCTGGCGCCCAAGGACGGCACTTTGGCACTCTCGTTGGGCGCATTGTTGATATAGTAATCACGACTATAGCTGTAAAGCGATGAAGAATTTGTTTAACCATGTCTTTGAGGAGGTATTTCTTAGGGATAAACCTACCGTTTGTAGTCCTCGACATGGCTGGCAGGCTCGACACTTTCAGTGGTCATCAGAGCCAGAGCCTTCTGCTCAGCCGTGGGGCTAATATTGGGCACATCCATAAATCTTTCCTGTGTGCCGCTTATGCGTTGCTTAAGTGCCTCAGGGGCATACGGATTGTTTGGCATCTCAACGGCATTATACCATTTCTTGACCTCGCGTTCCGCAATGGAGCCTAGAAAGCAAACAACAATTAGCAAGGCTATCAAATGTGTTATAGAAAGCTAAAGCTTGTGCTGGACAAAAGCAACATGTTAGCCAGTATCTAAGTACAAAACAGAACAGAAGAAAGCAGTTACGAGTACGCAAGGAGACAACAAACACCGAGTGATGAGAATATTATTGGCCATAGAGTGCGTGTTACCGTTACCTGGGGCAAAGCGCCGCAACAGTACAACATCATCTTCATAATTATTATCATTATTATTATTCACATCATTAGTCTCTTCAATATCATTGCCATTTTGTTGGCCATCTTTCGATTTCTTAGACCATCTTAGTGAACCATTTGTTAGTATTCTTTGTGTGGTGTTAGTATTTCTGGTGTGATTGTTGTTCTTATTGTTAGTTGCTGTTGTTGTTAGTGTACTACTTGACACTGCCTCATCCAAAATATCAGTTCTGTAACTAGTATCATAATCGTTAACTGAGTCTGCGTCGCCGTTAAAAGTCTCATGCGAGGTGGACGGAGTACTCTCATGGCTGTCGTTTGAGTTTGAGCTTAATTGATCTGAGAAAAGAATGTGGTTAATAAAATTGTAACCGATTTCATTGAAACTATTTACGACAAAGTACTCGTCATCGAAATCGTTAAAAATATTAACTGATGTTTGACTGGGAATAACGAAATTATTGGCAACTAATTCTACAGAAACTTCTTCATTGGAATCATGAATTGATAACTTATCAACTACATTGCTCTCTACATGAAAGTCCTCTTCTTTCCCAGCCAAATTTATTTCACTACCATAATCTAAGCTTAAGTGTTGGTATGTATTTAGGTCGTCAAAAAGGCTAGGTTGAGTCTCATACTCTACATCATCTACAGAATCATCCATAGAATCTAAGGAACTCAGGTATTTGTGCATAACAAGCGAGCGTTCTCGTCGTCTTTCGATTGTCGCTAAAAGTCTTTTGTCTTTAATGTACAACTTGCAAATGGTCCCTAAAAGATTTACAGGTCTCGAGGATTCGTCTCTATCGCTCGGTGTTGTGTCTAGGATATTCGGCTGTCTTCGCAGGCTCTTTTGAGACGTTTTACCTAGAGCGCATATATCGCTCTGAATGCATTCTGGTGTCATTTGTAGGAGATCAATCTCAACACGAGTTTCGGCCTCAATTTCTGTTTCCTCAAATTGTGTATCATATTTTATATTTTCAGGATTCGAGACATCATCGGTATGTTCATTCCTTTCTATACTTATTACTTCTGCGGTAACATTGTCAATAATTTCCTCTTGCTTGGTGTGATTGGTTGGAGTTTTATGTGGTTCTGAAATACTTTTCGCAGCTCCAATAAATTTAACTTCCGGCGACACTGCAGCATCAAAAACATTCACACTTATCATTTCTGTTGCTGTTGAAGCAGTACTCGATGTAATAATCTCAGTAAAAGCAGATGCCACATCTTCCGTGGGGGGAATTTGAGGCTCAGCTGCGGATACTTCTTCCGATGGAACAACCTGTGGCACTGTAGCATCGGATGCTGATGCGGGAACCTCCTCTGTTGCCGCAGGAGCTTCCTCTGGAGATTCTGTGGGCTCTGGAGTACTCTCCGCACAGGCAACCTCCTGTATTACTGGTGCAGGACTCTCAGTGGCAGAAGCAGGAGCTTCCTCTGGAGCTACTGTGGGCTCTGGAGTACTCTCCGCACAGGCAACCTCCTCAATTGCTGGTGCAGGTCTCTCAGTTGCAGATGATTCCTCCGTAGGAGCCACCTGTGGCAGCTCCTCTGTTGGCGCAAGGGGTTCCTCTGGAGCTACTGTGGGCTCTGGAGTGCTCTCCGCACAGGCAACCTCCTCAATTGCTGGTGCAGGACTCTCAGTTGCAGATAATTCCTCCGTAGGAGCCACCTGTGGCAGCTCCTCTGTTGGCGCAGGAGCTTCCTCTGGAGCTACTGTGGGATCCGCACAGGCAACCTCCTCAATTGCTGGTGCAGGACTCTCAGTGGCAGGAACAGGAGCTTCCTCTGGAGCTACTGTGGGCTCTGGAGTACTCTCCGCACAGGCAACCTCCTCAATTGCTGGTGCAGGTCTCTCAGTTGCAGATAATTCCTCCGTAGGAGCCACCTGTGGCAGCTCCTCTGTTGGCGCAAGGGGTTCCTCTGGAGCTACTGTGGGCTCTGGAGTGCTCTCCGCACAGGCAACCTCCTCAATTGCTGGTGCAGGACTCTCAGTGGCGGGAACCTCCTCCGTTGGTGCAGGAGCTTCCTCTTGAGCTACTGTGGGCTCTGGAGTACTCTCCGTAAAGACAGCCTCCTCTATTACTGCTGCAGGACTCTCAGTGGCAGGAGCAGGAGCTCTTTCTGGAGCTACTGTGGCCTCTGGAGTACTCTCCGCACAGGCAACCTCCTCAATTGCTGGTGCAGGACTCTCAGTTGCAGATAATTCCTCCGTAGGAACAACCTGTGGCACTGTAGCATCGGCTGCTGATGCGGGAACCTCCTCTGTTGGCGCAGGAGCTTCCTCTGGAGCTACTGTGGGATCTGGAGTACTCTCCGCACAGCCAACCTCCTCTATTACTGGTGCAGGACTCTCAGTGGCGGGGACCTCCTCTGTTGGCGGAGAAGCTTCCTCTGGAACTACTGTGGGCTCTGGAGTACTCTCAGCACAGGCAACCTCCTCAATTGCTGGTGCAGGACTCTCAGTTGCAGATAATTCCTCCGTAGGAGAATCCTGTGGCACTGTAGAATCTGCTGCTGATGTGGGAGCCTCCTCTGTTGGCGCGGGAGATTCCTCTGGAGCTATTGTGGGCTCTGGAGTACTCTCCGCACAGGCAACCTCCTCTATTAATGGTGAAGGGGCCTCCGTTCCTGATACTTCCTCCGTAGGAGCAACCTGTTGCACTGTAGCAACTTCTGCTGACGCGGAAACCTCCTCTGTAGGCGCAGGAGCTTCCTCTGGAGCTACTGGGGTCTCTGGAGTACTCTCCGCACAGGCAACCTCCTCAATTGCTGGTGCAGGACTCTCAGTTGCAGATGTTTCCTCCGTAGAAGCAGCCTGTGGCACCTCCTCTGTTGGCGTAGGAGCTTCATCTGGAGCTAGTAGAGGTTTTGGACAAATCTCCACACAAGCAACCTCCTCTATTACTGGTGCAGGTGTCTCAGTTACAAATACTTCCTCCGTTGGAGCAACCTGTGGCACTGTAGCATCTTCTGCTGATGCGGGAACCTCCTCTGTTGGCGCGGGAGCTTCCTCTGGAGCTACTGGGGTCTCTGGAGTACTCCCAGCACAGGCAACCTCCTCTATTACTAGTGCAGGACTCTCAGTGCCAAGAGCAGAAGCTTCCTCTGGAGCTACTGTGGGCTCTGGAGTACTCTCCGTAAAGACAGTCTCCTCTATTACTGCTGCAGGACTCTCAGTAGCAGGAGCAGGAGCTTCCTCTGGAGCTACTGTGGCCTCTGGAGTACTCTCCGCACAGGCAACCTCCTCTATTACTGGTGCAGGACTCTCAGTGTCGGGGACCTCCTCCGTTGGCGGAGAAGCTTCCTCTGGAGCTACTGTGGGCTCTGGAGTACTCTCCGTAAAGGCAGCCTCCTCTATTAATGGTGAAGGGGCCTCCGTTCCTGATACTTCCTCCGTTGGAGCAACCTGTTGCACTGTAGCAACTTCTGCTGACGCGGAAACCTCCTCTTTTGGCGCAGGAGCTTCCTCTGGAGCTACTGGGGTCTCTGGAGTACTCTCCGCACAAGCAACCTCCTCAGTTGCTGGTGCAGGACTCTCAGTTGCAGATAATTCCTCCGTAGGAGCCACCTGTAGCAGCTCCTCTGTTGGCGCAAAGGGTTCCTCTGGACTTACTGTGGGCTCTGGAGTACAGACAACCTCCTCAATGGCTGGTGCAGGACTCTCAGTGGCGAGAACCTCCTCTGTTGGCGCAGGAGCTTCCTCTGGAGCTACTGTGGGCTCTGGAGTACTCTCCGTAAAGGCAGCCTCCTCTATTAATGGTGAAGGGGCCTCCGTTCCTGATACTTCCTCCGTTGGAGCAACCTGTTGCACTGTAGCAACTTCTGCTGACGCGGAAACCTCCTCTTTTGGCGCAGGAGCTTCCTCTGGAGCTACTGGGGTCTCTGGAGTACTCTCCGCACAGGCAAACTCCTCAATTGCTGGTGCAGGACTCTCAGTTGCAGATACTTCCTCCGTAGGAGCAACCTGTAACACCTCCTCTGTTGGCGTAGGAGCTTCCTCTGGAGCTAGTAGACGTTTTGGACAACTCTCCACACAAGCAACCTCCTCTATTACTGGTGCAGGTGTCTCAGTTACAAATACTTCCTCCGTTGGAGCAACCTGTGGCACTGTAGCATCTTCTGCTGATGCGGGAACCTCCACTGTTGGCGTAGGAGCTTCCTCTGGAGCTTCTGGGGTCTCTGGAGTACTCTCCGCACAGGCAACCTCCTCTATAACTGGTGCAGGACTCTCAGTGGCAAGAGCAGAAGCTTCCTCTGGAGCTACTGTGGGCTCTGGTGTACTCTCCACACAGGCAACCTTCTCAATTGCTGGTGCAGGACTCTCAATTGCACATACTTCCTCCGTAGGATCAACCTGTGGCACCTCCTCTGTTGGCGCAGGAGCTTCCTCTGGAGCTACTGTGGGCTCTGGAGTACTCTCCGCACAGGCAATCTCCTGTATTACTGGTGTAGGACTCTCAGTGGCAGGAGCAGGAGCTTCATCTGGAGCTACTGTGGGCTCTGGAGTACTCTTCGCACAGGAAACCTCCTCAATTGCTGGTGCAGGACTCTCAGTGGCGGAAACCTCCTCTGTTGGCGCAGGAGCTTCCTCTTGAGCTACTGTGGGCTCTGGAGTACTCTCCGTAAAGACAGCCTCCTCTTTTACTGCTGCAGGACTCTCAGTGGGAGGAGCAGGAGCTTCCTCTGGAGATTCTGTCGGCTCTGGAGTACTCTCCGCACAGGCAACCTCCTGTATTATTGCTGCAGGACTCTCAGTGGCAGGAGCACGAGCTTCCTCTGGAGCTACTGTGGGCTCTGGAGTACTCTCCGCACAGGCAACCTCCTCTATTACTGGTGCAGGACTCTCAGTTGCGGGAGCCTCCTCTGCTGGTGCAGGAGCTTCCTCTTGAGCTACTGTGGGCTCTGGAGTACTCTCCGTAAAGACAGCCTCCTTTATTACTGCTGCAGGACTCTCAGTGGCAGGAGCAGGAGCTCCCTCTGGAGCTACTGTGGGCTCTGGATTACTCTCCGCACACGCAACCCCCTCAATTGCTGGTGCAGGACTCTTAGTTGCAGATAATTCCTCCGTAGGAGCCACCTGTGGTACCTCCTCTGTTGGCGCAAGGGGCTCCTCTGGATCTACTGGGGGCTCTGGAGTACTCTCCGCACAGGCAATCTCCTGTATTACTGATGTAGGACTCTCAGTGGCAGGAGCAGGAGCTTCCTCTGGAGCTACTGTGGGCTCTGGAGTACTCTCCGCACAGGCAACTTCCTCAATTGCTGGTGCAGGACTCTCAGTTGCAGACAATTCCTCCGTAGGAGCATCCTGTGGCACTGTAGAATCTGCTGCTGATGCGGAAACCTCCTCTGTTGGCGCAAGGGGTTCCTCTGGAGCTACTGGGGTCTCTGGAGTACTCTCCGCACAGGCAACCTCCTCAATTGCTGGTGCAGGACTCTCAGTTGCAGATACTTCCTCCGTTGGATCAACCTGTGGCACCTCCTCTGTTGGCGTAGGAGCTTCCTCTGGAGCTAATAGAGGTTCTGGACAACTCTCCACACAAGCAACCTCCTCTATTACTGGTGCAGGTGTCTCAGTTACAAATACTTCCTCCGTTGGAGCAACCTGTGGCACTGTAGCATCTTCTGCTGATGCGGGAACCTCCACTGTTGGCGTAGGAGCTTCCTCTGGAGCTACTGGGGTCTCTGGAGTACTCTCCGCACAGGCAACCTCCTCAATTGCTGGTGCAGGACTCTCCGTTGCAGATACTTCCTCCGTAGGATCAACCTGTGGCACCTCCTCTGTTGGCGTAGGAGCTTCCTCTGGAGCTAATAGAGGTTCTGGACAACTCTCCGCACAGGCAATCTCCTGTATTACTGAAGTAGGACTCTCAGTGGCAGGAGCAGGAGCTTCCTCTGGAGCTACTGTGGGCTCTGGAGTACTCTCCGCACAGGCAACCTCCTCTATTACTGGTGCAGGACTCTCAGTGTCGGGGACCTCCTCCGTTGGCGGAGAAGCTTCCTCTGGAGCTACTGTGGGCTCTGGAGTACTCTCCGCACAGGCAACTTCCTCAATTGCTGGTGCAGGACTCTCAGTTGCAGACAATTCCTCCGTAGGAGCATCCTGTGGCACTGTAGAATCTGCTGCTGATGCGGGAACCTCCTCTGTTGGCGCAGGAGATTCCTCTGGAGCTTCTGTGGGCTCTGGAGTACGGGCAACCTCCTCAATGGCTGGTGCAGGAATCTCAGTGGCGGGAACCTCCTCTGTTGGCGCAGGAGATTCCTCTGGAGCTACTGGGGTCTCTGGAGTACTCTCCGCACAGGCAATCTCCTCAATTGCTGGTGCAGGACTCTCCGTTGCAGATACTTCCTCCGTAGGATCAACCTGTGGCACCTCCTCTGTTGGCGTAGGAGCTTCCTCTGGAGCTAATAGAGGTTCTGGACAACTCTCCGCACAGGCAATCTCCTGTATTACTGAAGTAGGACTCTCAGTGGCAGGAGCAGGAGCTTCCTCTGGAGCTACTGTGGGCTCTGGAGTACTCTCCGCACAGGCAACCTCCTCTATTACTGGTGCAGGACTCTCAGTGGCAAGAGCAGAAGCTTCCTCTGGAGCTACTGTGGGCTCTGGTGTACTCTCCGCACAGGCAACCTCAATTGCTGGTGCAGGACTCCCAATTGCACATACTTCCTCCGTAGGAGCAACCTGTGGCACCTCCTCTGTTGGCGCATGAGCTTCCTCTGGAGCTACTGTGGGCTCTGGAGTACTCTCCGCACAGACAACGTCCTCTATTACTGGTGCAGGACCCACAGGGGCAAGAGCAGAAGCTTCCTCTGGAGCTACTGTGGGCTCTGGAGTACTCTCCAGATAAGCGACCTCCTCTGTTACTGGTGCAGGGGCCTCAATTGCAGAAACTTCCTCCGTAGGAGCAATATGTGGCACTGTAGCATCTGCTGTTGGTGCTGGATCCTTCTCTGTTGGCGCAGGTGCTTCCTCTGGAGCTACTGGGGTCTCTGGAGTTCTCTCCGCACAGGCAACCTCCTCAATTGCTGGTGCAGGAGTCTCAGTTCCTGATACTTCCTCCGTAGGAGCATCCTGTTGCACTGTAGCATCTTCTGTTGCTGCTGTAACCTCCTGTGTTGGCGCAGGAGCTTCTTCTGGAGCTACTGGGGTCTCTGGAGTACTCTCCGCACAGGCAACCTCCTCAATTGTTGGTGCAGGACACATCGCTGCAGATATTTCCTCAGCTGGAATATCCTCTGTAGAGTCTGCTGCTGATACGGGATCCTTCTCTGTTGCCGTAGAAGCTTCGTCTGAAGCTAGTAGAGATTCTGGAGTGCTCTCCACGCAAGCAACTTCCTCTTTTACTGGTGCAGGAGTCACTGGTGTTGATAATTTATCAATTTCTGATTGTTCATCCTGCGAAGGAGCAACAAGTTGCTCTTCCGCATCTGCTGGAACCATTTCTGTCAGCACTGGAGATTCTGGATCTTCTTCTTGAGCTATCTGAGGTTCTGGTATACTCTCCAAGGCAGCAACCATCGTGAGAACTTGAGATTCCAATATTATAGCTTCCTCATTCGCTTTTGCTTCATCCACAGTAACTTGTGCTTGTAACGCAGTTGAATTTTCAGGGACTGTGTCCTCTGATCTTGTGCACTCGACGTCAGCAGAAAATTCGAATGGAGATAAGATTTCAATTGGCTGTGCCTCGAAGAACTCCTCCTCAATGATGTCCAGTGAATGGTTGGTTAGCTCCATTGTGCGAGAGTTGATTTCGGCAAGAGCTAAATCGCTCAGTTCTTTGAGTGTATGAATTTCCGTTGCAGTCATAACTGGAGGTTGTTCTGATGCTGGTACCGCTAGCATTGGTCCCAGTGCCATTGCTGCCAATATTTCAATAACTGATGGAGTATTTTCTGAAAGCTGACCGTCTTCAAGGTATTCAATGTCACCAAAGCCTGTGCAATCTTCAAATTCACTGGGATCATCTGTATCACATGACGCTGCTGTAACACAAACGACTGCTAAATGCCGCTGCTTCAAAAGCTATGCACAAATACGCTGAGATATTTTACAGGAGTTGCCGGATTGACTACAAGTGAGGACAAAAACTAAGGGTCTAACACTCTTAAACTAATCAATATTTAGGTTGGGGTTAAGTATATATGTGTTTTAGTTAGTTAGCAGTAAGGATTAACAATGGGATTGCTGTCATGTAAAAGTTTCAGTGCAATTACCTGCTATCAAATTTTGGGCGGGATCTTTGTTTTCTTGGTCATCTTGAAAACTCATCGGTGGAGGTGCCTCAATTTGTTCTTTTGGCTCAGTAATGTAGGCAGGTTGTGTGACAAACGTGTTAGTGGTCTCGGTTAAAGCCGGCTCGTATTCATCTGGCAAAGTATTTGAGGTTAAACTGGTACGATCCACTAGCTCGTCTAGCACTAGTTTTGTATTCTGTCCACCGATCAAATGTTTGCTCAACAGACGATCATTAAGATCGTTACAACGCTGTAAATCCAATGATGTTTCCTCTGCATCTGAACCGATTTCGGACAGATCGCTGACCTCATCGGCGGTTCTATCGCCAATCTGGGCGCGCACATTCTCCTTGGGTGCCGGCACTAGCATGCCAATGCTGCTCGGAGTAGCCGAACTTTGCAAGGTGCTGCGCTTCTTCTTAAAAAGCCAATTATCTTCCCAGGTAGCATCACCGACCATACTCGATGACATTGAGACGATATCTAGAGTTATTTTAGGGAACATTAATAAAACAGTAGGGAGAAAAAATGGGAAGTTATTTACCATCCTCTGATTCGGTAACAGAAGCTGAGAAATCAGGCAGCGGCACCATATGAGCGGCAATATAATCACTTAAAACCGATTCGCGTTCCAGATCAACCTGCAAACCCGCATGCGTATCGGTTTTGCCAGTCTACAAAAAGAGTTCAGAGTGTAAAGAAATGGAATATGACATAGAAAACCCTCGGGAACCTACGCTTAGTAAAAGTTCATTGTCTGTTAGGCTGCAGTCACTGCGGGGCTCTATGGAACTACCGGACGTAGTGCTCAACGCTTCGGCATTGTAATTCTCATCAATGTTGCGACCACTCAAGTCCGGTGTACTCTCCGATATAAGTCTGGTATTGCCCTCTTTATCCACTATCTGTAAAGGGAAATAGATAAAGCATATAGTAAAAACCTGTAGAAGGTTGTGATTTATTGGAAACCGTCTAAATCGGTCGAACAAATACATAGGTATTCCCGTTGTTTTTTAATTTTTTTGTGACATCATTGTTTTACACAGATATAAATCGATTGTGGAATGACGCAGCGTGGAAATTGCTAGAGATTTAAAGCCAAGTTAAATAATCAATAACTTAGCCAAGATATGCTATGTCAGAATGATATGTGTGCTCCACTGCGATAAGATACTTATTTCAAAGAACTTGTAGGAAGTGATTACTTTTAAAAACTTATTAGATATTTTTGTGATTAATATTTACATGCTGCGCTGGCTCAGCCATGGCCAAAACAGTTAACAGTTAACAATAAAAATCAGAATTTCCTTCAAATTCAAATTATAAAATTGATCCAATTAGCGGTGTGTTGATTTGTCTAGGTTTGTTGTCCGTTAAATGCGTCTGCACGCTTGGAAAAATGGTCAGCAACTAATTAGCGGAACTTGCAACTGCAACAAGCGACGTTGCATGCCACAGTCGAAGCCCATAAAGTGCGCCAAATGAAAGGGAAAAGTAAACCAAACTAAACGGAAATTACCAGAAGGAATAGCCTGATGGGATTATAAGCGAGGTCAGCGTGTCAGCAACAGTTGTCTGAGGTCAAAGGTTAACTGGATGCCTTACCTTATTCAGCACCGCCGTGGCCAACAGATCCTGATAGATTTTTGGCTCAAAGTAGTGCTCAGTGCGATGACGCCGCTTGTTGCCATTGCTGAGCACCGACAATTGACCAGTAGAACGTGTATCCAGACTTATCTCCGATACAGCAGCACTCGGACTTAGTGTGCTGCCGACGCCGACTCGGCTGCTGCTGCGCAGCGTCTCTGCTATAATGCTCTCAATAAGATTTCGCAGACGTGTCTGTGAAATGTCCGATAGCTCATTATTGTTGTTGTTATTGTTGCTGTTGTTGTTGTTGTTGTTTCTGGTGCCGTTGACAATCGCGGGCAAGTCTGTAAGCATGCGAAATGTTTAACAATTGTGTCTAAGAATAAAACTCAATAGTGTTAGCACGAAAGTCAGTTGGGTTAACAAAAAACGAATGCATAATGGAAAAGTGAAAAGTCGCAATTATCTGCTGAGTGTAAGTGTAGAAAGTGATTGAGTATAAATTGTGTTGTTTTGAGTGTTTTGAGTGACTATTGGTGAGTGAATTGCTGTGAATTGATTACAGAGTTGCACATGTTGTAGGCATACCTAATTTCACCTCAATGACGTAAACAACGTAGAAGATAATAATGGCCAAAACGGCATACATGCCCGTTACAAGGCCCAATGTAAAGTCCATGCTGCATGCAATTTGTCTGACATATAACTTGGCTTTATTTGCGTATTTGTTTATTATTTGTTATTTGTTACAATTGTTGATCTGTTTGCAAATATTTGTATATTTAAGTTTACTTTTAATTAATGTGCTTGACGCTTTAAAGCAGCAAACATCAAATTACGCATACGCAGCGTTGTCATCGAAAACAATAATATAAATTTGCTCGCTTGAGCAGCCAACGGTCTAAGTTGATATAAATATTGTACTGTTGTTGGCTTACTCAGGCTGAAAATCGCAAACACGCACACTGACAAACACTGACACACACTGACACACACAATCACAGCACACACAGTCGGACTTTTGCGTTTCGTATTATGAGCTCTTCATTTGGCTAATGTTTGGTTGCGGTAAACATAATTAATAACGTTGTAGCTAAACTTATCTATTTTGCTTTACAAAAGCTCCGTAAATTTCTTTATCGCTCTTTTGACGCCTTTCTGACATATATTATTGTTTTTCTATTTTCTACATTTATTCGCATTTCACATTTCTTATGTTTCTTTTGTTATTGTCGAACGCTTCGCTAGCCGTTACTCATTCGGACTGTTTGTCAAAAGATCTCTGAAATGTATCTACATTAATCTGGCTCACTTTGCATACAGGTCTCCCAGCTGCCTTGTCATTAGTGAAGCACAACCAAATAAACCGGACTCACAGCACTACGAGTATTAGAACACAATATTTAACATGGAATTATTCTCTGTACAAGGTACAAACTAAGTCAAGTTCAGTTCAGAGTTCAATTTGAGCTCAGATAATTACGAAAATCGTTTAAAGTTCTGCGTTTAACTTTAATGCCGTTTAACTTTTCTATGTATTGTAAATATTTTAAATTTCTTTCTGTGTTTTTCCTTCTTCTATTCTTTTTTAGTTTAAGTTCGTGTTCGAAGTTCACGTTTTGCATAATCTTGGCACATAATTTGTTACTTGCGGATTAGCCGATGGGCAATCATTAATATTTATTAACATTATTTAAGCATTTTTCCTGCTTTTTGCTTTAGAGACACGTTTAAACTTTTTTTTTTTTGTAATTTTTATTTACTTATGTTTATTTTATATTTTGATTTAGGGGTCAAGGCTGGCGATAACTCATGATGAGCTCGTTTTTTATACGCTGTCTCCCTTCGAGTGTGCGTTGAGATTGTGTGTGTGAGTGTGTGTTATCTGTTATCTGCATGCGCCAAGCGAGCATATAACTTTTTCATGGCAGCGATCTCAATAGCTGTCTCAAAAGTATTTTATTTTTTACTTTTTTAATTTTATGTTATCATTATCACTTTTTTGCTTTTACTCTAAGCGTTAATAAACTTTTGTTTGCCTTCTTTCTCTTCTCCCTATTTTATTTTATTATTATATTTTTTTTAGCCGGCTCGCGGCCCAAACGTTGCGATCGGAGCGCGCTACGTCTCGCAACTGCCGTCAACAGTGACTATCGCCGTGTGAGAGTGCCAAAGTAGCTCTCATAAACACAACACACATACACACGCATACTTGGACTCCACATACACACACACACACATTCAGCTATTATCTATAGCTTTGTAATAGCAAACAAACAGTTCGATTTTCAATGCTGAGCATTTCAATACTTGCTGTCTTTAGAAATTGAGAATCAAGATTTTAACCTAGCAAATTTGTATATAATATTTTATATAAAACTTTAATTTAAACAAATTTGAAATTCAGTTAGTTACCGCTAATTCTAACGATGACAACATGGGCTTGTTTAGTTCATTCAAAAATTGAATACTCAGCATACAATGGAATTCCAGTTTTGAAATGTTAATTTTCTAGTCGATATGGTATTTTATTTTTGTGCAATCTCCTTAAACCGATTGACATGTTTATTTGCAATCTGCGTGTTAGCGTGCCTTTCGCTTGTTTGCAAGCGCCCCCGAGGCACTTACATGTTTGACTTTGTAATTTGAATGATGGAGCAAACTTTGAAACAAAAAACGTCAAAAAAGACTTCGAAAAAACTTAAAAAAAACTTGCAAACAACTTTAAACATATTCAATTTGTACGTAGTTGTTATGAGTAGCCGTGTAAATCGTCACTTTACACCTGCTGTGCTTTGGAAAACTATTCGGGCCAGTTGCTTGGGCGCACATTGCGTATGATTAATGCGCGTATCTCAGTCTGTCATCTGGTTAAGGCCAACTTAGCCAGCGAGCTTACCGGGTGTGCTATATTCTATTGTCGGTACTTCAATAACGACAGACGCTGACGAGACGCTTATCAGGTCTTATCAACCATCAGTGTGTGCGTGAAAATAATATTCCACATCAACAATAGCTAAAAAACCAGCTAAAATGGCAACACTGTCGCGAGTACTTCACTCTTATCATTGTGAATTGACCGCGATTTTAGTTTCATACTATATGTTGTAAATTTTAGTCAGTGTTGTGTTATTTTTATTAGTAATTATCATTGATTTTCGGTAATTTTATCGTAGTTTTTTAAGTTCTTAGAATATTACGTATACACATTCATTCACTACACACATTTAGAGAGCAAGAGAGTAGTCTACGTGCGTTATATTTAGAAATACAATTTTAATGGCTATGATTCATGCCAGAAAAGAGCTAGTTAAATACAAATTTTATTAGCGTACAGGCTTTAGAAGGCAACAGGTGTGCGATTCAACGGTAACGGCTACATAAATCATGCCACAACAGCTTGCCAACAGGAGTTGGCAGCACTTACCTCCTTTGAGCGCACGAGCGCACAAAGCGTTCTCCACATTGATGAGCAGGTTGCTCAGTTTCGCATGGTGTCTATCGAACAGCTGCATGTCTGTGTGCAGTTCAATAACATGTTTACACATACATACAAATGTTTACGTTTATGATTTCAATGTGTGTGTGCAAAATGCTTATTAGAGTTGACCCCTAAAGTATGCTACATACTTTATACAACAAGCTTCAGCTCACCCTCACACTTGCCTCTATCGGTTGTTAGTGAAACTTTGGTAATTATGACTAAGCAACTAAAAGTATGCAATGTTTTTTTTATGCTGAGCGTTCAGTTTGCGTTCAAGCTTTGCTGCTTCAGCATTTTAAAAAATTGCTAGACATTTAATTAATTATTGAAAAAAACACTCACGTCTTCTTGATTGTGTTAAACTGAACTATAAAAAAATGCGCTTAAAAGAGAGTTTATAATTTTGTACTTATTCAAATTTTAAATTTTATGTACCGATTCTTAGAAGGTGTATGAATCACAATGAATAAAGTAATGCTATAATCTAGAGTTGCGTATACTGCACACAAATAGACTTTTCATTTATAACCCTGTTGCACAGTGTAGTGAAATTATATATAAAGCATTATATATAGCTCTTTTAATTCGCCACAATTGAGCAATTTTGCTCGATTTGCACTTTTTGAGCACTCGTTGCGAACAATTGCATTTGCACTAATCAAATCTAAAGCAATCTGTGTCTGAGTGTCTGATCACAAATACTCTTTCAGTTTTGTGTATGTTTAGATACTTACAGTTTTCACTTTTGGACAATTGACTGACTTTGATGTGATCGAGATTACCGCCCAGCATATCAGCGACAATTTCCTCAACATATTCACGAATTCTGTTCCTTTCATCGGCATTCATGGTGGACACACTGTTGGCTCCTGCTTGACTGACGCTTTCAAACTCTGTAAAGTAAGGAAATTATATTAATTTCTGTATATTATCAAATATGTCCTAACTTACGCATTGAGCTGTCTGTGATCGGTATATAAACTTCGCTGCGTGCTCGCAAGGGATAGACGAACTTCTGTTGGTTAAAGCACATTTGCTCGGCGACCCACGAGGAGGTGTGGGCCAGCGATTCCTTGGAACTGTGACACAGTTCGCACTCCCATTGGGCTTCCTTAGGGCGCCAACTGGCGCACTTGATGCCACGGCACACGGATTTGCCACATGTGCAACATGTGACATAGCTAGGTAGAACACAAAAACAAATAAATTAATTAAAATGTATAAATTATTATCTTTAACTCAAATCCAACATGTTTTATTCTAAAATGCCGTTAAATAATCTTGATTTTATTTAGAAGATTAAGTTCATAAACAAGACTACAAATTATAAGACAAACACCTCTTAAATGATTGTTATTTATAAAGAATAAGTCTTGAATATCTTAATTAATATGTCTAAAAATAGTACACAAGTTTATAAATGTTAAAAAAAAAGGAACCGAAAAAAAAAACAAACATATTTTTAAACAGAAATTCTTAAAATAGTATTAAAAATGTTTGGTAATTAACAAAAAAGAACTATAGAACTAAAAATAGACTTAAAAGAATGGAATTTTTTAAGAATATTTCAAGAGAAGTTAGTATTTATCATAAATAATATTCCGCTGACTCATTGCTACTACAACTTAAGAATTTTGAACTGTAGACCGGAAATTAAAAATGATTTATAAAGAACATCAAATTATTCAACTTTAACATTTAGAATTAAATAAAATCTTAATTAAAAAGTTGATTATTTTTAATCACTTGATTTGTTTAGTGATTAACTTACTTTTTGGCACTACTTTTATCCAGATCCGCACAGCAGACATTGCAGCTCTGTAGCTCGTCGTTGACTTCTTCCTTCTTCGTCTTCTTATCGGCTATTTTACTGTAAATAACAAAAACAATTGAAATTCGATGTCAGAAAACAACTTTCATAAAAGACTGCAAATTTGATACGAATAACACGTATTATACAGAGATATATATGCGTTGTTTCGCAAGAATTTATGCAAATTGTGCGATTTGACACAATTCTAGTTCTGTCTACTAAACTTTCCTTTTAAATGTATTCTAACTGATTGGCTTCAGACCATGACGCAGAACGTTTCAAATTAGCTAAGACATGGTTAATTATTAATTGAAAACAAAAGGTGAAACAACTCGCCGAAGGTTGTTTCTCTCTTTTTATTTTTTGCGAATGCTTTTGGTTTTTGCTTAATTTATAATTTGGTGTATTTTAAAATGCGTATAATTAGTTAAGAAATAAATGTTTTCAACAAGTATTCGAACAAGTTTTACCCCACTGTGGCTTTGCATCAATCATTTAGCTTTTCCCCACATGATTTCCTGCTGATCTGGTCAGTTACATAAATGAAAATGTGAAAATGCGGAAGACAAACCAGTTCGCCCAGCAGTTAAAGAAAAACTCCATGTCTGGCAACAATTTTTCAGTAAAATCATTTCACTTTTATTCAGTTTGTATATCACACTAACAGAACTTATTGATAGCTTATATAATACTTTATATAACTTATTTGTAATCAATTAAATTGTGTAATGTAACACACATTTGTTGTAACTATTATTATTATTTTTATGATTATGTCAGTCATTTACAATTTATGCAAATTTCCACTCAAAACAAACGCAAACTATACAAGTGTTTATATATATATAGTGGTAGTATATACTTTTATATAAAAGTTGAGTTGACTGTTGACAACGTGCTTAAAATTTTAACTTATACACAAATTTGTTTTCACTTTATATCATTTTTGGTTTCAATGAATTGGCAGAAAATTTTGCAATTGTTTTTTTCTTTTCTTGTTTTGATTTTTCGCTTACACAGTTTGAAAGAGAAAGACGTCGAAAAGGAACGACCCGAAAATCTAGTACTTAAGTAGAGTTATACTAATATTCAATTTGGACTAATCAGTCGTATATATACATATATCTATTAAATTTGTTGCTGTTGCTGCTGTTCTCTGAGCAACTGTTGCTGTCGCTGGTGGTATCTCCTACGCCTGCGTGCCCAGTGCTCGTAGTTGTTCTCTAGATTCTCATAGTAGATGTCCTCCTCGTTGGCACTGCCATCGTCCCAATCATCCTGATTGGGCGGTCGCCCGAAGACATTGGGACTGGTGGTCATCTTGAGCAGCACCACCTCCATGGTGCAGGCCATGAAGAGAAAGGCAAAGACAGCAAAACTGATGGGTGTGCACAACAATTTCTCCACTTGACACACCACAACCGATGCAAACAACATGTTGACCAAAAAGTGTTTGTTTTTGTGTCTTTTCAATTTACTTTCGTTTATACGCGTGTGTGTCGTGTCTTATATGTGTGTATGTTTATATTTTTATGTATTTTTTGTTATCAAATTTATAAATTGAAAATTGTCACTGTGTTTGCTGTTTTTGCTTTTGATTTGCATGGCAATTTTGAGTGTTTTTTATTTTTGCTTTGTTTTTTAATTTTTAAACTTTTAACTGCTGTTCTCAGCGCGTTTTTTAATGCGAACCGACAACTTTCTCGCACCAGCTTTGGTTTTGTTATGAGCGTGATTTAGCGCCAAGCTTCAAACACTGAGCGACTAACAGCTGAGCAGCTGACAGCGACGTCGACGCAACGTCGCGTGTTCTCAACGTATGCCGGTTTTTGCAGCAAGCAAAAGCGAGAGAGCAAGTCTGAGTTGGAGAGAGAGAATTAAGGAGAGAGCGACGGTGAGTGAGAGCATCAGCTCAATAAACAATTGGCCAGACAAGCTGTTAGACAGGCAGACAGAACACGTTGATGACGTAAGAGTTGAGCTCAGTTGAGTTGTGAGTTGGGGAAGTGATAAAAAACAACACTTTCAGCTGATGATTTTTTGCAAAAAAAAAAACAACAACAAAACCTGGACACGCTCTGGAGTGTAGCGGGATTAAACTGAGCAAATGATGCAGCCAGACTACCGTCATGTTGATTAATTAATTAATTGAAATCTTGTTTAATGACTCCCTTGGCGACTTCATTATTCATTGCGAATTGAAATCGCTAAAACAAAAAAAAAAAACGGCACAAAATTCCGCAAACGAGTTTCACACAAATAATTATGCATAAATCACAAGTATTAAAGCTATTGGAATTAATATTAATTTGTCTAATGATACGGTCTTTAAGTTCTTTTTCTGGTAGCTATTGATAAATAAATGGCGCCTCAGATTACACGCAATAAATGCAAAGAAAACCAGTTTCTCAACATGAAAATACACAAATTCTATACGTAAGCGTTAGTTTTTTTTTTATCAAAATGCCGCTAAATGCTGTGATAATTGGCGTTCATGTACTTGTACTTGAATTGTTAGTCGTTTCATTGTCAGTGTCATTGCCTTGTTTGCTAATCTTGTGTCGCACGTCTAATTGCTCACTGTAATTCACAATTTACAGCTAGCAGTCACTGTCGTGCTCACTAATTTCGACGGCAAACACAAATTGTTTTGTATGTAGCTAAATAATTTGCACAAGAGATTGTTGCGGATATTTGTTGACCTTCAAAAGAGCTCAGCCTAAAAGTAGGCAACGGTTATTGACAACACCTGATGGATATGCAATAGCTGTTGCAGATTTCATAGCCCAGCTGAGTTGGGTAGTGTTGGCCGCATACAATGTAATTATTATATTAGAAAATAGTTGGTAGAATAATTCCTACTAGATAATTAAAATATTTCTGTACTTTGAATGCTCCCAGCAAAGTCAAGTGAGTCAATATCTTACAATCACATCGTTTGTAAAAAAAAAAATTAAAATTTTGCAGATTTTATGATGTTTTCACAAAGTATTTTAACACCTTACAAATCTTTGAATCGATCAGCAGCTATCGTGTAGACTTTTTACCCAAGCACTTAAGTGCAGCACGTCTGACTCTCCCACTCTCTCTCTGCACTTTGCCACTCACATTTGTCTTAATTACCCAAAAAGTACTTAAAATCTAGCCCATTATCTTGGCTATAATTGCAATTGGGTCTCTCGTTTGTGGCTATAAGCGCACGTTATACTCACTCATAGTTTTTATTATTCCCATTTTGATTTTGAGGTTAAGCTGTGTGAAATTGTGAGTCGCTGCATGCCAAAAACTCGCTTTTTAATATAACTACTTTCATAAGTCACTTCAACAAATTCTCAGTCACATTTGTTACACATTTTTTATATTTTTTTCTGCTTTTTTTCGTGGCACTTTTTACTTGCTGCGCATGTGAGTTGAATCTTAATTCAACCAGTTTCGATTCTCTTTAAGTAGCATTAAAGAAAGAAAGAATGATGAAGCGGTTTAAGCGGAATCAGGTGTACTCGTACTATTGTGTATAAAATTAGTAAAAAGAATTTAAATTGAAATGAATATTATGGCTGAAAGCTGGAAAGCTTTGTTTGTTAAGATTTTTAAGTGGGTCGCTCACACCACACGGTGTATTTCTGTCAGTGTATAGGCCAAGTGCATAATGAGTATTTACATGGTTTAAGCCACGTGACGTTGACAGGCGTAAATTGTTATTATTAAGCCATAAACAGACTTTCCATTTATGCATATCGCGTCTCTGCACAATTTGGTTCACAGTCTACTTTGTGTATATATACTGCTATTTATCTGTGTCACTCGCTCACAGCTCCAATTGTGCAGAAAGTGAGGCTTGTTAGCTGTATGTTGATTAAACAATTGAAATATGTTCAATATGATTACAATAATGCAATAGACAATCAACCAATTAGGCACGTCTGTTTAGCTGTTTGCAAAGCCGAAAACAATTGGCGTTCTAAACAATTTTAGCCAATTGTTATGGCCGTCCGTCGAAACCGTTAGGAACGTTGACTGTCTGTTCTTAACGATTTCCGTTTTGGCCTCTTGTGCCAAATTTGCGCCACACAGCGTTTAAGTTGACATAATTGTTATGAAATGTTCGTGTCGATACACAATTGGTAAACAATTCAAATTGCCTGTTGGCCAATTAAAGCCATTGGCGAATCAATGTATTACACAAGCTAAAATGCGCAGCTGAAGAAATCAAATTGGGAGTCAGAGTTGCCAGTTACCTCAAGCCAAAACAAGTAGAGAAACATAAAAACTCGTCATCAATTATGTCAAATCACATTTTATGTGCAATTTTTTAAATACTTTTGAGATAGTTTTGCACTTTTTTCCCACACGCAAACGTAATCAAGCCACACGTAACTAAAAATTGTAGCAACTAAAAGTGATAGACGAACAGATGCCTACTTACAGTTGAAACTACTTTTACTTTAGTATAAATCAAGTACAGGGTATCTGCTGTTGAGCAGCTGTTTGCATTAATCATCTCTAAGACAGCTTCAACTTTATCTCTATCAAGTTATCTAACTCTTAGATTCGTTGCACGTGCGTCAAGCGCTTCAAGTTTTGGTCATGCAACTCACGTAGCAAGTTCAGTGAGCTGGTGGTCCAACACTTATGTATATCCGCATCAACTTGCGACAAAACTCACCTGAGCAGACGTTGGGCGCCACATTGCAGCAGATAGGCACCTCCGATGAGGCCCAGCACACTGGTTAGTCCCAGAATCAGATTGCTATTGCCACTATACATTGGTAACTCGATTAGACAGATATATGGTCGCAATAAACGTTTCCAGCACTGTGAAAATGGAATTTTCATGCTTGATTTTCACTCGACAAACACTGAAGCACACAACTACTCTACTATCTCAACTCAGACTAGGCTAAAAATGTCTTGGATAATCAATTTTCAGTGTGTTTGCTTAGCCCAAAATCTTATCAAACTATTTTTGGCGCTGTCTAATAAATATTATAGAAACTAATACCCTACGCAGGGCACTTAAATCCACAGAAATTAAAGTGAAAGTACAGAGAATTAATCATATAGAAAGCTGCTTCTAAGCAGCTTAAAGCTTTCAATTCGACGTCTTAGTAATCAATTTATTTGAAACACAAAGCTTGTACAACTAATTGCATTTACCGTGATTAATCGCAACACTTGACAACAAGTTTAAGACACAAAACATTTATCTGAATTTCTAAACGTGTTCGTACTAATTGAATTAAGTTTTTAAAACTACAATAAACAAAATTTTAACTTATCACGCACTCTGTTTTTTTATGTTCTTCTTCTTCAGAGCTTAAACACTTTTTTTCTTGTCTTTAATTTATTTTGAACACTATCAATCACGAATGCATTTGTTTTTCTGTGTTTGTCGATTAAGATTAAATGTTGCTGATTATTTTTGGAGTGTATTTGTGTGTTTTATCGCTAGAGTAAAGTCTGTTTGAGCAGTTATCTAACACTTGGCATCTCTTGTGTGTGCTTCAATGCAAAAAACAATAAAACTACCTGCTCATTATAGTATGAGACGTATGACATATTCACTTGGCACTATTATTTTTTATTCCCTTTTTTCTCTATTTTATTTTATTTGATTTTTATAGAGTTGTTAGTTTTTTACTCTCCCTCTCTCTGTTTGCGGTTCTTCAACCTTCTGCTGGCAAACTTTGAATAAATAATTACCCAAAAAGTTTAGAATTTCTGTAGGCAATTAAGTTGTTTGTAAAATTGATTATCAATCACTTGTTGGTTTTTCTGCTTCTTTTTATAATTTTTTTTTTTTTATTAAATTTTTATGCCGAGCGAAACACAGCGAAAAAACATGCTAATTGACTGTTGATTACTGACGAGCCGCACTCCAAAAAAACCGATCGCCGGCGTGGACACGACACCTCTGTCTCTGTCTAGCAGAAGAAAAAGTGTCTCACTCACACTCGCACACACTCACACTCCGTTTTCCCAGTTTTTCCTGGACACGATCTGACCGATCTCCCAACGATTGGAGCTCAACTTTGCGACTGCGACTGAGTTGTAATCGTCGTTATTATTTTTTTTTGCAGTTTCTCGCGGATTGTTTAACTTTTTTACTCTCTTTTTTGTTGCTTATTGTTTTTGTATATAGTACTATATACAGATATATATAGTCTGGTGTTATGTTTGTTTTAACAATAACACAAACGACAAAAAAAAAATGAAGGAAAATACCTTGCGGCTTTTGATTTGATAACAGCGCGCCTCGAGTACAATGATAAATAAATAATCATAAAAAATACATATAAAAAAAGTGTATTAAATGAAAAGAAACAAACACAAAAAACTGAAAACTGACAACGCAACGAAATTTCACAGATAAGTGCAAGATTTTGGTTATTTCGAGGTTATATCACAATCGCATTATAATTATACCGAATTGTTCAGGTTTATAGCTAATAGGCGGGTATATTTATTTGATCAAAATTTATAAATTTGATTTCGATTTGGGAGGGGAACTATTGTCGATGTGTGCGTTGTGGCGAGTATCCAAAGTGGAACTGGAACTATGTACTTAGTCACAGTCATTTGTTAGTCAGACCCTAAAGTCGCCGTAAAATTAGATATGTGACAAACTAAATCGCTTTTGCAGCTCAGATAACAAGCAAAGAGAGCAGAGAGAAAAGGGGAGACAGGGAGATAGGGAGAGGGCGAGAAAGAGGAAGGAGAAGAACAAAGGGCAAGCGAAGTGACTTTGGCATTATGCAAATGCGTGTGGCAGCCACACAAAAGGCATTTGCCGCATGAACTTGGCCAACAAGAAATCTGAAATCGATGGCATTCAAAGCTAAATTTAAGCCGACATGTGAACTTGTTATTCGACTGGCCAATTAATTGGCATTAATCAAATTAATTATGAATGTGACTGATAAGTTATCGGCCCTTTGATAGCGCTGAAGGTGAAACTTGTCTGTTGTGGTAGTATAAACTATTTTTGATAACAGATTTGAAGTGGACAAAATGTAGAGTAGTTTTGGTATTTAAAGTGTATGTTTGGGCATAGATAGAACTATCTTTGTAAGAATAAACATTATAAAGTTTGTCTGTACTTCTCAAAAATAAATTAAAATAAAGAAAAAATGAAGATACTTCTTACAGCGTTTCTAGTATTATCAGGATGATTGGTAACAATCGTTTTCTAATAGTTCAAAATCGAATTTCAACAAGTAAGAGAGGCTACAGTCGAGAGTGCCGACTGTCAAAGACCCCGTACTCCTTCTAGTGTGAAATTTGAATTAGGATTTGAGATCTACTGAAAGTTCCGTTCGCTTGGTATTACAGCTGGAATATGCAAATTCCCAGTTGAATTCTCAGGCGAATAGAAATCCACAGTAAGATACAACAGAACAGTTTAAGTTAAATAATTTTGTGCATTGTGCTAATGTTAACATTAGTTCAGTTTTAACGTAAATGTTAATACACTGTTAAGTTAATGTTAATGCACTGTTAAGTTTATGTTAATTCACTGTTAATTTAATATTAATTGACTGTTAAGTTTATGTTAATTCACTGTTAAGTTTATGTTAAGCCAATGTTAAGTTTATGTTAAGTCAATGTTATGTTAAGTTACTGTTAAGTCAATGTTATGTTAAGTTACTGTTAAGTCAATGTTATGTTAAGTCAATGTTATGTTAAGTTACTGTTAAGTCAATGTTATGTTAAGTTACTGTTAAGTCAATGTTATGTTAAGTTACTGTTAAGTCAATGTTATGTTAAGTTACTGTTAAGTCAATGTTATGTTAAGTTACTGTTAAGTCAATGTTAATGTTAAATAATTTTTGCATTGCAACCTGCTGATAATTCTGTTTGCCTGTTATTTCAGCAAGAATTTCTAACGATTTTTGGCGCTGCAGATCGCCGCGTTCCCGTAAAAAAAAATTCGCGAAAGTCCAAAATCTATGATTTTTCCAGCTGATTCACCAGGCGATCAGAATCAGCAGCAAGCGACAGACTGTAATTTAAATTCAATTACAGAGAGTAGAGAGAGGGAGCACAAACAGTAAACAGAGAGTGCTCCTTGTTGGCGCCAAAGATGGCAGCGAGCAAACACCCAAATAGCCAAGAGATCGTAAACAGAGAGTGGGTGGAAGAGGGAGTCTGTGCACGTGTATAAACAAACCTCTTTGGTTTGGCGGGATTCAAAGCTGTGCACGTGTATAAACAAACCTTTTCGCTTATTTATTTTATGTATTGCAGCCTGCTAACTATTTCTGTTGGCCTGGTATTTCAGCTCAGATTTAAAAGATCCAGATGGTCATACGGACGGACGGACGGACAGACAGAGGGACGGACAGGCAGTTGGACAGACGGACGGACAGACAGACGGACAGACAGATGGACGGACGGACAGACGGACAGACAGAAGGACAAACAGCGAAGAGATCGTAAACAGAGAGTGGGTGGAAGAGGGAGCAGTGCACGTGGGTTGGCTGTGCACGTGTATAAACAAACCTTTTCGCTTATTTATTTTATGTATTGCAACCTGCTGTCTATTTCTGTTGGCCTGGTATTTCAGCTCAGATTCAAAAGATCCAGTTGGTCATACGGACGGACGGACAGACAGAGGGACGGACAGGCAGTTGGACAGACGGACGGACAGACAGACGGACAGACAGATGGACGGACGGACAGACAGATGGACGAACGGACAGACAGAAGGACTGAAGGACAAACAGCGAAGAGATCGTAAACAGAGAGTGGGTGGAAGAGGGAGCAGTGCACGTGGGTTGGCTGTGCACGTGTATAAACAAACCTTTTCGCTTATTCATTTTATGTATTGCAACCTGCTGTCTATTTCTGTTGGCCTGGTATTTCAGCTCAGATTCAAAAGATCCAGGTGGTCATACGGACGGACAAACAGACAGATGGACAGACAGACAGATAGACAGATGGACAGACGGACGGACGGACAGAAGGACGAACGGACAGACAGAAGGACTGAAGGACAAACAGCGAAGAGATCGTAAACAGAGAGTGGGTGGAAGAGGGAGCAGTGCACGTGGGTTGGCTGTGCACGTGTATAAACAAACCTTTTCGCTTATTTATTTTATGTATTGCAGCCTGCTAACTATTTCTGTTGGCCTGGTATTTCAGCTCAGATTTAAAAGATCCAGATGGTCATACGGACGGACGGACGGACAGACAGAGGGACGGACAGGCAGTTGGACAGACGGACGGACAGACAGACGGACAGACAGATGGACGGACGGACAGACAGAAGGACAGAAGGACA
Organism: Drosophila dunni; assembly: GCA_018152125.1. Classification (NCBI taxonomy): domain Eukaryota; kingdom Metazoa; phylum Arthropoda; class Insecta; order Diptera; family Drosophilidae; genus Drosophila; species Drosophila dunni. The sequence goes on along the minus strand of JAECXC010000339.1, from coordinate 15,112,087 downwards.
AACAGCGAAGAGATCGTAAACAGAGAGTGAGTGGAAGAGGGAGGCTGTGCACGTGTATAAACAAACCATTTCGTTTGTTTACTTTATGTATTGCAACCTTCTGACTATTTCTGTTTGCCTGGTACTTTTGCTCAAATTTATGCCGTTTGAGAGCTTTGCAGATCGCAGCGTATACAAAAAACGCGCGAGTTACATCAGCGAAGGGCAAACATTAAGATTTTACTAGCTGATGGACTGTAATTTAAATTCAATTACAGAGAGTAGAGCGCGGGAGCATACGTTAACAGTAAGGAGAGAGTGATCCCTGTTAGCGCCACAGATTACAGCGAACAAACACACAAACCTTCGCACATCCTTCTGCCTGTTACGCACATTTTGCTTCTGACAAACATAACAAACCAGTCTACTCTTTTTTGGAGCACGTGGTCTAAAAATGATCAGATTTATCCCAGAATCTCAACCGGTCATATTTTCTTCGTAGCTGATTTCAACTTGTATAATTAAAAATACCAGACGATTTGGAAATTCCAAAAAGCTATTCCCGAGTGAACTCTGCACCGATCTTACAAGCCAAGTTAAAACTTTAATTTTTAATGATGTTGTTGTCTGTTCATGTTGTGAGTGCCTGACTTGGCACATAAAACTGATTGAGTTGAAGATGAGTAATGAGAGAAGAGGTTCTTCTCTTCTCTAGTTTATTGTCTTTTTTTTATGATTGTGATTGTGTAAGATAATAGTGTGTAGTATTCCCAGAAATGCTCTTAAGATGCGCATCGCATTATTTTGGTTGTCGACTGCACCTGTGATTTTGTCATCTTCGGGCAATTTCCTCTCCGCATTTGAGGTCGACAATTTGCATAAATAATTGAAAAATGCAGACAAGCAATAACAATAATAATAACAATAACAATGGCAATAGCAATGCAGTTCTTGCACTCGCAACGCACCCAAACAAAATGCTAATCAAAAGACGCTGACAAATGACAACAACTCTAAGAAAAAAGCTGACAAACAGCAGCTGCAAGTGAGTTGTTGTTGTTGTGGGTTCAAAGATCCGCTAAAGATGTTTGCCAAGCCCATCAACAACATCCGTCAGCGTCAGTTGTAGTTGCCTCAAGCTCATAAATAAATTTTTCATATTTCTTGAGGGAATCATAAATTTTATAATTATACGCGTCTTTTTTTCTCTCTCCTTTTTTTTGACAGTTATTTGATGAACTAAATGTTAATTATGTGTGTGTTGCGTAAACGAAGCGTTGAAAATATTCATATTTGGTAAAGTTTTCGAAAGAGAAAATGTAATCGATGGAAAAACTTGCCAAATGCACAAAAGGAAAGTGAAAAGTTTGGTAAAAACTGGTCATCAAATAAAACTGAAGAATCGGATGACAAAGCTATAAGGGCAAACATTTCTCAAGACATGATGTGCAGCTAAAAATATAGTATAGTTTTGTATATTTTAAAATTAAAATAATTTTTTTTTAACAAAAATGTAACTTATTCTTGTATAGAAGAAATATTTCTTTCAAACGTTTTACCCCACAAAAAATGTAAGATTACAGCAGCCTATCTTAAAACTATAAAGTTTAAAGATTAGATAAAAAATAGTTTCTTGTTTGCTGCTCACCTTAATCTATCGCGTAGCTGCTGATACGTGGGCTGATCCCTTTGCAGCACCTGAAGAATGCGTTGGAAGTGCTGCAAACGCTTGCGCAGCTTCAAGGACTGTGTGTCCACATCCAGCACGGCAATGCCGCTGTCCACGCTGTTGTTTAACTGTTGCACAGGACTGTTCTCAGCGCTGCTTGTTGGTGTTGCTGGGGCAACTACTGCAGCAGCTGCTGCATCTGTAGCTGCTTTTACTGCTGCTGTTGCTGCCGTCGTAGCCACTGCTGTTGACTCTGTCACTGCTGCTGCTGCTGCCACCGTTTCCGGTGCAACTGTTGCTGCTGCTGTTGCGTCTGCCGTCATTGTTGTTTAGCTGATTTTATAGCCTTTTTGGTGGTTTTTTGATGTATCTCGCGCTTTTGTTTCACTTGACACACAAACTTAACGTTCACTTTTTGATCACAACATTTTTTTGCGCGTTAACGTTTACAGCTCTTAGCCATTTCCGCACACACGAGTGGAGCACTTGCAGTTGGACCGCCTGGGAACCAGCCGAAGGCGCCTCTTCGCACTTCCAAGTTCACTACACACTTCTCCACACACTCGTACACTTGCACACTCTTAATTTTCAGTTCAGTTAGCTATTTATTTTGTTTTTTAGCTTTATTTTTTGTTTTTTTCATTCAGTTGTCGACTTTGCGCGCATTTTTGTTAATTACTCGACCGTTATTGCCATTGTTTTGCGGTGTCTTGCCATGGCTTTTTACCTGAATAGGCTCTGTTGGCGTTTTGCTTATCAGCCCGCTGCGATATACAAAGAAAAATAACAAAAAATTCAGTAAGAGGGCGTCACCGGCGCAGGGAGAAGCTTCATCGTTTACTTATGTATATTATACACAAATTTGTTCGTGCTGCAAGCAAAAAACAAAAAATAAACGAGAACCGAAAAAAAATTAAAAATTTTAGGTTTACTTTATGGCCAGAATAAACAAGTCGCTTTTATTGTGCTCAAAAGATAACGATACGAGAGAGTAGCAAATATGTGGCCAGCATTTACTTGGAGACTACGAGTAACTACAGCTGCTCAAAGCTGTTGCCTGCCACCAAATGCGGCAAGTGCGACACTTGTTAAATCTACAAATTGTTGACTTTTTTTTTGAAGTAGTTGAGTCTTTTTTTACTGAACATATTTTGCCGCTACGCCTGAATATGTAAATTGCTGAGACCTAGAAAGGCACGTAGTTGGAGTATCGCATTTGCTTGTTTTGTTTAATGCACTGCCATCGATTTGCATACGGGCCAACAAGGCTGGGCTTAGAGGGAGCGAGAGTAGTGGGAGTTGCGGGGGGTCGGAGCACTGTAGGTGTCTGGTAACGGCAAGCAACTGACAAGAAGCCCTCAGTTTAAAGACGAGAAAGCTGCTCAGCTAATCTCCTCAATTCTCCGCTCATCAAGCCAAGACACAGACAGTCATACACACACACAATCCCACTTGTGTGTGGGGAAAGATAACTGCCCGCGGGGCATACCGTCCACATGACGTTTAAATAGATTTTGCAAATCAAAATTCCCCCATTGAAGATGAAACCAGCGCTAAGAGAAATTCTAACACACAAAGAGACACACACGAGGGCAGTTTGACTAATTAGTTTGTAATTACAAATAATTAAAGACAATTTGTTTCAGTTAATCACGCTAATAAGCTAACTGTTTTGGGAATTTCGACAAGTTTTTGGCAAGAAAACACAGCCTAGAGTATAAATTTTAAAGATATTATTAAAATTTGGTAAGATAATGAATTAATTTTCAATTAAATTTCACAATAAATAAAATGAACTGGAGAAAACCGCTAACTTTTATCTAAATTAAAATTAAGCACTGAAAGAAAAGTATTGAAAATTGAAAGTTATGCTCTAAAAAATTGATAAATTATTAAAGTACATATAGAAAATGTTTATTTCCAATCAAACTTAAGTAAGATACAAAAGTATCTACAAAAGTATTGTATAGTATTCTGAAATATTTATTTGCAACTCAAATAAAACTCATTGCGCACACCTCGCCCAGCTGCATATGTGGCAGAAAGTGCGGAGCGGGACAGTTAAATAGATGACATGAAATGCCGCAGACTCAGTCAAGAGTCTCAGTGTCTAAGATGCTCATGATGATGCTGATGCTGATGGAGTTTGGCCGCTTGGCCATTTGCTCAGTTGCAGATACATTTGCTGTAGCTACAAGATACATATATGTATCTGCTGTGACTGTAACTGGCGAAGCATTAAACAAGCGACTCGAAAAGACGATTTTGTATCTCATCTCTCAACGTACCGGAGACGCACTTGTTGATTGTTTTTTATACTCTCTGCAAGAGTATATTGGGTTTGTGCAAAGTATGTAACAGGCATAAGGAGGCGTGGCAGACCCCAAAAAGTATATATATTCTTGATCAGCATCACAAGCCGAGTCGATATAGCCATGTCCGTCTGTCCGTCTGTCTGTCTGTCCGTCTGTCCGTCTGTCCGTATGAACAAACAGATTTCAGAGATGGTAAGAGCTACAAGTTCGAGCTTGGTGTCAATCGATCACATATTTAGTCAGTCAATACAAGAATCTTTTTTTTTTTCGATGCCACGCCCCATTCGCCCACAATGAGCAAAAAACTAGACACACCTCGGAAAAAATCGGTGTTTTCGGCGAATATTTCAGTAACCATGGCACCTAGGATCACCAATTCTGGTATGGAGGTTCCTAGCGACAGTATAAATGCATTGCCATTTAAAATTTTGGACTGCCATGCCCCTTTTTTTCCCACAATACAAAACAATAATTCTCAACTTTCGATCCGTTTTTAGACATTTGTTCATATAGTACAGCATTGTAATTGTATAATTCGAGTGGAGGCTAACTATATCAAACTATTCCTGAAAGGTGCATTAAAATCGGACTATAAACAAGAAAACTGGAAGCGTTACAATATTGATAATTGAACGCAATATCACTACTGAGTGCAAGCGAGACAGAAACATACAAGCGTGATCGAACGTTTTCTCTGCTTGTGTGGCGGCAGCGCGGCCCGCAGACGCTGGCTGCGCCGAATACACACATACATACATACATATAATGTCAAACGTATGTGTATTCGCATACAAACAGCTGTTTGATTTTGCTAAGATTGTTTTTGTTTCAAGGTGTTTTAACGGAAGTACTGCACATTGTAATATCTCGATACCGATTTTAATAATTTAATCGGGATTAAAATGCAGAGAGTATTATACGGTCGGGCGTGCTCGACTGTACTTTTCTTTCTTGTTTTTCTATTGTTGTTGTTGGCGTTTCGAACATTTCGAATGCTCAGCTAAAAAAGTTCAGTTGTTTTTTTGGTGGAAGATGGAAGAGGGTAAGAGGGACTGACCACTGGTCAAGACAACAATAGAAATTTAGTTGTCTGTCAGGTGAAAACGCTGTCAAAGTTTTTTGTTCGGTTTTATGTCTTGTGAAAAGAGGAAATTTTGGGCGGATTTGGTATAGAAAATTTAGCAAAACCAAAATGATGATATGCGGTTTAATGAAAAATGCATTTTCCAGCTGGGGAAGAGGGGGAAGTGGAGCGAGCGCCATTGAGGTCATAGCCATTTGGCAGCTAAAAACGTTTGTTTTAAACTGTTGTAAAATTGATATGCAAATTTGGCTAAGATACTGCCTTTGTGCCTATACAATTTAAATTGATTTCAAATTCAGATCTCTGGCTCATTGCCCAATGGAAGGTTGTTAACATTATTTTGTTTGCTGTTACGTGTTGGCAGACGCTTTTAGCTGGGATTTATGCAATTTTCACACAATTGTTTTAACATTGCATGTCGCATTAAGTGGTTACAGTAACTAATTTGATAATTAATTAAAAACAATGACAGCAATTCCACATGCAATTGGGTCACTCACACAAATGGGTCAGACGGATGTACTGTGACAAAGACAAGTGACTACTACTACTACTACTCAGACATGTTATGATGTATGCACATTTTCAATCAGTTAAACCACTTGCCCAAGTACATCACCAGGAGCCACAGGTAATTAATTTGTAATCGTGCTTGTTTCTTTGGCAAATATTTTGCAGCCAGTCGGCAACACGACTCAAAGATGATTAATGTTTGTTGGGTATAAAAAATTGTAAACAAAAAAAAAGGGAAAATTTTGATATTAATTACGCGCAAGGCTTGGCCAGATGTATCAATAAAAGTAACTTTTACTAACGGTTTCACACATATTTCAACTGTTTTGGTGGGCAGTTTTGGTGGCAGGCGGGGGTAGAGTGGGGGTGGGGTTACTAGAGGTCTCTGCTACAGCGACGAACTGTCGATTCATTGAGAAATTACAGAAAAAATTAATGTTTGGTTTCAAACCGCAAGAGCAGCAATTGAAGCTGCTTAGAGAGACAGCGAGACGGCTAAAACGAACGGAAGTTGGTAAGTAATTTAAACGCTTGCCACACGGGCTGACTTAATATTGTTAAACTGATGCTGCCCGATTGGTTTTGCTTTCTGTTGCCAGGTTTTTTTTTTGGTTTTTAGTTTTTTGCCTGTTACCTAAGTAATTGTAGTGCCATGTGAGTGTATTAAAACAAAAAGTTGTTTTTCAAATTTAATGAAAAACCAATCGATCGACACTTCAAACTGAAAACTGCAAAAACTTCAGACTCCAACGGAAGCAATTTTCAACTCTTTCCGCCGTTCACAGATTTGTTGTTGTTGTATTTGTTTTTCTCTTCTCACAATTGCCTTTGAAAGTTAGATTCACAGGGTTGCATTTGATTTCAATGCTAAGCCAGTGACATTGACACTTGTCCCCTTCTCGCCTTCACCCCACCCTCTATGCTCCCTGTCCCTGTCCATTTGTCACTTTTCGTCATTTTATTATGCACTCATTTTTCGTTTGTTTGTTGTCTGCTTTGCGCATGAGTCGCTGGTTTTACACTGACATATCGCACGCTCCAGTGACCCACTAGGAGCGCACTCACACACACTCTCTCACTCACTCACACATAGAAAAAACGGCAGGGTCCCCGCTGTAAAGGGTGCCCTGTTGCTCTCTAACTGTCCATGAGCCCTTTTATTTTGTTTTTCTTTATTTTATTTTTATCACAAGTTTCGGCGCTGCGCTTCAACGATTTTAGCTTTTGAGTTTTTAGGCTAAGGTTCACTTATCATTACTTATTGCACGACACGTTTGGTTGTTTTTGTATGATTTTTACACCAAGCGAAATATATATACTAAATTTAATAATAATAACAACAATTGTTTGCCGTACATTTACTGCGAGTCCCGCTGAAGCCGCCTCTGCTCTGACGTTGTGTCAGTGTCGCGCAAAGGTTGAAACGCGAATGAGCCGTTGACGTCGACGCTTTGAAGTCGAGCTTGCTGCTCACGCTCATTTCAACTTATTGCCGTTTTGTTGTTGGCGCTTGCATTTTACTCTCTCCTACGTTCGTGTACGCTCTCACTGTTTTCTCAGCTGAGTGTTCTTCTTTCGCTGGCGCACTCTCGGCTGCTGCTTGTTGTTCTTGCTTGACAGTCAGTCTGTTAGCAGCAGCTTGTTGTTGTTCTTTTTATACGCTATATAGAGGAACAGCTGGTAATGGCTTCAGCAGGAAGAGAGACAGAGGCAGAAGCTTAGGCATCGTTTTGTTGTTCTGGTTTTTGGGAATTAACTAGTTTCTGGCTGAGGGTTGGGACTCTTGGGGTTGTTTATCCGGTTGCCAAGGGCAACAGCTTCTAATCTTCTTTTTCACCACCTCTTTTACTTTATCTGCCTTTCTTTGAAAGCTTTCCGCTTCTCTTTTGGTCACACGACAAAACTTTGCCATTTTACACATTAATTTGTATGCATAAGGAAGCAAAACGAAGATGGGAAGTGCAAAAAGCGAGCCGTAAAAGCATTTTCAGCGTATTCGGTTACACAAGTTCAGTTAGAAAGAAGTCGAACTATAAATACACCCAGTTTATGGGTCGGTCAAGTGGTTCGGGAAATGCCCTACGCCAAAACTAAGCACATGTCCAACTTGTCCATGCAAAACGACTGCGTACTGCAAGCTGCAGCAGAGGCAAAGGCAGAGGCAGCAACAACAACAGCGTGCAGCGACATGCACGGAATAGGAAGCGTTTAACTACCTATGAAAGACATTTGATACGTCAGACGGTCCAACAACAATAGTGACAGCGATATCCACAGCACACACACACAAACACACCCATAAGCTTATTTGCACACACACTATATAGAGATGCCAGATACCCTGTAATCAACAGAATTCCATTTGCATATAGTTTTACTTGCTTCCAGGGTATTTAGATAACAATCGCCAGCAGTTGAAACATTCTCATTGGTATTTTGTTGCTTTTTGTTTTTAGTATTTTTTATGAACACTTTGCGTCTGGCACAGCTGCTGCTGCTGCTGGTCAACAGCACCGGCACATTGCACCTGACACGGAGCTGTGACTAACTGTGCGAGCGAGGCAGTGAGTCAGAGGGGAAGTGAGCGGAAGAGCGGGCGCGGTAAACTGATGGAGGCGCTTCAGTTTTGACCATTATTCAAACATTTTCCACTCACTTTTTGTTTTTGCACACATCGTATGTTCATGTATCTTTTGCTTGCCTTTTACCCCCACAAATAACAACAATTTACCGTTGCTTTAAGCCTGTCTAATAACACACACACTCACACACACACACATGCATTAACACACACTTAAATTAGCCCATCATCCTGCACAAAATTCCGTCGAAGTCATCATCAGTCAGTCAACACTGTCACCCAAGCTGTGAGCGAGGAATGCAGAGAACTTGATTGACCGTTAAGATAGGCATCAATGGAAACGTGTGCAAAGCAAAAATGATGAATGAAAGAAGAGACAGAAAGAGAGGGAGAGAGACAACTGACTATAACAATAAGCACAGCATTCAAATCCCATGGAAACGAGCATTCCACAATGGCAGAAACAATTCGTGAGCCAGATCTTTACATCGCAGTCATAATTCAGTTGCCAATCAAATTTATTCGCTAGTTAGCGTCCAACGGGGTGAAAGTAATTTAACAAACCACTTTCGATGCTCGCACAATGTATTTTGTGTTCTTTTTGTGTTTATACACTAATAGTCTAGCCGTGACTGAACTTAATGTATGAGAACTTGGTCAGCGGCGGTGTGGCATACTTTTATTTAATGTTTATATTTTGAAGAATTACTAAAAATATTTATGAAAAGAGTTTATTTTGATACATACAAATGATAAGAGGTAGCAGCAACAAGTGCGTGATAACAATCAACACGAAACACCCGGTTATTTGCTGATAAGAAGCTAAATCAAAAGGTTGCATACTTTCAGGCGGCGTCAAATAAAAGCTCAATTTGGTAGCAGGAAACAGAATGAAATTAAAATAAAAATGAATAGTGTTTAATAAAATAAATAGAATTTAGCGTTTTATTAATATAGCTGATAACAATATTTGTTGTTTTTAGGCGGTTTCGCCTGCTTGTTTGTACCTGCGCAGCGTTTAAAACAGAGCAAAGAGAGTGAGAGCGTAGAGCCAGCATCCACAGCATCCAACAGCTGTTGTGGAACGTAAGTAGGTCCTATAAAACGACCAATGGCAATAGCATTTGTAGTAGTCCTGTTCAGTGTTTGCAACCAAGGTGTTGGCAGCAGAAGCAGCAGCAACGACACCCCAAAGGACAACTTCGGAGCTCTACAGGACGATTTCTGCAGTTGCTGAGACTTGTGCAAACAGAACGTTAAAAAGACGACCGTGTGACTGTGAATTCCATTTACATTTACGTTTAATTGTGAATGTGCTCAATGCGTGGCAAGTGGCAAGTGAATAAGTAGACCATTTGTCGTCTCTTTTACACTTTCGCATCGCTTTAATAAGTAAATTCCATTCTGTCATTCAAAAGTGGCGCGATTGCCTGAAAAAAACTTACGCACGCTTTAACGCACACACACATATGCAGAGTGTCTCTCTCACACAGACACACACACACAAGTAAAGGCATTTTAGCGCGCTTTTGTGTTCCTGCTGCTGGCAACAAAGCGAAACGGGGTAAGTTTGCCTTCGTTAAAGAAACTTGGAATTCGCCTGTGAGTGTTGAGTGCTTTACATTTCATTTGATTGCAATTAAGCGCAATTGCATTAATTGCATCTCAGGTGTCGCTGCATCTTTCATATGCTAAAAACCTTGGCAACAAACGTGGCAAGAAGGAGCAGCAGCAGCATCCAATGAAACACGTGTTTGTCGCAAAATTATAACTAAAATCCATAAATTGATTTTTTTTCTTTCACATGCATCACTTTTTGTAACACACACAAACAAACATATGTGTGTGTAGGTATAAAATTAGAACAAGATTAAGCTGCAGCACTGCAGTGCCCAGTGCCAGGTGTGCTAAGCAAAGCGAAACCAAATAAAGCAGAGCCCACTTAAAGGCGACGCTAGACAATTGAAAAAGCACAGACCAACCGGTTGCTCTCCCTCTTCCTCCCCTTCTCTGCCTTGCCTGCTCCTGCGTTCCCTTTTCTGCTCTGCTTCGCTCTCCGCTTTCCGCACTCACACTCGCGCTCTCTTCGACTGCGGCTCTCTTACATTTCTTAGCTTAGCAAAGCTTCACACGCTGACAACAAAGTCTGTGTTGTCTGTGTACGTGTGTGTGTGTAGTTGAATGTGTCTGTGTGCAAGCGCTCGCAGCACTTTTTATATGCTAGTATGTGTGTGTATTTTGTCTGTGGCGAGTATTCTGTGACGCAATGCTTGGAGGTTTTTGAACTGAAGCACTCTCGTGCTTACACACACACACCAACACACACATGAAGAGCTTAGACATTGAATAGTTAAGCATATTAAATCAGAAAAGGGTTTTTTAAATGCACGGGATGGCAATAAATTATAGTTTGAAAAGGGGAAGGAAGTGAAAGTAACAGTAAAACTACAAGTTCTCGACACGTCGCTGTGGCACATGCCATACATAACTGCACAATTGCAGGCCAAATTATTGATTGGACTTTAGAAAGTAGAACACAAGCGCTTCCGTCACCTCCGCCCTTGCACCTTCCGCTCGACTATCACTTCCACTTCTTCGACTACTTCCTGATCTAAGCATGACCAGTCTAAAGTTTTAGCTAACTACAACTAAGAATTTAAAGAAATGGCTTATTGTGCACAATGTTGATACACTCGACTGGAGCAACGTGCAATGAATTGACAGATAACAACAAATCTGCAGCTAAATGCGACCTTGTAGCAGTCGCAGTACCACCATGAATGAATAGAAAACCACCAAAAAGTTAACGGCTACCACATAAATAACAACAACAACAACGAGAGTAAGAACAATAACAAAAGAGCCAAGTGTGCAGTCGCCGTGTCCAGTGCACAATGTGAAAAATGAGCCAAGCGGAAGTTGATAACAGAGCATTGAAAAAAATTGAGTAGAAAAACAAAAAAACCGAGAAAAACTTAACTGAACTGAACTGGCAGCGAATGCCATTGAAGTTAATTACAAATGTCCAATTAAGAAACTGACAACGGCAGCAAAGTGCCAGCTATCAAATGCAAAAACAAGAAACAAAAAAAGAAATAGTAATATAAACGCCGCAGACCTTAGACCAAGTTGCTGCAATTAAAAATGCATCTGGCTTTCCAGAACAATGGGGCAACTAGGCAAGCTGGCGAAAAACTGAAAAACTGCTAACTAATCGAGAAGTACGCATATGAAATGCATGCCACCAAAAGCTGCAGCAGACACACCGCACCACACCCAACACCACAGCAGCACCACAACCACAGCAGCAGTTAAAATTGCATAATGGGACATCCGTTGCCTTTAACTGCTCGGCAGGGGAACATCCTGCAGCAGCAGCCACCTTTAAATAAAATCTACGGCGGCCATTTTCTCCCTTCAGCCTGAAAGTATGCTTCATTTATTTTCATGGCTAACTAATTCTTATAGAGTGTTACGCTCAGTGTCGCCATTTTAGTTAATTTATAGCTAAAATTAGAGTGAATGAGGTACTGTAACATAAAAACTCTAGTCATTATTCGGTTGAGACTTCACTGTTGTTTGGTAACATAAATAACAACACTGATTCAGCACAAAAATAAAAATAATTGAGGCAAATATGTATAATTGCGGGTTAACTTTAAATCTGTTGGTTAAATTCTGTTTTTTTGATTTATTTAACTATTTAATGTACAAATATGACATGTCGATGATATTAATTCCGTGAAGGTTATAAAAATACAAAGTAAAAGCTTTGTTAGCAATCACTTGATTTATTGCCTTTCGAATTAAACAACTTCAATTAATACTTTTGAATTCCACTCACTCAGTATTCGATGGTTGCCAATTTCCGGCAATTATGCGCGGCCCACTCTTTAAGCTCCGTTAGCACAATAACAATTACAACAACAATAACACTCTGAACAATAATGAAAAGCCGTGGAACAAGAAGAAGTTCTGGCAACGGCTGTGCTGGTGAAACTTCTCTGATAATTGGAGAGTTTTTCAGTTTCACTTGGAGTTTGAGTTTGGGTTTTTGCGGAACACACAAAAGTATGCTACACTTTTTGTTTCGATGCATAAAAACTTTTTGGGCAAATAAAATAAGATTTATGGTAATTAATCTAGCTTACGTACTGCCAAGGAAAAGCTCTGCCCTGCTCTGCCCTGTCTGCTGGCACACAGCGGCGCTGATAAAATGCCTGTGGTAGCCTATTCCATTCAAGATTTTGCACACACAAATTTTTTAATTAATAAATAAATGTTGCGGAAATTATGTAGTACTGAAGTTGAGGCGCCGCATAATTACGCGATTTGTTGGGGCTTAAGAGGCGCTTGACAAATGCGTGCAGCGGTAATCGCAGCGGGAATTACCCCAATCAGACCAGACACACTCCAAGCATCCCCCTACTCGCCACCCACTAGGAGGTATTAATGAGACGCCCTCAAAGAAAACTCAACTGCGCAGAAGAACGAACGAAAATATAATGAATAAGTCGTTTACTACATACAAGTATATGTATATATCAATGTGTAACATAAATACATATATATGTTTACATGTGAGTGTGTTTGTCTGTTGATTTCTCATCGCTTGCATTTGATGGCGGCGCATGAAAAATTCATACAATTTATAGCCCGAAGCAAAAGTCTGGACAAGGAGCACAGCAGGAGAAAATAGAGCAGGAGACAGGAGGGACAGGGACAGTGGCAAGGGCGTTCGACCATTTGATTTAATGCCCTGCTAACTGTAATATCTCTGATGAGGTTTTTAGTCAAATGGCCAACATAGCCTCAAGTTGTAAAAAAAATAAAGCGTTAAGAGCTTTCTAAGTAAATTGTTTGCATTAATATTTAAGCTTTAGTTTAAGGTTTAAGCCCTAAGCCTTTGGGCCAACAGCTGCCGCAGGAACTGGCGCCACTCGCCGCTGTTTGCTTAATTGGGCCAAACTATGCGAGCTGGCCAATTGCCTGCCGGCCAGTTGCAACGACAAATTGCATTTGGAATTCATGTGAGATTGAAACGAAGACAAAGCAAAGCGAAGCAAATTTCGAGGAAATTGAGGGAAAGTGGGAAAAATGGGGCAAGTGTTAGGAGGCAATCAGTAAGCTAAATTTGTTTTCTGCGTATATATGACTAATGAGCCACTGGTTGCCTGCCTGTAATCCCTTTGTTGCACTTGCAACAAAGCTTGCCACATGCCAAGAATTCATTAAGGCCAAGAAGCCAGAGGGGCAAGCAGATAGACGACCTCAAAAACAAGAATATTCAAGCTAAATTTAAACGTTTTCCAAGAGTTTTATTTCTGTTAACAGTTGTCTATATACCAAGAATCCAAACGACCTTGCTGAAGTGGGTAATACCCGCAGTACTGCCAGTAAATGAATAAACGCTGCTAACTTTAGCTAGTGATTTGCATGTCAATTGACTAGACAGGGATATAACTAGTAAATCTGGTATAAAACAATACATTAACGTACCAAGTTAAGTATTAATATTAATATTAGCTCAAGGTCTGCTTATATTAACGACTAAATTAAGTTAATTGAAGCTCATGTGAGTAAATTCTTACAAGTGTACAGTATACACTCCGCAGAAGAACAACTGCTGCGAACTTATTAGGACCTTGAATAAGTTCTCGCTGTTTTTCTTTTTTTTTTTTTAAATTTATTTAAAATACAAGGCTTACAATTACATTACTCGAAGTATTGTCCATCATGAGAGACCACTTTCTCCAATTCTTCCAATTCTTTGTCTTCAAATTTTGTCGGTGCTCCAGAACGCTCTTTGTCTTCAAGGTCAAAATCATTACTTTTGAAGCGCCTAAACCAGTCTCTGCACGTTGTATTCGACAAAGCATTGTCACCATATGTCTCAACGAGAATTCTGTGTGCTTCTGCTGCAGATTTTTTCTGAATAAAGCAGTGTAATAAAATTCCCCGCAAAAACACTTTATTTGGCACAAAAGTACTCATTTTCACAGAGGGCAAATAAATATGTAGTTGAAACTGTCGTAAACTATACTCTACTTAAATTTGAGGTTACATATAGTACTACGTTGGTGATTCGTTACCGTACGAAATTCCGTGCACAGAGTGCCGCAACGCCATCTTTTTAAAAACAGCGAGAACTTATTCAAGGTCCTAATAGTTTCAATTAAAACTTTTGTTAGCTTTAGTGGGGCTTCACTGTGCGCTCTAAACGTGACTGGTTGAAGCGGAAGTCAATGGGAGAGTTGCCTTGTTTGCCGAACAAAATTAACAATACTTAAACATGATTAAGCACAATTTGTGACGAACATTAATTAAATGTATATCTCTCTCGGCATCGAATGGCATGTTAAGCCCTTATCAAAAACACTCGATTTGCCATTATCTTTTGGTCTAGAAATCGGTCGAGAAATACGTTTACTAAGTATTTGGCTGATTAGTGGGCCCCCACTCGGGAGTGTGGAGATAACCATAGTCTGCCAATGGATCTGCTGCGATAACGCGGCTAATGAAAGTTCCACACGTACTGCACACATACCTATATATAGAAAATAATCAAGACGTAAGACAGAATAAAATAAAAAATAAGAATACTAACACAATAATTTGCCTTAATCGAATAATGACCCCCAACCACTTGGGTAGCGTTCGGGATTTGGACTTGGAACTTGTCTCGAATGTTGCGGACTAAACGACGAGGAAGTTCCCTCTACCAAATTATTCAATCAAAAATGAAAATGACGAGAAAACAAACTTAAATGCAAATAAATTATGCACACGACACAATATTTCACAAGCTTAGGTAGTGGGAGTGGGAAGGGGAAAGGAGATCTGCAGCTAAGCGGCAGTGGAAGGGGGATAGCAGGGAAGAGAGCAGTTGAGCTTCAGGCACCATAACAAAAACAAGGAATTTATTTGACAATCTGAGCTGAGAGCGAGCTTAACTTACTGCAGGTAAAGCGAGAGTGGGATAGCAAGAGGTGGGGAGAGTGCTGGCAACAGAACAACAAAACAAAGTGCACTAAGACAGAGCGGGAGAGGGAGCTCTCTCACTGCACGTGCACTGCGATGCTTATGACGAAGTTCAAGCCAAAAAGAAATGTCGGAAATAATGGAATGGGGTAAACACCGTTAAACCTGGTGAATTTTAATGCCCTTTGAAGCTGCAATTAGATTGTCACATGAATCACTCAATGTGTGTTACAGTGGGTACGCGCTATGCGAAACTACAAACTGAAATAAGTTCGAACTGAATTTAAAATGACTGAATCGATTGCCCTTATAATTCAGTCTTTAAAATATTTTAAGCTTTAGTCACCTAGTGCTTCGAGCCACTGTATAGTTGTTTGCAGTACACACTGTGCCTGTTTATTTTTTGTTCCTCAAGTACGGACATTGCTGGACAATAGCGGACATGTTCAGTATTGACGGGCGTCTCTACAGTTAATCTACAAATATAAGTTGACATGTGCATATGTATGTGAGTATGTATGTAGTTCGTGTAGTTACTCGCACAGTACGTGCTGTAAGTATGCGTTCTAAGCAGTCGCGTGTTCTGAAAAGCGAAAGCTTTTGAATAAAATGCATGAGCTAAATGGAGTAATTTGATTCACTTAAATTTCCTTATTATCTTCGGTAATTTATTTAATATTAAACTCTACACGTAAACAGTTTAAGCTTTGTATTAAAATAAACTCATTGATTTTATTGGGTATGTAAAAAGATATTAAAAAACTTTCCAAAAATTCCTCCCTGTTTTTACTTAACATTTCAAACCAGTTTGCTCCTTATACTATTAGTCACACATATAAAATTATATATATTTTTATTGCGGGGGTTTATAAAACCAAGAGTCTTATCAAAAAATTACGTATCATCGAGATCATTTAAGTTCAATGGGAAATACAGAGTTCGATGCGGAAAAAAATACTTAAATTTATAATTCACAATAATTTTAGACATTAGTGATGATAGGCTAATTTTGTACAAATTATATGGTTAATAAAAATTTCCATTAAGCTGATTATTTTTTTGCTTATCTAAAATTGATGACAAATTTACACTTTTTACGGCGCTAATTTGAAAGGAATTTAATTATGATAAGCTGCTAATTAAGAAAATTGAAGAAAAGTTCTAACTTATGTTATTATAATGTTATTTATTCAGTTGTTTAGTTGATTGCTTTAGCACACTCACTGTCAAGCGTCAGCTGAGTGTATGTGTGTGTGTGTGTGTGTGTATTACATACACTTAGTAAGTGTGCTCAAAGAAACAGCTGTTTACAGCAACAATAACAACAAGCAAACAATTTTGCAAATCAACTTTATGACGAACAACAGAGCGACTTTTTGGATTTAGTTTCAGTTTCCATTCGCCCGTTCGCACAATATCGCATCGCGCTCTCCCGCGCCGCAAATCAACGCGTTGTCGATGCGTGTTTTTAACCTACCGCAAAAAAACTCCACGGGCATAGTAAATAAAGCAAAACAAATTATAATACCGCCAACAAAGCCACGAAATTTGTACGTGTATTTCCAAAACTTTGCAAGTCAAAATCGTCAAATTTTTAGCATACCAAAAGAAGAATATAAAAAATGGTCTGGAAGCGCTCTTGACGCTCTTGTGCAAGACCCTGTTCTTCAGATTGTATTATTTATACTCTTCGTCACTCTCGCGCTCTTTGCTCTTATCGGACATTTCCACTCATCGTATTTGCTGTGTTTTCTATATCTGGTTTATATACGCGAGTATTTTTGAGTATTTATCATTAATTTTGTTTTTGGGCTGGCTGAGCAGCTGTGACAATTTCGCTGTGTGATGACAACAAAGCACAAAATACGAACTCAAAAACACGTGTGGTAGCAACAAATAAAACGTATTTGAAATGCAATTTCCCAAACCAAATCAAATTCAATTCCACGGTTCCACAGTTCAAATCCAAATCACAATCGCATCAGCAGCGCAATAAAAATAAATCAGAAACAAAAACAAAAAATCGTGTGCAACCGCCACGTACATCATTAGGGGCAATTTACGCAGATTTGCTGCCCCCAAAGCAGCCCCTTCTAAGCCCCTTTAACCCCCAAATGAGCCACCAAAAAACAATCAGCTCAAATTGTGAAACATTTGATAAGCTTTTTGCTGTTGTTCCTGTTGTTGTCGCATGTTTAATGCAAGCAAATTGATTCAAGTGCTGTCGTTAACAAAGTTAAATCAATTAGGGAGACTAACTTTTGCTGAAGGGCGCAAAGGGGTAGCAAGGGGGACCAGAGGTTAGGGGATTGCTGTAAACTGTGCCACACTCAATTGCAGTTGCAGTGTTCCCATTAATGATCCGCAAAATTCCAATTTCCACAAGAGAAAAAGAAAACTTGTTGGCATTTTTGGAGTACTCATGCATGCCTGTTCTACTTTCTGTTACCCTGAGCATCACCTGTGCTACCTGCTCTACTCCCCCCCTCGTCACAAAGTTAGAAAACTCATTTCGCAGCCATTCCAATTTCAGTTGCAAATTCCGAGTAAAATCCCCCGAGATTTGATTCAATGAACTTCATTTATGTTGACGGCATTTTCAATGTCAGCGACTGTGAATTTAAAGAGCTGACTGCTGTGCGAACTCGCAGTTAGACAACTTAATGAATATGCATAAATAATATCATTTAATCATAAAATATTTTCTACTTATTTTTTATTAAACATTTCGCATGCTAAAGCAATTTGTCTAATGGCAAAAAACAGTGTGAACACGCTGTGGGCACAGCATGAAACTATTAACAGAAAAAAGAAGAAAACAAAAAGTGGCTATGCTTGACTAAGCAGTTACCCTGTAATGTTACCCTATGTACTTTTCATAAAAATTTTATTGTTTTTCTAATACAATTTTATTCTACTGCCAATATACCCTTTAAGCGGTTTTGGCAACAGGACAGTAATAATACATTTTCGCTGTAAAATGCAGGTAACAGCTAGTAGGCGGCCCTAAAGCAGGGGAACCCCATAATGTTGGCTTTGTGTGGCCACAAAAAATGTTTATGCCAGTTGTTAAATCCACCATATAATAATATACACACCTGCAGGTGTATGTGTGTGTGCGAGTGTGTGTGAAAATTTAGAAAACTTTTAACAATTTCTAGCCACAAAGCCGACCGCATCAAATGTGGCTAATAAAAAATTCTATGCATATTTTGTTGCCTGCTTTTAGGCTGAGCTTTAAATTACTCAAACTAAGTGCAAACTTTATACTTTCAATTTACTTGCAGCTACTAACTAAACTGCCCAACAAAAGTAGAGTATATAAAAGTGTAACAACACCACCGAAAACACAGCAATCGCTTAAGGGAAAGAACCGCCCAAAACACAATTTTAAAACTACAAAATTTACTAAAGAAAAACTAAGTCGTGAATGGATTTAAAACACAGCGCTAGTGGCGCAGTTGAGAGCGCCGATTCCTATATAGCCACCAGTAAGTCAACCGATATGATCACGCCCAAGGAGAAGGAGAACAAAGCCAGCAATGCAGCCAATGCCAATGCCGAAGGTGAGTTATTAGAGGACATTTGAATAAATGTGTGTAAGCTCCGCTTTGCCTGGTTAATATGCATGTCAAGTCGCAAATCTTGCACACATTAGCTCAAGTTAGTGTGCCTGTGTGTGTGTGTGTGGTTGGTAACTAAACATTTGTATGCAAAACATTTTGCTCAAACAGACAAAACGAACATTTTGACTTAACTGCACCTCAAGGTATGCAATAGTTTTGTTTGCAGTTCCTCAATTTGTGCGCGTGTGTGTTCAGCAGTGCGTATGTGTAAGTACGTATGTGTAAGTACGTTTGTGTGCGCACGTGTGTGCGTTGTCAACTAAAAATAACAAACATCAAAAGCCCTTTTTGCATTTTCAATGTCACGTAACTGAAAAGCGAACTGGTTAAAGAGCTTAATGAATTGGAAGTGATTGACTACCCAATGCCCTATAAATTGAAATGCAGAATAAATTTAGAGTACAAATTGATATCCCTATAAAAATCGTATCCGTCTTGATATAGTTAAGAATGAATTGATTTAATACTCATTGGTAAGCCACTCTGTTGCTACGACATGCTTCCCCGCGCGTGTACTCTTCACAGGGTATGAATAGGTAAGCTCTCAGTTAGTTTCAATTGCCACAAAAGTTGTAATGGAAATTCAAAAATAAAAAATAGTAAAAAACCCCCACAGATACCAGCTTTTCGCTTAGGCGAGCCATGAGACAGCATATCATTCACAGCGGGAGATTAACTATAGAGCAGCTATAACACATGATAGTCGCGTCTTTGGGAAAGCCGTCAACTAATCCAGTTAATCTGATATGTGGCGTCTGCGCTGCAGCCCTGACAATGACAACAACAACAACAACCACACCAAAGACATCGACAAGGACAACAACTAAATCCTTTTGAGGCAGAACTCAAGTAGCTTTTACCTGCACAAGATGTGTATATTTGTATACTTCTATATATATATTTCTATCTAGCATTTTGTACTTCTCTTCGCAGGCTACAAAGTGTATGCGAGACGCTGGGCGGTGCTCATACTCTTTGTGTTCTATTCAGCCTCGAATGCCATGCAGTGGATACAATACACTATCATCAACAACATAATAACACGGTAAGCACATACTTCTTCGAGCACAACGTGGCGTATGCTTAACTTTAAGCCAACTGCGATTTTCGGGCGGCTCAGTTCGTTAGCTTTAGAATTTTTAATTAAAATTTTAAGATATGCTTAGCTTAAAGCTGATTTTGGTCGGGACTTTGAGCTGTTTATTGGGGTAAATAAATGAAGCTTTTGTTTGGCAAGAAACTGTTTAAAAATTAACATAAAGTGGGCTAAGTTTGTTAAGTTTTAGACGTCATTTGTTCATGGATTGCTTATGAAAGCTCTAATTTGTCGAAATACGTTCAGTTTAACCCTTATTTGATAAGCTTTCTATGGGAGGAAACTGAGCTTTGATTGAGCTGAAGCAAAACGTATTTAATATTACTAAACAAGCTAGTAAAAGCTTTATACTCTTTCAAAAGTTTCGTTTAACTGAAAGCACATTGAAGCTTTAGAGATGATCAACAAAGGAAAGTCAAGGTTTCTGGTGCTTTCTGAAGCTATTAAAAATCTTTACTACTTAAACAAAAGCTCAATAATAAGCGCTTATTTTTAATACATTTAATTTCCCAACAGCTTAAGCACTCAATCAATTGTTTACAAACCTTTCAATCAAATAAAACAGTTTAGTTATTTTTAACCCCCATTCTAAACGAGTTCTCCCAGCTAATTAAATGTTACTTTGGCAAAGTGCACAAAAGCTTTGCCGCAGTTTAAACTGTCAGTCTGTCAGACTGTCAGTTGTGGCAATTAATGTGCTGGAATCTTAAGTGAAATGTATCTAAACTTTAATTGCAGCTACTATGGCATCAGTGACAAATGGGTGGACTGGACGTCCATGATTTATATGATTTTATATATACCGCTTATATTTCCAGGCAGTTGGTTTCTGGACAAAGTGGTGAGTAGCAGATAAAAACCCAATTGATTTGTGCTTTGTGTGTTTATACCCTGTAAAATATGTTCCTGTCTGTGTAGGGTCTGCGCATCACGGCATTGGTGGGCATTGTGGGCACCTGTGCGGGCGCTTGGATCAAGGTCTTCTCCGTGGATCCCTCGCTCTTCTATGTCAGCTTCATAGGTCAGGCTATTGTGGCTTTAGCACAGGTAAAGCACTAACTTTAAAACTTTTCTGATAAATATTTAATTAACTTAATTAAACATTTACTTAACTACTTTGCAGGTTTGCATATTGTCACTGCCGGCGAGATTGGCTGCAGTTTGGTTTGGACCCGATCAAGTGTCGTCAGCCACGAGCGTGGGCGTTTTTGGCAATCAGGTAAGCGTAAATTACGCATACGCAGCGTGGTGCATGTTCTCCAACTTTATTGCTGGCAAAGGGCATCAAAGAGCAAGTGGGCAAAAACTATTACTAAGTAAGTCTGTTAAAATTTGCATAGACAAGAAAAAGGCGGCACCGAAAGTAGCTAGTTTTTGGCCAGATTGATGCACTGACATGTCAAACTGGCATTTACTCGAAGCTGCTTTTTGCCCCTGCCATTTCCGGCCAACGGAAGTGCTATCTGTGTGTCTCTCTCGGTCTCTCGGTCTCCCCCTTTGATTTTATGATGCGTGCAATCATGAAATTGCCAAAAAAAAAAGAAGCTAAAAAGAAATGTAGTGAGTACAAACAGTAAGAAAGCTACTAAAGTCAAATAGTAGTCGATAGAATTTCCGTTTATTCAACTGTGAAAATAAACTGAATGGAACTATTCGAAAATGCATTTGAAATTTCAATTGAAATTGTGCCTGAAGTGGCACAGTCACACTCACAGCCACTGCCACTTTGAGGTCATTTCCAGCTGTTTGTTTTGCTGCCTTTCGGCCACAACTCTTAGCCACATACGAAGGCTTAAGGCCTTGCCGACACAAAGTAATTAAAATGTGGCCAAAATGTTGAGCTCGTTTTGGTTGCAGGCGAAAGTAGCAACAACAAAAGCAGCAGGAGCCAAAAAAAAAGAGACAAAAGCGTTGGCGACATACGTGGCGTATGCGTAATTGCCTGAATAATTAATGCCTAAAAGAGCTGGCTAATTAATGCAATTCCACAATTTGTGGCATTCAATATGGCAAATGTAGCTTAAAGCACAAACGTGACTTAGTTCTAAGCAGCGCGACTTGGATATACCCTGTAATTGGCAGCAGTTTGGGGTACAATAGTTTGTTTAAAATTTTATTATGTATTTTTCAGAGCAACTACAATTAAAAAACAGCCATTACTTACAATTTGCTGCCTCACAACTGCAATTTATTTTTATTACAACTCATTTAAGTTATTAAAGTTTAACTGCAAGTTATGCAAAGTTGGCTAAACTTTTGAAATTCTCTGATTTGTGGCACTTGGGGGCTTGCACACATTTAGCCATTTATCCATTTTTCCATTTGAACTATGACATGTGAGCAATTAACAATTAGCTTATAGTTAATGAACGCTAAACAAAGCAAAGCAATTAGTTTTGCTTGCACTGCCATTAGAGCTGACGGACAGCGGGGTTTAAGGGGGCGGTGGGGCGTTGGTTGGGTTAGTGGGCATGGCACTGCATATGCTTTAATGCTGATTTACGAGCGCATAATGTACTCACGTGCAACGTGTTGCAGTCAGAGCTTAAATGGGGGCAGCATCAGCTTCAGCTAACCAGCACAAATGAAAGTGCAAATATGCAGGTGTGTGTGTGTATGTGTGTGTGTCTCAGTGTGTGTGCTGTCATATTTACCCTACGCTCGAGTGCCGTTGAAAAGGCTTATAATTTCCGCTTGTTGTTCGTCAGTATCTGGCTCTCCCTCTCCCCCTCTCTCTCTGCCCCACTCTCTACTGCTGTCTTGCTCTGTCAGGAAGTCTCAATGGGATGTGCATGTCAGGAGCCGCCGCCTGTCATTGTAGGCCCCACAATACAGTGCCGTCAAATAGTCGATGTACCACCTGCACTGCAGTCGCCAACTCGGTCGTCTCCAGCTACCTTTCTCCCTCTGCTTCCCTTTGCCTCCACCCCCACTGTCTGAGGTCAAGTGGCTGCTGTTCAATGTAGCAAACGAGCTATGCAAATGTTGACTTTAAAGACTTTGCCACTTGCCACTGTCTATGTTGCACAAATGTCAACTCGAAGTTGCCTCCAAAAACAACCAAAATAAACAAAAAACCAAAATAAAATAGACCAAAACTGCTGACAGGAAACTAATCCAAAATAACACACGTTGCTATGCGTACAGCTTCTGACATTGAATACAGCGTGTGTGCCGCATGCCACATGCTGCACGCCACACAGCTCACACCGTTACTTTCTAATGCCGCGGCGAGCCAGGCTCTGGACAAGGACAACGTCAACGATAGCGCCACGGGCTGCGGCAAGCAGCGACTTGCTACACGCCACTTGCCACTGAATCTCTTAGCTGCGGATTTGCTAGAGAAACGGCTTTGAGTACGGCTCGGTTGTGTTTTTTAAGGCACTTTTTTTGGCATTGCCTTTTGCCACACAAAGTGCTGAACAAACATGGTTTCGTTTCTCTTCTCTCTTTTTTTGCAACTACAACATGTGTAAACACAAGTCAGGAAATGACAGTAGCTCGACCATGCCCCCCACCTCCTACCTTCTCCCACTTCCTACCTTCTCCTACTCCCTGCTGCGTTCAGCAACAACATCCTGTTTTTTTATTGCGGTGCCAAAGCTGTTAAATTTCTCTAGTGGGTATTTCATATATCCAGTTCTCGACATTGTCAGGCTCGAGCGGGCTTTCTTACCACCTCCTAGCAGCCCACTGTCCCTCCTACATCGCCTCCTCCACTCCTGACAAACCCAAGCCTCTAGTTGCCTATATTATTTCGTTGTCGTCGCTTTTTGCATTTAATTTATGCAAATTGATGCATTGACAATTCCATAAAATAGACTACCCTCCCAGGGTCCAATGGGGGCCGTGCTGCTGCTCGAGCAAAGCACTTTGGATTCCTAGAAAGCAGCAATTAAAGTTATACAAATATCATTGAGCTAGCAAATTAGTTCATTTAAATGGTAACAAGCTGAGCTGTGGGTGGGAAAGAGTAGAAAGTGGGTGACTGTAGTCCTCTAGCGTCTGAGCTAAGAGGAGCTTTTAATACTAAGCTTTCTGCTTAAGCGTAAGCTTCTTTCACTTAAAGCGCAACTTTTGGTTTGATAAGGATTTAAAATGCATAAATAATCAAAGTTAAAACTTTCCTCTATGATTTCCAAGCTCTGCTAACAGACTAAGCCACAAAAGACTTCAAAAGCTTCCCTCCAATTAAATTCAATTGTTTTCGCTTTAAATATTAATAACTTTTGTAATTAAATAAATACGTTAGCCCATATTTAAGAACAGGCAATAAAACGTTGCAGATAAAAATGCATAAATGCAATTTGAATTTGCACTCAACGTTAATTTACTTTTCGATTCGCTGTCAAAAGTTATTTACGTGCAGTTGGCCAAATCCGATTTATAAGCCAAACAATATTGCCCATAAACAAAATAAAGCTGGCAAAAATGTAAGCAACTAACTGGGGTTGAGCTGATGGACTAGCTAGTTACCCTGTGGTGGGCTTAAAGTAGTCAAAAAAACTAAATTTTGTTATCGCCACTTTGACATAAGACTACCCTTTGGCTAGCACAACAATTACAGGGCATAAAAGCAGAAAAACAGCCAGAAAATTCATGAAACGCTGGAATCCAAAAAACAGCCAAAACTTTGACAAAAATAGCAGGAAACAAGAAAGAATGCTATAGTCGCCTCGCGACTTTAGGATACCCGTTACTCAGTTTCAATTTGTTATTAACAATGGTGATGGATATAATAGCTTGGCAAACACAGAACATTTCCATAGAAATTCATGTTTAGAGCATATTTTCGACCGATCGGCCCTATGGGAGCTATACGATATAGTTGTCCGATTTGGATCAAACTTGGTCAGTACATGTACTTCCTAGATATGTACATTCCGTGTAAATTTGGTTCAGATAGCATAGCTAACAAAAAAGTTTTCTGTACTAAAACATTCTACGTTTACCTGTACATTTACCTTTATATGCAAATAAAACGCCCTAAAGTGGGCGTGTCAAAAAACAAAAACAAACTTGTACTGCTTGGGTATTGTACCTTTCATTTGCGACCACTATCATTTTTCTAGCTCTTATAGTCTCTGAGATCCTTTTGTTCATACAGACGGACGGACGGACGGACGGACGGACGGACGGACGGACGGACGGACAGACGGACATGGCTATATCGACTCGGCTATTGATGCTGATCAAGAATATATATACTTTATGGGGTCTGCCACGCCTCCTTCTGCCTGTTACATACATTCCAACGATTACAATATACCCTTTTACTCTACGAGTAACGGGTATAAAAATGTGAAATAAAAGCAGAATATTCAACAACTGTCGCTGCTGCAACTGTGGCATCAACATTGGGGCATGACACACCACACACACACACACACTGACACACACATAAATCAAAGTGCAACATAAATAAAACTAAATTTAGATGAAAATGGCAATGGGAATGGAAAACTCGGAGCGGAAACTCAAAACGGAAACTCGTAACGGACGCGCTTTGTTTTTCCGGACAAGTAATCCTTCAACATAAATACTATTTTACAGCTGGGCGTGGCCATTGGATTTGTGCTGCCCCCCATGCTGGTGCCCAACTCGGAGAATCTGGAGACGGTGGGCAAAGATCTGCAGATGATGTTCTATATGGTAGCCGGACTAACCACAGTGCTGCTCGTGCTCATGATACTCTGTAAGTGAAGGGAAGCGTTGTGTTAAGACTTCAACTAAGTGGTGTACTCCTTCCCTCCTAGTCTTCCAGGATAAGCCACCCACACCGCCGTCGGCGGCACAGGAGACGGCCCAGCGTCTGGAGGGCAATGCCGAGCAGCAGGTCAGCTTTATGCAATCACTGAAGAATCTCTTGACCAATCGAAATTTCATCTTTCTGCTGCTATCGTATGGCATCAACGTTGGCGTCTTCTATGCCATTTCAACACTCTTGAATCCGGTACAGTTTGCACTCGTTGCAAGCGAACTTGAGTCGTTGCTAAAGTCTTTTGTTCCCCCGTTTGTTTGCAGGTGGTGCTCAAGTATTATCCAGGTCACGAGGTCGACACGGGTCGCATTGGTCTCAGCATTGTGCTGGCGGGCATGTTGGGCTCCGTTGTGTCGGGAATTGTGCTGGACAAGACGCACAAATTCAAGTGAGTAACGTTCACAAGCAATTAATTTAAATGACGCACTTATTACGCATACGCAGCGTGGTGTGAAAAAAGTTTTTAAAGTGTGCAAAGAAATTAAGATTTTATGAGGAAGCGGCTTAAAATACACTAAAAAGGGGAATACAATTTATATTAAAGTTAATCATGATTAAGAAAATAATTCAATCAATCAATTTCCTGTCCAATAAATCATGCACTTGACCCACTGTGCACAGCTCGAACTTTAATCATTTCGCTTGCTTTCAGAGAGACTACACTCGCGGTCTACGCCCTCTCCATGGTGGGCATGTGGATATTCACATTCACGCTGGACACCGGACACATTGCTGTGGTTTATTTGACCGCCTCGCTGTTGGGGTAAGTGCCAACACATTAACAGACTGTCTGTCAGCACTTAAATTCATGTACTCATTGCTCGTGTTGTACTGCAGCTTCTTTATGACGGGCTACTTGCCGGTGGGCTTTGAATTTGGTGCCGAATTGACCTTTCCGGAACCGGAGGGCACTTCGTCGGGTCTGCTGAATGCCTCGGCACAGACCTTTGGCATTTGCTTCACACTCTTCTACTCGGAACTGTTTTACTCGTACGGCGATGTGCCTGCCAATGTGGCCATGGCTGTAATGCTTATCGTGGGCACGCTCATCACAGCGGCCACGGGTTCCGATTTGCGGCGACAGAATGCTCAAGTGGTGAGAGCCAGCGTTGCAGCTGGCAGCGGCGCAGGCGGTGGCATTGCTGTCAATCCATAAGCAAAGCAATACACATAAGTAAAAAGAAATTACACTCCACACACACACACACACAGCCAAGACCTACGATCCACAACATCCACACGCAGCTTGCGTCGCCCGTTTTTATACCCTATTTTATTTTATACTCTGTTTTCATGCATATCATTTTTAAAAAATGTTTATGAATTTTATTTAATTTATTGCATTGTTTTTTGTTATGTGCTTTCTTGTTGTAGCTTTAAGTGAAATACACACACACACATCAAACACACCAACACACACACTTGTACACACTAAATTAGCAGTTAAGCAATTATTTTTTCAATTTTATAGATTGGCCTGATCAAAATTATAGATTTTAGCGCGTAAGTTCAAAACGAAACAAAAAGAAACGAAGACTTGGATCACAAAAATTAGCTTTATCTCTATTCTTTTGCGACAACAACAGCAACAGCAGCAACAACAACAAAAAACAGTTAACACTTGTTACCAAAAACAAAAAAAAAATAATTAAAAACTTAAAAAAAAACTTACATAAAGTAGTTGAAAATTGTTCAAGTCTGTTGGCGGACAAACTATCTATTAAACTATACTTCAGTATTATAGCCAAGCATATAGTATATATATTAGCTATATATATACATACATATATAGCGCAAATGTTAATTAGCAGAAAAACCTATTGAGTTCTCTCTTTGAAATAGTTTTGTGTAGAGTAAAAAACTTTGGAGGCTATAAAAGTTTCGATTCCAAACATTCCAACAAAGCTATGCGTTCTACTTAGCGAGTGTTCACTGTATGCCGCTTTGTGTATATATTCCATTATGTACAAACAAATTACACTTATACACAAAACAGCAACAAAAAACATAAATCAATTAAATCATATCTGAGGCAAGTTGTCGTTATTTTGAAGTATTTACAATTTAACTGAAATACTATATATAGTATATATATATATGCGTCTATAATACGCATAATTGTTGTGACATAGATGAATTAATATTAAAACTGCAAGTAAATAAACTGCACACACTTTCAACACCAAAACAAAAAACACGGAAAAACTTATTCAACTTTTTGTAGATAGCCTTTGAGGCCAAATTGTCGTATAAACCATAATTTATAGTAGTATAAATGGACAAAACATTACACCAGAGACTACCTGACAGGAGCCAACAGACTCGGCTTCTTGTGCAACCAAACAACAACCACCTGAAAGACAAAGCAACAAAACAAACAACAACAAACAAACATCCAACAACGATATGAAAAGCTATATCAAAATAATCCTATACATACTATATATGTATGTTAGTTAAAACAAATGTTAAATTATGTATGTGTATAGTGAAACGTATTTAATAAAACTTAATCCGTGTGTATAGAGCAAAGTTCCCCGAAAAAACAGAAAAAACTTCCATCGAGTTTAATTTTTTTTTACATATAATTTGTGACACTCAACAAATACTTTTAGCTCTGCGCTTGGGACATCAAAGGTCGCTATATAGATTACAGTTGTGGATAACGTTGAGCTTACGATATGGGATACAGTTAGTAGGACAACAGAGAAGCAAAAAAAGGCGTATGATTGAGAAGAAAATGTAAAAAATAAACGTAAACTAAAAACTAAAACTGAAAACTCAAACGATAAACATACGAATTAAGTGACGCCTTCAAATGATTCCATCTCCAGGTAGTTTAATGGGTTGTTCCCCAGGCGCGCAGCAGTGTCAGCGCCTTGTTCAGATAGGCAGACCATTCCTCGCGCTCCTCCTTTGTGTCGGCGGAGAGCAGATGACGCACTGTCGTTGTGCGTAAATTGGGCACAATAATCAACGATTCCTGATCACTCTCCAAAGCCGGTCGCTCGCACTCCAGCAGCATTGTATTCAGACGCGCACAAATGTCACGCGGTGCTGTGCTGACCTTCTGGGAGCAGCAGGCATTCAAATCAATGCTGCCCATGGGTGCCTTTTTCTTCTCATCATCGGGATACTTCCAGTAGCTGAGAGCGGAGCCATTTAGATAGCACCAACGACGATGCCAGGCACCAAAACCGGATATATCCTCGAACATGGTGAGGAATCCCTTGTATTCCACGCTCACGGATAGCTCACAGTTGACCTTCATGTGCACGTTGCCATCTAATGGACTGACGCCCAGCACTTGGGTCAGTGTCCAACTGGTGCGTTGAATCTCACGCAGCGAAAAGATGGCGAAACCATATTGCACCAGCTGTGGCGTTCGTACCACATGTGGACCCGCTGGACTCTGCACCGGCGGCATGACCAAACGATTCTCTCCACCTTTCTTCTTGGGCGTTTTATTGCCTCCCTTTTTGTTCAGATTAATGTGATACTTGAGCTCATGTGGCAGTTGATCCCGCTGTGCAACCATGCCATAAATTTCCAGTGTAATCTGTGGGAAAAAATCCATGAAGTAAACGGGAAAATCAACTAAATTGATGACTCAAGCTTACTCGAAAGTCCGCGTAGACATTGTTCAGCTGCAGCACATCGGGAAACTTCACCGAGAGCAGTCCAGGCATAGTGGGCACCGTCTTGGTAGCCAGCACGTGCTCGTTGTATTTGAGCAGGCAGACCAAATGATGACCATTATTGTTGCCAGTGGCCATTTTACGCACATACTCCTGTCTCAATGGTATGGTGATATCCTTAACGGTCAGCAGACCCTTTTCCTTGGGTGCACCCACGGGACGCACGCTGTTCTCCACGCGCAGACGCTGCACTTCATCCAAACAGGCCTGGCGACGATGAGCTAAGAAGGCGCAGAGATTAGTCTGAGGTGTAGACATAGATTTGATGTAACTACTTACTGGCTAGCAGCAGATAGCGCTCGCCTTCCACAGACTCCGTGGAGCCGGAAAACTCGACGGTGGCAGCGCATAAATTAAGCGCCTGACTGGCCTGACCTATGACCTGTTGCTGTTTGCACACTTCGCTCAGCAGTTTCTTGATCTTTTCCTGCGCTTGTGCCGCGTCATTGGTTTCGCGTGCCTTGTGCTGTTCCTCATCCTCCTCGTCAGTGCTGGCCATTGCAGCTGATGCCTCACCATGCTGTGGTGAATCATACTCCAGCTTGTGCTTGGCATGACAATCTTCCGTCAAGGCCGAACGCATGACCTGCTGCTCCCGACAAATCTTACGCACGGGCGTCGAGTTGGAGCTCTGTTTGGTTAGGGATTACAAGAGGATTAGTATTTATAATATTTGAACTTTTACGGTCTACTAACGTTGGCAGTCTGCTGGCGACGATAGAAGCTAACGGTGTGCACCAACGTGACCAAATTGTCATTGTCCTGATTAACACTCAGCTCCGATTTGACTGGCTGCGCGCCATTCAGCAACGGTGTCTGCACATCCATGGCCTCCTGCTGCTCTGCAATGGTGCCAACACCGCCATTTGGTGCTCTCCTGAACGAGAAGCTATTGGAGGCAGTTGTGCCTTTGCTCTGTTTAAAGAAAACTCCAGTAAGTATAAAGCTTAAAAGAAGACACTACAAACACTTACGCCTAGGGACAAGTGGCTGGCATTGTGCTCATCCTCACTGTCATCCTCCTCATCCTGTGTGCTGCCATAGTCACCGCCCAGCGCCTCGTCCAGATAGTCATCAATGCCCGCAGAGACTTGCGATGAATTCATTGAGCTGCTGTGACTGTAATAATGATCCTGCTCAGCGTAGCGTACCTGTGGGAAATTGGAAGAATTGTTAATCACCCGCTGTGTTTTGGGTTTTCTACCTGCGTCGAGTGCTTACCTTTTTGCCCATTGGCTGTTGCATCTCTGCCTCATTGCGTTGCACAGTGTGCAGTATGGCACGACCAAGACTGCCGTTGCACATGCCCGCGCTGCTGTCCTCAGTCTGTGACTGATCCGCATCCGCATCCTCAACAGACTCCTCCTCCATGCAACTACAAATAAATAGATTAGAGATTAGTTTCATTAGCGGCACATGTATATTTATTAAAGCCTTGTCTAAAGTTCTATTCTTTTTTTTTGTTTTTTGGATTTTAAAGCTATCTTAGTTGCTATAGTCAGTCTCAAGGCTAAATGGAGGAGTTGGAGGTTTGGATATGTTTGGTGCACTCTACTCAATGCAGAGCAAAAATAACAGACACGAGTAGAATTTGTCGGCGCACCTTTCTTCCTCCTCCTCCTGCGTGTAATCATCATCATCGTTAGCTGATGCAGTTGCTGTCGTAGCACAGCAGTTGTCATCGCTGGAATCCAGCT
This sequence comes from Drosophila dunni, assembly GCA_018152125.1. NCBI lineage: Eukaryota > Metazoa > Arthropoda > Insecta > Diptera > Drosophilidae > Drosophila > Drosophila dunni. Next base: position 15,081,087 of record JAECXC010000339.1, on the reverse strand, counting down.
CGGATAAGGCCGGATACAAGCGATCGGTATTCGATTTGCGGGCACGCTTCGATTCCTCATCGATGACCACATCGCCAGCTGTGAAATAAAGTTCGTTTCATGTTAAAACGTGTCCAGTGGATTAACTTAATCCTTAGCTAGAGTTGTTGCTCTTACGTGATCTCCGCTTGCTGCTGGCAGCTGCCATCGGTGGGGGTGGCGGTGGCGGCATGGGACGCACCATTTTACCGCCCGCTGGCGCTGCTGCTGGTGGAGCTGGTGCTGTCACAATTGGCGCCGTCTTTGTCTTCTCTATCTGGAATAGATCCTTTTGCTTGTTGAAACGATTGGCAATGATTTGCATGTCTTCCTGTCGCTGGCGATCAATGTCCTTGATGCGATTCTCAGCGCTGGATTGGGCAGAAGCCACCAAGGCGGCCACCTTCTCGCGCAGCTTGCTCTCGGGCTTGGCTGGTGGTTTGCTCTGGCTGACATGAACCTGTGCAGCCGCTGTAACGGGATGCACTGGAGCCGCGTGTGCTGGAAAGTACAGGAAAATAACCATGAGAGATGATGAAAGAAACTCTTGGCACACTTCAAAGCTGATTCTTACATTTTGGCTCTTCTGCAGCTCGGATCTGGCTAATGCTGGGAGCTGTGCCAATAGGCGCCTTGGGCAACATGGCCTTGGCATTGCTCGTCTCAAAGAGTTTCATGCGCTCCTTTAGTGACAGCTCACAGGGATCCTTCTGGTTACGCTGTGCTTGTCCCCCATTGCCACCGCCACTAGCTTTGTTCTCGAAGATTGCGGCACGACCGGAAACCAAGCCGGACTTGACACTTGCAGCGGGCGGAGCTGGTTTTGGTGCTGGAGGCGCTGTTGCGACCACATTGCTGAATGTCTTAGCGACTTTGCTGACCGTCATCGATTTCTCCGGCACCGGCGGTTTGGGCACTATCGTCGTGGTTGTGCTGGGCATTACTTCTTCCTGTTTGGCGTAATCATAGGTATGTTTAAGCGTGGATGATTCGCGTCGTTGAAAACCTTGTGCCTCCAATGAGCTTAATACCTTTGGATCCCATTTCAACTGCTTCGTTTTACTGCTGGAATCAACGGCATCCGTCTTGGGACGACTGGGCAAGTCTGGCTTTGGAGGAGGCACTGCGTCTAACAAAGGCCGCTGCACCTCGTGATGCGCCGTGTCATCCTCCCACTGATTTATAGTGTCTGCCAGTGCAGCCAGTTTTCCAAAGCGCTGTTTACCCTTTCGCGGACTGCGTGTCGGATCCACATCCTGGTCGTCGGCATGGAATTGTCCCTCAGTGCGGTGTATGGGCGATGACAAATCGTCCGTGTTGGAGTACAGTGCGCCCATGCGTTGCAGGCGAGTGCGTGAAGTGTCGCGGAGTCGAGCCAACGGTTGATTCACTATCATCGCTTGCGATTCTGGCTTCGAGCCAGCGTCTTGTTCGTCATCCTCGTCATCGGTCATGTCCTGCTCCTGGATTTCAACTTGCACCTATAGGAAGCGACAGCGCGCGAAAAATACAAGCGCACACATGTTTATATTCGTTCATTTATGTGTAGCAAAGCAGAGACAAAGGAATGAAGAAAAACACCACCGAAAATGCAGAAGCAAAGAAAATGCGAGAAAAAGGAAGATGCAAAAACAAAGCGTTCAAAACTTACCCCAATTGGTTGTGCGGTGGTTATGTTTATCTCAATTCCCATTTCCATATTCTCCTTGTTGACGGCCGCATAATGACGCAGCGGCTTTGTGGGCGATGCTTCCAGTGTTGCCTTCTCCAGGATAACAACTTTGGTGCTACTGCTGCTATTGCTGCTACCCACAGATGTTGGCGTTGCTGTAGGCACTGACGTCGACATCGACGCTGGCGTTGCTTTACTCACCGCTGGCGCCGCTTGTGTCGCTGGCGTTGTCAAGCTGCATTCCGACAGTGGCAATTTGCTGGCATTGGTTATGCCGAGTGCGCGACTGCGCTGTTCGGCTTTTTCTAGCATTCGCTGGAAGTTGTAAAAATTGCATATTTCACAGTGCGATGTTAGACAATGCATTTAATTGTTGAATAAATTACGCTGTACTACCTGAGTGAAGGGGTCCATTGTTGTTGTTGTTGCTGCTGCTGTTCTTGCAAATGCTTGTGAAAATGCAAATTGCGCGCACACTACTAAATAATTTATTATTTTCACTTGCACTGTTTTAAATTTTTGTATTTATACACTATTTTAGAGTTTAATTCACTTTGCCAACGATATTTTTAACACTTTTCACGGATGCTTTGTCATTCGAAATTGTGCGCGTCGCTTCTTTTTCGCTCGTTCGCGACGTTGAAATTTTAAATGCGCTAGCGTCGGTATGCATTTGTATTCAGAGAGTTGCCAGCTAATAATTTTGACAACAGGTGGCAACGCTGTTGTGTTATAACCGATGGCAATATTTTAAAAATGTGGTAGCTTAAAAAATAACACAATTTTACAGAAAACAAAACTTATAAAATCTATTAAAATTAAATTGCTAAAAGAAAAATAGTATAATAAGCATAAGAAACGCAATTTAAAAACTTGCCAAATCATAAGCATGTTTGTAAGGTCCCACTATTACGCCGGCCACTAGTATTTTAAGTCCCATTATTTCAAGACCACTATTTTATAAAGTCCCACTATTATTCCTTCTAAAGAATTGTTTATTTTGATGTGGGCCAAAACATATGTAGCACTCATTGAACGTGTTGCGACTGAAAGATATAATTTAGAATATATGAAATAAGTTGATTAAAACGTTGGTCAGTCCAAGAAGCGGCTACATGGCAGTGTCTGAGGAAAAGTCCATAAACCTGCTATGGCACTGCGCCCAAGAGCTCTCCACGCACACACACGCCGAGCGTCTACTCAAATCCTACTACACGTGAGTCTCCAGTCCATCGAGTATTGTTTCAATAAACCAATGTCCATTGTTTAAATAGCAATACCTGTCGCAAGATAGCCAGACACAACGTTCAATTGCCTGAGGACTGCGTGGGCACGGCTCGAATGTGTGTGCGCTGTGGCAATCAGTGGACGGATGGCAACTACCAGCTCCAGTTGAGGCCACAACGGTTGGCCAACAATGCCAAAAGGCGAAGGCTGATTGCACAGCTGGATATGGACAAGGCCAAACGGCAAAGGGGCCAAATGAGCATTGGGGCCAGAAAACGCGCGAAATGGCTGAAGAAGCGCATGGCCAGCAGCATTGTAAGTGAATCCGATCCCTTTACCTTCATGTCACTTCTGTAACCGGCAACAACAATTCATTTTACAGGCTGTTGACTGCTCGCTTTGTGGGCACAATACGGTCTTGCCGCTGGAAAAGCCGAAAAAACGCTTAAAAGCTGCAATCGCCGAAACAATAGCAGCAGCAGCAACCACAACAACTACAGTGGAGCTAGTGGGGAACAAAAAGAAAAAGAAGAAAAACAAAACTAAGAATCAAGACATCAATGCTGGGTTAAAGCTTCTGCCAGAACAGCAACAAAAGACGCCTACAGCGCCGAAAGCAGTGCCCACAAAACCCCCAACAACAAAAACAACACCAGCGACTGCAGGGCAAAGCAACAAACAAAAGCAGAAATCGAAAGCAGCGCAGTCGACGTCAAAACCCGCAGCCAGCACTGCGCCGAAAGTGCAATCAAAAACACAAAAACAAAATGCTCTACTACGTCTGGCAGCACAACTAAAATCGCAGGCGGCAAAAAACGCGAGCAAAACGCCTCAAAATCGACTGCAAGCGTTTTTGAAATAATGAACGACGGTGACGTTTTACAAATGAATTTTAAGTACAAAAAGATTGTTGTTTAGTTGAATGAAAAGACTTGTTATTGCACATAATTAAGCGTTAGCATAAAACGTGTATTATGGTACTGGAGGAAAAGAAAACTAGCATTGGGGGCATGAATCAGCATCATTGTTGCAAACCAAAGAAGGCTGAATCACAGTTGCTGCCGCTACCCCTGTCGCTGCCGTGAGTCTTCTGGCATTGGCTGATAAACGAACATAAGCTGGGAACCTGTTATCCCCACAAACGGCCAGTGCACGCACACGTAGTCACGCAACATATATGCGTGTGTGAGAGTGTGCGTGTGTTTGTGTGTGCAGAGCAGTTATCACTAGTATTGCCCCCTGGTCGAAACCTCAAGGTTGCCGAGCTTTCAGTGCTGAATTCTTTTAATTTATTTTCAGCGTAGCGCAAACATTTAATTAAAATTGAGTTGTTTAATGGAAAAGAGGCCGAACGCCTGGACACATCCTATCCTTCAATTCCAGCCGATTGCTTCCCAAAAATGGTAACAGACTGCGTTCCAAGCGGCCAAGTGGCTTATCTGCCGCCTAAAGCACAAAGAGCACACGCACCGGCTGTGCCGAGGCAGTGAGAGGGACACACAGACAGACGGGGGGACAGCAGACAGGCAGCCTGCAGATTGGCTTTTGAAAACAAGGATCGGATTTCTAACTTGTCCCGGCATCAGCAAACAACATCTGCCACAGTTGTTGTTGCCACTTTCTTGGCAAACGTCGCACATTAGAAGATTTCTGGTTTTTAGTTTCAGTTTGGTCGTTTTTAGCGAGCCTGTTTTCGTTTTTTGGCCATGTTTGGAACGATGCTTAAAATTTACTATGTAGCCTGCAATAAAATTAACATTTTCACATTTTCGGCTTTATGCAATGCAATAACAATAACAACAACAACCAGAACAGCAGCACCGATTTACTCACTCCACTCGACTCGATTCGCTCATGCTCCCCTTTGGCAATACAACAACAACAACAGTGAAAACGTTTCGTGTGCCTGGGCGCCTCGTGTGCGTGTTCGTTCGTCTGTCAGCATCGGCTTCGGTTCCCCCACGAACAGACGATTCGGACGGCCGTTGTCAGTTCTAGTAGTCTCAGCTGCGCCACTGCATGCATTCAGTCAGTTGCGTTTGTGTGTTTCACGGTCGCGCACACACAAGTCGCGCTTAAAAACTAACATACTGAGAGAGAGCGCGCGCGTATTAACTCTCTCACACACAGACACCCGGTTCGCTCTTTAACACACACACAAACAAAGAGACAGTGCGGCTTTGGATTCGAATTCGCAATGAAAAGCGTCTGCTGTGCTCGCATTGGTTCTTTAGAGAGCGTAGAAAAGCTGTTGTTGTTAAGCTTAAGCAGAAAAGGTGTCAACGTCAACGCAAACAAGCGCAAAGTGTATGGTTAAAAACAAAGAAAGAAATGAATAAATGAAGAAAATACAAAATAAAAGAACCGGATGCAAAAAATTAAAAGCATATATCAAAAATTGAATTCCAAAACTAAAAGACACTTTGCAGGAAATCGTTGTGGCATTTGAAAATGACCGGAAATGCACACGAAAGAGAGGTAGAAAGAGAGACGGACTGTGACTGTGACTGTGGGGCACGCCTGCGCTTTGGCTAACTGTTCAAGTGCCGGAAAATGCAGTCGTTATAAAGAGCCAAGGAAAAACAATCGCAATCGCACAAGTACAATCAAAAAGTAGAAAAATAAATACCTGAAATTCAAAACAGACGCGGGTCTAACAAACAGAGTAATTTGATACACAGCACTGCAAGTGTTAATTTATCAATATATACGCAAACAAAACAAACATAAAAATTGTTTATGACTGCCTTCTTTTTTTAGTATTTTTTATTATTATTTGTAGCAGCGATGCGAATTACATTTCCATTTCTTTAGTTTTATGTTCTGTCAGCAGCAATAAAAAAGTAAAAGTCACTGAAAGCAAGTGCCCAAAGCCAATTTGCATTCTGGCCAAGAGAGCGAGGGAGGTAGTGTTGTGAGTAGACGTCACAGTGTCGCCAAAATGTTAATGGCCAGCGACACGCGTCGCCCTTTTTTGGGATGAGTCACAATTAAACACAGCACACAAAGGCTTGGCCCGGTCTAAGCCACGTCCCGGCACAGTCATCGTGGAGCATAAAACATTTTTAGTAGCATTGATAGGGCTTGTGCCTGGGCAGCTTCTAGGCGTTGACTTGGCCACAAAACCGTCGCTCAGTAAACCGCAAAACGCACACACAAAGGGAAACTGTGTCCCCCCTCTACCCCCCTGATATTACCACCCGCAACAGCCCCCGGGGGGTGCGTTGAAGCCAAACACAAGTACATAAATCAAGTATCGTATTATGAAAATCGGTTCCAAAGTCATTTCGTAATAACATTTAATGACACACACTAGCACATTTATAAATAGCAACTGCAATCAGATATATATGAACATATGTACTTGTGTATGTGTGTACCTTGGTGTGTGTTCACTGTTTTAGTGTAAATAATGGAAGCAACAAAGGAAAACATAACGTCATCAGCGTCGCCGGCTGCGTTAGTTTTCCATGAGCGCCAAACGAAGCGTGCAACAAAAAGAAAATTACAACAAAAAAATAAATTATAAAAAAAAATAAATAAATTACTACCAAAACAGACAATAAACAGGCTTAAATAAAATACAACATTAAGACGACTTAAATAGGCTCAGGCAGCTCGGAGTTATACCCTGTAAATAGGCCTGTTAAGTGACTTCAAAACTAGTTAAATAAAAATTACACAAATCCTACATACCCTGTAGCAAATAAATTCCAAAGAGAAAGCCTGTTTTCTAGTCTACAAAAAATATTTAACAAAATAATTGATTGAAATTTAATAAATATACTTTAAAAAGCCATTGAACTTAATTGATTTCCAAACGAAAGTTGCTTAAAAATTCCATTTGCATACGATCTCACAAAAAAGCTATGACTGTGCTTGGATAAAGCTATATACCCCTTTGCAGCCCACGCAGACAGGGTATTATTCAAAGCGAGCATTGAGCACATTATGAATTTGCTTTGTATTAAAAGTATCTCAACAAAGTATCTGTTAGAATCGACAGCAAACGAGGGCGCTACAAATATATCTATTAATAATCGGACACACTACATAGTTCAGCTGACTTTCTAGAGACCAAGAGACCAAGGCGCGGATTGAATTCGCTCTGGGGGAGATTTGTGTTAAGTAAATTTTTGGTGGAGTTCAACAAAGAGTGTGCGTGTGTACGTGTGTGCGTCTGTTGTGTATCTGTGAAATTTTTTGCCCAGTTGTTACTAAAGTTTTTGATTGCATTTACAGGCTATTCCCAGTTAATGCCGATCAGATCGAGTGCATGTGATTCAGTAGAATGTGCTACTTAATTTTGACAGTAAACTGCTAATTGTTAACTAAATCACGGTACAAGTGTATAAGTGTGTGTGCGTGTGTAGTTTGCTGGCTATGAGAGAGTCAGTTACTAAATCAAACAATCAACAAAAGAAACAAACAAATAAACGCCATATAAATAAAATAGAAATAGAAATAAACATTTAAACTCAACTCAACTGAACTGAACGCTTCGAATTAACGCTGAATCTTTATCATGGACATGGATACAAAGCCGTCTAAACGCTCAGAAATTGAACAGTTTTTGTTGGGTAAGTAACAGCCAAAAAGCCAAAAAAAATTTAATAATAAAAGAAAGAAACCAACGCATAATAATAGTAATTAAATGAGGTAGGAATGAGCTTCTCTCAAAGAATAGGGTACAAAAAGGTACATTGATTCTTAAGGTCAGTTTAGAAAGTTTATTTAAATATTTTTATAAATTCTAAAAAAATGTTCTTAGAAGTTATATAAATTTTTATGAGTCAAAAACTTAATGCATTATCATTATAGCATTATAAGCAAAATATTACTGAAAATAAATTTTATAAATTTTCAAAATTAATAATTAATCAACATTTATTTTCATAACAAACCTTCACCACATCTGCTCAAACCCACAGGGTATAAACCCGTCACAGCCAAGTAATCATCAGCTTTCTTAACGCACATAAAACTGAATAATCTTGCCAAAGCAGCGACCAAGCAAATGTCATTAATAATGCATTACTAATTTCATTACAAAGTTATTAAACCGCCTTGAAAGCGTATTTAAATAAACTTTAATGTTGGTAATCGTTTAACACGCCACATTAAAAATAATTAAACTGGCTTAGAGTAAATGTAGCTACGCATGTGTCTAGTTAGCTTACAGAGCCAACAACGAAAAGATTGTTAATACAAGTAGTGGTAAGAGGGGCAATAAGAAACTTGAAAAATTCAAATAAGTTTGTGGCAAAAACTCATAATCATCTAACGTCTCGTTTTGGCCCCTGGGGCATATAATTTTCATGTAGTTTGGCAGAACACAAACATTAATAATATCTCGGGGAGTACACGAGTATACTATATAGTATGCTATATACCCTACTGTTCTCTCTGCTGTCCAGGCTTATTATTGACTCATGGTCCAAGTCGTCTCGAGATCTGGAGCTGAAACCGAAATGACTTTAATTGCGCTTTGTTCTCTTCGTTCTTTTATTGAAAGCATTTTGGGTTTGGTTTTCGAATCTTTTGGTCTTTTGCTCGGTCTGTCTGCCGTTCTGTCTGTCTGTCGTTTGGTCTGCGTTTTGTTGCTTCATTCGCTCTATGCCCAAAGCGCTTGATTTTAGCCCTTCTCTTAGCCATTCGCCGCCATTCAAGCATGGTTAGTTGGTCTAAGGGTATGCTGAATACGTCTAACAACTTGTGACTGGTTTAAGCTATAGAAAAAAGGGTTTTCTTTCAGTAGGGGCTTAAAATTTCCATATCAAAAGTTAATTTACGCACAATCGGTCTTAATAGTCTGGTAACTTTGCCAAAACTTGACCGATTTTGACGACCGTTTGATGCCAAGATTAATATTTTATTTAAATTTTATAAATTGAGACTCTTAAATATTTTTTAAAATATAGAAAACAAAGTTGGCTGTGTCTAAAATGTAATTTTTCTTTAAAAATTTAAAATTTTAATAACATTTCGGCAGAAAAATCTGTAAAAAATGGTGAACCTTTGGCGCAAGCTCTGGAAAAAATGTATATTGATTAAAATAAATCAATTAAAAATTAGAGTGACATTTTTATGTATACATTATTTATGATCAGTTTTTGGCATAGAAAGTGTATAACAGAGTCGTTGTATAACAGCTACAAACTGTACTAATTACGTATGGACTTCTACGTTTATATGTCTGTCTGTCTGTCTGTCTTTTCTCTGTCCGTCTGTCTGTCTGTCTCTCTGACTGTCTGGTCTTGCGTGTTTAAAATTTAACAAGATTTCTTGCAAATTTGTAGCCTTTTGTTTTTGTTGTTGTTGTCTTTTCGTATTTACCGTTAAACCTACTTAAAAGAAGATTTGGGCAGAGGGAGATGAGAAAGGGTTGAGGTTTAACTTAAGTGGAAACTGGACTGTTTGTTGCCCAGTGAAATTGCTTTTAATTGCTGCGGTCAATTCGCAGTTGACTTCTCCTCATGTCGCTTTATGAGGTCATAAGTAGCTGAGGCGACTTAACATGCACTTACTAAGCAACAACAACTGTAATAATAACAAAAGTTGTGACTCATCTGCAAAGAGTCCAAACAATAAAAAAGACTGAGCTAATTGCCCAGTTCCAGTTTCAGCAGCCCCAACAACAACAGCAATTCTTGTAGTTATGGAAATTGCTCAAGAAACAACTATGTATGGAGTCCCCCCATTAAGTTCATTGAGGCGTTACCAAAATTAATAGTCATTGTCTGTTCTTCATATTAAGCTTAAAGTGAACATTAGTAGAGGAATGTGGAGCTTGAGAGCTGCAGAAAGACGAAGACGTGATGCTCTTTCAAAGCCTAAATACAGAAACTTTGAACACACCTTGTCACTGATCTATAACACCCCTCCTGCAGGGTATGCTGTTTACCTGGGCTTATCATTAGAGTTCTTGCTTCATTGCAGATGTGCGTGCGCACTTTCGAGCCTCGCTGGAAACATCGGAGTATGAGAATACCTCGAATCTGTTCCATGTCACCGCCGCCGAGCAGACGCACCAGCTGCTGGAGAGATGCGAGCAGCTGCTCCTGGGCTATGGGGCAGACGAGCAGGCGGCAACGATGACGATCATTAAATCAAATGGTTGCAGTGACTATGCGGATGTCAAAGTGGGCGCTGAGACCGGTTGCTATCTGGAGATGCTGTCCTCCCCAGCGGCAGCCACTACACCAGCATCAGTCGGTACAACAACAACAGCAGCAACAACTGCGTCTAGAAACTCGCGTAAGTGTTTTTTGTAGTTATCTTTGGGACATGGCAGTAATTGAGTTTAATTGCAGTCTCAGCCTCGCGGGAGTACATTGATCTGAGCAGCAATCCTTCGCTAAACAGTGATAAGACCTTTCGCTGCTCCAACACACAGCAGCTGGACACGGAGGAGCTGAAGGAGCAGCAGCAGGAGCAACAACTTTATGACATTTGCCAGCATCAGGAGGAGGAGGAGCAGGAGACTCAGCAGGTGTTTGCCCACGAACTGTTCATCAATTGCCCCTATGCGGATCTGCCCGCTGGTCACCTGGCTCTGCAGCGTTCCATAAAATACGGCCAACTGCAGCGCATCGAGAAACGTTTGTTCTTCGATCAGAGCAAGAAATATTATTGCGGCATCTTGAATGATTGGATGCTGTGCTATGCGGATGGTCCAACTGCCTGTCGTCCTAGTAGTAGTCTATACCTCAAGAGCTCGGCCATTGAGATCGAGCACTTTGGTGAGGGTAAACGACGTGAGATTTGCTTTCAGATCACCACAGCCGATCCGAGCAAGAAGTTTGTGTATCAGGCAAACAATGAAGTCGATGCCAAAGAGTGGATTCATGCCATTGAGGCGGCCATACGTGGTGAAGCACTTGCTCAGGCATCGCACAAAATGCTACGCAAACTGCCCACGCCGCCCACGATGAGGAAGTGCAGCTTCGGGACCACAAGCACAATGACTGCCCCCACAGACAGCATTTACGAGGAGCCATCGCCCATCTATAATTTTGGAGTGGATGTGGGCACGCCCCCACGTCTGCCGGACAAGTGCAACAGTCCGAGTGCGCTGGCCAAGCGTTTTGAATACGATATACCAAAGTGTCCACCACAGCCACTGGTTGTGGCGGAAGAAACGCTCGCCGGCGCAGAGGTGGAGACTGCGGAGCTGCTCAATGGTGGCGAACTGAAGCCAATGCCACAGGCATCCAGTCTGCATGGCTCTGGGCTGTCACTGGATTTCCAGGCCAAGGTCAAGACGGTGCACAGTGAGCTGTCTAGTCAGCTGACCAGTCCGGAGCGCCTCAAGAAGGCCGTCAAGAAGAGCTACTCCAGTGGCAACAGCGATACCGAAATATTATCCCTAACCAATGCCAATAGCCAATCCCAATCCAATTCCACGACCAACACAACGCCCAAGGAGCAGAAGAAACAGCGCAAGGCGCAGACACCGCCGACGAGTCCACAGAAAACTCCCAGCAAAGATTGTGATAAGTTGGCCAGAAATTGGTTTCTCAGTCGGCTAAACAAATCTGGCTCCAGTCTGGGCACACGCTCCTCCTCGGCGAGCAGTGCCAGCAGCGCCGTGACCAGCACACCAACCAATGCCAAGTGCAAACAGAGCGAAAAGGAGAATCTGCTCAATGGACTCGATCTCTGCGATGGCAGCTACGATGCTGCACTCTCCGAGCAACAGCCAAGCAGCAATCCGACGTCGCCCTGCCTGAAGGCCGAGGCCAAGAGCAAGGTGAACATGATCATCAATCAGTTTGAGAGCAGTGGACATCTCTCGACCATGTTCAGTGTGGAGGCACTGGCTGCCAATGCGCTGGCCTCGCTCACCTCCTTCTGCGAGAGCGACAACTGCAACAACTATGAGCCCATCATGCCGCTCTCCACGCCGCCCACCAGTTTCCTCAAAAAGGTGTGAGAAAGGAGCGTGGAATTCTCTACCAATACCATACAGCACATTAATTAGGCTAGTGACAAACAAATTTAGATATTTCTTCATGTTTTTGTGTCCTCAAACATTGACATAAAATTTTTTTTAATATCAAAACATAATTTGTTAATATACATAAGGAAAGATATCTATGTATGTACTGAATGTGGGAATTATGTAGGACTTGGGCACATGGGCACGCCATGCCAAGGGGTTAAGCGCGTGGGAGTGTGGGGGGGATTATTATACATAATGATAATAAAATTTTCGATAAAATTAATAAGATTCAATGCATGCTCAAGTAGCGGCTGCTAGGCATACGACTGTATTCGAATTCCTTGTGCTGAGATTCAATAATGCTGAACAAGGCCTGACGCTTGCGTTCATCCGGCACCAGGATGAGCTTATTGGGTGACTCGCTGGAGGAGAACAGACCCAGTATGCGTTTGCCATCGCGCTTCACCTTGAACTGCACACCACGTGACGCGACCGAGACGTTCTCAATATCCTGCCATTGATATGACCACAAGGACTATAAAACAAGGAAAGAAAATTACTAATTTATCTAGAAAATATATTAAAGTTTACTTACCGCCCAAACGCCAAACATTTCGTTGCGTTGCGAGTAGATCAGTCGATGGTTGGTGACCAGCAGATACTCATGTTTCTGGATGATCTCCTCGCAGTGTATGAAACTATCGGTGGTTGCAAATTTGCCCTTGTCTAGCTCCCTGCGAGCACAGCAATCGATGAGCAAACAAACACAGACGTTTTAATTATTTAATTAAATTTAATCTAGGCAAACTTTAGTATTATGTATAGCATTTAAAATATTGTTATATTTGTGCTTAGTTTATATACAGTTGGTGACTTAGCTAATTAGTATTACTTATAGTTGAGGCTTTGGTGTTAGTTGAGAATTATTTATTTTTAGAGGTAGTGGAAACTGTGGATCTGTGAAGCCAAAAATTTGATGTAAGTTAGTGATTAGATTGCACGATTGATTAAATTTGGTTGGCAATTGCAGATGTCTAAACATATAGACCGACAAATGATTAAGTAATGAGTTAGCGCGAATTGAATTTTGTTAGTTAATTTTGCAATTTCGTCAAGCACAGATGAGCAAGCACAAGCAAACATAGTTTAGTTACATATATACAAATCGGTTTACTCACTTTAGCATAATGTTGCCCAAGGCCTCGCGATGGCAATAGGGTCGCAGCACATTGTCGTAGTGTTGGAAGCGCGGGGGACGCAGCCTTTTCACCTCATCGGAGCTTTCGGTGGCACGCTTAACAGCTTCGAAGCTGCCGCTGGCAAAGTCCACCACGCCGGCGGTGGGACGCGCCACTAAACCAATGGCACCCTTGCCCAGACCCTTGAAGAAACCTCCGACGCCCTCTTCGCGAGCGCCGCTCACTGGTTTGGTTACAACACCCGTGACGCCATCAACAAATCCCTGCAAGCAATAAAGAGTTGAATGACAAGTTGATGAAACAAACTTGTGAGCTCACCATGACGAGACCTTTGCCACTGCGTGCCACACCCTCGTGGAAATTCCTAGGTTTGTTGTGCATGCCCTGACGTCGTTTGCGTTGATAGTCGTCATCGAAGGTCAACGCGGCCAGTCCTTTGCCCATGGCGCCAGTGATTCTTAATAAAACAGGAAGAGGAGTATGTTAGTAAAGTTTTATAGAAGTTTTAAGGGTTGCTGAACTTACTTGGACACGGCGCCAGCTGCTCCACCCACAGTGTGGCCAAAGAGTGACTTGACACCCAGCACAAGACCCTCAGCAAACTCACCAGGACCTTGAATAGCACCCTGTTAAAGAGAAAAAGGATTGAAGAAGTCAATAGGAACTTGAGCTTTTAAACCAAACTTACATGGAATGGTTCGTAGAACAGATCCTCGACGCCCTTTTTGATGCCCACCACAAGACCATATGGATTACCCAGCACATCCAAGCCCAAGGCCAGCACATAGAGCTGCTTCAGCGCCTGGCCCGTGTAATGAGAGCTGACCTCCGAGACAAGCTGCGATTGGCTCAAGAACTGAAATTCGCGCTCAAAGAAGGCCAAACGAAAGACGACATCGTTGACATCGGTTAAAGTGACACCGACACCTTGCACCAATGGACCCAGGAAACCGGGCAGCGCCGTTGTATCCGAGCCAGCCATGGAGAAGCTCACATGTATCTTTAGTGGACCCAAATGCAGATTATCGTAAAAGTTCTTCTGCTCCTGCTGTGTATGCTGCTCAAAATGAGCAGTCAATGGCTGCTCAATGGACTCGACATCGCTGCGGAAGAGCTTAGCGGCCTGATCATCGCTCACCTCGGTGGCGAAGAGCTCAGCAATGGCAGTTAAAAACAGTATATCCACCTTGAAGTGGAACTCCTGTATCAAAATGGTTGCATACTTGAACTGCTTGACCTGGGAATTGGGTATGATTCTTTGGATCATGCTGCATTCAACGAATGGCTTCAATGTTGTACTGCTGGCTACACTCTTGGGCGGCGCAATGGGCGCCAATACTACTGGGAATATTGGATCAACGAGTTGATTGTCCATCTGAATGCGATTGATTTTGACATGCAACTGCTGTTGGAAGGGTGATGACTTCATTGACATCCAAATGGCGGGGTAGAAACTGCGTCGAATCCTTCGATCGCATTGTTTCTTCAGCGTCATGGTATCGAAGTTAATCTGCAAGGAATTTAAAAGTAATATAAGTAAATATAGTGTGAGTATGGAACTTAATTTGGTGCCTACCAAATATTTGTTGTCCAATTTATAGGTCTGCACATCATTAACCGACTTGTGCACTGTGTAGCGTTGATATTCCGCTTCCATGAGTTCGGTGTCGTGTATTGTCATTTCCTTGAAGCGTTTCTTGTTTGGTTTCCTGGACTCCCAGACAATACCAGAGCTGGTTATGCCCAGGTAAAGTATGTCCAGTCCGGATTCATTGTTCACCACAGACAAACCGATGCCGTGAATGTGTAAATCAATGCTCTGTGTAAAGGACTGCAAGCCTGCAGTGGTCTCAGTACGCTTAGCAACCTCCTGGTCCTCGGTAAAGAGCAGCACACGCTGCATTCCATCAAGGAAGGACACAAAATAGGCTTTACTGCCATCTGGCAAACTATAAGACAAAAGAAAAATTATTTCCGTACAAAATGTTTGAAAAATAAGAAAACATACATGATATTTTCGATTTGATCCTTTCTCAGATCCGTTTCATGCTTGTCTTTGCCAATGATGAGAGTTTTGGGGCCGGTAGGATCGGTCCAGGCATACAGAGTTTTGTGCTTGGGTGCCAATATGTGTTCTATATCGGTATCCTTCTCGTAGTAGACAATATCCTTGCTGGTGTGATTAATGAGCAGACCAGGCGCCAGATTTGGCTGATACTCGGTGAAGGTTATGTACACACCGCCCTCAGTAGTCTGCACATCCACAAGAACACCGCCATAAGGACTGTCCTCCAGCTTCAACAATGTACTCGATACCTCCGTGTAATCAAAAGCTGGTGTTATCTTCTGATTTACGCGTACAATCAATTTATGATTGGAATCATTCTTTGGCCACAAGGGCTCAACTTGATTGGGCTGTAGCACTGTCCAAGGATCACCAGGACGCTTAAGCTCCTGCAATTCGATGGAGTAGTTGCACTTATTACGCATTATGTAGAAGGGTATAAAGGTGATCTGTTTCGTCAGCGAGTTGTGTGTCAAATGATTGTGCACACCAATCTGATAGTTCTGGTCGTTGGCATTGCAGGTGACGCCACCAATGGAACCAGCCACATCCAGTGGAATTCTTTCACTCCACTCTCCATTATCGATGCGAATCGCTGCCTTCTTCTTGTCAAACAACTTGTCACGCGCGGTAAAGAGAATGGGACCAGAGTACTCCGGCGGATGGTAAAGCACCTCAACGGATGAGATTTCAGTTTTGTATGTGAGCATCTGACCCGTCTTGTTGATCATCCAGAAGGGACTAAAAAGCGTCAACAAGATGCTGCCATGGCGATTGGTGGCTCTGCAAATCAAATTGGATTTTTAGGCAACTGAAACATTAGTGGCTATCGAACTGTCGTCACTTACCGCACATTGAGATCCATTTCCATTTTGATATCAGAATCATAAGAAGCAAATGTCCATATTGATTCGTCCGTAGCGTTGTCTGAAATTTCCGTGGCATACGACCAATTCTTCTCCAGATAATCTATCAACTGTTCAAAGAAAGGAATCAAATTTAGCTAATGATTAGGTATAATTAAACTCATACTTACTCGCACGACGAGCACACTCTTCGATTCCTTGCCCTTTTGGAACATGCGCACAGTGGGTAAGTGCAGCACATGTCCAGGATTAATTTCCTTCTCTCCGTAGTCAAGGAAATCCTCTCGCTCATATTTGTGACCAGGTGGATGCTTGCTGGCTAACGATGTGTCCGTCACATCCGCTGGCCCCTTGCGCACTGAACACCCAAGCACTGAAACCTTTATATCAATGGGTAACGAATTGAGCAGATAAAGCGGTGGACGCAGATGTATTGTGTAGACGACACTCAGCAGACGATACTTGTCGGTGTTCTCAAAGTAAATCTCTTGCCTTTGACGGGTGGCATTAATGTACAAAGCCTCGTACGTATTAATGGGATCACACTGCAATTGATGCGCGTAGTTTAAATCCGATGGGTTAATATCCCAAGCAATGCCCTGGACTGAGGTGTGATAACCGCTCAGCGAGAAGTATAGTTCCTTGGAATCAGCATGAATGGCATGCAGTGGCATATGCATCATTTGGCCAGGATTCGCTGTTCCCACAAGTTTGGGACTCATGTCTGGTTTGCGACGATAAACGCTCACAGGTGTCGTGAAATGATTAAGTATCTACAACGGAAATAAACATGTTATACAGTTGTGAGTAAGACAAAAAGATTGTTTTACGTACGCTGAGAACTCCGTGAATATTGATTTTGGTTGTTCCATACTCTAGCGTGACCTGAGACACAATTGCCCACTGATTGTTGCCTGTACTGCCATAAAGTGGGAAGTAGCGTGTGTCCACTTTAGACACCGGCAGCACAACCTCTGCTGGAAGATTGCTAATCTATAAATTGAAGAAGATTGTGAGTAAGCTATAGAAATCAATGACAGTAACACAATTACCGTCACATAGATATTGTAGTCATCGTGCATGTCCTCAGATACGGTGCTCAGATCCTTGGTCTGTAAATAGAGACGACCGCCCGGTGAAACCGTACAGACTTGTATGTCCGCTGGATTAACCAATTTCTCATCACTTGAGTTCAAAACAATTGAATTATTTATAGTGTTTCCACCGCGATGCACTTCGTGCAGAGTAAAGATACCACGTTGCAGATTAAGTGTGATATCAACACCGGTATCGTTCTCCACAACATAGGGCGCCACTACATCTGGCTTGGTCAAACCCTTCTCATCAATGGCTTGGGAGAAGGCTTCGCCTAGTTCAGTCAGCAGTCCCAAACATGTCTTGCTCAAGGTAATCTCCAGATTTTCCGTGGAATGTATGCGAATATTGGTCGATTGATTTTCCTCTTCGTCGTCAAACTCATTTGTAGTCTTCTCAATTGCGAGATCGAATTGTAGCTCCCAGGGAATATACTCGCTGACACTGTTACGTCCAACGACCTCGTTGAGCTCTATGATCGGCTCCCACTCGGCCAGAATTTGATTGTAATAGTTCTGCAATTGTTAAAAGTCAATTAACTAAACTGTTTGATTGAAAGGGTGCACAACTAACCATATTGAGCGTGAGAGATCCATGGGCGGTGAGATTACGACTCCAGTTGTTGAAGACCGCGGTCATGCGTGTGTCCAGTGAGATGAGCGGCTTTGTGTAGTATCCCATGCCGGACTCAATGACAACCGTTATGCTGGGCACCTCAATAACACATTTCTCTGTCTTTTGTCTGCCCATGGACACACTAGCGTCTTCCAAATAGAGTGCATCTCTACCGCTTTCCACTTTGGTAAACCAAAAGGTTTTCGAACTAAACGGTTTGGAATACCAGATCTTTGAATAATCCATGGTTGACTTGTCAATTGCTTGTTTCTCCGCGGTGCCAGTGGAAATACTCATCATTGCCTTGTTCAGCAGCTCAATTGTCGCCGGTGAAACATTGATAATAATATCGCTAAGCTTCAGGCTAATGTGCATGCCTTCCTCCTCAGGCGTGGAGCCCTGCAGACTGATCACACATGGATGCAGTATATAATGGCGTGTCAACTCACGCCTCTCTGGCATAAAGGAACACATAAATATCTTAAGAGCATCAATTTGTCCATTAATGATTTGCTTTTCGTTGATCGCACGATAGTTCAAATGGGCTTGTGCCTAAAACAAGCAAGTTAAGTAAATATATATATATAGTTTAAATTAAATAAATTAAGTGCTTACATTAAAAACAATCGCATTGGTGTTGAGATCGTCCAGACTCTCGACCAGAATAACGTCCGGTTGATCAATGTGCAGTATGAGATGCATTGTCTTCTTCGCGCCTTCTGGGAGAGATGTGGTAAGACGGGTGCCCTCCCGTACCGTTGACTCCACCACTGGTACCACCCTGGCCGTTTCAGCGGGACGTGGTGCAGCGTCCTGGGGCAGTGTCAGGAACGTTGTCAGCTTCAGCAGAAAATCAATGCACACAATCAAGTCAAAGCTTCGAACTCGAACTTCAGCTGTAATTAAATAAAGAAATTAAAGTTTAAATTCGATTTGATGATTAAATAAAATACAACATACCAAAGGTATCATTTTCTTTGATTATCGCTGTTATGTCGACCATATAGTTTGGATCTTTGTTGCACATCTCAAGAATTTCCTCCTTGCCGACTTTATTCCAGTTCTTGCAACTCAAATACTGACGAATCTTGCCCTTGTTGTTCATACGAGTGTCGTCCAATTGAATGTTGCAGAGCACAATTGAGGTGCTCAGTGTATTGTTGTTCAGCTGTGTGCCCTTCACAGACAAAAAGTAGATGCCAAAACAGGCCAATCCTTGGTCATCAGCCTCCATTAGATTAATAATGACACCATCGAATTGGAAATTAAACTTGAGCTTCTCGTAAACCTTCTCATGCGGACTAGCAATTTCTGAGGAGATCACCGTGCGGCGTGTGTCGGATGTCTGAGTTGCACGTGGTTTGTCAGTCACGACAACTTCCTCTGGCGGGAATTCAGCAAGGCCTTCACTTAAATTATGGTTTATAATGGACATAACGAGTGCGTAGTCTTCCATAAATAGTGTAAGCTGCAAATATATACATTTAGTTCTCTACCTTCTACAAACTTTACTGTAACGCTACCTCAACGGACTTCAAGTGGCCTGATAAGTTCAGCTCGGGTATGTCCTTATACCAAGTGCTCGATAGATTACGTGATACGGCCAGTGTAAAGCTCATGGGATTCATCATATTCAACGATGACTTGATGCCGAAGGCAGCGTCCACATCTGAAACAATTTAAGTTTCAATTACAATCATTACTTAGACATTTGTTTAAAGAAATCCTTACCATCCTGTCCTGTTGTATCGCTGGCATCCAGTATGACCACTTTGGTTAGCTTGACATCATTTAGTTGTAGTTTGATCTCATCAACAACAGCTTTTTCTTTCATATTCGGTATGGCCACCTCGCTGGTGTTGTTGGTCAGCTCCAGTAAACCCAAATCGAGAGCCAAGGCATTCTTACTCTTCGAATCCACTGGGATAATAATAATTGGAGCCTTAATGCGTACATTTAGCTTCATTCTGGTTGCCTTCTCATAGGCATCCATAGCATTTTGACGGGCGGAAGAGGCAGCTGCAGCACTAGCATCGCTCAGAGCCTTCTGAGCCGCTTGGAAGTTGTTCAGGAAGTTCTGTAAAATAGATAAAGGCATTACTTATTAACTTCTTGTCAAATAAAGTGGGTAACGTACCAAGACGCCAGCCACAAACCAATTGAGGAATATAATCTTCATGCAGCCAATGTCAACAGTGATTTTCATATCATCTGAGTTATAATCCTGTGTGTATTCCTTGTTGAAGAGCACCACTTGGCAATTGAATGCATCCTGGCCCACAATGCTTAAGATCTGCAGGTTTAAATAAACTTGATGAATAAATAATGTAATGAGTCAAGTCCACTTACATTCTGATGTATTGTTTCAGGGTTGAGATCCTCAATCAAGATATCCTTAAGGCCCAGGTTCACCTCTGTGTAGGAGTTCTTAAGAGTCACATTGGATACAAACTGTTTGATGTGCATCGAGGCTAAGGGGCGACTTCTCGAGGTCAGCTTGAGGCTAACCTCATTCAGATTGGCTACCACACGCATCTTAATGCTCTCCACGCGGCTTACTCGTTTGCTTTCGGGCGTGCGGCGTATGGCCGTTTGTGCGGTGGTCAGTATAGTTTCTGTATCTTCGAAGATGACTTGCAGTTTGTGTTTGATGCCATCGCCATCGCCGGCTGATGCATAGCGATCCTTTGGTTGTGAGGGGGTTACGGATTTCATTACATCCTCGAGACGCTTCTGGAAACTGTCGGCCAGCTCCAGCAGACGCAGTAGACACTCCTGATGCAGCACAATGTCCAACACTTCAAAGTTCACCACCAACAGCTGCTCAGTGGAATTGTATTTTGTGTTAAACTCTGGTGAAATCTTGTCAGCCATGGTGTAGGAAACGGTGAGCAGAGACTTTAGCTCCTTGGCAAACTGAGGAGTGTCAATAATGTCCAGAACTTCCTCCTTATTATTCTGACAGTCGAACTGTTTGATATTGATGCCACCCAAACTGCAAGAGATACAACAAAATGAGTATTTACATAACCAAAGTAAAGTAGATTCACTTACCTTAAGTTTGCCACCGTTTCGTAGGTACGCTGGACAAGACTTGCTTTTACTTGAAGCACCTGCATCGATATAATATGCTGGGATCTTTGGGAATAGCGACGTTCTAGCATACCGCTGTCAATCTCCGCCACAGTGTGCAAACTATAATCGGCATCCTCTTGATCTGGTGTAACGAATGGACTATCCGTCCCTGAACCCAGTTCGCTTCTTTTCTCCGACTGGTAAAGGGTGAGAGAAACCTCGTGTAGCGCAAAGTTCACCTCCACGTTGGTGTACTGCACAATCTCCAAGCTGTCATCCACTTTGGGTACCATGGAGCTACGTCTCTTAATTTCGCGGTTAATAAAATGCGATATAGAGCTGCGGGAACGCGTCAGTATGGGTTGAATCACAGTCTCCTCGTTCTTGGGCAAGGGTATGCTAGTCACCACCTTAATGGCTTCAAATATGCGATCCTCGGTAATGTTAAGCAACACCGTGGGCACATCAATATCGACCTTAATCTTCGGCAAACGTGGATCATCGTCGACAACGCACAGAGCAGCAGTTATATTAATCGAGGTGGGTTGCAGCACATGCAGATCCGTAGATATGGCCATGCTGAGCACATGCTGCCAATCCTCGTGTGGGCGTGCCACAAGCAACTGAATATCGTTTAGCTTAATGTTGAATCTATCGTAGGCATTATCCATAACACTCTTCATGATCTCGGTCTTTTCATTTCCCAAACTGTGCAGTGCTTGTATGGCGTCCGATGTGCGATGATGTGGAGCAGTTGTAACCTGCACCTGACCCAAGCTGACAACAATCAGTGCCTTTTCGCCCTCCACATAGCGTCCACCGTGTGGCACCACAATAATATTCGGCATGAGCAATATGTCCGCATCTAGCACAGATTTCTGATCAATTATATATTGCATTCCCGTCGCCGAACGCTCCTTGATGCCCACCAGTTTTGTGGCAGCTGATGCCTCTAGTGTCGATAAGTTGACATCGGTGGGCGGCTTGAAGACGTCCATGACACTCAAAATTGTCTCGGCGTCGTAGACAATTTGCAGAGGACGTGCAACGACCTTAACACGTTGATTACACTGATTATCCAAGGGATTTGTTTCGAAGAATATGTCCAGCAAGTTGAATTCATCGGTTATGATTGATTTGACCAACATGGGAGTATGCCCATCCTTCGTTAAGCCCATCAATTTGAGCTCCTTCATGCCAGCCGTAACACTTATTGCCTCCGCCGCCGGACGTTGGGTTATTGAAGCGGTGGCCATTGAGAACTGTAGCATCATTATGCTGGGCATTTTATGATAGTCGAAGGAAGAGTCTTGTTGATTCACGCGCGGTTCCTGATACAATCCCACGTCCAGAGCAATTAGCTTAAAGTTCATAGACAAAGCCACATAATGTTCGGGCATATCCTGTGGCTTCACGTTCTCCTCGTAACCAATTGCATTGAACATCTTTGCCTTCTCTTCCGGCGTCATGGCAGCCTCGAATTTCTTAACTGTAAGTATTAAAAATCATTCCATTAAACGATCGTGATATAATTTATAATATATATGGGTAATTTACCAATATTTTCATTTCCATCGCTGTCATCTTTCTTGGCGCCGCCACCGCCAAACCAGCCACCGAACCAGCCTTTGTTCTCCGGCGGTGCCGCTTCCCTTAACTTGGCTATTTCGATGTTGACTCTCTGCCGGATTAGCAGCAGATTGAATACATCCAGTTCCTCTTCCAGCAAATTGCAGGCTTCTAAAAGCATTGCAGGGGGTTTCTTATTGAGTTCACGTTGTTTGTATTTCTAAAAGAGAAATATTTGAGTAAGAAACTATTGGGGATTGGTAAACTTTGCTCACCTCTGCATAGGTATTGCAGCGTTCACGGTGTTCTTTGATGTGTTGCCAGGTCCAAGTGCGTCTCGCTCGACGCACATCGTGCTCTAGCACTGCGGTGATGGCAAAATGCCACCACTCTCTGCAATGACCCTTGTAAGCTGTTTGGGAGTACACAAAGCTATAGTTAAACTCTTAGTAAGTATATAAGTTAGTACTCACGTATATTGTAGGGTCGGTATGGGCGATAGGGCAGTCCGAGCTGCATGCGATTCATGGAATCACCCAATTTGACAATGTTGTGGAACTGTGTGTCGGTTAGTCCAACATTCAGTGTCTCCATTTCCATGCTTAAATCAATTTTGGGATTCACATACGCAGGTATATCCAGTTCAGGATTCATATTGAGCTTCAGCTTTGCATTGCACGAAAGTGGGCCCAACACTGCAAAGATTAAACTCAATTAGAATCGCAAATACTCTTTAAGAACCACCAAAACTTACCATAACAATAGTTGACTGGTCGGTGCGACTTGCTTGCAATATTGCTTTTGAATAGCTCGCAGAGTGATTCCTTTTCCTTGGTGCTGTAGAGCGTTCCATGGCAATTCATGTACGCTGACAGGCAGGAGAGATTCGCTATTTTAAATACCTGCGGAGCACGCTCCGTCATGTAGCATTTATCCCAGTTATTATCCGTTGTATAGAGCTCCAGCTCATGAAGTGACACGCCAAAGGAGAATGGACTACCCGTGGTTGTCGTGTCCTCGTAGCGCAAGTGAACATTGCTGATTTTAATCTGCAAGTTGTTGACAATTTGTGCGGTGAGTTTCTCGGTGAAACCAGCGTCCCCTTTGGGCAGATCATCTAAAACGGAGAAACGATTGAATTAATTATATGAAAGTATGTTTAGTTATGAAATTACTCTTACCCTTTTCGAGCTCCTTCTTGCGTGCTGCCTCCAAAGCATCCAAGGCTGCCTTTTTGGCCGCCAGCTCATACTTAGCCTCTTTCTCGGCACTGTATTGCACATTATTGTTGGGCGAGACGAGCGCATAGAGATCCTCTATATCAACAATAACGGGCTGGCTATACAGATTCTTCCAGGGTATTTTTAGCACCAGTTTGCCTAAAAAAAACAATTGGAAATTATTTGAAAAACATTCTTAAAAATCGTTTCGCACTTACCCAAATATCCATAAATCAATTGGACCGGCAAGTCCAAATCATCGAGCGCATTTTCACGTATCTTCAGGTTTGTTAGAACCACATCGCCTACAAAATTAAACAAATCATTAAACAAATGAAATAATTTCCAAATGATTTATTACAGCGAAATGCGCAAACAATCAAAACATTAGCGGTAAAAATACACCATAAATGCTATCTGTCTATAGTTTTATATCTATAGATAACTTATATAGACACATTAGCTTCCTTATATCGACTACAAACAAGCGTGTCTAGCATTTTGAATATGTGTGTTTGGAATGCCAAAAAAGATACACGCCCAACCTCCAACCGTGCGGAATTTTAACTCAACTCCGTCTACGTAATATCTATAGACATATATGGGTCAAATTATTTAACTGGAGCTCCATAGCCCTAATAAATCTAGCTGTAAGTTGCGCAAGAGCATAGCCGACTTTGATAGCCCATTTATTGGTATTATCAAGCGATAAGGAATAAGTTATAGTCATAATAATTGAAATTAAAAGTGAACGAACAAAGTCGCCTTGTAATTAATTAGTTTAATTTAATGTATGACTTATGATTTAAGTACTTTGGTGTAGGTCACACAATTTAAATAAACTACAGGCCTAAAATTCTATAATATTTCAGTTTTATCATTAATGAGTGTACGTCTGAGGAAGTCTAGAAATTTATCAAAGATAAATAAAAACTTTATATGTCTCTGACAACCTGTGTCCATACGATAAAGGTCTTAAGGGTGTATTTGTTGTTAATGCACTTGGTTACGTGTTATTTACGTAAACAAAAACATTATTAGTTGTGGAAATTTTCTTTAACTACGTCCATTAATTTTTAGGACTCTTATAAGCTCTTATCGCTGCTGGCAGCTGTTGCTTATCGGCAGATGCACTGATTCCACATGGAGTTAATGGGTTAGGCCAAGTTAAAGTTGAAAAACTTGAAAATTTTTGGTAATTTTAAACAATGGAAATTATTCATGAGATTCAAATTACATCATCAAGTTCAAGTTCAAATTAGGCTTGGTTTTGATGTCATAGCCAGTGGCAGCAAACCAGTTACCACAGTTGGTTGCTAACAATAAAACAAAGGTGTTAGCTGATGTGAATGGAAGTTGAATGAAGTTTGTAGAGGAAGCCATTTTAAGGGCCACCCTAGACTGTGGAATTCAAAGCTTTGCAATTTAGAGCGAACAATTTCGCTTGTATTGCTTTGTCAACAAGTAATACGAGTACTCGGCTCTATATGTTTGTAGATTGTGGCAGTCAACAGTCGACCGACTTCAGAGATAAGTGGGAACCATGAGAAGCCGCAAAAAGAAAACAAGAACACTTGATGATGCCACTATGCAAGGGGTGTGGTTGCCTACGTTTCTCCTCTCAACCAGCAGCTCTCTTTTGCATTAGAAGCATGCACAACGAAAGCAACAGGCGGTGAGTAAAAGAGAGCACACGATTTGGGAGAGCTTCTCAACGCACGTACATGTCAAACAGTGTGCTCTCTTCCATCTCTCTCTCTCTCACTCCCTCTCTGTTTTTACAAATTGTGTCACTGTGCTAGGCATGAAGGATAAGGTCGTTGTTTTGGGGATAGCACAAGCAACGGTGCGTGGCAATATAAAAAACAACAAATATAGTAGGTGGGAAATTAATTAAGCGAAATGGTTCAATGATTCAGTTGCGTGCTTGGGGGTCGTTTAATTGAAAAGGGGGAATATTTCAGAACTCACCTCCCCAGATGCCGATTTTCAATTGTTTATGATCCAAATTCTCAATGTAGTCACCCAGCACCTTGTTGAGAACATCGGCCACCACGGCCTCGAATACCATCCTGTAGCCGTTGCGTCCCCGTTCCCCTCACCCACCACGATCACTCTCTCGCTCTTCGACTCTGATGAATCCAACAAGCAGCTGTTAGCGGCCAAAAAAGCGGCTGCTTATTGATTTTTCGTTGTATTTGTTATTACTTGTGTTTGCTTATTGTCTGTGTCGGCGTGTGTGTACGTGAGTGTGTAAGTATGTTGTGTTGTTGTTTTTGATGGTCGTTTTGTTGTACACTCTCGATGTATGATTTTTATTTTAGCCTTTTCTAAACATTATAACAAAACAGAATAGAAATGGAATTAAAAGACAGAATATAACACGGTGATGATGTCATCACTATTCAACCATCAGCGAAAAACAACGAAAACATGCAAACAAATAGGCACACACAATATTTAAATGTTTCGTGAAGCATTGGAGCACTGAAAAGCGTAGCATTTGACATTGTTTTCAAATATTAGTGACTAATTAATTATAGCGAAATTGTTTCACATATGAGGGTGTTAATTGAACCAGCCGCAATCTTTGTAGATTAATCATTTCACTTTCTTTCACCCGTTTTATTGCCCTTTATTGCTACACATTTGTATTTAAAGCTTTATCTTTGGTTGCTCAATGGCTTACAAGAACAACAACAAAAATAACAACGCCGAAACATTTACCTTGCTGATTTTAGCATTATAAATGCGCAATAATAAAAACACGCGCGCTACCGTCCAGCTCTCGGCACGAACTGAACTCTCACTGTCGAACAGCTGTGCGGTGTCGACGTGAATGTCACAACGAGGGTAGCTCTAACAGTAAGCAAATATGTTATTAGAATAACTTTGTTAGCATACATTAATATTAAATATTAACATTTATACACGTATTTGGAAAATGTTAACTGCTCTCTCTCTCTTTCTCCTTTGAGTTAAAGCCTAAAACTGCCATCATGGACCATGCAGATTTATTAAGAGCAAGCTCATTTGAACGAACTGTGACTGATTCGCGATAGTTCATGCGACTCACTATTGTCATCACTAGCCGACTATTGATTGTGAATGGCAAAATAACAATCCAGGTGTCAACGTTACAAGAGATTGGTAAATAGATAAGCTGACGTGTTGAGTGGAGCGAAAAACCAATTCAATTACAACTTAATCTAAGAAAACAAAATGAAAACAAGGTATTTGTTGCTTTTATTGGCACTTGTGCCCGTTGTGCTATCAAAGAAGTTCAAGGATGGCGAGAAACCGGATTGGGCGAAGAAAGATATACGCGACTACAGCGAAGTCGATTTAGAGAGACTGCTGGACCAGTGGGAGGTTAGTTAATTAATTAGATGCAGGTTCGTTAACAAACGCTGACACGCAATCAATTGCAGGAAGATGAAGAGCCACTGGAACCTGATGAGCTGCCCGAGCACTTGCGGCCACAGCCCAAATTGGACTTTTCGAATTTGAGTGAGAAGAGCCCAGAAGAGCTGCTAAAGTTGTCTAAAAAGGGACGCACGCTGATGACTTTCGTGGCGGTGACTGGGAATCCGACTCGCGCTGAAGCCGATGAAATAACTAAGCTATGGCAAACCGGTTTATGGAACAATCATATTCAAGCAGAGCGTTATATGGTTAGTGATGATCGTGCCATATTCTTATTTAAAGACGGAGCTCAGGCGTGGGAAGCAAAAGAGTTCTTGGTGGACCAGGAGCGTTGCAAGGGTGTGACCATCGAAAACAAGGAGTTTCCAGGCAAACACGTAAAAGATGAACTGTAGTTGTATTATTCGTATCTAAGTACTCCTTCCTACATTCTCATGTATTGTATATTTAAGCACAAAATGAACAAATTTAAAATACAAAATTGGATATGTACCCGGCTAGTTTTACCATTCGCATGTTAACGTTATGTTTGCGCCGCCCTGGTCTGCTTTGTTTACGTTATAAGACGTCAAATTTTCCAGCCACAACTCCCCTTAGTTTGACCTTAACAAGACCCACGGCAGCTTCGCCTCAACGTCAAGCGTCTCAGTCCACCTGTTGTGGTTACAGTGATACCAAAAAAATGCCAATTCAAGCTAAAATCGGTCCATCCATACTGAATGCCGACTTGGCAAACTTGGCAGAGGAATCACAGAAGTTGCTGGACAATGGAGCGGATTATCTGCATCTGGATGTGATGGACGGCAATTTTGTGCCAAATCTAACATTTGGACATCCCATGGTCAAGTGCTTGCGCAACAAAATTAAGGTAACAGTGGGTTTTGAGTACATTTAGTTAGATTTGTGTAAATGTTTGTGTGTAGGATGCCTTCTTTGAGACGCACATGATGGTGGACAATCCAGAGCAGTGGATAGCGCCAATGGCCGATGCTGGCGTTAATCTCTACACATTCCACATAGAGCCAGTTAAGGATGTGTCCAAAGTCAGTCGACTGATCCAGGAGGCTGGCATGAAAGTAGGCTTGGCCCTCAAGCCCGGCACCAAAGTAAGTTGAGGTTATACACGTGCGCCTGGACTTGAAACACATGTTTAATTTCAGGTGGAGGAAGTGGAGAAATATATCGATATTGCCGATCTGGTGCTGGTTATGACTGTGGAGCCTGGCTTCGGTGGACAATCGTTCATGGCCGACATGATGCCCAAAGTGGAATGGCTGCGCTCCCATTATCCCAACCTGGATATCGAGGTGGACGGCGGTGTGGGTCCTAAAACCATTGATTGCTGTGCCAAGTCTGGAGCCAATTGGATCGTATCAGGCACTGCGGTGGTCGGTGCCTCTGATCAGCGTCAGGTGATCAAAGACATGCGTGGAGTTGTACAGCAATACATTAAATAAGACCAAAAGTGTACTCAAAAGAGGGAGCGATTAAAAGACAACTTTTTATAGTTTTATACATTTATTTTTCAACATTTATATATATTTATATATAAGTATATAGCATGTATATATGTGTATATGCATGTGTGTATGACATTTTGCTTAAAGCATTTGTATTTTGGTTATAAGTAGTATGTGTATGGGTGTGTTTACGCGTGTGTGTGTGTAGTTAGTTACACTTACTTAGATTTATGCACTTTCTTAGTTATTGTCTGGCAATTATGTCAATTGTTTCGATTCAAAAAAATTCAGTGTAAAACATTTTATCTCATAAATTCTCAATGCCATTTTTGTAAACACAAAAATCAGTTTCCATTTTATTGTCAAATATGTAAATTCTTCAATTAATTTATTTTTACTTGATTTTTTAAGTTTTTCTATCTTTCTGTGCATAATTAACAAGTGCGATTCACCAAAATGATCCTCTAGAAACATGTAAATACGTTTTCTTTGTCTTTCATGTCTTTTTCGTGTAGTATGCATGTAAATTCAACTAGTTTTTAATCAGCTTTAGTGTTTTTTCTTTTTTTTAATTTTTATATATTTTTTTTGTTAGCTTTGTTTTCGTGTTTTGCAATTTTGCTACATTTACATTTAACATTTCGCTACATTTAATATATTGTCTCGGTTCTTAGTTCATTGTGTATTTGTGTGTGTGTTAGTATGTTTACTATATTTAGTTAGCAAGCACATTTAATATTGAACAGTTTGGAGCGATTAAGATACAACTTAAAACATAATGGCTCAAAACAAAATACTCTCAAAGGCCCATTTCGTTTATTAAGCATAGCAATTTTTACTTATTTGTGCTACGAACAGCTTCATCCTCTTCTTTAACTCTATAGTAGTATAATGATCTTGATCTGTGTGGATCTTAAGCATGTAGTACTGTGTTGATTGGGTGTATCTATGTATCTTATACGCCTTTGTGCTTGTATTTAGTTAGTAGTATATAACTTATTTCACTTGCCAATGCTAAGCATTATTACATCTATATATAGTATATATGTATATATCTTTATATATGTGTATGTGTATTTGATTTAGACTAAATATACATAAAGCTAAGCGTTGGTTTTGTTTGATAGTAGCCTGGAGCAAAGGTCTAAATTAAAGCACACCCAAAAGAATCGAGAAAATTAGGGAAAACTTGTTGAAAGGCAACGGGAAATGAAAATCTGTGTAGTTGTGTGTGTGTTGGAAAAACCTACGACTTATGTGTGCGTGTAAGTATAATATTTATAAGTACAATATTGAACATTACATTATCTTAATTCATCATTGAAATAAGCAGAAGCATTTAAATAATATTTGTTTGTATGTCTTGTCCTGCCCAGGTCAGTTTAATGATCTTATTTACTAAGTATACATATATATGTACGTGTGTATGTGTGCATAAAGGATACTCGTTTTACAACAGCCCACTGTTTTACATATATAGTATATTTTATATATATATTTATTGTATATGGTATGTAAGTATTTGTTTGTCATCGTTTTTTAATTTTCATGTATAAATTTTAGACACCATCACATCTGCTTAAAGCTACAGCTACATAATATATATATATTTATATACCATATATATGTTGTATATAATTTGTTTCTTATGGTTTTTCTTTTCCGTATAATATGTATATTCTTTTGTATATTTCACGTACATCATTTATTTTTTTTTTTCTTCTTCGCTAAAAAAGTTTCGTGTGCCTTGTGTAATATGCGCTTCATTTGCCGCTTAAAAATAATATATATTTATTTATTTATTTGCTACATTTAGTACTTTACTTAAATCCTTTATATGGTATTTGTTTTTGTAAACTGATTGTACAAAACATGCATATAATTAGTATTTATTTAGTATTTTCTTGTAGTACATTTGCGATACACACCTTTGGTATATTTATTTCTGTTTAGTTTTTAGCATATAATCCTTAATTAATACTCATCTAAAGCATATCCAACAGGTTTAGCTAGAAATTATAGAGTTTCTTCTTTTTAAACAATATTTAAGCATTTGTGCGTGTGTGAGTGTGTGTGTGTGTATGTGAGTGTGTTAATTTCTTGCAGAAACAACCAATTTTGAGTCTTTAGTTTACGCATTTACTTCATTAATTAGTACACATTTGGTTTTCTCTTAGTTAGCAAAATAGTTGTAAAAATTTGTAGCACTCCCTAGATAATACAACTATTTAGTACTACTCCTAGCTGGCATATATGTATGTAGGCATATGGATTAGGGCGGTACGTACTGGACCAGCGCCTAGGCGAAATCAAAACACGTAGTGTATTGGAAAATTCTATGCTTATTGTTGGCTTATTGTTTCATTAACTGGTATTCCATTGAAAACATTTCAAATCATATGCTTTTTAGTTGTATATAGCTATAAACATTAGTTAGACTATTTAATTATTCTTTTTGGTTTACTTCATTTTGTTGTTCTTTGTAAATAGTACATCGATAAAGCCTTAATTCATATGCATGTATAATACATATAATTAAGTAAGATATTCTGTACTTTTTTCATCTTGTCAATTTATTTAAAGCTGAAACCCACGCATTGTAGTTAGTATTTTCATGTATTTTGATTTTTTGATTTTTTGTTTTTGCTATAACTAGATTTATATACGCCTAAAAAAGACTCTTTCGTTTTTAATTTGTTTTCAAAACAACATCTATAATTTCACTTAACACCATTATTTTTTTTCTTTTTGGAAAATTTTTTGTGCACAGTATTTTCATCTTTTTATTGTCACTGTAGTTGCAAAAAATCAGTTGGGTATTCCATAAATTATTGTCGTATAAATGGATTTCTTCATCTTCTTCGCAGTAATACCCTTCAAATGCTTAAGATCAGCAAGATTTTCCTTTTTAATTTTGTTTTTCATTTTCTTTTTGCTTTTCTTTTCAGTATTTTATTGTCTATAATTGTCTTCTAGTTTAACACACAATACTTTGGGTTAATATTTTCCATTTTCTTCTTCTTACATACTAATTATTATCATTTTGTCATAGATCATTTACTGATATGATCTTTATCTTTAGTATTTTTTTGTTTGGTATTTTTTTCTTGGCGGCAATCATACATTTTTGTTTCGATTTGATATTGTCGAGTATTTCGTTTACAATTTAGCTTAAATTACTATGTGTGGGATTCATCTGAGAGGTACGTACACATACATGCTTATTTACTATATATTTCTTTGATCTAGCATATACGTAAATCAATATATGTATATATAACACAATAATTTTGCTACAACTCAATCAAACATTTAGTTTTTATTGTCCACGTTTCACAATATTTAGACACAAGGGTTATGCATTAATATGTTTTGGATATTACATATATTTTGGATATATTTTTAGGGATATATATATGTATATATACTATATGCCATGTAAATTGATTATGCAGTTTGTATTGACATTTGGTATTTTGTGAATTCTGGTTTCGGTTCTTAGAAATCTCTTTGTAAAAAAATTGACAAATAAATTCGGCAAATTGACACACGATAATGTTGCCCAGATTTGTATTTTCTATATCGTACTATCGGCTAGATCAGCTCAATTTTAGTAGCAAAATATATAGTATGTATATGGTGTGCGGTGTGTTTGCTTGTGTGTATGTGTGTGAGTACAACAACAGTATTGCTTTGTACTTTGTGCAAACGTTTCAAGGATATGCTGTATTCATATATATCGTATATGATATTTTTACTATATATAATCTAGGTATACTTTATGTAGAGTTCTATTACAAGGGAAAGGAAGGGTGTGTTCTTACTTACGCTCCTCACTGTCGTAGAAGTCAATACCCTTCGGCTTGCCGTTGTGATAATTGTAGGGTTTCCGCTTCCTCACCGGTCCTGATGATAATTTGGATAGTATATCGGGTCCACCCGGATGTAGATCGTATTTGAGTATGGGCTCCTCGTTGGCAGGACGGGAATGTTTCTGGATTTGTTCGTGTATCCAGGGCACATACTTGATGACATTCGCATATACTCCTGGTAGTTTGGGATGCGCACACATGATGCCCCATGAAACGATGCCACCCACAAACCAGCGATCCTTCTCACCCGGATACGGACAGAGCAAGGGACCACCAGAGTCGCCCTAAACCATAAACATATATTAAACAATAGTAATTAATTATACTTTAGAGTCTTACCTGACAGGCATCCTTGCCGCCATCATCATAACCAGCACAGACCATGCCCTCGGAAACTGTTAAGTTGTCTAGCCATTCATCACACTGATTTCTGGTGATTATCGGCACTTGCACCTCATTGATGATGTACTCGTAGGTGGATTTGGCTGCATAGATAGAGATTTTGATGTAATGTTTTGTTGTTTGAGCGAGTAAGTTTAACTTACGATCCTTGTCGTCTCGCTTGCCCCAACCGATGACCGTGCAGAGCTGCTCCGGACGCAGCATTTTGACATTGGGCGGTGGTAGACACACGGGCAACAGGTGTTCGTGGAAAGCAACTCGCGTGGCCAGCTGAAAAATGGGAAAAACAAATATACATTTACAATGCTCAACTAGTATTGTTCCACCATTTGTTCTGAAAACCTACCTGAAACAGGGCTATATCATTGTCGTGTGCAATTGCCATATTGTACTGCGGATGTGGTATAACCGTCTTGACCTTTATCTTCTGAGCCGTATAGGTGAAGGAGTTGCGTCGTGTGACGCCCAGCTGTATAGTCCAGTCCTCCAGATCAATAACCGTATGACTAGCGAATTGAACAATCAGTGAGTTTATAAACATTTAAGGAAATATAAGTGTTACTCACTTGCCCACACAGTGGGATGCGGTGAGCACCCACTGATCAGAGATTAGCACACCGGCACAGTAGAATATCTTCTCGGGTCCACCCAAAATGGCAGCCAGAAATGGCCAATTCCCTGGATTGGCCTTGTCGCCGCCAATAATACGCCTCGAAGGTCGCTGTCTGCCGCGCTTCACCTTACCGCACTCTAAAGCACACAAGAAAATGGATTAGTTTCACCGTTATCACCCTCAATAGGTGTCCAACCTACCAAAATTCGAGCAAGTGAGCTCTGCTATGGGGTAATCCTCGGATTGTCGACAATTGGCAAATTCCTGCATCAGAGTGGAACGTCGTTTGGCATAGAGTTTCCAGATGTCAGTAGACACATTTACTGAGGCGAGCAGTGGACGATGAGTGCGTTGGGTAACGACACTGGTGGCATTAACTGATGAGTAACCCAAAATAGAGCACACGGCACTGGGCGAAACAGCACGATCCCAGTTCTTGACACAGGCGGGCATCCACTGGCGCTTTTTCATGCGATAAACCTCCAGCACACCAGACCCCACATCGCCATTCCGTTCACTCAAACGTACTGCAAAATTTTGAAAGGATTTGTAGGAAACTATCCCAAAATTACATTTAATTAAGTACTTACAACAATTGCGTTCATCCTGCGCGTAGGGACAATCGTTAATGCCGTCGCATACGTGATTCGTGGTTATGCAACGATCGTCGCCACAATAAATTTCTCCCTCCTGGCAACGGGTACAATTGCTCTCATCCTTCTGATCCATGCAGTCCAAGTGGCCATCGCAGACGTATTCATTGGGCAGACAACGATTCTGATCGCATAGGAAGCCATCGCATTTTGGATTCGCCGACGAAGTCATCACATCACGCACCTCATCCAATCCTACGCAATCCTCGGCACTCGAAAAATCCTTAAAGAGCTTACAGTTCAGGTATTCCGGCAGCGTTAGACCAAAGACATCGAAAAAGAAGCCACAACGTCGCATTGTTTCCGTACAGAGCGTTTTACACGGCGGCACTGTGGCGCTGCATATCGAGATTTGATTAGGAAGGTTAAAAATTGTTTAACCCAATGAACTTTGGAGGAGTTTATGGGAATACTCACCCGCTTTGACCACACTTGGGCACGAACAGGGTACAGAGAAACAGGGAGACCAACTCATAGCAACGCACATCGACCAACGCCTCATACGACTCGAGATCCTATAGATAAAATTGCTTAATGAACTGGCTAACGGATGCACTCATATTTACCACTTGAGTCTCGATCTGACCAAAATGCCCAATGTAATTGGGAAAGACGGTGTAATTGTAGGGTATCTGAGGTCCCTGGCAGAACTTTACAATGATGGGCAGACATGTGCCTGGCGCTGGATTCTTGCCAAAGCTACGCCAAGTGTCCTCCACATGAATCGTATTGATTATAGTCTTGTTCACAAACTTAATGGTCGGATAAGCATTAAAGTAAGCAGCCAAACCACCGGCTATGGCCAGCAGAGCAAAGGCATTGATCAGTATCTGGAACAGACGGAACTTCAATCTACCGTTGGTTATGTACGGATTGGAACTCTTGCGACGATTGATGATCTGTGTGAAAAGTGTACAGTGAGTTATATTTTTACGTGGTATACTTAAGTCAATGCTACTATACCTGATGCTGCAAGGACATGGTATGCGGAGCTCCGTTCTGAAAGCGCACAATGGTTTGTAGGCTGCTGGGCGTGGCACTTGAGCACTTGTTGAGCGGTGATAGTGTCTGTGGCGGCTCCAGTTCCTCGATGGGTTCGTGCTGCAGTCCCTGACGGCACACAATTGGAGCAGGTGCTGTCGGAGAAAGAGAGGCGTTCAATTTAAAGCCATTTTAAATAAACTTGGTTAGAACTTACCGCTGCAGAGGCGCTTGGCGGAGAGGGACGGCAGCAGCGGTGCCTCCATGAGCTTGGGATTGTAGCCGGGACTGGAGGTCTGGCTAAAGCTATCGCTTGATATGGTCGAGTCCTGGCGAAAATTCATCTTGCCCCGTCCCGGCGTCGATTGCCCAGCAATGCCAAAACGCGTAGGAGCCAAGTCCATGAGCGGCTGACGCTGCACCACGCTGGGAGCGGCGCTCTTTCGGCTATTTTGGGCTGCGGAAAGCAGTGGCGTCTCCATAAGCTTGGAACTATAGCCGGGACTGGAGCTGATGGAGTAACTGTCGCTGGAGAGCGTCGAGTCCTGACGTTGCTGCACCTTGGGATACACAATCGGCGGTGGCTTATTCCGCGTCAGCTTGTTGCGCACCGTCAATGGTGGCTGGGCATGCACCTTGGGCATGGCGGAGTCAATGGATTCAAACGAGTTGAGATTACGCAACGGTGGATCCGGTGGACCTGGACGTTTCGAATTTGGCCCAGTGGGACCAGCACCCAGCGATACGGAGGTGGATGACATGGTGGCACTGGATATGGTGCTGGAACCACTGCCAGCCGATGATGTGGATGCCGAGGCGGAAACACTGCTCGTTGTCTCCTTACCTGAGTCGCTCGATGAGCTGTTCTTCGAGATCGGCGGCGGTGGTGGTAATTTGCTTGGCAACTGTGGCAACTTGCGAGCTGGCACAGTGGGCAACTTGTTGTTGCTGCTGCTGCTGTTGTTGGTGCAAATGTTGTTGTTGTTCATCAGGTGATTGCTGCTGGCATAGAGATTGTTGTTGAGCTTGTGCATTACATCATTGAGAGCAGCACGTTCCAAGCGGCACGTATCCTTGGCCAGCGGCGAGTCAATAGAACTGGACATGGGCTTGTCGTCCAGCGAAGATTGTGTGTCCACCGATGAGAAGCGGCTGCGAAAATCAACGCTTGTCGAGCTGGAGGCAAAACGTTCGCTATGGCCGCCCGTGGAGGAACCGTATGCCGAATCCACGGTACTGCTCGAGGAGCGTTGGGCGCGCTTGGCCACGTGACTGTTGGCATAGCGGACACTGTGATAGCCGGCGACCTTGACAGGTGTCGAGGTTAGTGACTCATCGAAAACGGAATTCTCCAAACTCATGCGGTCGTCATCGGAAATGCCATCGGCATCCGCGTATGCCGGACGTGGCAATGTGGCAATGTCAACAAGCAACGCTGATTGGCCAGCACCGCCCAACATACCACCACCGCCACCCAAGCCGTGGATGGTGCTGGTATCCATGCCCCCGCTTGTTGGCTGTGGATAAACAAACACATTGCTACTGCTGCCGCCATTACTGGACGCATCCTGGCATCCCATCACATCATTCTGCAGCATTGTCTGCCAACCACATTTGGCTCGCATCATTTGGCGTCGTGGTATTGGCGGTGGTGGCGTCACCGGTGTGTCCACCCGCACCAGCTGCTGGTGCTTGCCAATTGCGCCAGCTCCTCGTCCTTCTCCTCCTCCTGTTGCTGCTGACTTGCAATATTTCTGATCAGACATGTTTACCTGGGAAATCCACACGGAAATAATAATAAAATGGAAAGTAGAAAGTCAAACGGTAATACTGGCTGTGTGCCTCCCTCTCCCTTCCCCCTACTCCTGCCTACTTCTCACTCAGGGCCATCAGTCTAAGCCGAGACGAGTAAAAGCCTGACACAGCTTTCCACAACGTGGATTGAACTTTGTTTGCCCCACAGATTTGCGCGCGTGGCACACAAAACATTTTTGACGTTTCATGATGAGCCAAGAGGGGGCGTGGAGGAGGAGAAGGAGGAGCAGGGGTCAGAGGGGAATGCATAAGAGCAAAATGAGGTTGCTGTTATTGCGGAGACGCAAGCAAGACAAGCTGCAATGTGTGCATAGCCTGGGGCTAAGTAGAGGGTAGAGCGGGCAGGAGGAGAGAAGAGGGAATAGAGCGTGTGGGAGGGAAGTCCAAGAATGGCTGGGAGAAGGTAGGGGATGAAAGCAGAAGCGAAAACTGCAACTGCATATTCATCGATCTCATAAATTATATGCAGCGCCAGCAAAACTTGGTCAACTAGAGCTGCACTATCCAGCCTTTTTATAGCCAAATTTTTAACAAAAACTGCTTTATAAACTGAATTTGTAAAGCAAAGAATTTAAACTTTAAGAAGGTTGAATCTATAGCTCTTTTATAGTCAGTCTTCAAAACTTGTGTTCTTCTTAGCTTAAAAGCATCTAATTGGCCCAGAATATCTGTTATTTACCAACTTCTGAAACTAAATTATAATAGTCTCTTAATTTTCGTTTAACATCAACAACTTTTCCAGCCTTATTGACTGAAAAATGCAATAAACTTTAAGTCAAAACTAGGCTAAAACTGCCAGTAAACTAAAACAAAAGATATTTACTTTTGATGCTATTCAAATTTATTTAATCTGCCCTACTCATCAAATTAAATACCCAAAGTACGGAACTAACTAAACAAATAACTTTTAGTATTTGAAAATTGCAAACTAAATCGAAGCCGAAGTGCAGCACAAACGCAATAAGAAACAGGAACAGGAAAACTAAAACCGAAAATCCACTGACAAAGTTTCAAGCTATTTCGCCTTGTGGTGAGTGCACTTCTGATGCCAGATTTCAGCTTCCTTTTTTCCACCCCCCTATTATGTCCAGACAATTAATCACAGCGGAATTTGATATAGAATTTCATCAAGAGCTTACCAGCAGTTCTGCGGCAGTTTGTGGCAACTGCGTTGCCTTCTGCTTATCCTCGAGCATGGGATAATAGTGGGAGGAATGACGGCGAACTATGCTACTCCCATTACTGGGCAGTGGCAGTAGAGTAACTGATTTGCATTGCTCCTGTTGCTTGTCATAAAAATCCAGCAGAGAATTTAGCGGCAAGGCCAAACTAGAGGCACGCTCCGAGCTGCAACAGATGAGATGTGAGTGAGATTGGGGTAAGTTCTGGGAAACTTGAGACTTACCGGGTTCGATTACGTAGTGCATCGCTCGAGTGCGGATCCTGCGAAACGCTCAGAAATTGTTTATTCATATCGAGTGCGTTCATGTTTTAATAAGCGTCATTAAGCGAAATCAAACTGCAAAAAAAATGGGGAAAAGTTGAAAAAACAAATGTGAGAGAAA
Source organism: Drosophila dunni (assembly GCA_018152125.1). Lineage (NCBI taxonomy): Eukaryota > Metazoa > Arthropoda > Insecta > Diptera > Drosophilidae > Drosophila > Drosophila dunni. The sequence goes on along the minus strand of JAECXC010000339.1, from coordinate 15,042,735 downwards.
GTTTAACATTAACACACATGCGATAAGTGGAAAACTTTGACCAGCTAACTTTGCTAGACACACACACACACACCTACACTCCTGCACACCCACTAGGGAAATGTCTGTGCATGCTGTGCATAACAAATTTGAACTATCAGCCTCGACAGCCAATGCAAAATTGACTGCTCATATGAGAATGAAAATCAATTATGCAATGGCTCAATGGCTCACACTTTGGCTTAGTACGTGACAATAAAGCGTCCAAAATGCAGTAATCACACGCTCACACACACACATACACTGGGACAACAGTGAATGCGGAACGGAAACGCTACCAGGCCACGCAATTTGGCCTTTTGTGTCTAATGGATATGCCATTAGCCTGGCCAACACATAACAAAACACCGTCGAGAGACAATGACATTGGCCGCTGTGTGTGAGTGTGTCTAAGAGCGCTGGTGTGTGTGTGAACAGAGTGCCAATATTTTGATATTGACATTGGTTTTGTGGCAGGACTTTCGCTTAGAGATGAGCAGCTTTATTTGAGCTATGAGCATAGTAAATTAACCTCAATTAAAACAGCTGTTTTACAATAAACTAAAGCGGCTCAAAGCTCTTAATTTTAACTGCTTTTGGTAGCAACAATTTGGGGAAATTAACAATGGAACAAGAACTCTAAGAAAGCTTGAACAATTCTTTGGCAAAGCTTAGCTTAGATATACATGTTTCAATAACTTTTTTGTTGTAGTTTTTAGGTAACTAAAACAATTCATTAAACAAGCAAGTCATATCAAAAATTTATTTAAATATGTAACTACTTTAACCACCTCTTTTAAGCTTCATTTGCTTGCTTTAAATGTGCTGTATCCCAAACATTTAATTTAGCCATCAAGCTGCTATTACATAACTCCTCATTTAAGTTATAAACACAGCCAATAAATCTCTGATTTAATGGGTCAAAAGTTGGCCCACAATATGCTTGACTCATTTGCAATTAATACGCCTAATGCTTTACAAATTTAGTTGTTTATGTTGGCATCACGAGCGCATCACTTGCTTGGAATTTGCTTTATCATAGTTAGAGTTCATTATCGCATCGTAATATTGTCATATTTGTGTATTTGTATATATCTGTGTATCACTGCTCCATAGTCAGCCACTTTCATATTGCCCAATATTCATTTGTTGACTCTATGTTGAGCCTCCCACTCCCCACTCCCAAGTGCCCCTTTCCACTCTCCTTTTGGGCCACAATGAATGAGGCTTGTGGAAAACTGTGTCAGCAGATAAGTCTTAAAGCTGTCAGCATATAATACATAATATTACGATGGCTCCATTGCCTTTGACATTGTTAAGTAAAGCTCTTTTAAGTTGTTTTCGTTGTTGTTGTTGGGGAAATAATTGAGCGATTTATGAGATGCCAGGCAAAATTGTGATTGAGGAATTTTCGAGAAAGTCAAGTCAATAAATCTGATAATTTATTGGGCCATGGCGTAATTAACTTTTCAAACGCACTGTTTGCGAAGCGTATGAAATTAAAAATCAGGAAAATTCCACAGGTAAAAGCTATAACGCGACCCAAATTCAGCTGTATACAAAAATGTTCCCTTCCAGTTTTCACAATTTCCAGCAACAGCTGAAAGGCTGCAACAGGTGCAAGTGGAAAGTGCATGGCAACCAGGACAATGCATACACATGGGTCAAACAGCCACGCCCACTGCCCAGCCTCCTGCTCAAGCCTTCACTGCTGCAACCTTCAAAACATCCAGTGACAGTTGCCCTCAAGTCGAACTTTTCAGGTTGATAATGTGTCAAGGACGTTAATTGACACTATTAGGATACAGTCAACTCTGACAGGACAATAACAGCAATTACCGAGCTCTACTACGCAGCCAATTTAAATTTAAATAACCAAATATGGACATGGCATAAATTTTAAATGACTTGTTACTTGTTGAGGTATTTGAAGAGATTTCCCAGAATTGAATACAATAATTTGCCAAGTTTTTGTGCTAAGCTCCACACAAGAACTTAATTTGCATTTGGAATCCCAGTTTATTGATGTTATGTTATGTTATGAAATTTAACTAAATAATCTGCAAGTTGTCTGTGAAAATATTTGTTAACTTAACACAACACAACATCACAACCATTTACCATTTTCATTCCTGCACTGTTTACTAAAGTAACTTGCTGATTAACTTGGAATTCCGTTTGCCATTTCCATATACAGATTGTAATTTACTGCTTTAACTTTGTGCAAATATTTTCACCCCAGCAACAACTAGTGATATACTTAATATTGTTTGCCAAAGCAATCAGGACCAACAACAGCAACAGAAATGAGGGAAATTTTCATTTGAATGGAATTTAAACCTTTTCAATCTCAAGCTCACAACTTGGCCAACAAAATTTGCTGGCAATGTGATTTGTAATTTGCGATTTGTTTGGCATTTGTAAAATTTTATTTTATTTATTCTCGATTTTTTTTTTTGTTTTTCTTTTTTGACACTTGACACTTGCTAGACGACAACGACAAAGTGGAAGATGACGATGACCCCGAACATCATTAAAAGTAGATTTCTGTGTAATCGCAGGACAAGAACTTGACATCTGTTTATCTTGGACTGACGAGCATCAGTCGAGCTGCAGCAGCTGTGTGTGTTCTTTGCCCCCAAACTGCCAGGACGTTGCCAGGACTACAACTTAAAAATCTGCTTGCCTTGTTACCTCTGACTACCTACTTCTAATTTTGTTCAGTTCCTGTTCTTCCTCGGCTTCTACTTCTTTTTAGCTTTGCTTTCTGAGCCGCAAATTCGTTTTGGCCACATGCGAAGTGCTCTCGAGGTACAGCTAACAAAAGCAAACAGTTTATGCTTCATATGAGTTTGGAATTGGCATTAAGCATACAAATGCCAAGTAAGTATAATTTTTTCTCTATAAGTGTGCGCGTGTGTGTGTGTGGAACGTGCAAACACACATTCATAACGAATTTCCATGCATTTTTAATATTTATTTGGCCAACGAAGCGAGTGGGGGCGCCACTCAGGAAACTTGAACCACACAAAATTGAATAATTCGCAAATAAATTATAAATTGAAATTTTATAATTTGGGCATTTATGTGAAGCTCTTGAAATGCTTCTTTGAACAGGAAGGAAATAAAAAATATGTATTTAAAATTGTATTTGATGCATTTTAAAGTTAATACCAAAGTTTAATTATCAATCTCGTGCCAAATTCAACATTTCTACTGCTATATCTAGCTCTAAATATTCTTAATGGCCATATGGAGTCCGTTACATAATATTTCAAAGATGCATAACTCCCGCTTATTACTTGTGTTGTGCAATATCTTTTCAATAAAAAACCCAACACTGTCTAGATCATTAAAATGCCAACACATGAGCATATATCTTTTGTAATATATTTTTTTGTGAGTTTTTTGAGTTATGCAAGACGTTGGCCAATTACCAAACGGCAAATCAAATTGCCTGGGAGCATTGCTTAATTTGTCTTGGCAACATCCTGGACAAGCCATTGAACAACCACTGGTTAGAAGCATACTGGCTACAGGGACAAGATGAGGCCAAGGCCAAGGCATAAGCAATCTTGAATGACATGGGTGCGACTTCAACGGACGTGTGTCCTAATAATGTTAGCCATGTTGGCAGTGCCCTCTCTCTCTTTCTATACTCACAGTTTTTTGCTACGCTACTCTTTCATTTCACTGTCGCTTCCCTCTCACCTTTGCCATCCACTCTCACATATTTTCTCATCCGCTTGTGGTCCAAGCTTCTTGGAATTTCATTACTGTGCCCAATACACCCACCGACGCCTGTCAGTCCGCCCAGTCCGTAAAAGAAGAAAATCTGAAAAAATTTCAACAACGTGTGTGAGTGCCAGTCTCAGTCGCAGTTTGAGTGTTCGAGCATCACCGAGTGCCTGTGGGACTATCACAGTGTGAGTGCAGATATGCGTAAAATTTCTAAACTCACAATATTTCACCTTATTTTTTGCGTCTCTTTTTTTTTTTTGAGCTCCTGTTTTTGTTTGCTTTGTGCGGGAAGCAGCATAATTTAAATTTATTACCCTGCTGCTAGTTATATTCCTCTCATTTGCGTTGCTCATAAATTATGTGTGCGCATTTAATTAGTTTGTGCAACGGAGGACGCGTTGGACGCGAAACTTCGTCAGGTGCTCGTGCTCGTTACTTGCAACTTTTTAGAGATTGCTCGGAGAATTGCAGACAACAAACAGTTGGAAAATCTGTGGAGCTTAAAAACAGCTAATGCGCAAAGTTAAATTTGTGTGCTTAACAGGGGAGAGCAACTATTTGAGATACTTCTAATGCTTGTGAGCCAGTAAAGGCAGTAATAAGGGATGCATTATGAGTCTAAAAACTGTTTAATATGGAGTTTTGAGCCGTTTTAAGATGCGTACACACCTTTAACCCTTTCCCAACAAACTTAAATTGAAGTTTAGTTAAGTATCTTTCTAGAAATTTAAAGAAACTTCTTAAAGTCAAATGAAAATTAAGCATTTTATTCAATTAGACCAAAATGCGTTTAAATTCTTAGCTTTTTGCCGTTGCTATTGTTCCCATTCAGCTTTCAATTCAAATCCTTTAACTGAATGCGAGACAACTACAACGAGAACAACAATGGCATTAAGCAAAACAACAAACAACTTGGCTGCACTTCAAAGGTGACTATATGTGCATGTGTGTGTAGCAGAGTCACACACGCACACACACTCACGTATCTACTTTCACATACATAGTTACAATAACGTAATGTCTGTTTGGAGCTTTACGTAACGCAATGACTAGCAGAATTCGTTGCGTTTCACATACAGGCACACCATGGCACGCCCATACAATTAGCAAACAAAATATAAGACTCACAGACGCACACATACTCTCTTTCTTTCTCTTTACTCCCTCTCACTCTCTGCCGCTATCCCTCTCGCAAAGTAGACGCATTGAAAGCGAACAAAATGTGAACCATTGTAAGTAATTGTGCAATCAAAATTGCGCTGGTGTGGGACATAATGTGATTGTGCGATTGTATTAACCTGCATGTGTGTGTGTGTATCTCCCACCCACTCCGACTTTTACTTGTGCTGTTTTGTTATGCGCGTGCTACAAATGGCGCCAATGAAATTTAAAGTCAAAACGAGCAAAGGCAAATTGTTAAAAATTGCTATATTCTTTCTGTGTGTGTGTGTGTGTAGCGTGTGTAAGTATTAAGTTGTTGCTGCCTTTTGGTATGTTGGGTAACCTCTGCAGTTGGCCACTAATACGAGCATTGTACTTGTGTACCTACATCGATGGTATTCACTGTAGAATACATCCGTTCGCCTGATTTGATTATACCCTGTACAAAATCCAACTGTGTGTTGGAGTATATTGGCTGTTAGCTAAGTTGGTAACTTAATCGATTTCAAAAGAGCGAAGAGCTAACGAGATGAGCTTTGGACTGCTTTGTAGAGCTTGAAAAAGTTACCCTTTAACAGGTTTTCTCCCCGTCGTTTAACAATTACTACAACCCTGCAGCAATTTCAGTTCGGTCTCATTTTCATTTTACACTTAATAGGCGTGTCAACGACTGACAATCATCATCATCACCAACGTCCGCCCCATCTATTTGCTGTTCTTCATCATCGGGAGTATTCTAGGGAAACTGCAATTCCAGTTTCGATTTTGGGCTGCTCAATTTCATTTCATCTCATTTCCGTCAACTGCGATCGGTCTGAGAGATGTGTGAGTGCGGATGTATACATCTGTATATATGTATATATCTGTGAGAGTAGATGTGTAAAAGAATGTCCCTAAAATGCTGTCGTTGGGTGCTTTTGTACCCCTAAATCTATGTCTATGTGTGCGTCTGGAATGTTTGCCTGCCACTCAGCTGTCATGTTTGATTTGCACATGAGTGAAATGCAGAAAATTGTGCTTACAAATATGGGCGGCAATTGGGCGTAACCAAATGTAATGGCGCAGTAGGAGCAGGAGGGTGAGGGAATGGCGGATTACTCTGCTTCCTGCTCCACTCGCAATCTACAACTTTCATTCCACTTACTCATATTTTGCTAAGTTTTATGGCCCCGTGAAGCTGAATGCGTTTACTGCTAGCAAATAGTGGACGCTGTTGAAATCCGCAAGGATTTTGCATTGTCATGTCCTGTTTACACATACACATGAGGCAGTTGTTTCAGTTGTTGGCCAAGTTTAGAGAGCAAAGTTGTAGTCCTCTAATCTTACAACGACTTCCCAAGGCTCTCCAAGGATTATGACATCAATACATTTTACCACGGTAAATGCCACGCCCCTACCGCCTATCTGTTACACACAAGACCAACGCGTTTCCGCAAAACAATCGAGTTTTGTGTACTGAAGTTTAACGAGTTCCCTTTCTGCAATTTTCCAAGTATTCACAAAACCACAAAATATTCATAGAAAATATCTGAAATTCAGATATTCAGTTAATTTGTGGCATTTCAAAACTTGAATTTGTTCTTTTTACTGCACTGTGTTCACTTCTCTGGCTTAAAGACAATTTCCGTGTTTTGCTTTCAGTTTGTTTAACAAATCACAATTTTCCTAATAAGTTTGCGATTTGTCCGAAAGTTTACTTTGAAATTTAGCCAAGTGTCGCTGTTTTACAGCCAATTTACAGGCAGAGTTGCAATGTGTATTTACTGTCAACAGTGAACATCATAATCATCATCATCAGCAGCGTCAACATTATCGTAATGAATGTTGTTGTGTCGTGTTTAGTTTACATTTTGATCAGCAGCCTGAGACTGCGACTGGGACTGACAACGACAGTGTTGGCAGCTTTACTTTCATTAGTCAAGGCGCCAATGGTAATATTGACGAAATGCGAAACTGTTGTAGGGACAAAAGGACGAAATGAATAGCAAACTGGAAAACTGTTTGACTGACTGATGTTGATGCTTTTGTTTTTAAGGCGCACGTGGCAGCGGTTTATGATGCCTGGACGAGCACTGAATCTATCTATCTACGACAGTGTATCTATGTGTGTATGGGTGTCTCTGCGTGTGTTTGTGGGTGGGCGTGTAAGTGGAAGACAAGGCACAGGATGTCGAAATGTGCTGATAGATGTCGCTCTGGGCAAGTCGCGTGCGCGTCAGATACAAACAGCGAGCAGGATGCCACACTGTCAGATACTTTTTAGCGACCAGCGTGTGCAGCGAACCATAGACAAACAGACAGAAGTAAAAGAGAGGGAAAGAGAGTGAGAAAAGCAGACAGTCAGTCAGAGTGACAGTGCGTCAGTCGTCAGTGTATCAATGGATCTATTATGTGGTCATATGGTAGCTGCCTCTGCTGCTGTTACCCAGTTACATTTATCAGCTTGTCGCCCAGACAAGCAGCTAACCATTAAGCACTCGTACACTGTTATAAATGTAGGGATAAAACCACAAAAGTTTATGAAATTTGTTAGCTGTAGTTAGCATGAGATTTCAGTTTTTTAACTGTAGAGAATTGGTTGTTAAATGTTAAAATTTAAGCAAACTAACTGCTGTTTACTCCACTTTTCGAGCAGTGTACTTGCCACATTTCAATTTCACTTCGTGTTCCCAGTTGCTGTCTGTGTGTTTGTGTAGACTGTTTTAACGGAAATTGATTTTTGTACTTGAACGCTTTGTGGCACTTGTACCACAGGGCGTATGAATATTAACTATAGACAACTGTTTGGAAACTGCAACTGAAACTGGTACGTAATTTATTGAAGTGCCATAAATTTCAATTGCAAAAACATTAGAGGCACCTCAGATTTTAATTAGATTTCAATCGCATTGCAGAGCACGATTTGGCATTGAGACAGACTTATAGTGAGAGTGTCTGTGGCAACAGCGATAGTAGACACAGAGACGGACTGTTCGACATGCCAGACAGAGTAAGAAATGGTTTATGGCCAGGCTTAAAAGCTTCGTCAAGGACACTGTGAGTATTGTGCAGCTGATGGAAAACCAGCGGCAGCTTATCTCCAAGCTGCAAGTGCAACTGCAACAGTTTGTTGTTGCCACCAACTTATTGGCGGCTCTGTTGCGCAGTTTTTACTGCCACTAAATTATCTTGTTATTATGCTATTGTTTGTCTGTGTATGTGTATGTGTGATTTAATTATTCTTGTCTTTGTAGCGCTCTTATCATCTCTTGTGCAGTTTTTGTCCTTGGTACTGCGTGTATTTGTATTAAATTGATATCAAACGAATTTGCAACTTAATTAAAATCTAATCTACTTTCGAAACAGTTGCTTTGACTACAGTTCTGTCTGTGTGTGTGGTAATGAGACACTTGTACGAGTAACTATCTTATTTACATCACAAAGAGCTTTTCCCAAAAAAAGAAATTAAATATAAAAGCAACACAGTCAACCTCAAATCTGGCAAGAGTTCTCTCTTTTTTTCAGTCAAGGTTCTTATGTACTTTATTTAAGTGCATTTCTAAGCCTCTTAAATTAATGACTTTTGAGTATAAGTTTCTTTTTGTGCTGAAACTTTTACTCTGTGCAAGTTATAATTGCGGCAGCTTGAGCTGAGAGCCGACTTTTTATGATGAATACATATAAAGGAGTTTAACCTGAGGTTTGAGACAACTGTTAAATGACTGCAGCCATCAAATTTATTCTTAATTCAGCCAACTGCTTACAAATATCGCAACAATCTGTTAAAATTGTCTTTCTTAGAATACTGTGGAGTAACTGATTTTAATTAAATGAAAAGTTCATGGTCTTGGGTCAAAAAACGAATGCAGGGACGGTCTGTCTGGGTCACAGCAGACATGGTTAATTGATTTTGCATTAAATTCTCGCTGTTTTAGATCCCTTTTTGCTCCTGTATAGATTTACTCGCGTAATTAGTTGTATCTATTGGCTGTAGATACAAGTGCAGACACTAAATTGCATGGTGACAAGGCCTCTTATTTTCGTTTTGGGAGTATGGGGTTAAATATCTAAACCAATTTGTGTCGATTTTGCTTTGGATGGGAGCTTAGAGGGCTGTGCAGTGTAGAAAGCGGCTTAGAAACTCCTTGTTCGTTGCCTGATTGAGCATTGAGTTGTTTCACACACCCGCATACACACACAAAGCAACGTTGTATTGTGTTATTTTTTTTGTGGGGGTCTTTATGGAACAGTTATTTTGTTTTTGCTTCAGCATCACAATCGATTTTCGGCTTGGGTTGCCTGTGTGTATCTCTGTGTGCGACTGTGTGTGTGTGTGTGTGTTCGTGTGTATTTGTTGTGCTTTTGCCAGCCTAAATGCCAAATTGAGTTTGCAGCAGAGTCCAAGTCCGAGCAGACCCGCACAAGTTGATAAAACTTGCGACCGTTTCACGTTCAACGTGGCGTATAAGTGTTTTTTCTTGTAAGTCACATGTACACACAGAGTTTCTGTGTCTGTATTAGAGTCTGTGTCTGTATTTGTATTTGTGTTCGTATTTATATTTGTACATTTTTCTTATTCCCTTCGCTTCTTATTGTGCTTGTTGGTGTGCGTGTGCGTATGTATCTGGTCTGTTTGTTTGCCACTTCAACTCTGTCAGTGTTTACAGCTTCTCTGTTGTCTTCCTCTTGCCCTCTGTACGTGTGTACGACTGTTGTCTTGGCATTTTTTATGCCTAAGTCAAATAATGCGCTAACACATCATTTCACACTTAAATGCTGTAAAAATATGCATAAAGCTCTTACGCTTCAAAAACACTTTTTTCGCTAACATTTTTCATTTACACACACACACACACGCACACAACTACATGTTTGGAGGCAAATTCCAATGCTAAAAATAAGTTTGTGAGATATGTGCTTTTCAGGGCGCCCAAATAAGTATGCTACATAAATTGCTACGCAGTCGATTTGCTGTTAAGTCTCCAAACAAGTCTGTATATGTTTCTTTTCTCGCTCTTCTTACCCCTTTTTTCTCAGGCCTTTACATTATGTTGCTTTTATTTTCTTTTTTGCATTTTGTTACTTACATATCTCAATTGCTGTTTCTGTGGCGCACGGCGGTTGTCGGTTGTTTTGTTGTTGTCGTTATTATTTGTGCGTTGACTGGCAGCATCAATCTCTGTTCAGCTGAAGCATTTGGCATCTTTTACACTCACACTGGCGACGTCTGTTTCTCTTTCAGTTTCAGTTTCGGTTTCGTTTTCTGGCTCCGTTTCTGTTTCTGCTTCTGTTTTTGCTGCTGTTTGCTTTGCGCTTGTCGCGCCGCGGGCTCAAATACACCTCAATGGCAGCAGTCAGAGTGTTGTTTTTGTTATTTTTGGGGCTCTTTTTTATATATGTATGCCTATGTGTATATATTTATTTCGTGATTTGCTTACGAAAAATTCACACAGGCAGCTCAAAACAACAACACAAACGTTTGGGCAAATGGGCAAGTCCAAAAATATGAAGCGCACAATATATTTTTAGTTGATGTGCACACACACAAGACAGATGTGTGTGCGTGTGTGTGTATTTGCCTTGATACTTTAAGTATCGTGTTTGCGTTTTGTGGTCTTCTTCTGGGAAACGTTTATGTTGCCTACTTTTTGGCGCTGCTCCGTTATTCTTTGTTTAGTATTATTTGGGTAAATGGCATCTCATTTTTCGACACGTTGTTGGCTTTACCGTCTATTCAATTCATGTCAAATGTCTTTATATATGTACTTAATATTGTTGTTCTTTATTTTCTTATTCTTCTGGTTTTTCTTCGCATCCAAATACGTAAGTATATTATGCTTTGATTGGACTTTCTTCTTTTTACAAAAAAAAAAATATGTATAAGTGTATATTTATTTTGTTGTTACTTATTGTCAGCTTCTAAGTCCTGGCCGGGTGCAAATAACAATGTGCAAAGATTGTTTCTTAAAATTAAATTATTGTCACTTTTAACACTCTCACACTTTCCAAGTTCACGCACTCAGATTTAATACGATTAAAGTTCTTTCACGTTATTATAGTCATTGTTTCTCGGATTTAATATAATTCACTTGAATTTTATTTCATTTGAATTGAAAGTCAAGTTGTATCCCATATTGAGTTTGCTCTCTTTTTAATTGCCTTTTCCTCAGCATTTTCACTTTTCTTTTATTGTTGTTGTTGTTTTTGATTCTGCTTAAGCCTCAGCTTCAGATGCTGCGGTCGTTTGTGTCTGTATTGTTGTTCTTGTTTTTGTTGTTACTGTAACTGCTGATGCTGCTGCTGCTGCTGCTGATGAAGGTGGTGTTGGTGGTGGTGGTAGGTACCGTTGCACGCGCCGCACTCGTAGCACGTGCTTTGGCCACGACGTCAGTCTACGACAACCGCCTACGCACTGCAAGCACTTCGTAGCGTCGCGGCCATTTCAATTACAAATTCCATCAGGAGCGCGAGAGAAAGTCAGAGAGTCAATCGATTGCCAACAAACGAACAAACCGACTACGATAGGCAACGACAATCTAAAGCCAATTTGACTAATAAATACTTTAAATGACGGTTATTCTTATTAAAATGTTATCATTTCTATTTTACACATTTTATTTGTTTAAAAATGTTTTTATTTTTAACTTAAGCTACTGAAAACGGTTTAAATTTGTGCTCGATAGTCTGCGCGCCATAACAAGACGATTACCTGGCCATATATCGATATGAACACAAAACACTCTCTCGTTTTTATGCTGTTTCTCTTCCTTTTAAGAGTGGTGAGTTTCTAGTGGGCGCCTGTTGGCATGCAATGCTTTTTTATAGCAGCTGCTGCCGGGACCGGCTGCCTTCGTCTCTAAACGAATTTATGCAGAGCCGAAGGCAACCAACGCTCTCACTCTCTCTTGCCAACGAAAAACCCACCACGCTAGCTCTTTAGCGTTTTAGTCGCTGCTAGTTTAAAAGTGAAAGCCAGGTTACTTTTCATATGCTACCACGTGTAAGCTGTGTGTGTAGGGTATATTAGTTTGTCTAAGGGCTGTGCTTACTGGTTTCGTTAGCTTTGTAGCGAACGAAAGGCAGTCGATTTTATGTGAAACATTTATAGGCTATGAAAATGAATGTAGTACACTTCTTACAGGGTATAAAGTAGTTGACAAATATGCCATAAAGTGCCTATTGCAGAGGTTAGAAGCTTGCATAATGCGCATTGTCTATGTGTTCGTGGGTGTGGGAGTGTGAAAAGGCCGTGTGCTTGCAATTAGCCATTGTTGATTTTATTTATCGCCAGCTTACACACGCTCAAACACACACACACACAACAGTTTGTTGTTGGGCATGTGCATGTCCTTGCACTTGGCATCTTAACACCTTGGGGACATGCGGACGAGCATCTAAACGGCTTCTGGCTCTTCGGCTATCGTTATCCACAGTTGAGCAAAACCAATAGCAGACAATGCAATGGGAGAAAAGGAGGCGAAGGAGGTATGTGGACAAAGGACACACTTCCGTGACTAGCGGCAACAACAGGAAGTCATAAATTTTGCAAATGGTTAACAGGTGCATTTGAAATGCTTCTATGCCATTAAATCCTGCGCTCACCGGACTTCTTGAAACTATCCACTTAAACTATCAACTACTGTCCTCTGACTATGCACGAGTTTAGTTGGGTTAACAATTTCAGTTCCACATCCAGTGGAAAATGCAAATCAATCATGGCAACGGCTGCTTCTGACCATCACAAACACACAGATATTGAAAAGGTTTTTCTGCACTCACAGCTTACCAATTTTTTTTAAAGGAATTTATGCGACTTTCACCGAATTGCACTTCAAACTGAATGACAGCAAGCCGCGCTATGTTGCCTGTGGCAAGCTCAAGTGGCCAAGACAGTTTTCAAGCATGCCTCATGGATATTTCAGCTAAATTTGCCCTACAAAATTTTGCTCAGATTTGTGAGTCACGGGGAATTCTATGAAACGAAACCTCCCCAAAAAGAATAATTGGAAAATTCCATAACAAAAACAAACTCACCTACTAACATACACAAGTATATATCCTGTCACACACATACACGCATACATATACAACTGCCTGTTGCATGCCATTGCGTGCTCTCTGAATTGCGTTAATAAATGCAATTTTCCTGGAAAATTCCAACACAGCTTAAAGTTGTAATTGCAACTGGGGAAATTCAAGAAGTTTTCACGCCAAATATGAAGTGTGATAAGAAAAACTTTAAGTCGAATTAATATGAATAGATGTAACTTTAATCACTCAAATGTTATTTACGTAGAACATTAAGTAAGTAATACACTGTAAGAAAAACTCAAGCAGCTCCTGAAGATTTTACTTGATTAAAGATTTTATTTTGCTATTCTACCTTCTGTTAATTTCGTATTTTAGTTATTAGTTTGATATATTTTATATTAGTTTTATATCTCCCTGTGTACTTCTATTAGGCAAGTGGTCAAGAAAAATGCCGACGACAGCTTGAAACGAGCTTAACCAAGGATAAGGAAAGTAAGGATATTCAAGTTTCTGACACACTCATACACCGAGATAGAGGGAGGAAGCGAAAGAAAGTGACAGCTAATCGGCTTTAATTTAATTAGTTCGCTCGTCTCAAAGGTAAAGATGCTGTCCACAAAAGCTGCAGCAACGGTGACAGTCGAGAGCACTTCATACAACAAAACAGAACAGAAGAGGAGTAACAACAACAAAGGCAACAGCTGACAGCATTCGCATCTGTGTGCAAAACACACAAAACCAAATAAAAGAAAGGCAAAACAAAGCAAACGCTGAGAAAAGGAAAAGCACTTGATAGCATTTTCATTACAATTTGCAGCACACACACCAGTGGGTATGTCAAGAGTGTGATGGCGAGTGCGAGAGAGACAGACAGGCATAAATGGCCGAATGTTTCATGGCAAATTGTCAGGTGCTAAGCTTTGATAAAGTGCTCAACGGGCAAAAAGTTATGCCACCACACACACACTACAACATATGTATACACAAACATTCATACACACGCACGCATATACTGCGCACAAAATTTGCTTGAACAAAACGCAGACAGCGAACAGAATTTCTTTAACTTTCTTTAGCTTACAACAGCGCGTGGTCCCAGGTCAATTCGGAAAATATTTAGCCAACTTTAGCACACAGACAGCTGATAAAAGAAAACTCTCGCGTTGATTTTAGTCAATTCACATGCATGCAAGTGTGTGTGTGAGCGTGTCGTTGTGTGTGTGTGTTGGACTCTTGTTTTTTTTTTTATGGAAAGTGTTATTGTTTGACTTTGAACTTTGCCACTTGTTTGTCGTCCGTGCGTTGTGAACGAGAGGGAGAAACTCAAAGAGAGTGGGAGATTGTGTGTGTGTGTGGAGCTGGGTTCTGTGTGTGCTTTGGACCAAAGTAGATGACATGCCCAAACAATATCATAAAATTTAATGCGCTCATTTTTCATGGGCTAACTGAGGGAAATAGATGGCATACCTTCTCGCTCGCACGTCCACACACAGAGGCCTTTTTCGAATAAATCATAAGCACAAATTTTATCACTTTATTTCTGCAGGCTGATTGAAATGCTGCGTTGAAATTACATTTTCCTTTCAATATTTTAATAAAGCAGTGGCTTTTGTTATTAGATCTTCAGCTTTGCAGAGTATGAAAATTTTTATTAAATATTACACTCGCGAAAAAATTTATAACTGTTTTTAAGCTACCGCCATATTGCCTAGGTGCTGCCAACTTGCTCTAACAATTGCACATTTGCCAACACTTATTAGCAAAAGCAACTCTGATTACAAAACACGATATTATATCGACCAGTTCATATGCGTTTGTACAACTGAACTACTTGAACTACTATTTGGAACGGAACAAAAGAAGTCTGATGTCGGTCTGCATTTTTTGTTTCAAATATAATAAATCAGGAAAATAAATAGTAAACAAAAAATGGATGAAATACGTAGCAGCTTAGACAACATTATGGCTCGTTTTAACGACAGCATAACGCACTCGGCGCCCAAGAAGCTAGTTTTCGACCGGCTTTCCATGTCGTTCAACGACGACTCCGGGACAGGTAAGAAGAAGAAAAATTTGCATGTAAAAACAAAATGGAAAATATTATATTTCATGAAATAGTGCCAAAAAAGCGAAGACTTTGTAACGATTCACTGAATGGAAGCCTGAGCGTCAGTCTGAATGCCAGCCACAACAGCAGCACGACATCCCTGAACAACTCGTTCAATGATCCCACTGGTCCCTGGCAGATGCGGAAATTGCGCGCCGAGTTGATTGAAACCAAAGCGATTGTGACTGAGCTGCGGGAGCAACTTGCACAGCAGACCAAGGATCACCAGGCAGCCGTATCGCATGCCAATGCCAAAGCCGATGCACTGAAGCAACAATGCGACTATACTAGCGCCAAAATGTTGGATGTGGAGAAGCATTTACAAGTGCTGAAGAAACGGGAACAGAGCGCCAGACAGGAAATAGCCCGCATACAGTCTGAATTGGACCAACAGAAGCTAAAATTCGAGACGGCGCTCAGTGTAGCTGAACAGGAGAAGGTGCAAATGGAGGAGGATGCTCGCGAGGTGCAGTACAGCATCAACAATGAGCTCAGCGAGTACAAGAGAATTAACGAACGCTTCGAAGTCGAACTGGAAGCCACCAAGAATGAGCTGAATCGCATACGACGCCGTCACGATGAGTACAAGGCCAATTCTGCCAACTTTGATAAGCTGCAAATGGACTTTGAGATGCAACAACAGTCATTGGATACAGCCAATGCTCGCATCAAGGAACTGGAGTTTGAAATTCAGTCTTACAACGACTGGAAAGAGGTGACCAAAACATCTCAGGCACGACTGCTCAGTATGCCGGAACTCCAGTCGGAGGTGGAACGCCTGCGGGCCCATAACAAACACTTGAACACGCTGATTGGCGACAAGCTGCTGCTGGAGGAGAAGGTGCATGACTATAAGACACGCCTGGATAGAGAAGAGGGCGCACGAGCCGAGGCGGCAGCCTTGCAGGTTAAACTAACCCACGTTGAGCAGGAGCTCAAGGAATGGGTCAAAGTCGCTCAGGATCATTGTCTGGCCAATACGCTGGTCAGCCCTATGGCACTACGCTCACGTATCGAACAGCTGCTTCAAGACGACATTGTTCGTGTGTCCGAAAAGGTCAGCGCCGACTCGGACAGCAAGCATCTTCAGACGACGCTGCGTGAGCTGGAACAACAGTGCGCTGTCTACTTGAAGAACATCGAAGACATGAATGTGATCCTAAAGCGTCACAAGAGCATCAGGGAACGACTGCAGCGTAAGCTGTTAATCGTCTGCAAGGAGCGTGATTTCTATAAGCAATTGCTGGAGAACTTTGACAAGGATCAGACCATGTCGAATGTCAGCACCTCGGAGATGACCAATGATATGCAAATGCGATATCGTGTCGAGGTGCTGGAACGCACTCTAGCCGGCTACAAGGAGATGTGCTCGACGCTGGAGCGGGAAATGCAAACTATGCGTCAGCAGGAATCCCTCAGTGAAGCAGCTACGACCAACGAGAACGGCTACGATAGCGTCAAGAAGGAGCTGGATACTTTGCGCATGGAGAACGAACGTTTGCGGCGTCGCAAGGATGAACTTGAACTGGAGCTGGAGCATCGCTGTCTACGTGGTGACTTCAACATGGTCAACTACAAGGTGGTGCACATGAGTAGCAATCCCGCGAGCGATGCCTACGAGGCCACCAAGAACATTGTAGAGAAACTCCAAGCGGAGATTGAGCGACTGAAGCGACGGAACAAGAAACTGGAGGAGGACAATGAGCAGACACAGGCAAGATTCAATGAAACCCTCAGCGGCGGCAGCTCCAATGCCGGCGGTGGAATGACCATGAACTTCAGGGAGTTCAATCAATTGCGGGCGGAGCTCGAGTCTGCCAATGGCAAGATGAAGAAGATGAAGGATTGCTTCAAGGCGGCTAGCAAAGAGTTTCGCGATGTTTGCTATATGCTGCTCGGCTATAGAATCGATCGCGTGGGGGCCAACAGTCACTATCGGTGGGTGCAACAATCAATCACTTCCTATCAAAACTTTATACCTAAATGGTCTTTCTTTTTATAGCATTTCCAGCATGTATGCGGAAAGTCCCGATGATTATTTGTCCATAAGCGTGAATGAATCAAATTGCTTGGCACTGCTGGAGTCACCGTACTCGCAGACCCTTAAACCAGCCATCGATCAACAGTTGGCAGCGAATAACTCATTTCCCGCCTTCTTTGCTGGACTCACCTTGGAGCTGTTCCAGCGTGCCACGGTTACAATCACTTAGGAACAGCTGGGATTAATGCACCACTGTATGTCTGTACTTTTTCGCTTAAGTTGCACGTAGTATTAAAGACTAAAACTAATATATATACTTAATCAAACAAGAGTTATACTTGCAAAGCGTCACAGCTTCCGTCGATGCCGATAAGCGACGCTACCAGACGAGACGAGACGAGACGAGCACGGAAATAAACCCGTAGAACCGATATCGTTTGCCACAGAGTCGAGTGTTTTATGTGTTTGAACAGTCAGTAGAGCACTGGTGGCAATTTGGCCCACAACATGTGTAAACACTGTTAACTGATTACTGTTTTAGCCAAGATATCGCGAGCCGTTTAAAATTCTTTAACTTATGACGCTTATTTTTTTGGAAATCATTGCGATAAAACGGAATATTTTAATGTATATATACGTATTTATGTATACACTTATTT
This sequence comes from Drosophila dunni, assembly GCA_018152125.1. Classification (NCBI taxonomy): domain Eukaryota; kingdom Metazoa; phylum Arthropoda; class Insecta; order Diptera; family Drosophilidae; genus Drosophila; species Drosophila dunni. Next base: position 15,025,058 of record JAECXC010000339.1, on the reverse strand, counting down.
ATTTATTTGTTTTGTACAACTATTTATAACTTTTGGCTCGGTTAATTGTTGAGTTCTGTGATAAGCGCGCGATTTTTGCACAAATTGAAGGCGAGGCAACGAATCCGGACGATCTCTGGTGTGGCGAAGATCTGGAAGAGAAGAAAAGCCCATTGTGCACTTTTAATAGGCGCGAATCAACAATAACAATTACAGCAACAACAACTTGTAGCTAGACGCTTGTGTATGTGAGTGGAACACAACGAACTGCGTATACGCTGACAAAGTAACGTTCTTTAGAAAGCTTTGTATGGACGAATTTAGTAAGAAGCGTTTTCGGTATGGAATTCGGTGCTCTATATACATATATAAGTCTTAAAGAGCTTGTGAGCTAAAATTTGCTTAAATGGCTTATCTATAAGTTTGATAAATTGGCAAATTTAACAGAAATTTGCATAAACTTCGGTTGATAAGCGAAGGCAACTTAGGCTGACTTTGCTGTATCACAAATAACTTCGGGACAAAGGCAACAGAGAACACAGTTGACTATAAAAGACCCTGTACTCAAGACCTTACTCTTTTGCCAAGCTAACTTAACTTACTTGCCATAGCTAATATGCCCACTTGACTTAGGGTAGACGTATGCGATGCGAGAGAATTGTCGCAACAAAAGGAAATCTTGTGTACAGTATTTGCAATAGTTACTATATTAAGTTAAACATCATATTTATATATATATTTCCTTTTAGAATAATGCACATAGAAGTTGTTGTCGTTGTTGTAGCTGAAGCCGTGTCAATGTCCATTAGGTGGTCAGAATGTGAGCGACCTGGTCGGGAGTCTTGTGCAGCAGCGCCTCGGGCTGCTCGAAACCATTGGAGGGATCGTGAACTCTCTCGTAGATCTGCTTGTAGATAGCCACAATGACATTGAAGGAGCGACGCTGTACTGTGCTGCGATGTGAGCTGGACATGATTAGCTGCACCTGGGGCAGCAGCAGCACATCGGGCAGCTCGAGGAATGCATCCATTTTTGACATAAAAATCTTCAAAAGATTCGTTTCAATTTTGGTCTGGCTGCTTTGAAGAATTGTATAGATGGGACCCAGATTAAGATTGGCTACCAGCGAAGAGGCCTGCTCGGAGGTAAGCGTGTCCAGCTGTGCATCCGACTGGGCCTGCAGACGCTCCACGCGCTCGTCCATGTACTCAAACACCGCCAGGGTGCTCTGCATGTGGTAGAGGCAATTGAGCAGATAGACAGCCATGTCCACAGTGGGCAAGTGAGCGGCACTCTCCTGCACCGACTGCAGCAACGGGTCAATGACACATGTCACAATCTTGGTAATATCCGCCTGACGGCCATCCACCATTGTAGCCACCGATAGTATCTCCTTTAGTATGTTAAGCAGACGTGCCACGCTTGGTGGGGGCACCAGATCACGTTGTGGTGGCTCCAGAGCTAGACTTGTGCCTGCCGGACGCTGCAGCACGCTTCGCACCTGTTGGGCCAGCGCGTTGAGATAGATCTGCTCGCTGCTCAGCTGCAGCTCGACGAGACACTGCTCCAGACTGCCACCCTGAACCACCTGCTTCATGATCTGCTGATAGAAACGCAGCAGATTCGAGATGGTAAACAATATGATTGTGTCCTGCTCCGAGTTCAGTATGGTCTCCACGCGCACCTTCAAGGGATGACAGACGCCATCGGCTATGTAGCCCAGCGCCTTTTGCATCTGCTCCGAAATATCTAGAAGCAAGTGGAGGTGATTAGGGATCTGTGGTTAAAGGGTGTTCCTAATAATACTTACCATGCTTATCACACTTCTTGAAGAGCAGCGTAAGATTCTCTTTCTCGTTGGGAATGCTCTCGTGCAGCCACGCGAACATGTCGCCAATGTAACGCTTGGGGTCATGAGCATGCAGCTCAATGGGCTTCGGGTTGCTGCCACCGGGTCCACCCTCAGTTAGTGCCTCAATAAACTGTCGCACTAGCACAGCTCTGCGTGCAATCGCATACTCATCGATGACGTACTTGAAGAGCACGGGTCTGTCCTGCAGACGACTCATGGCCTCCACGATTAGTGGACCGATCTCATTATTCTCTAGATTGCGACAGTGATTTTGTGTCCAGCGATAGAGACGCTCCAGCGCTCCTTCCTGGTGCAGTGTCATCTCCTCCATGATATCAAGTGCTGCCGTCTGATAGCCACACTGCATCAACAGCCGGCAATCGGAATGTATGGACTGTACCCGATCCAGAACCTTAAAGAACTCTGGCACAATGGGCGCATCCTTGGCATTGCCATAAAGCAGCTGATGCTCGGGCACACTGAGCTGAAAGCGGGACAGAAACGCCTGTGCAATCTGTTGATGAACTTCCAAACGTTCGCGCTCCTCCTGCATTTGATTGGTCTGCTCGATGAGATCTTTGGTCAGAGCCTTGGAGGTTTCCAAATCGGTTTTCATGGTCTGCACAGATGTGGCCATCGTGTCAAGATCCGTGCAGACGGCATCGAGTGTCAGCTTCACCTCACGGAACGCCTTCAGAAAGCTCTCGTTGATTCCAACGGATCGATGCTCGATTTGGCTGCGCAGATTGCGACGGTTCTGCAGCGTGTTCTCGGTAAAAAAGGTGGAGAGTCCATTGAGGGCATCGAGCGTGTCCTTGTCGCTCTCCAGACGTGTCTCTAGTATTTTATTTACTCGCTTTTGTATGCGATCTTGTTCTTCGGTTGCGGTGCTCATGTTTTTCCAACTGGCGACGTCAACAAACAAGAATAAGAGATTACACGTCAGCCGCTATGACAGAATACATACACACTTAATAAACAGAAATATTTGAATTAATAGACCAACGCTGTCTATAATTATTAATTAATTTAACTAATTGCGTACAAATTCAATAAATAAATATTTCTAATAATTCGCGTAAACTGTTACATGGCATGGTGCTGCCAACTTGCTGCAAAGTAAACACAATCATAGTCATGTTGGCGTTTCGCGGTGAGTGGTAAAGTGATAAGAAGAGGAAATAAGCACGAAACATTGTAAATTTCCAATATTTGTGCTCATTTTGTGTAAATATTAATTAAAAGACATAAAATGAGCCACTCCGCATTGGCCAGTTTGACTGCACAGTACACCGATTCGGAAAATGAAGGAGATGAAAGTCCGGATTCACAAAACTCAACAGCTTCTCAGGTTAGTAGGCTAAGCAGAAATTGTATGGAAGCCTTGAAATGCTAATTGGCAATGATTTAAACAATTTTCAGGTAATTATACCGAAGCAGCCAACGCCACAGCCCGCTACACCAGTCAAAGAGGACGCAGAACCCAAGAAATCAAAAAAGAAGAAGCGCGCCAAGAAAGTGCGACGACTCGTGAGTTACCAGGATGATACCCTAATTTCGGATGAAGAGGACGATCGCGCACACATATCAAGCGAAGAAGAGTCCTCAAGCGACAGCGCCAACTCAGACGAAGAGCACAATGTAAATGGTAAGGAGAAAAATGCTGGCACAGCAGAAGCAACCGGAGATGCGGCAATGGAGGTGGACGGCGATGATTCCAATACATACAACTCTGAAGAACGTTCGGCGGAAAGCTATGAAAAAGATCCCAAATACGCCAAGTATAAATTTCAATTGCCACCGGAGCCAAAGGGAAATCCACCGCCGGAATTGGTTGCAAAGATTACGAAAATGTACACGAAAATGAGACAGACGAATATGGACATGAATCGTGTTATTCAGGATCGCAAGGAGTTTCGTAATCCCAGCATTTATGAGAAGCTTATTAGTTTCTGTGACATCAACGAGTTTGGCACCAATTATCCGCCAGAAATATACGATCCTCTGCAGTGGGGTGAGGAGAGTTTCTACGAATCCTTGTCGGCCGTGCAGAAAACTGAGATGGTTAAACGTCAAAAGGACCGTAAGGACATGGACAAGGTAGAGCAGGCCACCGCCTTGGCACGCAAGGTGGAAGAGGAAGCCAAGAAACGGTAAGTAGTTAAATTCAACCAAAGTTTGACCAATTTGCAACTTAAAATATTCTTTCAGCAAATCGAAGTGGGACCAACCGGCTGCAAAACAAACAATACCTGCGTTAACAACCACTGTGACTGGCACCAAAGGCACTGTAATTTCAGCTTTCGGTTCCCTGCCCAAAAAGCCAGCTGTTTAATTTTAAATAAATCAATTTTAACATATAAAAACTACTTACAAAATATCTTGTGTATTTTCTTGAATTTAAATAGACCAAAATGTAACCCTGTTATCGATAAATTCCACAGCGTGATTTCACTGTCACGGTATAAACAAAATTTAAATAATTCAAGATATTTAAATGTTTAGTTTATAAATAATTTTATCTCATAGTCTAGCTTTGATTTAATAATTTAATTATTAAATGAACAGATAAATCATGTTCTTTTCAGCAATGTTTCGGTATTTATATTGGGATTGTGGAAAAGAACTTGTTGATTATTTTAGTGGTTTGTGCTTACGGTCACACTGGTCATATGCTCGAACGTCGTGTCGTCGCCGTTTTCTGTTTTTAACCATTTCACATTTTTTCGTTTTTAAAATACAACAAAAGTGATTTTATTGCATGCAACAATTACAAGAACAACACCAAACACAATCGTTATGATTTGAATACAAAGTGTACGTGATTAATATTAGTTTTGTTGTTTTTGTATTCAACATACACAACAAGAAAAGAAAACGAAGCGAAATGTCGACAACGCAGCAGCAGCAGCAGAAGCAGCACCAGTAAGCGCAGACAGCAAAGAATTTGATCTGAGTAGCGCTATTTGTATGCATGGGTGTGTGCGTGTGTGTGAGAGTGAGCGAGAGCGAGATTACAATTAAAAATGTACGAATACGAGTGAAATTTCGTATAAGATAAAGAAGATGAGGAAGATACCAAACACACATATATGTATGTATGTATCTTTGGCAAAATACAGCAGTCCATCTGTCTTTAAGTGAGGCATTTGTGTGTGTTGTGTGCGAGTGCGTATGTGAATGTATACAAATTGTATTGCGAATTTTGTTTAAATAATCTTGGCCGTGTTATTATTTCAAGGTGGCTCATTATTTAGACGCCATTACAATGCAACCGGTATTGGACCTGCGTGCCTGTCGGTTCTGCCTATCTGCCTTGTCTGTCCGTGTACGCGCAAATGCCTTAGTGTGTCTCTGTGTGTGTGAGTGTCTGCATGAGTGAGAACGAGCAGAAACGACAGAGAGAAAGAGAAGGGCGAAGCAGGCATTTCCATTTAGCTGCGCGAGCAGCTTTTTTTGCCGCCACTTGCGTTTTTTCAGTGTTGTTGCCGTTGCAGCTCCTCCTTCTCTTCTGCTTGTGCTTCTTTGTGCTGATTACGGCGCTCCACTGTCCATCAGCCGCGCCCCGTAAGTCCATCAGCCGGTGCTTATTTATAAAGCGATTGCCGCTGGTTGTTATGTGACTGGGCAGAGCAGCTGAGAGACCAGCAGAGGCAAACAGCTTCAATCAAAAACTGCAGCAGAATAAAAAAAATGACAAAAAACAAAAAGAAAGACCTACAATTTCCAATTAAATCCGCAAAATGCTCAATTGAAGCTAATTTCTATGGAAGACCCCCAACAACTGTTTGTGTTTATCACTCGCTCAGCACACGCTGTTATTGTGATTGCCGCTGGGGCCAACGTGGGCCGCTAGTGTGTGAATTTCCCAGGAAAATTCATAATATTTTCGCAAAAAGTTGCAATATTTATCAACAATAGGAAAAACACTGTTTTCTCTTTCCGTCATCGTTTTAGCGCTGTCTCGCTCTAATATTCGCTTTCTCGCTCTGCCACCTGTTTGCTTCGAGTGTTGTCGTCACATTTCCAACGTTCCAGCAACAAAAGTTACAATAACAACAACAGTTAATTCTATTCAATATCGATAGCAAATAGCAAAAAGAGAGCGCACACTATAACAGCACAGTTATTTTGGCATCAGGTGTTAAAGTGTGAACAGCAAACACATACATACGTGCATACATATATACAACTTTTTTTGGAGCAAAAGTAAACAAACTACATACGAAACGAAACGAATCGAATTGAAACGAAAAGAAACGCGACGTGCGTTGGTCGTCAGTCTGTGTGCGTGTGCGTGCGTATGCGTATGTGTGTGTGCCTCAACTCTGACGGGCGACAAAAATAACAAAAAGAAAAAGAAGTAAAACTGTAATAACAAAGTCAACATCGGCAACAACAAGAACAAGCGGACAACGAGTGATTCAACGTAGACAGCGGCAGCTAGAAGCAGCAACAACAACATTAAAACATGTCGGATTCGTATTATCAGGTGAGTCGACAACACACTACTGATATCAGGACATTACATGCCCAGTTTCTGTTGTTGTTGTTACCTTGGGCTCGGGTTTTATTCATTTTTTAGTTGCTTTTTATCAGCTCAATGCTTAGTCCACGTTTAGGCAGGCACACCTGTTGCTAGCTACACAAATATGCTACAATATGTGTGCGTGTCTGTCTACCTGTCTCTCTGTACGTGTGTGTGTGGGTAGCACGGAAGCCAGGAATTTCCGGCTCACCTGACGCATACAACACTTGTGGCACATCCTTAATGTGCCACTTCATTTAACATTTCCCCCGGGCGCTTCCTGTGGGGCGACTGAACAACAAACTAACAAAAAGAATTCAGCCAATGAATAGCAGCAGTTGAACAAAAGCTGCCTGCTGTATGACTAAATTGCTGATAGTAAAACGCAGTGTAGTGAAATGCTGTTAATTCGGCATACGCTTTAAATGACTGTTAATTGCTTATGTTAACTGGCAGAGAACATCGTAGTATAACATAGCAGTTGAATTTAACAGACGGACGTACATTAGCTGTTAATTGATTAGAATTCTGTTAACTCCGAGTTAAGGACACTAGTTCTCACCTCTGTTTGACATATAAAACTAATTTTGGGGTGTGTTTCATATTAGGAATGCCTTACACTCAACTTAATCGCTCTAAATACGATGAAATACGATGTTATTTATAGCCAAGACTAACACAATTGTCAAATGACATCATTGGAATGGGAATTGGAATTCCAGTTGTTCACATTTCTCGCGTGCTCAGGTCGCAGCAACAAATTCAAATTGTTTATGTTTAAGTTTATGTGTGTGCACAAAATGTCAATTGGTTTAAGTGCGTGGCCCACTGAATAAACAAATAGCAGCCATAACTAAAACAAATTAACCGACTTGTTTATTAATAGTAACACAATTTACGAGTGCCTTCATCTGTGTAGCTCCAAGTGTGTGTGGGAGTGCAGCTATAATTAAAGTGATGCCAATTAAAGTAGCGCTTATCAAAGCGAACTGCGCTTATCAGTTTACAGTCTGCTTGAAGCTGTAGACTGCAGTCTCTAGACTGTAGACTGTTTACTGTTGACTGCCACTGTAAGTGGATTATCATCACGTAATCAAAGTTTAATTACACAAATCAGAAAACGCAATTGAAACTGAATCAAAGCGGACTTAACGGTGCGGACTGTTAGAGGGAAGCACTGGGGCCTTAGGGGACTTTGGGGCTTTGGGAACAGGGGGTTGAAGACGGCCACGCCTTATGCCATTGACCATGAATTTGAAGGTGGAAAAATCATAAGTCACTTGAATACATATTTACAAATGGCCTCATTTTGTGGCTGCTGAGTCGAATTGTAAATTGCTAGTTGGAATGCAAATCGCGAAGAATTAAAAAAAAAAACAATCAGAGAAGTAATACACAAAACCAGATTATTATTGGTAGTCTCTTGTCTCTGTTTCTCCAGGCGAGTGTCATTTGAAGTGGCTGCTCTTCTACCTGTTTCTTTTGTACCTTTTGCCAGTGCACCTGAGATGCCACAACTGCAACTGCAACTGTGCAACTTTAGCTGATCTTGTTGAAGCTGTAGCTGCTGCATCGGGAGCTACTCCAGAAGATTGCCTGCGGAGTTTTCTTTTTATTTATTTTTATTTCCGAACCGGTTTCATGTCTCGCACTTTTTTGTGGTGCACCAGAACAGGGTCAGGCCAGTTTTTGAATGGATGCCATATCCATTTCGCCCGAGTCTACGAAGACACACACGAACTGGGATGACTGCAAATGGAGCCCAAGCAACTTAACAGCGAATGGCATTTTAATACCCTTCTGCTAAGAGCGTTTAATCACTTTTCTCATCGTCTTTAACAGCATCTAAAGGTCTAGACGCTAGACGTTATTTAAATAGTTCAATAAGTTGTTTAATTAATGTGTCTTTCTTATTAGTAACACTGCCTTACATGCTGTTAAAAGCGGTAAGCTGATGAGTAGGTCAGTTTACAGCAGCTTAACAGAACGATGTTAACTGTTTTAGCTGAGCAGAATCTGGATAACAGGTTTCTGCTTAAGTTCAACTAACATGCTGTTAACAGTCTTGCTTAATATAGGCTTATGTAAACATGCTGATAACAGCACGACCAAGCTGTTAACTACTTGAACTCGCTGGGTCTTTGACTGTTCTTTGAATATACTTGGCAATGTTAATTTGTTTAACAAATTTGCAAATGGGAAATGCCTGTGCAAATATTCGAGATTTGCCTTGTCGTGGAAATGTTGATCAACAAACAAACACACACACGTACAGTGTGACAACAGCTTTCAAGTGTCGCGTGTCCTGCCGCCTGCTGTGTATCTGTCTGTCCATCGTGTGCCCACTGTACAACTGTCTCAGCCTATCTCTTTGGCTATCTCAGTTGCTGTCTCTGTGTCCGCCTGTCTGTCTGTTTGTCTGTGTGCCTACGTCTTGGCCACTGACAGCTCGTCAGCTCAAACAAAGGGCTTTGGCTGTCAGAGACAGAAAGAGAGAGAGAGAGAGGAGAAGAGAAAGGGATAGCGAGCTATGTTTACTTTTGGTCAAGAATGCATTCAGCAAGTGGCTTAATGTGTTGTTCTTCTTGCCGCTTCTGCTTTTAGCCCTCTTCTTGCTGCTTGACTGCACCAGCTAGACTGCTGCTGGTAAACACTTATGACCAAGTCCAAAGTGTATTAATTAAAGTTTCATTTGCGACAGATTTGTATCCATCAGATGCAACCGCAAGTATCTTTTGCAACCCTCTGCTCTGTTTTTATTATTCCTCGCCCGTTTTATTTGATTTGCGCTTCAAGAAGACAAACGGAATCTGCGAGATACTTTTAATCAAATTCAATTGTATTTATTAGTTGTGTTTGTTGTTGTTTTCTGTGCTCACTGATAAGGTAATCACTACTATAAAAATAACAATGATCGCAACAATTCACGATTTGTGTATGGAAATTTTCTTACACGCGCAAACAAACAGAAAAATTACTCAAGTTTTTATGCAACGAATTTGTCGTTTTTGTGGATTTAGTTTTTGTGATTACTCACTGTTGGTTGAGCTGTAATTGTGCTGAATTCACTACGGATTTGTGCATCCTGCAGATGCAGAAAAATCAGGGGCTTTTTGCGCTCAACGGAAATCCATTTCGCATGCAATAGATTTGATTTTCTTTCTCAGCTTGGCCCGCAACTCTTGGCCATTGTTGGCGCTGGAGGCCAAAGAAAGTAACGCGGGGTCGTCAGACATTGAAAATCATTTAATTAACTTTGCCGTTTTTATTGTAGTTGCTGTTGCTGTTGTTGTGGTCGTGTCGGTGTTATATCACATTCAGCTGAGTTTGGTTAATTCATAGCCTGCCTTGGGCACATTTAATTGCTGCAATTGATGAGTTCAATTGCGCAAATTGCTACGCTGACTTTTTGCCGCTATTTTTTCGTTGTTTTTGTTGTTTTATTCCGCTGGACAATCGTACAATCAGACACTAAGTGTACCGCCAGTGGGTGTTTTCAGGTAGTGACTGTCGACTGTCGTCTGTAGACTGCCACTGAGTGCTTGACAGCTCAGTAGTTTCGAAAAAATTGTACCAACACTGACTAAGTACAGTTTAAGTAGCTCTAAACCGTTTAGAAAAAAGATTGTAACTTAAACAGCACTTAAAAGTGTCTTAAAAGTGCCGTTATGTAAGCAAAGATAAGTTACTTGTTACGACTAGTTAACAGCGTGAATTTAGTTAACATTGTGTTACTTAACAGCGCTGTTGTGCAATACCTGTTGCGACGCTCTGCTATCAGTATTAACAGCGCCACCACTTTAACATTGGTGCCAAATCAATTGCAATCAATTGTCAAAAAAAAAAGAAAATGCTCACCTTCTAATTGCGTGACTGGAAAATTGCGTTCCATTTCCATTTCTATTGCCATTGCCATTCCCATTCGCATTCGCATTCCCCATTCCCATTCCAATTTTCCACAGTTTGCCAAGAGTTTTCTAATGGTTTTCCCCCAGTTGCATTGTTGCTGCTACTGCTGCTGGTTGCTGTTGTTGCAACTAGTTTTTGAATTTGGCACATGCAGGTGTCCCCAATTATGCCAGGCAGCTAGCTACTCAGTGTTTGAAAATTGGGACAACGTTACTAGCTGTTGTTGTTACTGTTTTTGGCTTTGTTGTTGTTACTGCTGTTTGGTGTAAGTTTGACTTGCAAATTGAATATTATGGGGAGCTGGAAGAAACTTGAAAACAAGTTGCGAAAGTAGAACTTGTCTAGTTGGACACGAAATGGAATGTGGCAAAAGTGGAATTGGTGCTTCGAGTTGCAGTTACAGTTTGAGTTTGGCCCAAAGTCAAGTGCAGAGCAGGGACAGCGGCAAACAAATTGTGGCATGTCATGAACTTGCAACAGTTTGCGCACGTGTTGCCAGGTAACTTAAAACAACAACTGTAACAGTAACAGCAACAGCAACAATAATAACAGCTGCTGTTAATGGTACTTGTTGTTTGGACGGTTTGTTTGCCTGTCTCTTGTTTGTTTGTTTATTTCAGCATGCTTTGTGTGCAGCAAACAGTTGGCTAATAAACTCGAGCGTTATTTTTTCGGATTTTATTTTTGTTTTACTTGCCATTTTCGCAGTGTCCAACCTATCCGTTAGCAAGTACGGCTGCTGCTGTAACATTGATTTCTGTATAATTTTGTAATTTTCACTTTCACTCGTGCAAAAACGCCAAATGGTGAGTTCAAAGCGGCCAAATGACGTTTGTTGTTGTTTGCTGTTGTTTAACAAACAACAACTACAATACGTACTGCAAGCAGCGGCCATAAAACATTTTTCAATCAAACTAACAGAATGTTAATGGCGTGTCCAGAGAGTGTTAATGACGAAGAGAGCGTAAGCTCAAGCAAGAGAGAGAGATGGAGAGCATCGCTAACAATTGTTAGCCGAACCTCAGCAGCAAAAATGCAACAACAAGCTTCCGTTGCACTGCCTTGCACTCTATCTCTCTCATTTTCTCTCCGTCTCCCCACTCAAGTGTTGTTGACCGCTGCTTTGCTGCTCTCAAAATGCCGTTGCTCATTGATTGAATGGCACTAATAACAAAAACAACTATCTATCAGAGCATGTGCATGCATGTGTGTGTATGTGTGCTTGTGTCTATGTTTAATCACATTATGTGAGCATGCATGCATACACGTGTGTGTGCGTGTGTGTGAGATTCTTGCTTGGTTCTGTGGGAATTGCTCTGATTTTGTTTTTGTTTTATTGCGTTTTTGTTTTGACTGCCATTCGGTTTGCGAGCCTGAGCTTTTACATCTCCCTCCCTCTCGCTCTCCCTCTTCCTACCTAATGTAATTAGGTTTTTGCAGCCGCAATTCCCAGCTCAAAAAGTTGATTGCATTAGCAGCCTCTGCTTTCCCATAGTCAAAGAAGCAGAACCTATTTAACTGTAATTGTATATGTATCATGCTATGCATTATTTGCAATGTACCGCTAACTTTTATAAATTAATTAATCAACGCTTTTGCTGCCATGTTAAGAGGGCGTGCGGCTTCTCTGATTACTCCTCCTACATCCCAAGCAGGCAGAGTTGCCACCTTTGCTCACACAGAAGTGTGCTAGACTTTTAGATACCCCAATGCTTAAACCTTTGTAACTTGGCCCAAACTTAACTGATTTTTAATTGGATTTCCATTTCAATCAGAGCTGTAAATTGTTTTTCTGTTATAAATAATTGCATTTGGGTATAAGGCCCTTTCCGGCCAAAGGGGTGCAGGGTATAAATATCTTAAAATGCAGAGGCAGCCAGTTGGAACTGTGGCATGTTAAGGGGATCTGTGGTGGTATGTACTATACTATATATCTTCTATATTATTCTGCTGCCTGGCAGCCATTGTTGCCTTTACCTCTAGCTCATCGCTTTTAGCTGTTTCTGTTGCCTTTTTACGTTTGCCGCCTTGTCATTGTTGCAAGACGATGACTTCCCACAGATTCACACACATACAACGCGACAGAGTTTTCCCTTTCGTTACGTGACAGCGCGCCCAACAAAAACTGCACAAAACGCAGCAAGTGAGAACGCTCAAGCTGAGCATGCAAGACTTAGAGATACCCTGAGTAATCAGAAAGAGGTATTGGCAGCTGTGTGTCTTTGCTGTGTCCCACTAAGTACAGGGTATGCAAGACAATCACACATTGCCTGAAGTGACACAGTGAGTGAGGGGGAAAGAGAGGGCAGCAGAGAGTCAGATAGACAGTCGAGTAAACCCAAAACAAGCCAAGTAATCTGCATATTGCCGAGAGGCAGATCTTAACTTTTGTTTCGCTGCATTGTTCTTGGCTATAATCATGATATATGTGTATGTGTGTGTGTACCTCCATCGTGTGTGTATATAGTACTTATATTTAAACAGATATATCTGCTTATACTTATGTTTAATTGACAGCCGCTCATTTTCCGCCCGAATGCGGCGGCTTTCCCAAAGATCATTTTGTTTTGTTTTGTAATTTTTCTGTTTTTCAAAAACTTTTTTATGCAACGTTTTTGTGGTTTATTTTTTATACACTTATGTTTATACTTTTGCACTTTTCCTTTTTGTCGTAATTATAATGAAACTGGTACTCAAAGCCTTTTTTACATTATCTTTTATCGGTTTGCGTTTTTGGCTTGTTTCTTTCTTTTTTTTAATGAAATTTTGTTGTTTCTGCATTGCGTGGCAAGTTTGTCAACCTCCGATGCGTGGGTCTTGCTGGCGATATGACGCATCTGGGCAAAGAAACTGTAAACTTGGCCAATAAAAATATGAAAAACTTCATCAATTTTTTTTTAATGTTTTTCATTTTGTTTTGTCAAGTTTTTAGCTCTTTTTTTTGGTCTTATCAGCTGCTGCACTTGGCATTGGACACTCGCCCGTTTGGGGAAGAGTGTGTGCGTGTGACTGTGTGTGTGTGTGTGCTGTGGCTTGTGGCACATACGACATCCGGTTTGTTGGCTCTTTTTGGTTGGTAGCCGTTGCCGTTGTTGTTGACTGCTTGGCAATTTCCGTTTATTGACTCGTAAAAGACGCAACGCACTCGTTAAATGTCACAGTTGTATATATTTGTTGTGCGTGAGTATGTGTGTGTGTTTACGCTTTTTTGTTGCAATTCGATGTGCTTTATGAAGCCTTTTTTGCAGTTGTCCCTGATGAGTTTTCGTAGCCGTTAGCTTTCTGTCGGCAGGAAGTGCTCAAAGCCATGACATATCCTTCGCAATTTCTATAGAAATCAAATCTACTTCAAACCATTGCTTTGGGTGCTGATAACACTTGCGGGTTTAATCATGTACAAGTCAAATGTTTTTTGCATGCAATTTGCTGATAACAATAGCGGAATTGCTACAGCTGTTATGTGACAGATACTGTATCTTGTATCTATAGTAAATTATGCTCATATGTAGATTAGATACTATTTTGTACAGAAATCCGCTTAAAACTGCAGTTAACCTGAGTACTCAGCCAAGGGTTTTAGCCCACATTAGCTGCATATTTGGGGTATGGGTCAATAGATGCGTCAGGGTCTTTGAAGCGGTCAAAAGGGGTGTGATATCTCATTAGTCAGCCATTTATGGGGCTTCATTGGTGGTGATGGCAACCCTTTTGCCGGTTTTAATGAGGGTTGTCAACGCTGATTGCTGAAGGGTTTTCTTTTGTGTTTGGTTCTTCTTTACTCAGGTATTTCTGCTTTTTTTTTTGACTGTGGGTCCGTCAGGTGGCAGAGAAAGTCACGCTCTGTCGAGATAGCTTCTAAATGGAGAGTGGGGAGTGGGGAGTTTAGAGTGAAGAAGAAGACTAAAGCGGCGCCACGCTGTGCCTTTGTCGTTTTCTTTAATACTCGTTTTTCACAGCTTTTGAGTTTTGGTTTTATGTAAATGACCAGGGCACTTGGCTTATCTCATAGAAATGGATGTAATAATAAACAAGAGCCGTAAGCTGGATAAAATGTGTGACAGTTTCATAATAGGCGTAGCCCTCTACCCTTTCCCAACCTGTTCCACTGTTTTCCTTAATAAAAGCTGTTGCAGTGAAAAATGCTAACCCAAAAAAGAAAAACAGTTGACGGCGGCCTTAACAGCAACAGAGAAATGTTAATCAAACATAGCTGTACAATTCTAAGAACTAGCACAATAAAAGCCACTCAACAACAAGAACAATAACAAGAACGACAACAACAGGAACAGCAGCAGCAGGCAAAACGCAGCTTGGGAGACAAGAAGAAAACCCCAAAAGAAAAGAGAAGCAGAATAATATAATAATAACAACAACAACATTACTTGGATAGAAGCTGGCGCACGCGCAGTCCAATTAAGAAGCGCTACTCTGCTGACGTCGACGTCAAAGCCAGCGTCAGCCTCACCGTCCAGTCATTCATTGAAGCATGCAGCGAGAGCTTTGACTTTGCTTTCTTTGCTGCAGCTGCGCTCGCTCCACTTTCGCTGTGTTTGTGTGCAAGCCCCGCTCTCTTGTTTGGTTTGTTCGCTCGCTCTGCTTGCTAGCTTACTCTCTCGCGCATGCTCAGCGCGCTCTGCTGCTGTGTTGCTGCTGCTGCTGCTGCTGTTACGGGCTGCGGGCTTTGGGTTTTTGGGTTTGTGTCTTTGGCGCTCAGTTCGCTTTTAGTCGCGCTTGAAGCCGGTTGTCGGTGCTGCCGTTTTACGCTCGAATTGTTCTTTGCATTGTTGTCAACATTTGTTATTGTTATTGTTTGTGTGTTTTTTTGCGTGGTATCGCGAGAAAGTCTGGCAACAAATGCATAAATTTCGCAGTGTCTCCTGTACGGGTGCGCGCGCGCGCCTCTTTTACGTGTGCATTTTTCTCGATGACGCATAAATGCGCTTTGAGCCAAGTTTGTTTGTGACAGTGCTTAATGATATTGGCCAGTGTCAATGTCCTTTTTCGCGGCATAACGTTATACCTCTCATATTTTGGATTAGCAGCATAATTTTCAAACGTAAGTTGCTAAATGCTTCCAAGCGACGACTTAAGACAAAATTCGAGCTTGAGTTGATTTGGGCCATTTATTTTACAGCTTCTGCTGCTTCTTCTAATATAATAATTAAGACAAAAGCGCACAGCAACAGCCACCACAATAGCAATAACAACAACAGCGAACAGTAAAATAAAAAAAAAACTACCGCTTGGGTGAAATTCCATTTCTCTTTTAGTTTTTTTCTTACGCTTTTTTTTTTGTTTTCGTTTATTCGTTTACCATCTTTGAACGTTTATAAAAAGTGAAAATCAAGTGACAATCAATTAAAATTCGAGACCAGGCAACAACCAAAAAAAATAAGTAGAAAAAACGAAACCAAAGCAAAACCAAAACGAGTGAAAAAAATCGATTTTCAATTTCAAGCGACTGCGAGTTTTTGTTCTAATTTTGTCACACAATTTTATTTATGTGTTTTTTCTCACTCACTCACATTTTGGCCGTCTTCTGGTGCTGCTGCTTCTTCTTCTGGCCATTGGTTCTCCGTGCTACGTTGGCTCGTTTATTTTGGTTTCTTTACGTATTTTTACGGTACTTACGATGCGAGGCTTAACCCAAATTCACTTGTTGCATGCGCTGAATAAGCAACAAAATAAAATACTATAAAATACAAAAAAAAACAAAAAAAAAGTACAAACCTTGCACAGAATCGAAGACTTTTGTCGCTGCCTTTCTATGGCTTTTTTTTTGCGCTAATGCAATACTTACAACTGGCGACTGGGTCAGGCCCAAGGCGGTTGCCCGACCCACTTACAAGTTCCCCCTCTCCTACCTGCCTTACACCTTTCTAGCCTAAACCCCATATGGCTAGAAGGCACGCTCAAATTACAAATACGTTGACAGCTCGCTTGTCACTAAACTCAGTTAAACTAAACAAATTCATCATGAATAATAACAACAATAAACTCTGTATCTGACGAGTTGTTGCTGTCCATAATCGTATAATCGCAAATTGATTATAAACACATCAAAAAAGCTCATTCTCAATCTATTGAATTGGTTGCTAAATTCAAATTTGGTTAACATCAAAAGCGGCAAGAAATTTCATTTGTTTTCTTTTTTTTTTAAATAAGTTATTTAGGCGCTGTAAAGATTTAAATTCTCAATTGATTTAAACTTGAGAAATCGCTTTATTTTATTAACTTGAAAACCGAACTGAATATTTAAAATAACAAAATCGATTAAATAACTCAACTGTCTTTCGTTACACTCAAGATAAACAACAAGTTGTAAAAAATCAACAGCAACAACAACACTAAACAAATATAAACACATTGTATCTTAACAAATTGCACTGAAATCAACAAAAAGATTGTTTAGGCGTTTTTAGCGCTGACCAAAAAAAAGCCAAACAAATAAAAAAAAACACACACACACAACACACACAATTTATTATTATTGTTGTAGTTTTTTGTTGATTTTGTGCTCTGTTCATAAATGGTCAGTTTGTTTTTGTGAGTTTTTGTTGTTGTTTTTAGTTGTGTGTGTATGTAGATGAGCTTTACTGTGTGTAGAGTGCGAAAATCAAATCGCCCGATCCAATTCAGTCCTCCACATCCACTTGATGTTTTGCGATTGCTCCAAGTGCGTGGGTTGTTTTTTTTTAGCGGTCTTTGGGTAGCCAAGGGTAGCCTCGTCTTGTTATAGTTGCTTGTTGATAGCTCATATTATTTTTATAAAACAAAACCCCCAAAAATGCTAAAAAAGCGACCTTGTTTAGATTTGAGTTTCATGTGCGTGTTCCGACTTCTATATACAATATACAGTTGTACTAGCCATAATGCCTGCGCTGTACACACTTTCGGGCAAATGACCGATTAGAAATCGCATCAGTTTCATATGTTTGTCTTTTTTGTTTTCCTTTATTTTATTTTGTATTATTTTTGTTCCCCCCTGTTGTGTGCTAACATCAAAGCGGGCGCTAAGTTATTAATTGCCAGCACTCGGAGAAAAGAAGAAAAAATTTCAAGTTAGCTAAAATACTACACACAATTTTGCAAAATTATTTAAAATTTGGCGAGGTCAAACAGCACAGTTTGCTGTTAAGTAACAGCGCGTCTTAACATAACATAGCTACTTTGAATAGCAGCAGAGGAAAGAGCTTAACAGTTGGGATGCACGCAGCGCTGTTAACTATTTTGCTGTTAAGCAGACGCTGTTAATAGATTTAGTATGAAAGAAACGCTTTTAGCTGAATCGAATATCACTAGAAATATTTGTTTATTAATATTTTCATCATCTTCTTATGAATTAATACACGAATTACGACTGAAATCTTTAAAAATATATTTGTATATCTAGTATTACGTTCATAAACCATTGAGGCAACCCTCGCTTGCCAATCTTTGACGCACACAACTAATGTTTATATTTTTTCTTCTCTTCTCTTGCAGGTAAATGACAAGAAGTGCAAAAACAACATTCAAAGATTTTCCAAAACGAAATTGAAATTTTTGCGACAAGAATAACAAATAACAAATGTTTCCAGTTCCAAATTGTAGACAAACAAATACAGATACATATAGAAATTCGTAGTCGTACAAATAACCATTAAGTAAACACACACACACACTTACAAACCCGTGTGTGTGTGAGTTTAAGGCAATTATATATTGTTGTAGCTGTAAATGTATCTGTAACTGCGAATGTATCTGCATGCTCTCGCTGCATACCGAAAGAAGCAAAAAAATAATAAATAAAAGAAGAAGACGAAGAAGGAGAAGAAGAAGAGGCAGAAACATGCAAGAAAAATGATTTGTTTTTCCGTAATTTTTGCGCACAAAATGAAAAGCTTTCTAATCGCTTGACTGCCTCAGCGTTTTCCATTGCAGTTTCCATTGCGCCCTCGCAGCGCCTTGACATTTCCCGAATTCAATTTCGCTCGCAGCGTGTCGCGATTTTTTCCAACCCATTGCCATACCTAATATATATTTAATATATACTATATACCTTATATATTTTTATACCTACTTATGTATAGATATATAGTATAGCCCATTTGGCAGTTTGTCGCCGTGATTTTTGCGTCGCGCATTCGCTATGGAAAATGAATGTAGAGAAAAGATTCGCATACTTTGTTAAAGTTTTTGCTAAAGAAGAAAATCACACACAAAAACAGAGAGGAAAATCTAAAGAAATGTGTTTTTTGTAGACTACAAATCTAAAGTACAGAAAATATAACAACAACAAAATAAATACAACAAAGTCGGATTTAAATATTGATTAGCATGGCGCTGACCATGAACATGGTCTTCTTAAAGGATTTACGATCACGTCTCAAAGGATATCTACACGTATGTATATAAAATGAAAAGAAAATGAAACAATTCAAAACTTCAACGCATTCCACTTGAGTCTGTGTGTGGATGTGCATGTGAATGTATCTGAATACAACTCAAATGATAGCACGCGCGCAATTTGCTTACTTGAGTCATGTACAAGTCAATATGTATACCCTGGCATAGAATTCTAGAGGAGGGGTGTATTAATTCGTATGTAATGGTGAATAAACTGAAGAATATTTACTGGGATGTGATTTCGGTATAGAATCGAACCTAATGGAAGACAGTAGTAGGCTAAGATTTAGATTTAAGTGTTATTTACTGTATTCAAAAGCTAAATTTAGGATTTGAAGAGATTCATTAACTACATTTCTTGTGGCAATTGTAGTGGGTATAAATATGCCACTCGAAACTTTATGGTAGGGTATCTTCTTGGTTAGTAGCAGCACAAAGTTTAATATTTTTATATAATTAATTGGACGTGGGCTGATTTTCTGCTTACTCTGCTCCCGACCAACATATATGTCTTTCGTTCTATATACTGCGCTCATTGTCCTCTTCTTGCCGCTGTCTCTCTGGTCCCCCTCGCGCGCTCTTTGTTGCTGTGTAGCTGCCCACACAGAGTAAGTGCGTCAAAAGAAAGCCACAAAATTTTTGTTAGCCTTTTGACTGTTTACAGACGTTGCCTTAGCTCAGCCCTCCTTTGCTCTCCCTTTCTATCTCGCTGTCTCTTTCGAGCTATTTCTCCCACAAGCTCTGTGTTGCCATATCCGTTTCCCTTTCCCCTTCCGCTGTCAGTTCAGTTCTCCTCTCTAGCTCTTTCTCTCTCTCCGACTGCAACATTTGCAACTTTCTCAGACAGCGGCTGTCATCATCATGACCGCCCTACAGACTGAATATTAAGCGTATGAATAAACTGATATACATTGTATCTATATACATTTTATATGTATATATATTTGTATCTTGTATCTTTGTCTCTGTTGCTTTGCACTTCACATATCGCATATTATGCTGATTATTCAAGTCTTCGGTAAGTGTGTTGTGTCAGTTTTTCCTCAAGTAACAACTTTGGCTTTCTGCAATTGCATTATGCAATGCCCCGCCCTCCGACAGGGGTGGGGAGCCGGGTCCCATTATCATCAAGATGTTTTATAAAGAATGCGCGGTGTCGTCGATGAGCCGCTATAATTTCACATACTTACGACAACGAACGTCTCGTAAAACATTTCCCAGGAGCTTTTTGTTTGTTTTTCTTTTGCTTTTTTGCTTTTTCTGTTTTAGTTGCCTCGCAGGAAAAACAATGTCTGAAGAATGCCACAAAAACAGAAGAAAAAACTAAACAAATTATACTTGTATGAAGTTGAAAAAGTCAATGATGATATTAAAGTAGAGTTATGCGCTTATATGATGATTAGTTTAATAACTTTATCTATGAATAATGCGCAGAAAGTGGAAACTTGTAGGCAACTGTAGCTTTAATTGGGCTGGAAGGCAATTAAAAATAAATTTATTAAGTAGTAATGTATTTAGATGGATTCAAGAGCTTTAAAATAGTTTATACTTGGAGAAAAATGAAACGCACACCAGGAAGATTTACTTTTATGAGTTTTTCCGATTTATTTCGTTACTCATTCAGCTATGACTGACTTGATTTTGTACCTTAAATTCACCTGTATGCACACCCCGTATAGTCTTATCAGCTGTAAGCACGCCGTATTAGTAATACGTCTTTTTATGTTAGTAATGCCCAATTGCCTAACTCAGTCACTTCAAGGTAATGATTGCCAAGAACTTTGATAGCAGTAAACTGTTTGCTGTAATATTTCTAGTGACGCTCACGATGCGGTCAATTCCAGTGTTAGCTGCGTTCTGTTATCAACTGGGCCTAAACCAGTTGGGCCGTAGCGCACCGGGCCGGCATCGTGTCGTGTGAGTCAGTTGTTGTCGTTTATGCCTAGCTTCGTGACAAATTGCCATCGTTTTTGTTCGGCCACCCACGAGGTATCGGGAGGTTCGGCGGTTCGACTCGTTGAACGCATTAATTGGGTCCGAATATGGCATAAATTTCACTCGATGTTCGATTGTTGAGGTTGACGGGACGCGTGCGGGCGTTTTCGACGTGAAAGTATTATTGGCAACAAGTGGCAGGCTTTCATTAACTTGCCACATTTTGTTGTGGAAATTATTGTGCAATATTTTATATAATTTATAAAGAGTCAAGGCTAAAAGCACAAAGCATGTGATAAAGCAAAATCTATTGAAAATTTCATCATATCTTGCTGCTAAATACCGAAACGTGTGTGTGTGTCTGAGTGTGTGTGTGTGTGTGTGGATAAACAAACAAGCTGCTTGGCATATATTTTGCCAGCTAATTTGTTGGCCAGGCTTATCGCTCTACACGGCCCCTGAAAGCCGATAAGAAAGCTTTGCGCAGTGTTTCCGTCCCTGGAAATCGGAAGGGCACTCCAACCCCACCAAAACCACAAAAACCCACAATGAATTTGTCGCTTTGCAATCAATCAAAATTACACTGCCCTTGCTAACTATACAACTATATAGACTGAGCCCATAAGTCCCCTCGAAAAGCCATTCAAAATTCTTGTTAATTTGTGTATTTTTGGGGTATGGAGAAATTCTTATGCATATTCAGGGCACAGCGCGACATAAACGTGGCCAACTGACAGCTGCTGCTGTTGACCATATTAAGCTAATTGGCAATGAGTCAAGTTCAGTTTACAGACACAGTTCACAGTTGCCATTAATAAATGCAAATTTTACAGCAAATTGGCAACGCTTTTGCTTTTGCGCTCACAACTCATCGAATAAATTGATATATTGTCAGTTTTGGGCTTTTTATAAGACTCAACAGAACAAAGTACTATAATTAAGTGTTTACTGAACAAAATAATAAATAGTTTATTGTTTCTAGTTCAGTTCGTTGGCTTACTTTGTAAGTTTATTTAAAAAACAGTAAACAATGGCAAATGCTTCCCCACTTGATATATTTATGTCTTGTTTTTTGTTCAAGTCATGCGATATATAGAAATCGTTTGTATATACGTATATACATTTCTTATCTGGCATTACCAGACGTATTTATAGTGCCATGTTGTGCTAACTGTCTGTCTTCGCCTCAGCGACAACGACATAAACAAAACTCTTTCAATTTAGATAAATTTCAGATAAAATTTGTTTTGTTTAAGTTTTAAAGTTTCGATTGGTATCAAATTTAATCATTTATCTAATCTTTGGTTTAAGAATTTTCGATTTCTTTACTTTCAGCTGATTTTCAAGCTCACTAAAGCCATTAATAGCTAAAATTTCAGATAAAATTGTTTTGTTTAAGCTTTGGATTTTCGATTGGTATCAAGTTAATAGAATTCATTTAATCTTGGGATTAAAAATTTTCCGATTTCATTACTTGCAATTGATTTTCAAGTTCAATAAAGCTAAAAATAGTTGAAATTTCACTACTTCAACAACTGTAGAAAGTTTTTCAAAGATTCTCAGAATGTAAGCCGTGAAAGTTTCAGTTACTGACAAATAAATGATTTTCTACAATGCAATTGAAATTGATTAAAGTCTTTCATATTTCTATTTTTAATTTGCATGATAATTGTTGAATGAATGAATGAATGTCGTTCGATATCAGATCGGAAATGTAGTGAGAAAAGGAGAAAAGAGAACAGAGAAGCAGAGAAGAACAGAAATTTATCAGCTTCATTTAACTTTCTCGTCAACGCTGATGATATCAAGATGATATGACAAATTAGAACCAGTACTCTTGCCATTGTTGTTAAATCTGTGTTACATTTTCTTGATAACTGACAGTTTCGAGGAGTCGTGTGAAAAGTCGACACAAGTCGTCTAATTACCATGAACTGGTCACAAGAATACCACAACATAAACAAGTAAAAACAACATTAAACAAAGCTCAATTGAAATTCCAACGAAAAGAGGCAAAAGGGCAGCTAACAAAAATGTCGAATTTGGTTAAACGAATACGCAGCATGTTGAATCCACAATCTCAAGCCCAAAACCAATCCCCAAGCCAACCTCAGAGTGAACCCAGCCTGGAGGTGACAACCAGAAAGTGCAACACGTTGCCGCGTGGCTGCAGAACCTCATCGTTTAGAAAATCTTCAGTGCGACGACGAGCAAGTGCCTCCAGATTATGGCAACGCATCGTGTCGAATTTCGAGTCATCCGATGGTGGCATCTTTTACACCGACACCATAGTAAATGATGCCAGCGTACACGAGGCAGGCAACAAACCAATAAACAACCTTTTGAAATTTATAAATAAATAAAGTTTAACTTAAATTTAACGTTTTCTTTCTTATCTTTTACAGGGCGAATACATAAAACATCCAGTGCTGTATGAGCTAAGTCATAAATATGGCTTCACAGAGAATTTGCCCGAGAGCTGTATGTCCATACGGCTGGAGGAGATCAAAGAGGCCATACGCCGTGAGATACGCAAGGAGCTGAAGATCAAGGAAGGTGCCGAGAAGCTGCGAGAAGTGGCCAGAGATCGTCGCTCCCTCAGCGATGTCGCTGTGCTCGTGAAGAAGAGCAAAAGCAAATTGGCCGAACTGAAGTCGGAACTGCAGGAACTCGAGAGTCAAATACTGTTAACATCGGCCAATACAGCGGTCAATAGCAATGGTCAAGGTGAGCTACAAATAATATTAAAAGAGTTAAACAAACTGCTATTAATTTTGTGTAATCGGTTTAGACACTTCAAGTGTCGTTTGTGCAGCAGTTTTGTGGCATTAACTATGCCGTTATATTTACGCTCTTCAGCTGTCATATCGTTACGAGCATTTGTCACGCAAACGTCCAACTTGGTCTGGTTATGCATTCATCTATCTCATATCTAACTGATAGATACATTTGTATCTATAAAACGCTTTGCGTGTTTTCTTACATTTACCTGGCGCGAAATACGCTCGTATCTGTAGCAAAGCACTTGGCTGGTGTCAAGTTGTGCTTGGAACTGCCCTGTAATTAAATAGGGTGACTGAAGGGTATGACAAGTTAGTGTAAAAGGAAGCTTTTAAGTAGAACTGTTTTGTCTATGAAAAACAAAGACTTCTGCTGTTAAGTGCTCGCTACAGGGCATCTCTGAGTCGTGCATTGCATTTGTTCTCCGTTTTGTTTAGTTTTTCTATCAACTATTGACACAAGTGGCATGAAATGTTTTGCTTTTTGCTGAATGTGACTGCTCAACGTTTCGTCTTGCTTGTTTCGTCTGTCTAGTTCTTCTTTCTGCTTCCGTGTTTGGCCAAGAGTAGCAGCCACAGCAGCAGCACAGCAACAACAGCATGAGCTGGCATCACAGTAGATTCCATCAACATCATCGTCATCTTCATCATCTCGTGTTGAAAGCTTCATGTGTTAAATTGATTGATATGTTTGGCAGCAGCTGCCAACGCTCTACAACAAACATTTCACAGCTAAAACGAACAGTTTTGAATAGAATTTTCATGAAAATTGTCTGATAAATGGGATCAAAATCGCTTAGCATAAAAGGCTCAGCTCAAAATGTAATCGATTGTGAATTTCGTTTAAAGAAAAAGCTTTAACAAGCAGAAAATAGCTGCCAGAGTTACCACGTATATGCTCTAAGAGTTGTTACACCTCTCTACCTCCTACCCAAAAATACTATAAAAACCATTTAAATTTATGAAACGCGTTAAAATTCATTTAATTTTCGCACAAGCCGTCAAATGCATCAAGTTAAACTGTTATTCGTGTGTTTCATTATGTGGCAGCTGTTGCATGCCCCAATCACACACACACACACACACACACCGCTTACTGCAACTTAATTGACGTGTGTGCAACAGCATTAAACTGTTAACTCTCTTGGGTTGCTGTTGGTTGTTGGCTATTGTTGGCTGTAATAAGCACAGCGGGTCCTAAGGGCGCTTGGACACAGTGGGTGTCATCCAGTTGTTGGATCAAGTGAAGCGACCTGTCTCTGTGTGTCAGCTTTTAACCATGTTAATCACAGTTGACCCTTGACATTTGACAGCATGCGGTTAAACGGTTTGACTCCCTGCTCCCTGTTTACTTGCTATAATCAGCACGTGGCCGCGTTGCCAAGGTCAGTGTCAGCGAGTAGCAACTGTTGCTTATTAGAGACAAGTGCTGCAGTAGGAGACTAACAGATGCTCTGTAAATGTGTACGATTTTTAAGAAAAATAGCATTGAATTGCGCGTAAAATTGTAGTTGTTTGTAGAGCGGAAAAGTGCCAGTAAATGACAAAGTTTTCTCACTGAGTAGTTGTTGGTTTGGTCATAATGGACTACGTTAATAAATTCTGTGGGCCAACTTCTCATTCAACTAGATTTTACCCTGAGTTTGCTACTGGAAAAGTGCCGCTTTCTTATCTGAAACTTCTCTTAATTAAATTCTACTTAACTTATTTTTTTAACATAACTATAAGTTACCTACTCTTTTAATATTATGCTGTGCAAGTTTTCCTACACTTTGTTTTGACTTTAAAAATCTAATCACTTCTCAAACTTCCCGTTTTCAATCTGCTAAACTCTCAATATATAAATCTTCTCCCTTCAAACTTTTTCCATAAACTTTTGCATAAAGTTTGCAATAGAAAAACTTGATCATACTTTGAAAAGTTGTTAAATTGTCTTTTAAATACAAAAAGTATAATAAATATGCAACACCAAGTGCTGTACCGTGGCCCAACACAACCCATATAAACAGTCTACTTACAGGGTATTTCTATTTACAATAAAACCTCAGACTATAAAATTTTCCTTCTATTTTTCAATTTGTTTACAGAATCAATTGCCTTTAGTGGCATGGATGGCAGCGGTGGTGCACAGTTTGGCGGTGCCGTCGGTGGCATGGGCGCAAACAATGCCATGTCTGGCGGTGGTGCACCGGCAACGGCCAATGACAAAGTGCTGGCCTCGCTGGAGAAGCAGCTGCAGATCGAGATGAAGGTGAAGACAGGTGCGGAGAATATGATACAATCATTGGGCATTGGCTGCGATAAAAAACTCTTGGCGGAGGCACATCAAATGCTGGCGGATTCGAAGGCAAAAATCGAGTTTCTTCGCTTGCGAATCATTAAAGTCAAACAGAATCGCGAACAAGCGGATCGCATGAAAGCCGCACGGCAATTACACGCTGATGAGCATGGTATACTCGGTGCTGGCTCCGGAAATTTGGGACTGACACAGCCCCAGAGTCTGGAGACGACGCTGGAGGAGCGCATCGAGGAGCTGCGTCATCGTTTGCGCATCGAGGCAGCTGTCGTCGATGGAGCCAAGAATGTTATACGCACGCTGCAGACAGCGAATCGTGCGCCAGACAAGAAGGCGCTGCAAGAGGTGAGTTATGCTCTACTTAAACTACTACCACTACCTGTGACTTATGGCCACTAATTAGATTAGCCCAAATACTATATATTATGTAGAACTGGCCGTTGGCCAGGTAAGCACTGAAACGCGGGGGCGGGCTAATCGCAAAAGGCCTGCCCAACACAGAGAGAGAGAGAGAGAAATGTGTGTGTGGCGTGTGCCACACGGCGTATGATTCATATTGCGCATACGTGCCGTATGTCGTATGCTGTACAGCCGTACATTGTACGCTGAACGCCTTAAGGCACACTCAGCACACAAAAAATAAATTAAAAAATGAGAAACGAGGCTAATTACGCGGCTGTTGAAAATATTTCAATATTTTCATCTTTAGTCTCATTTTGCTTGAATTTTGTTCTCAAGTTTTTATGCGCTAACTGTCGCCTCATTAATTTACTTGCACGGCAATTTCTAAACGAGGGAAAGAAGGCCCTACAGACAGTGTGTCGACATGGTTCATATGACAAAAGAATGTCCTCCATTGTCAGTTTATTTTAAGCAATTACTAAAGAAGAATTCTGTGTGTGGGTTTGACTCACTTTGAAGACAGTAGACTGAAGACAAGTGGCTGTGCTTTGTTTTTGAAAATAACTAATTGAATAAGTGACACAGGAATGTGCTCCATGGTCAGTTTAGTGTTGACAGAGGACTTTTTTTGTGACCTGACCTCCACTCCAGTAACAACTTGTTCTGCCTAGTGTATGCACTAGTCGGCTTGTCACACACTTTGGACTCTATCCATGCCGCATTGTTGCACAACATTTCCGACTTCCTGTCGCGTGGACAGCAGATTGCTTTGTCCCAATCCCTGTGCTCTGGTGTGATGTTGTGTGATTTATTTGTGTTGACTGAAGCTGTGGCTTTGTTATTCGACTCTTGTAGTTGATGCGCCCCATTGGTTTTTGATGATTACAAATTACATATTTACCAACAGAGTCGTGGCCTATATAGAACACGAATACTCTCTCTCTCTCTCCACATCATATTTATTTATGCAATGTGTGTGTGTCTGTGTGTGGTACAGAAATTCTTGCTGAGAGTGCAGTTTTTGACATAAACAAATGCAAGAGCAGCAGTCAACAGATGTTTTTCTTGGATGTTTTCCCCGATAGTTCAGTTCAGTTGTTGGACTTTCCACCTTCTGGCTCTGTCTCTGTTTCTAGCGGTCTGTCTTCCATCGGAGATAAACAAAAAAGTCGTCAGCCAAATTCCCTTTAGCTCGTTCTGTGTGTTTGCTAAACATTAATAGAACTATGCTGATATATGTATACAGATATATATGTATATATTTATCTATATAGAGTTTCTACAATCTATACATATTTCAGAGACAGACCGTACGAGATAGAGAGGCATAAAATTCGTTCTGTTGAAAAACAATTTGTTCTCTAGCGAATTTTTCACGCATTTTCAGTTTGAATTCAGTTGCCGTTTGGGCTGCGTGCGCGTTTTTCGCCGTTTTTCCATCTTTCGTTTGCCGCGTGTCGCGTTTTTATTTCAACTTTTAATTTAAGAGATTTTGATGTAAAAAGATTATTTATTTTTTAATTACTAAACGGTCAGCGACGTTTTGTTTGTGGTTTGAACTTTATGCAGTTGTCGCACTACAAAGCAGGCGAAAGTTAACACACACATGGGCACACGCACACTCAGTCACACAGACACATACTTCCAGTGATATTCCAGCCATAAACATTACGCATACGCAGCGTGTTTCAAGCTAATTTCAATTTTTTCTCGTTAAAATTGTTTAACTAGAAATTGCGAAATTTTTGATTATATTTTTCGGTTTTTTAACTTTGTGCGTTCGTGTTGCATTTTTATTTTTGTGCGTGGTGCGGCTCAAATTGGTTTTTGAGGTCATCTCGCGATTTTTAGGATTTTACAACTGCAAACAACAACAACAAAGTGAAAATAGTGGACTGAAGAATTTATAAATAAATGCACATAAAATTAGAAACACAATTTTACAAAGACGCGTGAAGAAAAATAAAAACTGAATGTATTTTTTCATGCGTCGTTGAATGAAGCTAAAAATAATATTATAAAAAAAACGAGTAAAGAAAATTAATAAGGAACAACAATAACAAGAACAAGAACAATCAAACCGCCCACTGTGCGAGGGTGGCTTCAGAAGTGCAAGAATTCTAGTGATTTTCCTACAGAAAATGTTGATGTAGTCATAAGAAAATTGTGTGGATGAATCAGCTACGTCTGCCACATTTATCAGTTTTTTATACACCACATTTATTTTTGGATATTTCAATTTGCATTTTCATGCTATGAAAGCCATAAATTATTAGCTTATTTGATTTATAAGCAAATTGGTTGGAAATGAAATTAATTCTTTGATACCGTGTACTTTTGAAGCTCCCCTCGCGTTGGATTTGTTTGCTTTATCAAGAGCAACAGTGTGCGTTATATTTTTAGCATAATCTATTAGAATATATATATTCAAAAGACTATATGCCGCAAATCTGAGCAAATCGCGTGTGAAAAATGTATTAAAAATTGGAGGCGCACCTTGAGAAAACTTAAACTTAAGCACAATGTGTGCGTGTCTCTAGAGAGACAGAGTGTGAGTGCGGCAGTGTGTGTGAGTGTGTGGCAAGATGAGTGAGAAAAAGGGCGTGATGGAGGCTCCTCCATTGCCACATGAACTCACTGCCGAGTGGACAGTGCGTGCACAGTTGACATTCGCGCGGGGCGGTGAACCAGTGCAGCAGGAATACAATGTGCAGGAGCCACTGCAGCCAGTGCGTGTGGTCTACAAGTGGTGCACACCCGAAGCGGAGCAGGAGAAGGTAAGCAGCGCAAAGCTCAAGAGGAGTGGAGAGGTGTAAACTATACAAAATGTTGCAGGCAACGGCAGCCACAAGTTTTCGCAGCACCAACTCCTCGGCCACATACGCAGACTCCGCTTTTGGCAGTCCACAGGCATCTCGCGTGGCACAGGCCAGCACAGAGGAGGCAACAGCTGCTCCAGCTGCTGGGGTTACCGCACAGGTGTGTGGCACACGTTGTCACAGCACTTGCAACATTGTTGTCTCCGCCGTGGCGGACTTTCTGCCGCAGCAGCAACAGCTGGAGACCTGGAACGAACCCTTTGTCTATCACAGCAAAGTCAAAGCACAACAGCTGCGGGATGCCTGCAGTCAGACCAGTGACACGGAGGAGCGACAACAGCGGCGTCAACCCGCCTACGATCAGCGACGTTCCACGGCGGAGGCGCTCATGGATTTCAACAGTCGGCGGCATGCGGAGGAGGCGAACACATATGTGGTGAGTTAGGGTCTATAGAAAGCTGTCTTGGTTCCCTTTGAGTAATCTCTGACCTGTTGCCTTGCAGCCAACCTACTCGCCTACGCCGATCACGCCCTCGTCTACATTTAAGTCCACTTCACTGCCACGCCTACCGGCGATGTCTGCCACAACACTGTCGCACTCACCCAGATTGCCCAGTCTGGGCGAGAAGAAGCCACGCACTGTCCACATCGATGTCTATTGCACAGGCTCCGAGGACGAGGATGCGGATGCCTCCAGCTCCAGCTCCGCATCCCTGGGCAGCAGCAATGGTCAACACTATGAGGTGGACTCGAATTCGACGCCACAAACAGTGTTGAACAATGAACAAATGTTGTTGCGTCATCGACGCATTACAGACGCCAGTTTACCACGTCGATTGGCCAAAGACTCCTCCAAGGTGGTCACACCGGAACCAATGAGTCTGGGACATGGCATTACCAAGTGTAGCACTGCCGAGGAGGTCGTGGAATCCAAGCAGATGCTGTTCCGTCAGCATATTGGGGATCAGCGTGCCGTTAAGTTGGCCAATCTCCGACAGAAATACATGCGCCAGCCCAGCGATGAGACACAGAGCACTTCCTATCCCAACTCGTCGCGTTCGACAGTACCTAGGGATGCCACCTGTAGCAGCGTGTCCAGCGTAATCGCGGGCGACTGTGTGGACACCTCCTGGAGGGACACGGATGAGCTGGACACGCCCAGTCTACCGCCCTTTGCCACAATCAGCAAATCCGATAGCTTTGATTATGAGAACTCGCTGGATCGCGTGCGCATACGACAAATGGAACGTCTCTGGTCACGTCAACACTCCATGGAGCAGCCCACGGGTACAGCCACAGGCTCCACCTCACCGTACCCACAGCTGACGACGATTACGGAGGTGCAGTCTCGGCAGCGTGGTGCGTACCAGCGCAGTGATACCCTGCCCTCAGAGTCGGATGGTTTCTCGGAGCCCAACGCGGGTTTCAGCACATATCCAGGACGTCAGGTGCATCAGATGCTCAGCTCGCAACGCAATCGTCCAGGATTCCTGCAGTTCTTTGGTCCCTCGGCCAGTCCCGAGCCACCACAGACAGCACCCGTGACTACCACGACGCCTGGTGGCAGTGCTGTGCCTGCCATCGATCCCTTCAAGCGTCTGCATCCTGGCTATCGCTGGAAGAGCGAGGCACGCGATAATCTCTGCGTACAGGCAGCACCAAAATCACCTTCCTCGGAGCGTAGTTCACCGCAACTGCTGTCCGTTGCCAGCACTGTGGTGCGCTGTGGCAGCGAGGCACCACCGAGTACCACCTCGGCCAGCACGTTCGGCAACGTGGCTAGCTCTCCACAGCTGCCGCGTCGCTTTCAGATCTCACGTGACAGTCCCAGCGTAACCAGTGAGACCTCCACCGTCGTCTCGGGCTATACGCATGAGCACCTGGAGAAAGCTCGACGGTTTGGCAATGTGGTGACCATGCGTAAGCCGGGACATCATGTGGGACCCACCAAGAATCCCAATTGCCACTGCGAGAGCTGTCAGCGCTGGCTCGCCGAACGTTTCCAGCTACGCGGACGCGCCTTTTCCCTCGGCGAGCGGCCGTTGCTCCGACGACCGCAGCCCTAAACTGGATTAGTCTTAAGATTGAACTAGACAAAGCAAAGTAACCAGGGCAGAGAAGGAGTCCAAAAAAATACATGGGAAAGCGATGAGTCCGTCTGTTGAGCCATTGGAGGCACTACTTTTAGTTGTTTCTAAGAATTCTTTATTGCTAAGCAATTCCTCTTTCCACCTGCTGTGTCTGCTCTGGTCTATAACATCGGTTGCCATCGATGTTACCAAATTTCTTATTGCTTGCATTTAACACTCTGCTTAAGTTGTCATCCCCCTACGCCCATTAACCCCTGAGAAACCCGAACCACAATCCAATCCAATTGAAATCCATCCAAGAAACCGATCGATCTTTATCTTTAATATATTGAAATATTGTTCCTCACACACTGTAAAAAATGTGCGCTGAATCAGTTTAATTGTTGCTAATTAAATAAATAAGTGTAGAAAAAAACGGAAACTTCAAAATTGTTTTAATTATAAATTAGTTTAATTATAATTATAAAATTGAAGACTTAATTTTATTAATTTAATTTTTTCTTCCTTGCAGGCTCATGGCCGTCTGTCGGAGTCATCGCGTAAACTTGATCTCTTGCGTTACTCGCTGGAGCTGCGACGCCAGGAGCTGCCCGGCGACTCACCCACCGCCCAGTTGCTCAAGCAGGAGCTGCAGATTGTCCAGCAATCGACGTCGCCGGCACCCGTACACTACACATCTTTGCAGTCGGGTCCGGGCGGACTGCCCGGCGGCAAGTCGTATCAATCAGTATCATCGCTAGGTCGTTGTGCCAGTGTCACTGGTAAACTGGAGGTACGGCTGATGGGCTGTCAGGATTTGTTGGAGGATGTGCCCGGACGGTCGCGACGCGACAAGGATAACAGCTCCAGTCCGGGAGATTTGCGTAGCTTTGTCAAGGGCGTGACGTCACGCAGCAGCTCCAAGAGCTATTCGGTTAAGGACGAGACATCGTTTGAGATTATGGCAGCCATTAAGCTGGACAACATTACGGTGGGACAGACCTCATGGAAGCCATGCTCGCAGCAGGCTTGGGATCAACGCTTCTCCATTGATCTAGATCGCTCCCGGGAGCTGGAGATCGGCGTCTATTGGCGCGACTGGCGCTCGTTGTGTGCGGTGAAGGTGCTGCGTCTCGAGGAGTTTATTGATGATGTGCGTCACGGCATGGCCCTGCAGCTGGAGCCACAGGGTCTGCTCTTCGCCGAGATCAAGTTTCTCAATCCGATGATCTCGCAGAAACCGAAACTGCGACGACAGCGCATGATCTTCAATCGGCAGCAGGCCAAGAATATACCACGTGCCAAGCAGATGAACATCAATGTGGCCACCTGGGGTCGTCTGCTCAAGCGGAATGCTCCCAATCATGTGCACCTGGGTGGTAGCGCGGCAACTGCCTCCACAGCCGGTCGCTGCTCTCCTCCACTGGCCAGCAACAATGCCTCACGCGGCTCCGAATCCCCAATATCGCGTACTCCCTCCTCCGATGCCCTGGCCGTCGAACCAGAGCCCTATTCACCTGGCGAGCAGGCACAGAACATGGAATTCGATCCGGATGCCGGTTTGCATGAGCATGTGGAGACACCTGGTGAATATCCTGATCCTGCCGCCACTGGTCTAAGTGGCATGCGTCCTCTGTCCATGCATCTGCAGGGCATCAGTGTCTTGCCACCGGAGACACCACCGCCAGCGGCTACCAATGCAGCGGGCAGACCCAATACGCTCAACCTACAGATACCAGGCAAGACGGTGACACGTACGGCTGCACCCACCACTGCACCACCGCCACCGCCTGTGCTGAAGTCCGTCACTCCCGTGCTGGATCAGGAGGTAAGCTTCAGTTTTGTTCTAAACTTTATGACACTGTACAGCAATAACTCTACTCTATTCCATACAAATCTCTCTATATATACATATATACTTTTAAACTGAATAATTAGCCTGTAAATTATCTGTAGTTGATCGTTGTGCCTTTGCCAGCTGTGCTCCATTCATTCTGTAAATTCAATTACGTATCAATTCATTCATTTGGTGTTGGTCTTCTAACTGTACATAGATCTATCTATAGTTTAAGCTATCTGCAAGATACCCTTCATCTGAATGAGCAACCAAAACTCCATACAGAACCACTCGACGTTGAACTTCATTTGACTGCTGGTTCCATTTCATAGTTAGGGATTTTAAGCACCTGCCGGCTCTATTTCATATCATCCAGTTTACTTGTAGGGGCTTGAGTTTCAAAATTAGGCTCAGCTTTGCGAATCTCAAGTTAAGCTGTGAAAACATAGTTTAATGCATGAATATACAGATAGAACTTGAACTAGTTCTTAGTTTCTTGAACTCAGTCGAAACCTACGAACAATTCTATTTGCTACTTTTGAAGTTTAGTTCATTTGAACTACTCTCAGTTCTTTTAGAGTATAAGCGAGTTTTCTTAGTAGGAATTTATCATAATGTGCTTGCTGGGTTCACTAGCGGGGTTTGTGCTGCTTTTGGAACTAGTTCAAGTTAAGCTAGTAACTAAAATAACTCATCATTTAGTTTTCTTGAACTGGTTCACAACATTCTTACTAGGAACATCATTTATTTCTTCTCATCTTCCTGCTTCTGTTATCCACTTTCCCTCCAAAGCTTCTTCAGCTTTTCTCTCTGTCATCTTTTTCTTATTTTACTGTTTCTCTGTCTATCTTTCTTCTCTCTCCCTCTATCTTTTTCTGTTTGTGGGCTGTACTCATTGTCCTTGGTGTGCCTTGTCTTCCTTCAAACTTTTTACCAACAGTCTTCTGTTATTTATTTACTCTCTTTCTACTCCCTTTTCCCCAATTTCTTTGTTTGTTGCTCTCTTCAATTCTTGTTGCTCGTTTTCTGCTTGATGCTTTGCGAATGCCTGAATGTGCGTGTGTGTGTTCGTTGGGTGCTCCCTGTGTGTGTGTCTGTGCGTGTGTGTGTTTGTGTGATGCTGTCATGATGCCGTTAATCGTCGACAGTTGCAGGATGCTTTACACGAATTTGATTTCCTCACCGACATGGAATCGTATCCAAAAACGCTGCGTCGCCAGCCAAATCGAGAGCAACTACAGATGGAAGCAGTTATGCCATTGCCAGAGTCACCCGCTGTGCTGCCCGCTGAAACACTAACAACCAGTCACATTGCCAGCCACATCCAACAGCCACAGCAACACCACCAACACCTACAGCACCACAACAATCACAGGCATAGCGCAAACGAGCCGTCCTTATCAATACGCAACCCATTTCAGTTCCAGCAATCCATGAGTCCATCTTATGTCTTACCACCGAATGCCATTGGTGGCACATCGGCGGTGGATCAACAATTGCATCGTCCTGTGTTGACTCTGCCGCCGGTGGTGCTCCAGGGCGGACGACGTGGAGACGTTGAGGAGATCGTGCCCGCCTCTCCTCTGGTCGAGTATCCCGAGGACGATGATGACAATTTGTACAACGGTGGGCTGCAGTCCAGTCACAGTCACAGTTCCAGTACCGGCGATCGTTTCTGTGTGGAGGTTAGGAGGTTTTTTTCATTTGATACCCACTGTTTTTATTCGGTTATGGTTTGGTTATTTGTTTAAACTTTGTTAATTTTTTTTTTATTGCTACTTTCTGTTAATTGTGGCCTGCACTAATAATACCCTAAACGCCTTTCATGTTGTTTCTGTTGGTGTTCTGTTTAGTTGACCTTGACCGCTGTTATAGCTGTCTCTGCTTTACCTGTTTCAATTCCCATTAACAGCCCTCCCAAACAGACAAACAGAACGTGTGTAAATAACAGCAAGTTAACAGCCAGCAATGCGCAAGTAGTTCTGCTAACATTATTATTTAATGTAAATAACACTACCTGTATTTACAGTACAGCCTAACTGTTGTAGCTTAACATGCATAGTACAGCTAAAATTGAAATGTTATGTTAATGTTAACTCAAAACAAAAAGTATTGCAGCTAAATAGGCGCAGTAGTTTTAGCTTTTCTATAAGTAGAGTAACAAAAAAAGCTCTGAATAATATAAACAAAACACTTAATGTAGCAAATGCTGACTATTAGCTAATATACCCAAATCCTATCTATACATTGTATATGTCACATTTGCAGTTTGACAATTTAAAAGCAAACAAATCCACGACACTTGAGCGTAAATAATGTGTGCAAAATGAAAAGTTAAATGAGGCGATTTAAGTGCTTCAAAAGATTTATATATAAATTAATTTAAATATAATAGAGAAGAGCCCGTTCACGTGCCAGACAAAGGGATGGACTTTTCTATCTTGTTACAGCAGTCAGTCAGTCACCCTGTATCATGTCTTCGTCTTTAATTGTGTGTCGTCTTTGAATCCCCAAGCGCTGCACGTAACCAAACAAAACGTCAGAGGTTTTTTCTTTTATACATTTTGCTTATCTATTTTTCCATTTTCACGTTGCGCTGTTTAAGGTAGATAGAAACGTAAAATACAGAAATATATATAGTATTAGGCACATTTTTAGACTAGAATTTTAGCAGGCAGTTTCAGTTGTTGACACATCGATCCATCGGTTAAAACGTGTATGGAAAGTGCGCGTCATGTTATTGCCAACATTTCAGGCTTTGGCCCAGCTTGTGAGGCAAATCTGTGCGTTGCACTTGCAGCATCAGCAACAACCGCATACTCATCACTTTCATCAGTTGGCCTTGTCCAAACCACTACAACAATTGTTGCTGGCAGCATCAACAACATCCACAGAAACCACAACAACATCCACATCAAGCACTGCACCTGTATGTGTTACAATTTAGCACCTTTTTGTGTTCTTTAAACAGCTTTAAGCTGTTTCTGAAACTAGTTATCCAAGACAACAAAAAACCCCAAAAAAAACAAAAAACTCTTGCAGGCAAAAATCAATCTTGTACATATTACAATTGAACCACTCGAGGCGTCTCCAAGCATCAGTCGACGTGGCAGCAACATTGAGGAAGCGAAGACAATTGCCATTGAAAGTGTTTTAATAGAATCCGAATCTGTTGAGCCAATCGATGAGGTATACACGGTTTATACACACTGCACCTACAAATTATTCAGAGCTTTACCACTAGAAAAAGAATAAAAAAACTGAGTTAATATTCATTAAACTAACAAGCTGTGAATGTATCTTAAAAGTCGATTTAATTACAAACATTTTTGTTTTATTTTTGACGCAGGTAATTTCACAGCTGGGCAAACTCAATGTGAACACACATCCACAGCAGCAGCAACAACAACAATTGCCCTATGTGCAGTCATCGCCCATCATTCAAGAGCCGCCCACACCCACAATTTATGGCAACAATAATGCATCGAGTGCACCGCAATTCCCACAGCCCACTCAGCGTCAGGACAAACAACAACAACAGCAGCAGCAGCAACCGATCTATGCCAATCAATACGAGCTGAACGTGGCAAAGGCCGCTAGTGGCGCCTCCACCAGTGGTCGCCGGAATGTGGCCCGCGGTTTACAGTATCGCGAACCCGCCGGATATGAGGCTTTGCGTGTTGGCCAGGCACCACCAAATGCCGGCATGTTGTCCATGGACAACTTCCGGCTGTTGAGCGTTCTGGGACGTGGGCACTTTGGCAAGGTGATACTGTCTCAGTTGCGCAGCAACAATCAATATTATGCCATCAAGGCATTGAAGAAGGGCGACATCATTGCACGCGACGAGGTCGAGTCGCTGCTCAGCGAGAAACGCATCTTTGAGGTCGCCAATGCCATGCGTCATCCATTCTTAGTCAATTTGTATTCGTGCTTCCAGACAGATGTGAGTAAAAAGAACGTTTTAAGTAGAGTCCAATCATTTAAGTTAATTCAAGTCTCAGTTATGTTTGCCAAGTGTCCAATGTTAACAACCTAAGCTGCAGCTAACAGAAAGTTGTTATGTTAGAAGCTTAACATTTAGCCTGTTAAGCATAACACTTAGCCTGTTAAGCTTAACACTTTGCCTGTTAAGATTCTAACATAACAGCTTGCTGCAGCTAACAGAGATATGTTAGTTTCAAAAGCATAACAGAGCTGCTGCTACAGCTAAGCAGAAAAGCAGCAGTTTCAATGTAAACCGTTTATAACTCTAATAAACTTAAAAATTGCTTACAAATAGTCATCAAAAATTAAACAAATAATTCATTTATTAATTGTTTCCCTGTACATTGCAGCAACATGTCTGTTTTGTAATGGAATACGCAGCTGGCGGAGATCTGATGATGCACATACACACGGACGTATTTTTGGAGCCACGTGCCGTGTTCTATGCAGCTTGTGTGGTCTTGGGACTACAATATCTGCACGAGAACAAGATTATCTATCGTGATTTGAAGCTGGATAACTTGTTGCTAGATACAGATGGTTATGTGAAGATAGCGGACTTTGGTTTGTGCAAGGAGGGCATGGGCTTTGGCGATCGCACTGGCACCTTCTGCGGCACACCTGAGTTCCTGGCGCCTGAGGTGCTAACGGAAACATCGTACACACGTGCCGTGGACTGGTGGGGACTCGGTGTGCTCATCTTTGAGATGTTGGTGGGAGAGGTAAGTGAATTGATGCATGCATGACTGAGTAGATTACTTAATGTTTGGCGTGTTTGCAGTCACCATTCCCTGGAGATGATGAGGAGGAAGTCTTTGACTCGATTGTTAACGATGAGGTGCGCTATCCACGTTTTCTATCACTGGAGGCCATTGCTGTCATGCGTCGGGTAAGTCTCTTGATATTAATGTCAGTCAAGTGTCTGTTAACTTATGGCAATTTATGAACATTTTGCAGCTGCTGCGCAAGAATCCAGAGCGACGACTTGGCTCATCGGAGCGCGATGCGGAGGATGTCAAGAAGCAGGCATTCTTCCGTTCTATTGTCTGGGATGATTTGCTGCTACGTAAAGTCAAGCCACCATTTGTACCCACAATTGTAAGTTCTTAATTTAAATCTAAAAATCTTTCAATGCACTGATGAGCATTATAAACATTTACAGAACCATTTGGAGGATGTCTCGAACTTTGACGAGGAGTTTACGTCGGAGAAGGCACAGCTAACACCGCCAAAGGAGCCGCGACACTTGTCCGACGACGAGCAGCTGCTTTTCCAGGACTTTTCATACACGGCCGAGTGGTGTTAATACCTGACAGCTCATTTGCCTGGGCCTAGCTCAGTCAAAACTAAGTTAGAACTTAGAACTAATGCTTTTACACATGTGCAGCACTGTTGCCACATTTATCTGAGAGGATAAACTATATATAATAATCATATATTGTATTGTATTGTATTTGTATACCTTGTGCATGTTGCTCAGAAGCATTAACCAAATTGCCTAGAATTCTACATTAATGTAAACCTACATCATCATCATCATAATCATATTGTTTATTTGCCAGAGCCACTAAATTTATATTAATCATGTCATAACAATCATAACATACAAGAGTTAACATATTTTGTGAATTGTATCATACAATATATATATTTTTTGGTTTATATAAAGTCCCCAAACGAGAATATTGAAAATGCATTGAATAGTCTGACGAACCTTTGGAATGCCTTATGCGCGTTGTTGTAGATTTTTGGAAAGATTTTCATAAGCCAGGTTCTAAACATAAATATATATTTATAAATGAAAAAGATGAAAGCACGTTAAGCATATGTATACACAGCTATTTTACAAGCGCCAAGTAGATGAGTTAAACACAC
This sequence comes from Drosophila dunni, assembly GCA_018152125.1. Classification (NCBI taxonomy): domain Eukaryota; kingdom Metazoa; phylum Arthropoda; class Insecta; order Diptera; family Drosophilidae; genus Drosophila; species Drosophila dunni. The sequence continues at coordinate 14,986,402 of JAECXC010000339.1, read as the reverse complement.
ACATACATATGTATTTTCATAAAAATCATACACAAATCACATTCAAAATGTTGAGAGAACAAATGAAACAAGTCAAAATATTGTATGCACTACAATTAATTATATCTAAATAATATTATGAAGAAACAGAGCTCATCTCTATATATACTACACTATATTATATACTATATACACTTATAAACATAAACAAATATTTACAATTTTTAAAACTGTATATTTTTTTTGGGTTTTATCAACTCCTCAGCCCATTGCCCGAGTTGAATATATATATATTTTAATTATTTTTTAAATTATATACATACATGCTTACACATTTGTTATTTATTATTGTACTTTAAAACCAATCAACAAACATAAAAACTGTATTGCTTTGAGCATTTTTTAAAAACAGCTAAATTAATTTTCTTTTCGAAGATAAATTTGTTTGTATGCGGTGCACGCTTTAAAAAAAGAGATAAAATATGAAAACCTTTAAAACCCCCGCATAAAAACTTGAGAAATTTCAGATTTACAGTTTAGTAAATTTCTGAATTGCATGCAATCAGATTGTTGTACATTTAAGAACATATATGCTATATAAATAATGTAATTTTTAATTTGTAACTAAGTTAATAGTATTCGATAATTGAAATTAGTTTAAGTTACATTTATGTCAAGATAATTATATTACGATTATTAATTACAATTACAATTACGTTCATGAATATGATTGTGCATAAACCGAAATGCAGCTATATATAAATTGTCATTAATTTGTGTGCTTAGCCCAAGGATTATTGATAAGTTCCAACGATGTGGTGTTAACAGTGGACAAAAGTGAAAAATGTGGAAAATTGTGCGCGAGTTTTGGGCTGAGCACATAACTGTTATTTATGCAAACTATGATATGATTTTGAATAAATGTATCTATCGCTATCAATAGCAAGTGTCAATTAATTTGGAACAAGTGAAAGTAAATCTATACTGAATGACTTTAACCATATCAATCATTTACTTCTCGTGATATAGTAAAGTAACTCACTAATTGCAGCCCTCTTCGATTTGGTAGTGCAGTATGTTGCCTGTACTGTCTACAATGGCTATAAAGATTCTGCTCTTGACCAGTTTCTGTTGCAGTTGCTTAATCAGTCCCAAGTCAATTTCCTTGGAGTGCGGCAGTGGCACAAAGGCAACCTGTTGATTCGTCATTACGGCGCTTAAGTAAAATACACTGAGACTGCTTTCAAACTGCGGCTGAATGTAGCTTAAACGTTCATCTATAGAATAAAACCAATAAAAAAACTGAGTTATGTTAATAAATGAGCAAATTTACCATTTTTGAGATTATCGTACACCAAATTGGCCAGGGCGCGTGTTAATGCACTTAAATCGGGAAAATCTGTGTCCAAATTCTGCAAAGTTTATTATTTAATAACATTTTTGAGCCAGTGTGTGCTTGCTTACCATGATTAAAGCTTAATTTGACTTAATTACTTTATTAAAACGTTTTAATTTTATTAATAAACAAATTTGTTGCGCATTGTGTACGACGCGGGCTAAAGAACAGCTGATTTCGTAGCGACTGACGTCACTATTGACCTGACAGCAGCTGCTTCAAGTGTGGTAAAGTGTTTAAAGTTTTCGCCAATAGGCGGCAAATTCAAATGCAACAATACTTGAATAAATTTTATAAATAGAATTGATTTTCAATAGTTTAGTAAAGCAATAATATTTAAATTTAATGTATGCAATAAGTAGTAATTTAAAATAGATTATATTTTAATGTACAAATTCCAGACACATTTTTATCCACTTAACTTTGCCTTATCATGCAAATAATATTCGATTTGGCACTCGAATAATCTATAAAAATGAATTGCACTGGAGAAAAACGCGTCCAGACGATGTTTTTGCGGCAACTTGTAGACCCTTGACACTTGCCACTTGCGGCAGTCAAGCAGACGTTGCAAATAAAAAACAAAGATGAGAAAATAAGACAAGAAATTATGCTAAACAGATGCAGTTAGCCGGGGGGTAAGTGGGAGAGAGAAAGGACTTGCCAGGATATGCATGCAAAACAGTCTTCAGCTTTCAAGACCGTGCTCAAAATGAATGTCTATGTTCGGGAGTCTATGCATGTGATAAGGGCTTTTTTGCAACCACTGTAACACTCGCCGGCAGCATAATAATGTGTGTGTGTGGTGTGTGTGGGTGGTGTGTGTGTCTTGTGTGCTGCGATAAGTAAGTTTTCTAGCTGCGGGCATAAAAGCACAGACTCCATGCAGATTAATGTTGGGTCTCAACTGTCGTTTAGTGTTATGCTTCACTGTGGCCGTCCGGCTATTCAATTAGGCGCTCGGTTTACAGTGTGTACCTGGAAACAGCGACCCGAAACCCAGCTGCAACAGTGAGCAGGAGTAAGACAGAGAGGAGAGTGGGAAATAGGCACTGAGTCTGGCTAACTAAACCAGATGTTGTGGTCGATGGCCATTATGGAAGTTGTCAATACCAGGAGACCTAATAGGAGCAGGAGTGGGTGAAGCAGGTGGAGGGTAAAGCAGCAACAGTCAGGGCAATTACAGTGGCAAACAAGGCAGCTTACGACAACGATACGCAACAACAGTTATGACAATTACAGACAGTGAAAGAGGCTGGCAGGAAATATCGTATAATTCCAGTGCTCACTCTTTTAAACTATCAGCTTCCTAGCCGATGATATGTCGATTGTACGCTGATCAGGGACTTAGGAGCAGTAAATATTGACATTAATCGATATATCGATTAAACTATCGACATAAGTACCACCTCTAGTGACTAGTGTGTGCATACGTGCGGTTACTTAATGCTGTTTCCCCAGCCAAGTTGTGCGTGTTGTCCTTTAACTCCTTCCGGCGGCTGGGGCAGCTTATGGACCACACAGGGACATTGCCAACTGCGACAACTCCATCTCCAGCTCCATCGACAATGCTAACTGAAGTCCTTATTCCTTTGGCCTCGACTTGGGCATGCTTGGGCATGTTTGGACATGTGCGTGCGTGCAGTTAAGCATAATATTATTTGCACTTGCTGCCCGCTTATCCAGCCACGCAGATAAACACACACAACATACACACAGGACACACACATTCCTGCTGGTCAGTTGGTTCTATTTGAACTCGTACTCGCAGTCATAACCATTTCCAGCAGCCAAATGTGAGCGTTTATGGCTAATACCTAAGTGTATAGTTGTGTGCAAGTGTGTGTGTGTGAGTGACTGACTGTGTGTTGACTTCAATTAAGTATAAATGACACATGCTGAAAAGATATGTAGGGAAATTAGAATATTCATTTTGAAACAGGGGCCAAAAAATTGAAAAACTGAAAGAGTTTGGAGAAATCTCTTAGGAAGCTCTTTAAGTGGAAGCTAAAAAAATAAACTAAAATTTGAATGTTTTTTAAAAGATTTTAATTACAGATAAAGCTGAAAAGGAAACGTGGAAAGTCTTTAATAACAAAACTTTTTGAAGGCAAAAGACTTAAATGTTCATAAAATTTAAAACTTTTAAATACACGTCAAGTGGAAGAAGTTGCCAGTTCCGCTTTCAGCCCGTGTCATTGCTCGAACTTTTTTTCAGTGGGCTTCCCAGTTGGCTTCCCAGTTGGCCTCAGTGTTTTTTAGTGCCTTGGCTTTAATTAGAACGGCGAGCGGTCTAATAAACTTCAATGGCGCGCTAATAAGTATGCTACACTTTTTGTTAGCTCTCCGTTTGTCTTTGGCTGCAGTCGGTGGGGACTGTAAAGTGGCATTTGGCATGTGGCACGTAGTCACATTGACTGCTGAACATGCTTGGACACACGTGGGACACAGTGCATGCAAATTTGTGTGCACACTCGGCCACTTAGCATATTTGCAGCTCACATTTGGCAACAGTTGTGTCTGTCTGACTGCGGGTGTGGGTGTAAGTGTGTGTGGGTAAGTGGGTGTGTGTGTGTGTGTGCTGTGTGTGGCCACTTTGAGGCATGCCGCCGGGAGACTTTTAATTGAACTTTGCCAACAATACCATCGGGATCAATTGAGATTTATTGGCTGAACGTGTCGCTGTGGTTTGCTTTTCCTCTGTTTTTCTCAATTTTTCGCCATTTGTTGTTGTGTTTTTTTATTGCTTTTGAAAACTAACTGCTTGTGTGTGTAAGTGTGTGGCCTACGATTGCGGCATCAACTGTGACGTAAGCAAGCAATTAATGCTTTATTTAATTTACACGGCATCACGCAGAAATTGACTTCGACTGCGACAGGAAACTCGTTAAGCTAACAAATACCCAGACAGACAGGCAGAGAGAGAGAGAGAGAGAGAGAGAGAGAGAGACACACACACACACACACACTGTTGATTGCAAACTTCTGCTTTCAAAATTTCTAATGTCATTTGCAATTCAATGCGAATATGGCCTAATTTGCAGACAAGTTGAAACTTTTAAACGCACAACTTTTGGCCCATTTTCTGTCCCCTTGTCCCCCCTTCCCGTAACACGCCATTCAAACTCCTCTTCAGTCCCCACTCCCCCAGATTTAATTTGTTACATGCTCACATTTGTTTGCATTGCCGGCAAGTTATTAAACTACATTTTGGCAGCTCATGAAATGTGATTTAACAACTTTAATGACAATTTAAGCGTCCTAATGACTTAATGGCTTTTGGCATTGGCCAAGAATTGTGGCCGGGTTCATGCTAGAGCGTCAAAATGATTTTGCCGCATCATTGGCAGTGCAATTAGCTGAGTTCTGGCCAAAATGTCCTGGGTAATTAGAGGCCAACAGATACTTGGCGTGCGCTCTCTCACTCTTACCCACTCCCTCTCCCTCTCTCTCTGTCTCTTTTGACTTACGCATGAGAGACAAAATAAAAAGCAGAAGCGTTTAATGGATTTGTATGACTGTGCGCGAATTTTCATTAAAACTCGATAATTGCATGACACGACAAGATAGTTTTTGGCCCCGTTGCCAGTTGCAAGTCAGTTGTGCTTATTGCGCATACGCCCCGCTAGCCACCGCCATCGCTTCTTAGCTAGACAATGCCATCTCCGCAGTTCTTCAGACAGTCTGCAATTGATTTAATTATACGATTGCTTGCGTTGCAAGTGATTCCATTCCATTCCATTCGATTCGTTTCGTTTCAATTCGATTCGATTTCATTACGACCCCAAAGCAGTTGACTTGACTTGACTTGCCACGCCTTGCTTGGCCCAGTGCAGCTAGTTAAAAGTCATTGGCATTTCAATTACTTGGCAGCAGTTGAAAGTCAAGCACTTAAGATCATTTAATTATTTAATTACTTGGCTGCACTGCATTAATTAATTCTATTCAATTGCAAGTTATTAAATATTTAAGTAATTTGTTTATGGGACTTTTAGAAGGATTAGAAATTGTTGTAGAGAAAAGAAGGAAAGAAGGACAAGCTGTACCTCTTACCCTCTAGAGTAGAGTAGCAGAGTCCTTGACTTTTTCGACTCCAAATTAAATTTAAAGTTTGCTTAATAATTTGGCTCATTCCGTGCTTTAATTTAGTATAAACTCTGACTAAATTTTCGCTTTAGCCATCTCAAATTCATTTGCTGTGACTAACTAATTGCACTGCTTTTGTCACTTGCATAATTCATGTAGCCAGTGCCAGAAGCGTTAGAGGAAATGACAACAGAATTTAGCAGATGCGAAGATAACGTGTTTATTTTTGTCGTTGCTTGCAACAAATTGTTGGCAAAATTCTATTAGATGAACTCAACTCAACTGAACTGAACTGAACTGAACTGAACTGAACTGACAACATCAATTATTAGCTTGGATTTTAATTTGGTTTATGCTTCGGTTTTTGACAAGCAAAACTTTGTTTTCTGAAAGGCTGTGGCAACTTGCATCCTGTGGTTAGTGCAACTTGCTAGTTAATTGAATTTATTTGTTTGTTACAATATGCCAAACATGCACAAACATGTCGAGGAGAGTGTATGTGTGTGCGTAAATATTCAGCTTGAATGCATTGAAGCAAAAAGCAGGCAAAGGCAACGAAGCAGCTGGCAACCAAATACGTGTGGCATGCAACAAATTATACAGATAATGCAGCACAATTGAATTTACAGTTTGCTACCAACAACAGCTAGAAGATGAAGAAGAAGCAGTAGCAGAAGCAGAGAACTGTGATACAATTGCAAATAACAACAGCATCAGTTTCATTTTCCACTTGACTTCAACTGAATTTCCTCTGTTTGAGTTGCGCGTTTCGCATTTCAGCAAATTTTCAATGCGACAGACGACTGAGCACAAGGCTGCCAAGTGGCATGGGGCATGGGGCAGGGACTTAGCCAGACAGCATTGTGCTGCATACAATTGTTGTTCTACCCCGAAAACGTGTCCACGGTGATGACGACGACAAGGACGTCGAAGAGGACTCAACATTTATCAGTGCGAGCCAACCGGAAATGTATCACCGTGCGGCATGGGGCATGAGGCATGCGGCAAGTGACGTGTGGCAAGTGGCAAGTGGCCCCGCTGGCTGGCCACAGAATTCATTTACGTAATTAGTGGCCAAGGTTGTCAATGCTGTTTTGACCGCATTGTAAGTGCTCAAATCACCGCAATGTGCAAGTCCTCAACAGTGTTGTCGACTTATCGTGTGAAAAGAAGTAGCTGGAAATAGCTAAAGATTAACTTAAAGGAGCTGAAAAAGCGGCACGACAAAATTTTAAAATTCGGTAATTTTTTTAGCTTTGATTGATGGTAGCTCAGTCAAATGGCGTCATAAGTTAAAAAGCGATGCCTTCCCATACTCTGGGAAACTAGTAGAAAAGATCCCCATCAAAAATTTCAATTTTAAAATTTTGACCATTTTTGACAAATTTCATGATGGTACCCCTTTAAAAATTTTAAAAAAATTAACAAATTTTTTTTTCATAATTATTAAAAATATTTGAATGCCAATTGAAAGGGTTAGAGGTCCCATTTTCAAAAAGGCATGGCAATCAAAGATCGGTTCACGGAGTCCCAAAATATTTATAGTCAAAGTTTCCTTTTTTTTGGTTATTTTGGTACTTCGCAAATAAAGCGAGCTCAGTTAACATAACATACTTAACATATTTATTTGCAAGTACAAATACTGATTTGTGAGGCTTACAAAACGTCTAATTCGTGCGTATTTTATTATTATTAAGTAATAAATTTGACTCTAAAACAATTTTACTTATTTCATTATGTGTTGGCTAAACCATAGCTCTTCTCTGATATCTGTTTGTTTAGTTTGAAGTTTGGATATGAGATCTACTGAAAGTTCTGTTCGCTTGGTATTACAGCTGGAATATTCAAATTCCCAGTTGAATTCTCAAGCGAAAAGAAATCCACAGTAAGATACAACAGAATTTACAATCCAAATAATTTTCTATACAGCGACCAGCTGTGAATTCTGGTATTTCTCCCTAAATTAGCGAAAAGTAAGGATTTTTCTAGCTGATTCACCAGGCGAACACAATCAGCAGGAAGCGACATTAGTGTTTAATCAATGTTAAGTTAATTTTAACTCGCTGTTAAGTCAATGTTAATTCACTGTTAAGTTAATGTTATGGTAATGTTAAGTCACTGTTATGTTAAGTCACTGTTATGTTAAGTCACTGTTATGTTAAGTCAATGTTATGTTAAGTCAATGTTATGTTAAGTCAATGTTATGTTAAGTCACTGTTATGTTAAGTCACTGTTATGTTAAGTCACTGTTATGTTAAGTCACTGTTATTTTAGGTCACTGTTATGTTAAGTCACTGTTATGTTAAGTCACTGTTATGTTAAGTCAATGTTATGTTAAGTCAATGCTATGTTACGTCACTGTTAAAGTTAAATAATTTTTGCATTGCGACCTGCTGATATTTCTGTTGGCCTGGTATTTCAGCAAGAATTACTAACGATTTTGGGCCCTGCAGTTCGGACGGACGGACGGACGGACAGACAGACGGACAGACAGACAGAAGGACAGACTGACGGACAGACAGACGGACGGACAGACAGAAGGACAGACAGACAGACAGAGGGACAAACACCGAATAGATCGTAAACAGAGAGTGGGCGGAAGGGGGAGGCAGTGCACGTGTATAAACAAACTTTTTTTTGGTTTGGCGGGAAGCCGATCTGCGCACGTGAATAAACAAACCTTTTTGCTTTATGTATTGCAACCTGCTGACCGTTTCTGTTCTCTTGGTATTTCAGCTCTGATTTAAAAGATCAAGGTGTTAATACAGAGACTAGAGTGCGGAAGCACTTAAAAATTGTATTGCATAATTACGGGCGGCATATGAAAATTATATGAAAGGCCGACAACGCTTTCAGTAGCATACTTTTGGGCTGCGTATGAAAATTATATGAAAGGCCGACAACGCTTTTCAGTAGCATACTTTTGGGCTGCGTATGAAAATTATATGCGTGGGCCGACATCGCTACTTATCAGTAGCGAGAGATCAGCAGTGTGGCTAGTTTAACCATTTTAGCTGTTTTAGCTTGACAAAAATGCAAATGCGTAACACTGCAAAATTTGTCAAAATGGGGTCGAACTTAAAATATTGAATTTTGACACGGAATCGATGTTCCTAGTTGTCGAGAGTCTAAAAAGGCAACGCGTTTAAAAATATTACTTCATTTAGCAGAGATCTCTGAGCGCAGTTAGCGCGGAGAGTGGGAGCCTGCTGTTAATGTTAATGTTAAAGACGAACATTTTCTTGCATATATTAAATTTTATTTATAAATCCCAACATAGCTTCTTAGTTTATATTGCAATATTTAACGTTCTTGATGGTTATGACTAGCATAATTAATTTGTAAAGTCGAGTAGAATGCGGTACAAGATTCTTAACTAAAATTAATTAATAATTCTATTTGAAATCACAAATTACCTTATAATAGACTGTTTTAAAATGCTGTGACGTATGCCATCACAAGGACAACACTCACTAACACACACACGCACATACACGCAGGCAGCGAAAAGCGAAAGCCAAGCAACATTTGCTACCAAACACACAAATAAAGCGCTGGGAAAAAATCAAAACAAAAACACACGATCTACCGGCAAAATGCACGTGGTGAGTCGTCTTCGTATACGAATCGTTTTCGTGTCCTCGTGTTTCGTTCAAAGCCGAAGTGAAACTGAACGAAGCAGCTTAGCAATGGCGTCGAATCCAACGAAGCGGTCCGAGGACTATAAAAGGATGCGACGCTGCCAAATTCGACGCATTTTGTCATCGTCAGCGTTGCAGGCAGCAGTTGGAAAAAGGAAAACTTTGGTAAACAGAAATAAAACGGATAAAGCGGAAAAGCAAGTGAAAACAAAAGTGCAAACTTATGGCCAAAAGTGACTTGGAATACTGCCAAAATTAAACTGCTAAATACACACTGTGTGTGTGTGTGTGCGAGTGTGTGTCTCGTGTTGCAGTTTTGGTGGCAAAGTGAAATTCTATTTTTGTGGCATTTTGAAGAGTTTGTTTTGTTGCTGGCACTGGCATTGAGCGACGGCAACTGGAATGTGCAACTTGTAAGCGGTTTACAGACGCATCAAAAACAACTAAAAACCCAAAACTAAAACTAAAAATAAAAAACAAACGAAACCCATAAGAGAAAAGCAGTTAAATCCTTGTAGAATGCCCAATTGTGTGAAGTGAGTGAGAAGCGTTGGCTCAGCATAAGTTTTTCAAGTGTTTTCTGGCTCAATGTCATTCAATTGATTGACGTATTTACTCGACTGTGCAACAAACAAGCTGAAAACCACTAAACAGCAGCCAAATTAACAAGGCTAACAACAAAAACAGCTAACAATAAACAGTAACTGTTATAAACTTTTTGGCCAACATGTGGCGTTGGCAACGTATGAGGCATAAGCCCCTTTGGGCCCTGATATCCTTGACCATTCTGTTGCTGGTGCTGGACAAAAGCCAGGCCAACACGGAGGCGCCACCCGTTGAGGCGACGACCACAACCGAACCAGGTGAGTTTTTCTCTATTTACTTTCAGTTTTTCTTTTTTTTTTGGGGGCTTTTTTCGTTTCCTTTTTTGTCAATTGGCCAAAAGCAATACAATGCGTTTCGTTGCGCTGCCATGCTTTTGACCTTCAAAGCCAAAGGAAGCAAAAAAGCGGAGAAGAAACACACTAAAATTATGGCCAACAAGGCAATCGATGGACAGGACTTGCAGGACCCAAAGGCGGCTCAGTTATTGATGCTGAAGCGAGCAGCCACTTTGTTAAATGACTTTCGTGTCCGAAAACGATAATCACCCACAAGCAACACACACAGCAGCAGACACACACACACCGCCACACACACTCAGTTGTTGAGCCAGCAAAACAAGTAAATAAATTGCTCAAGTTTTGCTGGTGCCGAATTTTCTATGCCCTGAATGACAGGCTTTGTGCTAACTAAATAACTTTTAATTAGTTATGTTTATGAAGTAAAATAATTTGCTGCTTGGAGATTTAGTAAACTGAAGTAGAGTGAAATTGGACGTGATTGAATGCCTGAATTTGTAGTTTAAAATAAGGCTAAAATATAAGTTGAGTTTCAAATAAATTATAGTTAAGCATTTCTTGTAAGAACAATTTATCAGTAAATTTCTTGACCAAGTTAACTTGCTTTATTGTGACCTTAAATTATACATGTAGTATAATTTGAAATTAAATAAAATTATTAGCTTATTAGGTCTCATTAAATCGCAACAAATCAGATAAAGTTTCATTGATTTATTGCACTAAAATTATAGTTCCATAAATTGATTCTCTCATATTGTTATTTATAGCATTATAAACTCCAGACAAAATGTTGCAATCTGATAAGCAGCAACTGATTGATAAATTATTAGTAGTTTTTTGTACTTAGGAAACTTTAGAGTGGGAAAAAATAAGTGATTAGTCAGAGATAAAAGAAAATATTTTAGAGCAACTATTTATTTCTTCTAAATATGTTTAATTTTTTAGTCAGTAAATTGTTGATATTAATTAGAGCTTAAATTGAAATTACACAAATTGGTCAGAAACTATGTTAATTTTTGACTGAGTGGCTTACTGAATGTTTTACGTACATGATAAAAATTCAAACATATATTTTTGTGTACATATCTGTTGTTTTTGTCAAGTTTCCATGATAAAGTTACTGTTTGAGCGATTCGTACTTTTTATCGAGTTATTTGGGATACAAAACAAAAGCGAATGGAATTGAAAATGGAAAAGCTAAAGCACAGAGCAAATAACTCGCAGCAAATGAAATATTTCACGTTCTCAGCGTGGAAACGACCTTCCCATGCCCATGCCCTGCCTCACTACCCACCGCCCACCATGACACGCCCCCTTACATCCCTTTGGCTTGGTGGATTGCCCCCGTTTTCCACAAAGCTCAGCGCAGAGGCAATCAAAACGAGGCCTGTTGGCCAAACCTTAATCCCAATCAGAGTCAACACACACCACACACACACACCCCGAGACACACACACATACAGAGACATGTACACATACACAGAGAGCAAAGAAACCAACAAAAAATGGAAGGTAGACGAGGCAAAAGTGAGATTGCATGGAAGCATTTAATGAAGTATGGCAGCTAGCGAGGGCTGCTTAATAGAAATTAATAGCCACGCATTGGGGTAGGCCTTTACCAAGCGGGTGGGGGGTAAAGGGGGGGGTGGCAGGCGCCGGGGGGTTTGTTTCGAGTGCTTGTGAAATGAGTTCGATGATGCGGCGCCTGTCGTACGCAATTTGTTACCCAGAAAGCAGATGCGCATAAAGTAATTAATTTACCTCTCTCCCTTACCTTCCTCCTGCCCTTCTACCCCCTTTTCCTCCTTCTTTACTGATGATCTCATCAGTCGTTGCAAGTTGGTGTGCGTTCAACGGGGTGGCACAACGGGGTCCACATTTTGTTGCAAAAACTGTGACGCACTTGATTTTATTTACTGCGCGCTTTTCTTTTTTTCCTCCTTTTGGTTGCTGTCCCCCCGATGTTTGGAAAAGTGCGCAGTTTTCTGTGGCAAGCGACAGAAATTGAGTTGGATTTTTGGTTGCATGTTGACTTTGTGGCAGTGGCAGTAGCAGCAGCAGCAGCAGCAGTTGTGGCAAGCACTTTTCATTTTGCTAGCTAAAATATTTGACCATCACAGAGACCCACTCGCACACACACACACACACCCACACACACCCACACAGAGTTGTGGAAAACACTTGGAATTTAATTTGCCTGACACAAAACTCAAATCGCATTGCCCAAATGGAATGCAAGCGCATGAAAAGCGTCGCGAATTTCCATCAAAAAATGTCGCGAGTTTTCCTCTTTTGTGCAATAAATCTTAAAGCATTTTTGTTGAGCACCATAATGATGATCATAATTTTAAGGATTCAAGTTGCTCGGGCGGGAGTTGAAACACGTGACAGCAACTGCCTGCAAAATGGCAACTCGACACATGTCCTCGCGCTGGTTTCCGGTTGGGCAAGGACTTGACTTGCTTGCAGTTTGCAGTTTGCTGGCTGGCATTATGCATGCAAATGGTATAAACGAGTAACGAACTGTCAAAATCAAAAGCGACAACTGTAAAAAAATGGCATAAAGGGTTAGCAATGCTAGGCACGTCGAAGGTTTGATACCCTGTAAGAGGAAGTATTAGTTTTTCACCCCTGTAAACTAGCATACCCTATGCTAGGGTATACAAAGAGTCACCCAAGATAATCCACCCCATTTCCGGTTTCAGTCTCAATCCCATTTTCATTCCCAGTTCACAGACACATTATGTGCAATGCATGCGCTAAAAGATAAAGATGAGTCGACTCCAAGGCAACCCAGAGACTTGTGTTTTCCTCCACTCCCCACTCCCCTCTCTCCTACTCGTGCTAAGAAATGGTAGGGGCAATGCATGTTTTGCATAAATGCAGCTGGAATGGGGCAACTGTAGACTTGTTCATTGTGGCAAAACTGCTTTTGCTTGACTGTGCATGAATGATTTATGGACCAGATGCAGTTCCACTGGAGCCAAGCGCCAAGTTTCAAAGGCTCAGAGCCAAGAACTGGGAAACTGGAAGCCCTTGCCGTTGCCAACGTTTATTAGCCCAAAGCGAGCGCAGCTTAAAGGACAACTTGTCCTGAAATCCCAACATTTGATAAGTTCAACACCAATTACTACGAGCTTGGCTTTGAAATTTAGTAGTAGTTTTGTTTCCATATTATTTATTCCCTGCTCTGCAGCTTCACTTCAATATTGTTGCCCCATCGCAGTGTCAGGCCTGCATTAAAGATAAGATCTTTAAGCTTGAAATGAGGCAGAACCTTGTACTTTTTGAGCACCACAATCAGCAGTGTCTTCATCTCAAACATGGCATACTTTTGGCCAATACAATTGCGTTGTCCTGCACTGAAGGGTATAAAAGCGTAGGTGTGACGATTCTTGGAGTTCTCCGGCAGAAATCTCTCAGGACGGAACTCTTCCGGGGAATCCCAGTACTTGGGATTGCGGTGAATATCAAAAACATGAATGGAGATCGTCGAACCGGCTGGAAGTACGAGGCCATTGGCCAGTTCCGTTTCCTGAAGTGTTTGCCGAGCAAAACCCGGTACCGAAGGGTACAATCGCATTGTTTCCTTTACAAAGCAATCCAAGTACTTGAGTTTCGAGAGCTGATTAATGTCCAGATTACTAAAGTCGTCTAAGAGATAGATAAGGGCGATAAAATTTGATTAACAAGAGTACAATAGTTTACCTTCAATAAACTCGGAGATTTCCTGATAGCAAAGCTCCTGCTTATCAGCATAAAGAGACATATTCATCAGTCCAAATATAAGACCAATGGAGGTGGTATCGAATCCCTCGAACATGAGAGTGTCCACCTCCTCACAGATGCCCTCGTGATCAATTAGACCATCCTGCTCAGCCATGATTAGAGTGTCCAGCATGGCAAAGCGTTGCTTCTTGTTGGTGTAGCTAATAATATACAGAAGATATACTAAAACTCCTTCCTGTATGCCAGTATTACTTACAAATCATCCTCAGTCTGCTTTGAATCCGAACGCAGTGACATTTGCTCCTTTAAAAGTAGACGACGCTTGGCTATAATTTCACTAGAGAAATCATGTATGACCTTTAGAGCAGGTGCATTCTTTTTGGCACCAAAGAGCTGATAGAGTGTTTCGCTCATGAAGAAAGGGTTACTCAAACGCATTAGAAAGCGCTTTTCAATCATGGCAAAGTTCTCCCGATAAAGATCTCCCTCGGCCATATCATCCAGTTTGACGCCCATTGCAGTCTCTGTGGATTGCAATAAAATTAAATTATCTCTGTGCAATGTCTATAGAATTAACCCACCACAAATGCTGTTGAGTGTGAATCTTGGCACTAGTTTACTCAGCGAGATAAGACACTCGGATTGACCTTCGAACTGTTTAATAAACTTTAGACTTTCAGCTCTGTTGAGAAAATAGTTGTAGGTAAATAGAAAAATGTGTATAAAAATGAAAATTGTCTTTCTACCCACTTGAAAATCTCCACAAATTGTTCCAAGATATTAAAATGAAATGTGGGCGTTAACATCTTCCTACGACTGTGCCATTTCTTGCCTGCAAATAATTAATACAATTAGTTGAACAGGTACAAAGTTCAGTTTAGTCACCAACCTGTAGAGGTAAGCAGCCCTGTGCGTAGAGCTGGTTGTAGAAATTTATACGCACGACCTTTGGTTATCAGTCTCTGATCGTTGAGAACCATTTCTGCAATCTCCGCATCAATAATGTTATAACCTGCAACTCCAATGAAGTACGTCATAAAGCTGACACCCAAATTCTTGCTCATATCGCGATGGTCCTTGAATTGTTGGGCTGTAAAAATAAAATTATATTAAACGTGTACACCAAAGAGTGTGGATTTAAACCTTACCTGTATCTTTGCCATATCTGTCGAAGCAATTGCCAAAGATTGTTCTACCTTTGGCCAGCGGAGCAATGGACTCCACTGGACGACCATCCTTAGTCCTCGCACGAGGTGCAAAGAAAGCTAGCACATAATAGTCCTTGTTGAGCTGGTAGAGCCAAAAGATCAGGCTTCCAATTCCAATGAGCAGCAACACACCCAGTGCCATTTCCAAACCACTCGCTTCAGTCTCAACTTTGCGACTGAATCAACTCAGACGAAATATTCTTCTCTTAACTGAGATTTATCAACTACAGCCAAGATGGGATCGTGTTGTTGTTTATTGAGTGACTCATTGATAAATATTTGATGTCTTAATTGCACTCATTAAAACTTTGTTTTATAGGCCAAAATGATTTTTAACTTTTTATCAAGTTTTACACTAAGTAAATGCGGCTTACTGATAAACAAACCAGAATTCTGTTGCTCTGCCGGCTAGGGTCAAAGTCTGAAAAACTTGTTTTTCTATAAATAAAACTCAAGCTCAATTAAATACTCAAAGAACTCTTGACTCAATTCGGTATTAAAAAAAGGTCTTTACAACAAAAGCTGCTGCTACATATATTCCCAATTTGAGTGTAGTTTTTTTATCTTCAAGTTGTGACATTTTTACTAAGTTTGGCTAACAAGTAAAGCTTACAAAATATTAATTAACAAACATTTTTAACAGGAACTAATCTGTTACACCCTCCTCACTAGCTTCACTTTAATATCGTTGTCAGAGCGCAGTGTTAGGCCCATGTTAAAGACACATTCCTTGGGATTAGAAATGGGTAGAATTTTGAATTTCTTAAGCATAACAATCAGCAGTGTCTTCATCTCCAACATGGCATACTTTTGGCCAATACAATTGCGTTGTCCTGCACTGAAGGGTATATAAGCGTAGGTGTGACGATCGTTGGAGTTCTCGGGCAGAAATCTCTCAGGACGGAACTCTTCCGGGGAATCCCAGTATTTGGGATTGCGGTGAATGTCAAATATGTGTAGTGAAATATTTGTACCGGTGGGTAGTATCAAGCCATTGGACAATTCCGTATCTCGTACCGTTTGACGAACGATCAATGGCACCGAGGGGAACAGGCGCATCGTTTCCTTTACGAAGCACTCCAAATACTTGAGCTTCGAGATCTGATTAATGTCCACATTGCCGAAGTCATCTACGGAATAGAAATGGGAGTTTAGTCACAGCTAAATGAAAAAAGATAACACATTTTACCGTCAATGAATTCGGAGATCTCCTGATAACAACGTTCCTGTATATCGGCATAAAAAGCCATGTTCATCAGTCCAAATATGAGACCCATGGAGGTGGTATCGAATCCCTCGAACATGAGAGTGTCCACCTCCTCACAGATGCCCTCGTGATCAATGAGACCATCCTGCTCAGCCATGATTAGAGTGTCCAGCATGGCAAAGCGTTGTTTCTTGTTGATGTAGCTAGTTGTATGAAGAACAAGGATTATATATTCCATCACATGTCAAACTTTAACTCACATGTCATCATCTGCTGCTTGACTGTCAAAACGCTGCTGCAAATCCTTCTTGAACAGAAAACGACGTTTGGCTATGATTTCACTAGAGAATTCGTGTATTACTTTCAGTGGATATGCATCTTTTTTGGCTCCAAACAGCTCGTAGATAGTGTTGCTCCAGTAGAACGGATTAGCCAAACGTTTCAGAAAGCATTTCTCAATCAGTTCAAAGTTTTCGCGATAAAGATCTCCCTTCTCGGCCATATCATCCAGCTTGACGCCCATTGCCGTCTCTGTATTGAGTAAACAAGTGAAAGTATCTCTAATCAAGTGATTTTTTGTTGTACTTACCGCAAATGCTATTGAGAGTGAAACGCGGTATCAGCTTACTGACAGAGATAAGAGCCTCGGACTGCCCTTCGAACTGTTTCACAAACTTAACACTTTCAGCTCTGTAAAAAAAAGATTTTAGTGAATTTTGTTTTACATTTTCAGCTGCTTAACTCACTTGAAAATCTCCTGAAACTGTTCCAAAATGCTGAAATGAAATGTGGGCGTTAACATCTTTCTACGGCCGTGCCATTTCTTATCTACAAATAATTAAACCGATTGGTCAATCACTTGGAAATTTTAGTGTACTGTGACCCACCTGTGGAAGTGAGTAGTCCCGTGCGTATCGCTGGATATAGGAAACCATAGATGAGACCTTTGGTAAGCAGAGTTTGATCGTTCAGTATCAACTCGGCTATCTCCGCCTCAATCACATTGTAAATGGGCATGGCAGCATTATACTCCAAATAACTGGCTTTTAAATCTTTGGCTTTGCTCCGGCAAGACTCAAAGAATTGGGCTGCCAAGAAAAGAAACTGATTAGAACTCTATAAAGTAACAGAAATTAAGACTTACCATAAGTTTTGCCAAACAAGTCGAAGCAGTTGCCAAAAATGGTTCTGCCCTTGGCCACGGGAGCAATGGACTCCACTGGACGACCATCCTTGGTCCTCACACGAGGTGCGAAGAAAGCGAGCACATAGTAATCCTTGTTGACGTGGTAGAGCCAAAAGATCAGACTCCCGGCGAAAATGAACAGCAAAGTTAAAAGTGCCATTGTGATCCGTTTCCTACAGCGTCGAATCGGTGACTAAATCGGATTTGAACTCTCGTGCGATTCATGTCTGAGACGAAGACGTTATCGGAGAGACTAATGATTAGATTGCAACATGTTATCACACAAATAGTCTGTCGCGTTCAACAATTTTCTAAACAAATGTTTAAATGTATTTTATAATTATTGACGAATTGCTGGAATGAAACGAATATGGTATTATTAGCACAGTCTGAGCTAGTATTTCGAGTAACAATGTTGCTTATCATGCTTGAGTAAACAATTTAGCAGTGATAACTAATAAATACCCTGTACAGCACAGGGCGTATACTTAATATTCTAAATCTATAGCTGAAAACGAGCAACACTTTCAATTGTTTTGGTAAAAAAGTTTATTGTTTTTTTGCTTACTAGTTGGCATCTCAATTACGCATGCATATGCAGAAAAAGATACAATATATTTTGCATATATAGCTTTGACTTTGAGATACTTTTGTATCTGTGCAAATGAAGGGGAATATTTGTTACAAATGAAACGTAGTCTTAGCATTGGTAATTAAGTTGAACAGCTTTTGAGTGTTTTTCGCACTTTGAGATACATTTGAAGCTGGCCAGTTTGAGATACATTTAGTTAGGTGCGCTTTACGTTTGCTAATTGGCAATTGAATTACATAAATTACGAGTGCATAATGCAATTTAGCTGCTTTGCATTGCATTTGACCCACTTTCAGTTGGTTAGACACACCCACACACACTCGCACACCAACACACACAAGTCAACTAGCTGCAGATACATAGATCTGCAACAAAAGTTGATTGGGGAGTGGGGCAAAGGGTCTGGGCTAAAAAAGTTTAATGCCATTTGTTGCAGTTGTCCCAAGTAACTCTGCAACTTGAACTGAAAGTCTGCTGAAATAAGGAAAACGGGAAAATGGAAAATGACGACGCAGCTCGGACGGAAAATGTTTGCATGACTTTACTTCATTGCAAATTGAAACTAGCTGGAGTGTGTGTGTGTGTCTGTGTGTGTGCAGGAAATGCCAATGCCACACACACACAGACACTACTCACACATGCACACAGTTGCATTCACTCGTTTATTGGAAAATTTGCAATTTCGATTGCACTTCAAAGTCAGTCAAAGTTGCAAAGTTATTAAATTAGATCATATATGAAATATTTATGGCAAAAGTTCTTCCGCTATCCCTGTCTAACTCCACTCTCTCTCTCTCTCTTTCTCTGTTTCTTTCTTTTAGATGCCTCGCCGGGCTGTCGGGCACCGGATGTGCGCTTCACGATTGTCAAACCGGAAATGACAACAGAACAACCGTATGCAAAGTTCGAGACCACACAGGTTTATCTACCCGAGGATTTCACCACAGCCGATGTGGAATTTGTGGACAAACAGCATGCAGCCAAGGAGAATCACGCTGCCTTTGTGAATCCTTATGGCATGGACTTTGATCACGGCCTGCATGCAGCGGATGCGGCTGCGGCTGCGAGACTCGTTGATGACACCGCCATGGCCGACGATGAGGATGAGCACGAGGTGGATGAGGGTGTTGGTCACAAGCGTCTGAACAGCAATCGCAAGCAGGAAAAGAAACGACGTTCCGGTTCCGGACGACGCCGGCGTCTGGAGAATGAGAATGGACAGACCGGACGTGTGCATGGCAGTCGCTACAAGCGCCATGCGATACTACACGACGAACAGGCCTCCGCGGATACGGATCGCTGGGCTGGCAGTAAACTGGCAGCTGAGGGTGATGTCTATTATGTGCACATTGCGGATATACTCAAGTCCAGGGAGCCAAATCGTCAGCTGCGCGCCAAGCTGCACAAGCTGAAGCAGAAGGCATTGCTCAACAAATGTTTGGCCGGAAGTGGCAGTGAGAAGTGCCAGAAGCTGCTGGAGAAGCTCAAGCTCAAGCAGGCAGTGAAACCCAAGGAAGAGCAGCAGGAGCAACCGGAGGCGCTGGAGGAGCAGAAGGGGCAACTGGAGCAACAACATCATCGCCGTCGCGGTGACAGTCACGCTGCAGAGCTCGACCAGCGTGACTTGGAACCGCATTGGCAGCGACAGGAACGTCGTCGTCGTCGCCGTCGCAGCGCCGTTGCCAAAGGTGATGATGGTCAGCTCCTGGAGGATGCGGAGCAATTTGGTAATCAGTCGAGCAGTGCAGCAGTGGCCCTGCAACGTGTAAAGCGCAAGTCGGGCAAGACCACGGGTGCACTGAGCCGTCCAAAAGGTGGTGGCGATTCCAGCTCAAAGACCACCAGTCGCAAGGATAAGGGTAAGGATACGATAGGAGCATTTGCATAGCGGCCAGACACTGGCAATGCCACAGTGCCCATGACAAGATTGTATTGCATTTGAAAAGCCGCTGTCGCTGTCTCGTTGTCTGTCTGTCCGTCTGTGTTATGCTTAGACACCCACACGCACACAATAAGACGCAGATACACAGAAACACACACACACACACACACTGACATGGAGTAATTGAGAGTGGAGTACACAGCAAAGTACATGGAGTTACATAACATACATGACATACTACGTTAAAGCTAATCGCAGTCGCCTCTTGGAGCCTCCAGAGTCGCCTCAATTCGACCTCATTAACATGCCGCACGCCGCATTCCACATACGCCACATATGCCACCAGTCACCTGCCACCTGGCAACTGCCACCGCTTTTCTTGTTCACCTTTTTCACTCTCAGCTTCAGCTTCTACTCGACTCGTTTCATGCTTTGTCGTGGTTAGCTTCGTCATACTGTGGCTTCCTTTTCGTTCTTTAACTCCGCCTCTTTCTCTTTTCTCCCCCTGCTTCTTTCACTAAATATTTTGTTCATTTTCACATTTGCTTTTTAGTTTTTTGCCAGTACATATAAGATACAAGTAGTTAAAGCGTAAATCTACAAATTAAAGTAACTAAAGTAAAACTAAGATAGTAAGCTTTTTAGGAAAAACAGGGTCTTTTACAGTCGCTTTCTTTATAGTTTAGCTAGTAGTTAAATCAAAAATGTAGTCTGTATGGATACAAATTATTCTTTACACAGTTTACTACTATGATTTAACATATTTTTACTTATTAGCCAAATTTCTTTCTTTTAAGAGCATCAATTGCTCGACTTGTCTTCAGATAACTTATCTAACTTGTCTTTATTTTCTTAGTCTCTGTTTTTCTTAATTTTTGGCTTTGCTTTGTGCTCGTCTTTTGTTTACTTTGATTCAGCTGCGAACGCTTTTGTGTGCCGCGTTTTGCTATTAGCCGTGGAACCGTAGACCCGTGGACCCTTTGGAGTTGGCCGGGCTCTACGGTTGAGCATAATATTATCTTTCATGTTATCTTTTGCCTTTTCACTCGGCTTTCCTTCTTTTTTCTGGCACCCTCTTTTCTTTTTGACGCCTCGTTCGGCAATGAAGTTGTATCCTGTTAAGTGGTCATTCAGCTCTCCTTTCCTTTACTTTCCTTACCTTCTTTTTCTTTGGGTTTGGCTATTACTTGTCTCACTCCATTTCCGAGGCACTTTTAATGCATATCTAACAACCTTAAGTTGGCCCATTGAAGTTGTTCAGTTTCGCTCGCAGCCCGTTACTTGTGGCTTAATGTGTGTGCCTAAGAAATGCCTGCTTTCCTTCTTGGCACTTCAGTCAGCTCTTAGCCAGCTTTTCACACCCTTTTTTTTTGTCAAGCCTTTGGCAAGTCAGTGGCCACTTGAAAGCTCTCGGCATCTGATAAGAGTTAAGCAGGGTGGTTGGAAAATGGAAAATGCGAAAAACTCGTCGAGTCAAAGATCATTGATGCATTCATAGTCGTCGCTTTCATTCATTCATTCATTCATTGCATTCATTTTCATTCGCTTTAGATTCACATGCGCCTTTCACATCATATCATGTCATTTCATGTCGCATCATGTCAGTCACAACAACAGCTCATTAGTTGCTTGCTCTACTTGCTCTACTACTCCTCCTCCCTTTCTCTCTCTCTCTCTCTCTCACTCTCTCTCGCTCTGTCTCTCTGGTCGTACTCTCCCTATCCCCTTTCTTAGCATATTACATTGCCCATTTCATAACGCCCTCACCTATTCTGTTCCGATTTCGCCCCTAATATAGGCATCTATGATGAGGAAACTGGCTACTCACCTGTTCACACCGATGACACCGAGTTCGATGAGGACGAGGAGGAGGAGGAAGAGATCGATATATTGCAACAGTTTACCGAAGTATCTGAGATACGTTTCCCGGGTGAAATTGGTCCCATGGGCGATCGACGTTTGTGCAAGATACGTTGTGTCAAGGGCAAGTGGGTGGGGCCATTGTGTGCCACCAACGAGGAGGGTAAGTGAACCATCCTCCACACACATGCACACAACACCCACACACACTGACACACACACACCGACACGCACACACATTTAGTATTTATATATGCACTCAAATGGAATGTTAATTACAATACTTACCAATAGCAATACGAAAACATGTCATTACAGTAGAGACTCGTACAATAAAGACAACACAATCAAAGCACACGAAAATAGCAGCACCAGCAACAATCCAAGTTGTTTCATTTAATCATATTTACTATTTAAATAACTCTATATGAAATACATGTGTTCAGCAGTTGCTCACAAGTAGCAAATTAGAACTAATCAAGAATTTTAGCAAAGCATTTAATAATAAAAAGTTAAACTAAAAAGTATTCAAGCCATTTAAAAATTCCACAAATACTTGACTTTCAAAACTAACCAGAAATTGGCAAACAGTTTAAAAAGTTTTCTACCCAAATTGGTGGCAACTTGTGAGTGTTCACTGTACACATATCTTTATCGACTGCAAAGCGTGTATTTGGATTTGCCAAACTGAATTTGAGAAACTAAAATGAAAACGAGAACGAAAACACGCGTTGCTGTCGTTGAATTTATCTTTAAATTGAGTGTGCATCTGTTGATCTAACTGACATCTTTATCTGTAGATGATAACGGCAACGTGAAGTTTCAGCCACTGTATAAGAGCTGCCATGTCAATCGCATTCCGACTCATCTGCTGCTCAGCTATCGCAACATCTCCGTGGTAAGTGATGACAGGCAGCGCGCTGCCGTCAGCCGTCAGCTGTGCCGGGAGCTGTCCACCCACCCCCCAGCCACCACTTGAAGCTACATATCTGCACACACATACAAGCACACACACACACTCAGACACTCACGTGCACACTCACACTCCCACTCACAAACACATTCACACATACACACACTGAAGCTAGCGAAGGCTTAACGTGAGTTCAACTCAATTTCGACTGCGTCTCTCTCTGTCTCTCTTCCTCTCTCTCTGTAACTGTCACTTATTGTCTCGCTCGCTCGCTCTCTTTCTCGCTCTCTCTCGCTCAACTTCTTCATCATCTCTTGTATCAGTTACCAACCAGTACAATAACAACAACAAAAAACAACAAAAATATTTGCCCAGCGTCATCTTAGAAAAATATCAAAATAAAATATGAAAAAAATACTATCTAAATATCTTTACTAAAAATATAATAAGAAATTGCATACTGCATCCGCATCTGCTCTGTGCAGCACTCAGACTCTGTATTTTTGGTACTCTTTGATCTCTCTCTCTTGCAGACACCGATACCACCAAATCGCGGCTGGCGTAAAACGCGTTTATCCAAATCGACACTTCTCTCGACCACAGAAATTGTGAGTGACCTCCTCCTTCGTTGTCGTCGCCTTCGTCGTCGTCTCTCGTCGCACCTCGTATCCGTATCTATGCATTTAGCTGACACACTACAGTAGAGTTCTTACAAGCAAACAACACACACACACACTTGGAGAAAACATATACAAACACTTGTAGTTTACACTGAGAGAAATGCTGAGTGA
Source organism: Drosophila dunni (assembly GCA_018152125.1). Classification (NCBI taxonomy): domain Eukaryota; kingdom Metazoa; phylum Arthropoda; class Insecta; order Diptera; family Drosophilidae; genus Drosophila; species Drosophila dunni. Next base: position 14,963,030 of record JAECXC010000339.1, on the reverse strand, counting down.
TTAACTGGAAGAAGAGACTTTAATACTTTTAAAGAAACTATAAAGCTAGAAATGTTCTAGTATCACAGCTATTTCTCTCAGTGTACACAAACACCCACACACCCACCTACACCAACGTAGTGTCTGCCCAAGTAGTGGGTCTTGTAATGGCTTTTGACAATAAGCAATTTTGTATGCACGGCTTGAAGCATTCGCCACTGGGCAGCGTAAAGCGCACAACGTCACACACAAACACACACACTTAACACACACAACGTTACACTTACAGCAAACAGAGACCAAAGAAAACACTGGAAAACTGCACGCCAGCACGCCCTTAACTAAAAGAGACACATCCACGTCCAAAGAGAGTGCGCCTTTAAAATTATGTGAACGGCTTGTAAAAAAATCTAAACAAATCTTTTTGTACTCTCTCTCTCTCTCTCTTTCTGTCTCTCTTTCACGCTGTCGCTGTCGCTCTCTGCTAACATTTTTGCCATTCCTCACGCACTGCACGTTCTATCGCTTCATTTCACGTCTCTCAACTCTCAACTCTCGTATCTCGTCTCCTGTCTGTTGCACCATCCACTGAACTCCTTGTGTTGTGCCACATTCTGCAGAACGTTGGCTGGGATCTGCCGCATGGTCACTCGCTGCAGGCACGCTGCCAGGAGTTGGGCATCTACAAGCTGCTGGGAGAGTCCCGTGTTCTCTGCTCCAATGGTTTATGGGCTCCACGCATGCCCAGCTGTGTGCCAACCACTGTGCTGACCAATTACTCTGAGGACAGTGCTCCCTCCATTCGGGTGAAGATCTTCAATGGCTCGCACTCCTTTGAGCCCTCTGGTGTGATGGCTGTACCACCACACAGCACCGTTCAGATGGACTGCATGTATCCAAGGGTTAGGGGTACGCCCGAATGGAGCTGGACCAGTTGGTATATGCAGTACACCACAGGTGGGTGAAATAGAACTAGGATAGGAACTAAAGAATAGTTGGGAAAATGTCCTTAAACACTCCACCCCGACTGTGTTACAGGCTGGTCCCCCGCTGGTGAGGAGAAGGCTGTGCGTTATCGTCTGACCATCAAGAATATCGAGAACAATGATTCGGGCACATTCACGTGCACATCGCCGCGCGGTTTGACAAACAGCATTGCTGTGGTGGTGGCCACTTCGACATGCCCGCAGCTAATGGAACCGATGGCGCCGCTCAGGCTGAGGCTCGAGGGAAATAAGTTGGGCCAGCGAGCACATTATGAGTGCCCCGAGGGCTTTAGGCTGGATGGCGCTTGGAATGCCACCTGCCTGGCCTCAGGCAATTGGTCATCGCCATCGCCAACATGCCATCCCATTCAGTGTCCACGACTCGTCCTTGACGATCCCCATCTCAGTCTCATTGAGCTCAATACATCGGCATGGGGGCGGGCGGTGTTCAAATGCCAATGGGGATTCAAGCTGACCGGACCGGCGCTGCTGGACTGTGAGCCGACGGGTGTCTGGAGTGGTCCAGTGCCACGCTGCAAAGGTGAGTGACCAGTTAACCGTCCCTGCCTTCCCTTTCCCTCTGCTTTACAGGGTATAGGTGGGTTACTTGGTCCATCGAAAGACTAGGCATGAAACTAACTAACTGATTTAGGTTAATTCTGCTTTCCTCTCCCCTCATTTCTCTCTCGCTCTCTCTTCTCTCTACTTTCCATCTCTCTCTCTGTTTCTTCCACTCTCACATCTCAGTCATACAGTGCATAATGCCAGTGGCGCCACTCAATGGACGCATTGGAGGCACCAGCCTAAGTCAGCGTCGTTTAACTGTTGGCGCTCTGGTCACATTCAGCTGCAACGATGGGCACACTCTGGTCGGCGAGTCGAGCATCGTGTGCACGGAGAACGGCTTCTGGTCGCACTCGCCACCATTTTGTAAGTAGACAACTGATAAGCCAAACAAATAAATAAATACCAAAAAAAAAATATAATGCACATAAAAATACGCTGCGAGTGAATCCTGGCGTAAATCTCTCTCTGAAAGTGGGCCCCACTCACAAATCAAATCAATTAATGAAACTTGTGTTGTATTTCCGCGAATCGATTACCAAAAACGTTACCCGATACCGTTACCGTACCCGAAACCGATCTCAAAACGTTACTCACATATCAACCATGTACCATGTAACCATCACCAATCATCATCCATGCTTCCACATCCCGCTCAGGCAAATCACAGTGCCCGTACCCGGGTGATCCGCCCAATGGCCTGATCGCACCGCTTAAATTCAACTACGATGCGGGCGATTACCTGAGCGTCCAATGCCGGCCCGGCTTCATACAGATCCAGACGAACGAGGATCACACTACGGGGCCGCCCGAACGGCCAAAATGTCAGCCCGATGGCAAGTGGTCAGGCCCATTGCCCAAATGCCGCAGCTACGAGGAAGTGTAGCTTGATCACAGCACCAAGAAAGGATGAGGATAAATGCTGGAGCTGATCAGGAACTGAAACAGGAGTCGCAGACCAGTTCAAGCCCAGTTGGCAGTCCCACGTTTAGTATTATGTAACCATTAATTGTATACAATTTTGTGCTAGGACAAATTTCGAAGGCAGTAACAACAAAAGGAAGTAGAAGCAGAACAACTAAAGCAAATGACAAAAGACCCGAGTGATATTTAGATTAACTTAGTGTGAGGTATCCAAAATTAATTAATTAATTAAAATAATTATCGAATATTTTAGTATTGGCTCCAATTGAACTTCAACTTGAAAATCACTCGCCGATTTACCCAACTTGTCGTCATACTTGAACTATTCTATAACTCAATCTAGAAACTTTGTCGATCTCTTTAGGGCCCACTCAAAAAACAATTTCAAGTTTCCAAAATTTCCACGAGAGAGGTTCTTATGCTAAAAGAAATTACGAAACAAGTGACAAAACCTGATCAAAATGTAACATAAGTTTAAACGTTAAATGTTGACACAAAATAATAATTGTAATTTTGAAATCATTTGTAATTTTATTTGTCAGTTTTCTTTATGAACTTTTCCAATAATAATTGAATTTATTGCTTGCATTTTATAGAAAAGAAAATTAAATATTGAATACTTATATAAACATATTTATAATCGACAGTTAATTACAGGTATTCAAACGATTGTAAGCCAGATGAATTCGTAGTTAATACTCTTATAATATACTCTTATACTCTTACTCCAACTGTACTTGTGTGAAGCTCAAAATAAGAGTTGCCAGACTGTTGGCTGAGTTACCATAGTTGATTGATAAATTGATTGATAGATTGATTGGTTGGTTAGTTAGTTAGGAGCAGAGCAGTTCCAAAATGCAAACGAAAGTCATATCTCCCACTCTAAGATATAAGTAATACTTATGTGTATATAAATATATATATCTGTACAGATATAGATATATGTACGAGCATGTGTATGCACGAGTCTGTAAGAAACTGCAAACAAGTGAGCAAAACTAACTTTTAAATAAAAATCATATAAATTATATATATATACACACACATACTTATGTGTGAATTGCAATTTGAAATGCCAATGCCTTTATGATTGTTTTCTTTTCAAGTGGTTGGGGAACGGGGACTTTCTTACACTTACAGCCACACTCGACAAAGCCAAAAGAAAATAAAGGAAAACTCTCAAACCGCCGCCGATTTAATATCCGCCCAAAATGTATGAACATTTTTCGCAACGGCGAACAAAAGTAATTTTGGTAGAAGCGTAAATGTGTGCCAAGGAAATACAATACAGATACATATATTTCATTTTGCCAAAGCCAACAACTGCAGGGCCTAAACCTCACTGACTTGGCTAATGCGAACAAAATGGCGCAGCACTGAAGCACCGGAGCATTGAAACGCTGAGTTGAGCTGCAAAAACACCGCTTTAATAGCATTTTCTGGATTATATTGTATTTGTTTATACAGTAAACTATAAGTTGGGATTTTGGAATATTTTATTTATAAGCTGCACAGTTCTATTATAATTATTAATATAAGTTTGGGGCTGAAATGGAAGCAGGGAAATCGTAGAGTCGATTAAAAACTTAGTTGTATAATTACTATAATCATTGAGTATTTAAAATGACTAATATAAAATAAATATTATTCATTTTTGTTCAGCAATTAATTAAAAATATATAAATTAAATATTTTAAAATATACAAAGTTCCCTTTTGACATTTTTAGAAGCATTTTTTGCTCTTAAAATAACTTTATCTTTCTATAATTTTGTTCTAAGTGAAATTCACTTAACTCTGCTTAACGTTTATAGTTTAGTAAATATTTTATTTAGTAAGCTTTTGACTAAATTCAGTTTCTTTTAAGCATTGTGTGTCTTACAATGGAATTGGCACAAACCCCTGAAGGGTTTTCATTAAGCATTTGCCAACACACAGCTGTGCACTGCAGATCGCGTGTGTGTGTGTGTGTGGGTAACAGCTACGCTTCGGGCTGAGCTAAACACATGGCCATAAACACACGCACACACACACACATGCACACATGCACACATTTATAGAGCTCTTGCCACACATGGCCAAAATTAATTTGTTTTGTTCTTTTACCTTTGGCAGCCTGAAGCGAAACGCTTTAAATGAAACGATTGACGCTGTGTGCCAGCAGCTCATATGGACACACACACAAGTACACACACTCACACACATAGCTACACAAAAGCCATTGTCGTTTATTCATTTTGACAAAGGCACGCCCACTTGCCGCCCATACGCACAACGCATTTAATGGCAATTTGTGAGTATGAGTGTTTAAGAGTGTGTTTGTGTGTGTGCAGTGCTAAAATGGTAGTGTTAGGAAGGGGGTGGTGGAGGCTGGAGGGCAGAGTTCAGGGGGTGTCACACAAAAAGGTGTCTAAATTGAGACGCCATGTCGCAACATTAACTGCCATGTGCGTAATTAAAATTAACTGCCAGTGCCACAGTAGCTACAGTGAGTGCCAAACTGCCAGGGCCACTGCCTCCCTCCCTCCCTGCCACACTGTTGCTGCCAACAGCTGCGCTGCCACTGTCTGCAAATTGGTTTTGCTTGTACTCCCCTTAAAAAAAAAGAATTAATACATAAGCGACACGGTAGCATAAAAAACACATTTAGTTGCTTCAATTTCAAGCCGTGCACTTTAATTGCTCTGCTTCTCTACAGAAGCATTTTTGGGCCAACTAATTAGCGGTATTTGTTAGAGATTCAGTTGGAAGTGACGCACACACACACACACCCAGACACAGCTTGGCAATTAGCTGTTGTCATTCCCGCGGCTGCAGCACAAGTTGCGCTGCTGATTGTGATTTGCTTCAAAGTTGCGCAATTTTCATTAGCACCTCGAAAACTTTAGCGCAGCGCCAAGTTAAAGAGTCAAGGCAGCGAGGATATTCCAGGATGCACCAGGATGCGGCAGGATATGGCAACTGCAGCTAGTGCTGCTTAAACATATCACAACTGCAATATTTTCTGGCCAAAACCCAATGAGCTATGCATGTCACGTAGCGCTACGAATGCCGTTCAAAGCAGCATCTTCCCCGCCACACCCACACACATACAGTTGCACCCACTCTTATACAAACTAACACTCACACACGTCTAAAAAACGAGCTTGGCCCTGGCTCTGGCTGCCACACGCGTAGCTCTAACCCCGCGCCCCTTTGACCTCCCCGCGCGCTGCTGATGTTAAATGCATGCCAAAGCCAAAGGCTAACTACATTTGCCCCCATGGTGTGGCTGTGTCTGTGTTTGTGTGTCTGTGTGTTGCATACCCAGTTGACGGGTTTAGAGACAAAGTGCACTGTTGGCCATAAAGTTATCTATGCCATTTATTCGCACAATTCGCTGGTTTTAAACTTGTGCTCATCATTCCACAGCCGCATAGTTGACAAATTCTTGTGCTCTGGGCAATTTATTGGACATGATATAATACCAAGTGATATGTGGATTATATAACACATAACCCTACTCAAAATATGGTGTAGCACACACATATAGCGATGATGAGACAATTGTTTTCCATTTTGATTAACTTGAGTTGGGCACACAAAAAAAGGGTATAAATAAAGAAGCGAAAGGATCAAGGACAGTTGACTGTACAGGGAATTAGAAAAGTAAACAAGTGTGTATAAAAATAAATGAAATCGGGTTAGAAAAAAGAATTCTGTACTTTCCTCAGTTCAATAACCCAAAATGTCATGAAATATCTTTATTTTCCAAGACTCTCAACAAATTTGAGCACCTACAATGCCGTGTAAATTTCAGCAACAATTATTCATTGCAAAATGACATTGCGTTGGGATTTTGCCTGGCAAATTGCTGGGCTAAATGGGATACATTAATCAAATATGATGTAAATAACAGCTGAACTAGAAACGAATGCCGAGCTGCACTGTGACAATGTCGAATGTTCATCAATAGTTTAGTCTTGGGTTAAATAACATGACAGGCGAGAGCTGAGTTATTAATGATGCCCAATAAGCATATCAAACTCGCATTTGATTAATGCCTCTCCGACAACAGCTGCTGAGCAGAACAGCATTCTAATACACATTCAAGGCTAGTCAGGAATTGCAGCTGACAGAGGGAGGGGAAGGCGGTAGGGGGAGTCTCTTAGAGCAGTCTCTAAATGTCGGCAACACATGATTGTGCATATCCTGGCAACGTGCTGTAAGAGGAGTGGACTGTACGGCTTGTTAGCGCAGCTGCATATGAAATTCGATGCGTTCTTTTGGCAATTTATTTCAATTTGTTGCATCAAAGGCCCGAACTCGGGCTCAAAGTGCAAACGCAGTGCGCATGCCGACCTTAATTACGAGATAAATCAACCGAGACAGCGAGAGAGCAAGAGAGACAGACAGAGACAGAGAGAGAGAGGGAGAGATGGCTTAAATATGCTGCAGCTGGTCATTCATATTAGTTAGGCTGATTGGCAGCTCGTTTTGCTGGCAAATTGAACAACACTCTCAATACACTCGACCACATTGAAATTTGCAACGCTGCGTATGAGTTATGTTCGAAATTTTGCCATCTGCGGTAACTGCATGCTGCTTTATTGTGACTGTCAACTAATTAACCTCCAAACAGGGGTTGCTTTAATTAAAACTCTCACACCTCACCAGGCAGCCAGAAATTCTTTTACTTCGCCGTCAACTTCTTCAACTGTTGCTGAATATTTGATATGGCGCTTGGTAAACTCAAGTTGCTCTGTTTGGTAACCGCAACCACTTGAACTTCGTCTGGTAATTGCTCCCCAAGGAGCATTTTGTTACATAGCGCGCTCCAATTAATTCCCATACACATACATAGAAAGTAGCGAACATTACGCATACGCCGCGTTGACTCGGCTTCCTTTGGCTTTGCCTTTGCGTTTGCTGCTTAACTGATTCATTTCGTGCGAATTAACATTTAGATTAAAAGCCAACACGCTCTCAAAAAAATGAAAAAAATAAATGCAAAATACAAAACAAAAGAATGAAAATAGAAATATTAACATTTTTCATAAATATTTATTGAAAAGGCAACGTCTTGGGGACTTTCAACCAAACAGTTTCAACTGCATCGGACTGTGACCAAACCACAGCCCCAATCCCGCTATTAAAAAGCAGACCAAGCCATAGCGAAGTACTTTGCATTTTGCACAATGTAATAAGAGATGAAAGCAAACAACAAAAGCAGCAGCAGCAGAAGCTTCAACAGTAGCCGAAGCAGAAAGCCAAGCAACTGACGACCAGCAACCGGCTCCCACTGCAAATGAAATCGAAAATAAGTATAAGTATAAGAATAAAGTAGCAGCTGCTTGACGGAGCACAGTGTTATTATTGACACAACTCTGATTGCAAGGAATGCCATTCATTTCATACTTAAGAACTGCAATTCAGCTTGATTTAAATGCAATACTCGATTTACAATTTCCAATTATGAATACTAATTGAGATCGAAGAGATTGCAAGCAGTTGCAGTGCAAATTAAAGCAGTGCACTACTTGTTACTATGTAAAGCAGTTGCAGTTAACATAAGCTAAGCGAGATCAGAGCACGTTAACATACCTCGCCTAATTAGCAGTGCCCTGTTATGCAAGAGAGACAGAAGGAATGGCAGCCTGTTTAACAGAGTGAGATCAGTTAACATGCGGACTGTTAATGTAAACGTACAGTTGAACTGGAAATCGTATGTTTTTGATTGACTCTGCTGCTGTTTCCTACGCGTATAACATACCCATTTACTTTACGAATACCAGGTATAATTATGTAAATTACGTCTCGAATTACGAATATATAAAACAGAGTTTAAACAAAATAATAATATTATTTCATGCATAGAATATATTTGGGTAAATCTAACTCATATTTCGTGTGCTTCTGCTGCTGTTGCATAAATGAATGCATAGCATAATAGGAAAGTGCCTTCAACTCATTGAAATGCAAATTTGCTGTTGGCTTTAAGCTGTCACGGTGTCTGTTTGCTTTTTATTTAATTTTATAAAATGTGCAGCATGATAAGATATCATATAACTCGCCTGTGATAGGCAATATAATTTAACGCACTCGTATCTATGTACTTATGTTTTGCAGTGAATTGAACATCCGTTTGTCGCTCACAGCTCACTGGCTTTTAATAAAAAGCAGCAACAGCAAAAACAACAACAACAACGACGATAACAAATTGAGTCACACGCTGCGCTCACTTCATAAAATGGCGGCAGTCAAATCAAATTCCTTAACACCTACACAAAAAGCAGTCAGTGTAGTCAGCAATGTTCACAGTTCCCAGTTCCCAGTACCCAGTACTCTGTGCTCACGCTGTGCCCGAGTAATATAAATAATAAGCATAACAGCAGGCACAGGCAACAACAATAGCAATAAAAGCGTAACAACTGCAAGGACCAAGCGCCAAGGAGCAAAGACAAAGGCAAACTCCGCTGTCTCCTGTCTTCTGTCTCCCGACTGCTGTCTGTTGGGAGGCAACAAAAGTACAAGCACAAATGACAATTGACACGAGTTGGCAGCTTGCTTTCCAAGTACAGAAAAGAGAGGCAAGTTAAGGACAGTGACAGGGCGGGGAGGACCTAAGCAGTTGAGGGGAGTGTTAGGGTGTGTCTACAACTTTTTTGTTTGCACTTTGCGCAATTTATTTTATTGTTGTTTGGCAAACAAGTTTCATAAGTTTCCAGCTGGTTCGCCAAACGCCACTCAATTTCGGTCGTCATTTGAAAGAAAGTTGTCAACTTGCGTTTTGGATTATTAGTTGGCAACGGTAGCTGCAGGCGGGTGTGCGGTGTGTGGTGTCTGGTGTGTGGTGGTCTCATTACCATAAGCAGTCTGCCAGGTGCCATGCAAATTTGTCACACAAAACCAGCTGCATACAAAACAATAGTAAAAACCACTGCCAAATTTGCATATCAAATCAGCAAAAAGCATTAATTGAGCTGTGTTCTGTATCTTTTTCAGTGCTGTGTGTGTGTTTGTATGTTTGGAAAGGATTTGCATACACAAAGTGAATCAATTCAAAGCCAAAAAGTCAATCAAACTGTAAAAATAAATGTAAATATAACAGAGGGGAAGACTGGGAGACGAGGATATATGAACTGTTGGTCAGTTTGGCACGAACCAAAAATACACACTCAAAAAAAGTTCCCAAATCGTTGACCATTTGTGTGTGTGAGCGAGTGTGTATGCGAGTGTGCTTGTGACTGTGTGTTGGAACAATAAATAAAGTCTAGCCGACGAACACTTCAAAAAACAATTATGGTTGCCAGCGGGATACGGCTGACTGCAGCTGCAGCTGGAGCTGGAGCTGAATTCATGCATTTGGGGCTTGGGATTTGGGTTTGTTGTGCGCTTTGGGATTGGAATTGGGTTTTGGCTGTAGCATAGAAGAAAAGGGGAAAGGGGAAGAGCTTGGGGTAGCACTGCATTTGGAGTGTACACACTCTCTGTGGATGCAGGATTGGTTCACTGGCCGCAAAAAAATTATGCGCTTGTTTATACAATACAAATATGTATGGCGCAAAGTCTTGACAACATAAATAATATGCAAGATAGCTATGAGAGAGCTTGCACGACCTCAAAGATACCTAGCACAGGGAGTAATGGAGATAGGCAAGAAATAAAATGAACAATATACCAAAAAGTTGACATGGTAAACTTTCTCTGCTACATTGACAATGTACTCTACTACTAACAGCTCTAGCTTTACCTAAAAAGCTTTGTCTGACTGTCTACAGGGTATTTGTTAGCAAAAAAAATATAGTAGCAGCAGATGTATGGCGTGAATTGCTGCCAAGCGGAAGCGGAAGCGGAAGTGGAAGTGGTACTGGAAGTGGCCGTGTAGTTGGCGTACTATAACTGTGCAACTGTGTTTGTGTGTGTGAGACTGTGTTGTGTTGTTTAAACAATGGCAAACAGTTCGATGCTGTACATAATTGTTTACAACTGTTGGCATTGTTTTGTAGCTGCCAACAACAAAAACGGCCAAAAAGGTGAAGGGGCAAACCAACAACAATTATAACAGCACGAACAACAACAGCTACAACAAGTTGAATTATTAGCTAATTTTTAGCACGTCATCTCTGGTAACGAATTAAAGCACTTAATAGCATTAGATAAGGGATCACGAGGAGCTTGAATACTCGTTGGAAGCGGTGGATGCGTGAATTTCCACCAACAAGCTGAAAATGCTCACATATGCGAAATCAGATTTGAAACACATTTGCCTCAAAGCCAATTAGGGTTGCCAACATGGTTGCTGGCCAAAAAGGTTTCGCTCCTCAGAGTTTCCCTTTCCCATCCTCCTACCACGCTTTCTAACTGAATTGAATGGCGAACGAAGCGTAGACAGACATTAAAGACGAATGGGAAAACGAGAAACAGGAGTTGGAGTTCATTTGATGGCTTTAGCAACAAGCTGTTTTGAATGGAAAGCTTCAGCAGTTTGTCTGAGTAAATATGGCTTAAAACGTATGCAAGCGGGCTAACGAGTGTTGTTCTTAAAGTAGTCACAGTAAATTGGTTAAATAAGCAACTAATAACTAAATTAAATAGTTTATTTATTATACTTGCTGTTATTAACTGTCTTTACTAGCTGCTAAAGTCTCAAAATTCAAACTCGCTGAGCAGTTTTTGTTAAAAACATAAAATTTGTTCCAAAAGAAGCCACATTATGCTATGTAAATGAAGTGCAGATACTTGAGAAACTTCCCCGTCGCTGTTACTTTTAGTACTCCACTTTCAACCCTCGTACGTCTTGCTCCTGCTCAAAGTCTGGCAATTTTGTCAACACTTAAAGTGATTTGGCATCGTTGTGAAGCAGCAGCTTAAATTCTATTGCCAATTGCAACCGCAGACGACAGATGCAATTACCTCTGTTACACACACACACCCACTGGCACACACACCCACACACGCCCCTTTGCAGTCGCTGTGTGTGACGTAAATTGCCAACGTGATATTAAATTACGTGTGACTTTCTACTTCCGCTGCTATGTAATCCATTTCCGGTTCGTTGGTTGGTTTACATTTACCGTTAATCTCGTGCTAAGCGCCTCAAATAAATTATTTGCAGACCTGCATTTTTTTCTTTCTATTTTTTCCTCCTACCATCCTTTGCCCGTCGCTGCTGCACAGTGCTCTTTAGTGTTGCTCTGAAATTTGCAATTAAAATGCATGCATCGCTGATCCGACTGCCATTTGGCATTTACTCGTACTTGCCCCGTTTTGTGGCAAACGCTTGACCCAATTCACAGCATAAAAGTCAGACAGCATTTGGTCAACGGCAGCTAGCTAGCTACAGCTATAGCTATAGCTACGGCTGCTGGGCTGAATTGGGTTGCTGCAACCAGCGCTAATGTGTGGCAAGAACGCGAACAACGCGAGCGACGCGCATATGAAAAACTATTCGAATGATGCGAATTCTGTTGGCTTTTGTGGCAAACTCTGCTGTTGCCACTGCGGTTCTTAGCTGTTTTAACTGGCTAAACGCGGCTAATGGATTAGAGAGCAGGTCTTTCTCTCTATCCTGCTCTACTGCTCTCCTCTCTCTTTGGCTGTTTTAACTGCATTTGCATTTCCCATTTAACTACTAATGCACTGAATCTCTATCCGTGTCTCTGTTTTGAACTGTTTCTAATTCTATTCCTAAATTCATTTTCTGCAGCTCACTTGATTATGCGCTTTAAAGTATGCTACAATTATAGACCAGCAAGCAACGCGTCGTATACGCAATTAAAGCTGCCTTTGTCATTCTTTAATCAATTTTACTGATTAAAGGGACAAAAGACAGTAAATTAAAGCCCGTATCAGCATTAATCCTTATTAACGCTACACACAAAAGATTCATTATTGGAAGGCACAGAGTCTGTCTGTGGATTTGGCCAGACTTTTAGAAAATTAAACTAGGTAACTGCTTTGCTATTCTGTGGCTACTACTTTTCCAACTGTGTCGGCACATCAAAGCCAAATGCATTTAATTGAGTGCACTCTCCGCAGAGCACACAAAAGACAAAGCGTCTGGTGACTCTACTCGCATGTGGACTCTGCACTCGTAGTGCTTGTAAAATGTCCATCCATTAGCTCAATCAGCCCAATGGTTTCACCTGCACCTGCACCGGCAGCAGCCAATGAATTAAGCGCTTTAAATTCACCCGAAATTTAAGGCTCATTTTGGGCCAGAAGGAACGAAGCTGCAAGCCAGATACTCTGGCATATATTAAGCGCTAACGTGCAGAGCAGGCAACCAGGGAGGATATGTGTGTCATCATCATCATGTGGCTGCTGTTTGGCTGCACTGCATCCCCAAGTGCACTCATTACAAGCTTCGAGGCTTCGAGGTTTTCAAGTGCCTTTAAATTGCCATTCTGCGTCAGCTTTTCCCCTTGCATTTCCCCAGACTTTCCCCGCTACTGTTGCACGCTCATATCCACATCTAGGTGGTTGTCGCTTGCCGCTGATTAACGCTGCTGAATTGTGACCATTTTGCGCTTTTATCGCTTTAATTGTTGTGCTGGCACTGCTTCTGGTGCTGTTTCTGCTGCTGCTGCTGCTGTGGCAATCCGACGACTGCGTTTCCGGTTGCCATAGTTTTTCCCATCCGTTTTCCTGTTGCCGGCAGCAATGAAGTGCAGAGCTGACAGGCAAACTGACAGCAATGCAGGTCATGCTACTCGCACACAGTGTTGCCATTTTATCCAATTTGAAGCTAGATTTATAGATTTTATAGCTGCAAGAACTAGCTGGAAATCAAAATAGTTTTTAGTACAGCTCATTGAGTTCTCAAAACGCGTTCAACACTGATCACTCCCACGCATGCTTAATCACACAGCCTTTGTTTGCTCATCAATTACATTACGTATACGCCAAGTCAAGAGATGTTGATTTTTAGCATCAGTTACTTATCAGCATAAACATTGCGTGGATTACCGCGTATAACATTATATGAAATTTCATTATGGTTAGTGAAGCACAGCACCTGGCAACCAACCAGCTAACGAACCGACAACAATAACAACAAGAGCGATCTAGGGCGACAGCTGCTGGCCCCACAGGCGTCTCATTAAAAATGCTGCCTTTTATTGTTTGCTCGCTTTAAACAATATAATTAATAACGCATAATACACTCATTAAACGATTAAATAAATATGCAAACGAATATAATGTGTAAATGTGAGTGTATTCAGAGTTTTTCATGTTAATCTCAGCGTGCAATAAATGTCAACTGCAACAGTTTCCTCAGTTTCAGTTCGAAACGTGACATGTTTAAATCACTCGAATTTCGAACTCAGAAACACAAACTATAAATTTATTAAAAGTATTGATTTGCAGACATAAATGTGAATATTGTGAATAATTACTAGATAAGTCTAGTTTTGTATACGGAAAAGCAGAAATCTGTTATAGTTTAAACTCTAATTTAAAGCGCTGCTTTATCATGTATTCAACTTAAATGGTAAATGCTTTTAATGTGCAACAATTAAATTTGTATTTTAATTGCATGGTAATACTTTCAAATGAAATTACTAATCAGTGATTAAATTATAAAATACAATTTTATCAACATATAATTAACGACACGTCAACGTTGTACAAATTTCCATTTGGATTACAATTTCACTATCAATTTACAATTTCTATTTGTGTATTTATTTTGTTTCTTTAAGATGCATTAGCGCTAATACTAATAACGTTTGTTGATTTAATTTAGCATACAAATGCAAACAAATCGAATTCCTTTTCCCTGAAATCAAATCATCTCCTAATTCCCAATTCTATGCTCTAAGTTATCAATGCATTAATTAGATGTTTTAAACGAGTTGAACTCCCCATGCAAATCAATTTAAATGTTATTTCCTCCGTTGCGATAATTGCTTGTATCAGAGCACAGACTATGAGCAGTGCAATAACTATTCTTTAGTCTCTCTGCCTGTCTGTTGGCTTAGCTATCTTTGGGGGATTGCATGCTTCGTAGAAATACATATTTCCTATGCTTGTTTAATGGTTATTCACTGTGCTCAATGAGTCTGCCATCTGCTTGTTAAATACTGATGCTGCCATTAAGCCGCACATTAAATGCGCAGTCGAATAGTTTGAATTGTAAATCACATTACACATACGTCACGTATGCCAGTTGCAAAGCTAGCTATCTAGCAGTGTAAATGGGAGTGCGTGTGTGTTGGTGTGAGTGGCTGCATTAGCTTGAGCTGCATTTTAATACACACAACGCTAATAATTCACACAATAAGCTGCAAGGCAGACCCAGCATTTGAACCATTATTCATAGCACAGCCAAAGAGCACAGCGGTGACTCGAGTAGAGGACTGCGGGCAGGACAGCTGAAAGAGAAACAGAAACACATGTCCCTGTGATACAAAGCAGGTAAGCAACGTCAAATGCCTTGCAATGCCACTTAAAATATGGCAAACTTTACAGCCAACGATGGCTACATGGGCATAACACATGGGTGAGAGTTGAAATACAGTGGAGTGGATTGAATTGGGTTTGGTTTGGCTTGGTTTGGGCTTGGTGGCATGGTGGGATTGCCAGACAGACTGTGGCAGCGACACGTTTATAGCATTTGCCAATGGCCCAGAGTGCGATTTTCACTTTTATTGTTGCTGTTGCTTTTGGTGCTTCTGCTTCTGCCAAAGTGTTTTGTATTTGCTCACTAAGGCCGGCTACATAACTGTCTGCCGCTGCAGCTGCTGCTCACTCCCAGAGTGACTCCCACAATGGTTTCCCACCTCATTGCTGGCTCTTGGCTGTCGGCAAAACATGTGCAGCAACAGCTGCAGCTGCTGCAGGAAACTTTCATGCATTTATGCGATTTCGTTTTTAACCAAGTTTACCTTTTGTTCTAAATTCTTTTCCTTTTTCCTCCTGTTCTGTATGTTTTTATGACAGCTTCGTTTTGGCTTGCAACATGTGTTGCTCTCTCTCCAAATGTTTGTTCTGTTGCTGTTTCTGTTTCCTTGTTGCAACTTGTTACTGGCTTAACGGACTACCGATTACTGACTACCGACTACTGAGCACTGAGTGCTTCTGCTGTCACATCCATTAATTATGAGCTATTGCATTACATTTGCAAACTCCAGCCTCACATACTCCCAATTGGTTGACCGCACGCACACAACCACACACAACCGATATGGACAACCAAAATAAAATGCCAATGAAATTTGCGTCTGACAAATTTGTTCGTCTGTGCAAAAACTGTTTGTTTGTTGCCACAAAACCCAAAAAGGCACACATGTTTACATACACTCGTATGTACATTTATATCTATATTTAAATACGTATGTAAATGAAATTTTTCGATTTTATTGCTCAATGAATTCGGAAGCAACGGAAGGCAACAGCATTTTCAGCCTGGATTGTATTAATGTGTGGCATTTAAATGCCTTGCGACCGCAAAACAAAACACCAAGCAACGGACAAAGCCAAAGCTAAAGCCAATGCCAAAAAAAAGGGACATTCTGCATTTGCATGTTTACAAAATGGCACAGACACACACAACGCAAGTAACATACACACACAGAGGCAAACAAGGCACAGGAAAGGAGTTGAATTTAGATACTTGACTCTAATATATCTGTAGTCAAGTTAAGGGTAACTTGAGTCACTGTTAAACCTACAACGCTGTTAAACAACAGTCTGTTAACATAATCACTGTGTCAATAGCTATGTTAAAGGCAATAAAGCAGGTTAAGTAAGTTATATTTTTAAAGATAAACAAAAATCTCCTCAACTATTTGTACTTGAACAACATACAAGTCCACTAAGCCCCTTCTGTAAATCATGCCGGGTATTAGCGCCAGGTTGGGTTTGAAATTTAAGTCTGTGCCCAGCCGGGACAGCAGCAGATACATATTGTTCACATGACTGTTGTTGGATTTGGGCCCAAAAACTGGCAACACACAACGCACAATTCGCATTGTTTGGCTTTTGTCAGTGGCAACTAAGCTACCAATGTTGGCCCATTGTGTGTGTGTGTGTGTGTGTGTGTGCCTGTTGTGTGTGTTCGCCTAATGCATGTGCTGTGAAATTCTGTGATTTATGACATTAAATGCACAAAAATAGGATTTTATTTGAATTTAATGGGTTTTTAGTGTGTTTTAATGTGATCCATTTGCGGAAATTTGCAGATTTCCAAAGCATTCAACAACGACATTTATTTTACAGCTATTTCAATCCGAAAACTCGACAAATTTGTGTTGACTTTATGTGCTTTGGACTCATAAAGCGCCGCAAAACCAATTGAATTGAAATGAAAAGCTTTATTGCATTTTGGTTTAAAATTGCACAGGATTGCAAACTAATTAGTTTATCAAAAAACATACAAATCGTACAGATTTATAGTAAAAGTCGTTTTGGACTTATTTCGGTTTGAACTCTAACCCCTCCAATGGCTTTGCCTTGTTTAAAGAATCGAAAGTTTGACTTTATATTGCCAATTGGCATTATTTCTGGCCAAGTGCCGCTGTTCATCAGCATGTTCATGATATAGTAAGTACCTTTTGGCAGTGGACACTGAGTCCCATCGAATGGAAGATTCGTGTTCACACCTTGTCGCAGTGTTGACTTGCCGTAACTGCCAATATACACTCTCATTGCCTCACATATGTCCATCAGTGGCACAGAGAATATCATATTCCTCCACTCGCCGTTTCTGAGCGGATCAGTCTGAAAGTCGACTGAGAACTGAAAGTTTTTCCCATCCATGTCCTCGGTTATGTAAACGGTGCCATTCAGCGAACGGTCTTGTCCCATAATTCGTACATCACTAAAGTCAATAATGGTTTCTTCCTCGACGGGCAATGCATCAAAGTCCTGCAGTTCCACTGTGTACAACTCGCGAGCCTTTTAAAGCGGAGTACACAATTGGTTAACAAGCTCTGAGCCTGGTTTACTGACTTACCCAGCCTGTTGTTGCCAAGAGCAGCAGCATGAAATGAACCGAAAACCACATGTTTCCATTTGTTCTTTGCGCTTTGGAGTGCACCCCATTTATAGTGCCCTCAATTTAATAGTTTTTCGTGTTTTTTGCGACATCTAATCGCATTAATTTGTGCAATTTTGTAAGCACAAACGAATTAATTGCTGTTGACGATTATCTTAGTGTATGAGTAAAAATTATGTAAACTGCGTTTAACTAAGAGACGAGAGCGTATCATCAAAGCTGGCCACGTATACGCGATATAACGTATACGTCAGCGTGGCCCTAGCAAGCAAGCAAAGAAGAGCCATATGCACTACCAATTTATGGCTTCAATAAACATAAAGTTCATAAACTCCCAGGGCATCGTTGCTCATCATTTGCAGCGGATTGTCAAGGGGTAACAGCAACAGTGGCAGCAGAAGCAGCAGCAACGTGGTTCGGCCAAATAAATAATGAAAAAGAAAAGTGATGTCATAAAAATTTTATCTCTTAACTGGAATTGAGCAGCGTGAACAAGCAGCAGAGAGGCAACAACAACAATAACAACAACAACTGTAGCTGCAGTAGCAACAGCAGCAACAACAGCAGCAACAACAGCAGCAACAACAATGCTTGGTCATTTTCATATAAAAATTGACAATGGCGTTGGCTCTTCTACCTATTTGTGTGTGTGTTGAAGTGTGTGTGCGTGTGAAAGCAAGTGGAAAATGCGACAAAAGTAAGGCAGACACGGAGCAATAAGAGCGAGTTCGAGCTCAACAAATGCACACGGCATGAGCTTTGCAACCAGAGCAGTATAATAGCACAACACCAACAGCAGCAACAACTGAAACAACAGCTCTGACAATAAAGAAAAGTATAATAATAACAACTACAAAGCTGACAAGGCTGCTGAGCTGATATTCTTTTTATATAAGTACGACTGCACTCACAAACACAGATAGAGAGAGAGAGAGACCGAAATGGATATAGTAGAGATACTCATGAAGATATCTGGAATATGCAGCCCCACTTGCAATAAAGTACTACAAAATGCTCAGCTGCAAAGTGTCTTTAAAGCTGAGCACTTTTCGAACAAGCATTAAATGCTTCAACAGCAGACAGTCATCTCCAGCTAAGCGGAAAAATGGGTCTATTAAAATCTATGATATACAAATAGCAGCTAAGTATATTTTATAAACTAGTCGCCATCGGAATGCACTTAAAAACTAGCTAAAATATTATATTTTAAATAACGTGTTAGCTTAGTTGGTTTATAGACTTTCGAACTAAATATTCAACCAATAAAACACAAACTCAGTATACCCTTTCTATGCTTAAGTGTCTTTAAGACTTTCAGCCTTTCTCTAGTCACTTTTATGCACAATTTGGCGGCAGTCTTTCAACATGAGCTTAGTCTCACAATGCGTTAACTGCAAAAACAGTAAAACTGTGAAATGGCTTTTCCGGGCAGAGTCTCATAAATAAAATGGAAATGGAGGAAGCAGCCCAGACAAACAGACAGACAGACGGATAGACTGACTGACTAACTGACTGACTGACACACATACAGACGGGGATCAAATTGGCTTTGATTTAGTGTCGACATGCGAAATTGTGGTTGCTTAAGAGGGCAAATGTTATGAAAATTTTTCGTTTATATTTCAATTTGAATAAGTTGTTTGGGCCACGCCCCCTGCGTTGCCAACTTTCGCTTTTGCACTTTCACCTTTTCGATTCATTCTTTTTTTTGCCAAACTCAAGAGAAACCCAAAACAATAAGAAAAAATTTAGTACTGCGAATGTAAGGAAATGCGTTGGAGCTAAACTCATTTCGCAATTTGTTGGCTTGAAATGCTTTTAATGTGAAAACTTTACCAACAATATTTCTGGGTTGCAGGAAGGTGCAGGTTGCCACACAGCAGATGCCACCGGCAGAAGCAGCAGTCCCAGGCGCAGTCCCAGGCACAGGCACGTGTCATTTCCCTGCCCTCTGAACTCCCCTTGCATCATGATTAAGTTGCAAAAGTTTGGCCAACATTTTGGGCCAAACAACGAACAGCCCCAAAGTTCAAGTTGTTCGGAGCAAATGCAATCAAATGTAAGTACAACAATTGCAACATCATGTAAAGAAAGAGCAAAAGAGATAGAGAGTGGGAGAAGAGAGGGAGGAAGAGAGAGGAGCAGAGCTGGAGATTGGGGTGAAGGGAGCGTATTAGCTGGGTAAACAGCAAGCTGGTTACGGAATATGAAAACCGAGCGCTAACAAAATATTGAATATGATTTGCAAACACATGTGCCGACTCTGCCTTGACTCAATCTCAATCAATAACCAAGCAGCACGAGGGTGGTACGTAAATAAAGGGGGCAAAATGGTGCAGGGGGAAGGGAGGTACGGCTGAGTTACAAGCATATTTTGGTTTTGGGGGCCTTACTTGCGACGTGACTTGATGTCTTCATCTTGTGAGTCTGTCAAGCCGCAAATAGAAAATGAAAATGAAAACGAGGCTGAGAATGAGAGAATGAGACTGTGAACGTAAATGGAGCAGGATGGAAAGTTTAATATATCCCTCTTTGTCGGTCTGTCTGAATGTCTGTCTGTCTACTCTGTCCGCTCTATTGGTCTGTCCGTACAGTCCGCTCTGTCTCACTTCGGAAATCGAAAGCCAAGTCAAGCTCCTTAAATGGCATTCAGTGGCAACAGCAGTGCCAGCTTCGCCTAAAAGCAGGCTATGCAAATATGCTTGGTGTCAGAGTTGTCAGCTTGTTTTGGCCATAAGAAAGCTAAATTTCGGAGTTATTTTAACTTTGAAGGAGCCAAATGATGTGGTATCTTGAAAATCACTACCTTTCTATACTCTGAGCAAAATAAGCTAAAGTGCCAACACTGTTGGTGTCGCCTTTTTACGAATTTTCACTTGGCACACAACAAGTTACACGCCCACATCCGCACACACATACAGTAGCACACCCTTCTCTATTTACATAAAAATGCACTCGATCTGGCAGCTTGTGCCCACATGTGTGTCAATATAAATATATGTATATATTTACACTAGCACACACACCCAGAGAGACACATGCACACACACACACACATACGCATATCTTTATTTAAGCCCCGGCAATGCGATTTATTTGTCTTCACTGCTCTTTCTCGTCTTCTCGCTGAGCTTTCAGTTCTTCAGTTGTCTTGTCTTGTGTCGTGTCGTATCGTGTCTTTTCTTGTCTTACATGCTAAGCAGCTAATCGGCTTTGGCTTTCGGCTTTGACTTTCTTTACTTTTGTGTGTGAATCTAGCACAACTTGCCATCAATTTTGGTTTTAGCTTAATGCACTGCATGCCAAATATATCCAAAGCCCACCATACCTGTACAGTGAACACACCTACATGTAGTTCGATGTCCACCCTTGCCACCTAAGCCCAAGGCGCTTTAAAAGCATCTTAATTTGAATATATTTACTCAACATACTTAAATACTTATCAATATTAATATGCAGCCAGTTAACTAATTGGCCGGAAACGCCATTGGCCATGCCACAACATGGCTTAAAACAGCTGCTGTTAATCTCGGATTTGGTTTTCTATTGCAATGTTGCTGGGCAAACAAAAAGACCGCAATGAGACCTCAAGGAAATACTCGCAAAACATCACTTCTATATGCGGAATGTATGTCAGAGAAATATAGAAAATAAATGAGTTGAAAGGAGTGTAGGTGAGGGAGGCAGGGGAAAGAGCATGAAGGGGACAGAGAGCTAAGCTCACTGCAGCAATTATGCTTGAATGCAACCTAATCTCATCGGATAATAGACCGCCATTTAAATTAAACAAAAATAAACCACTAATTTAAATGCAACCAACAACTGAATATTTCATTTGTTTAAACATGGCATCAAATAAAATGCAGTGGTAAACTGGAATTTATTTGGATTGTAATTTTTAATATCCCTGTTGTTACAAAAAAACTAGCTCATTTTAAATTAAAGGAAATAAAATACTCTTTAGATGACTGGCAAACGAATGAGAATTGAATACTGCTGAGTTTCAGATGCAATCAGTTGGTTATATCCTTGTGTCAGCGTTTGCTGTGGGGCCGAGGTGTCGTATACGCAATGCGCCTAATTGCTGCAAAGTTTGAAACTTTGACACAACTTTCATTTGTACATATTTAGCTGGCGGCTAGCAAAGGGCTTGCACAGAGGGAGTTGAGAGGCAAGGGGTGGAGTTAAATGTAAGGGACGAGCATGACATCAATAATAAATGGCATTTGGCAAAAGTTGTAAACCTTTTTCGGCACTTATCTGTCACACGTCACACAGCGGCAGCATCATTTGTCAAGAGTTCTGCATCAGCTACTGCTGCTGAGAGCAAAAGGGACAGACAGGTTAAGGGTGAGAGAGGGGACGGTGTGAGTGCAGAAGGGGGTTAACTTCTTGTGCCTTCATTTGCCATGTCGGGCTCAATTGTTAAAAATGACAACTAATTAATTTCTGTCTGCTGGAGCTGACCAATGTGCATGCTGAGTTCTCCCAACCACTTGGATTTGCGCTGGCTTCTGTTTTAGCTTTGTGGTTCCAGCTGGCTTTTAGACCAAGTTAAGAGCAAGCGGATAAAACCTGTACAGAAGCCAGCAACAGGAAGCACAGGAAGTGTACGAAGCTTTGGGCTTTAGGCCACAAATGACTTCATTAGACAAGTCAGCCCAGTTTATAGTTTCCTCCCACTCTACTTGGCTTCCAACTCTGCCCTCTCCGCTTGTGCTTGTATTAGCTAAACATGCGCCGATGCCGCGTCTATATGGTGAACGTCAGCACTGAACCACTTAGCGCAGATAAGCAGCTCAGTGGTGCAGCGCAATGCGATGGATTAGGCTAACAGTAGAGAGAGAGAGGCGGTGGGGAGGGAGGAAGAGCGGCTAAGAGACAGGATTTGAAAGTGGAATTGGAATTGTGCACACAACAGTCGTCATTAACTGAAGCTGACTGCCTGCTGGCAGTTTAATTGTTTGACTGCTCCACTGGCAGCGCTAATGATTCGCTGCTGACCAGGACCAGGTCCATGTGGTCAGCTTAATGGCAAAGAACTTTCGAAACTGCATTTAGTTTAGGTGCATTAAGCGGTTAGCACCAAAAACATCAAAAACAAAAACAGCAACAAGAAAACACATGTTCCGAGCTGTTGAGTTGCTACACAGACAGAAAGGTCGTACTGAAATTCATAATTTGGTTCAAATCATCTTTCAGACTTTACTTAACTCCTTCAGCTTCTTTACTTAAGTCCTTAAATTTGTTCAGTGTAGTCGGTTCTTATAAGCAAGCCTCTTGGCCCTCTTAGCTCACAGCTCTTGGCTCTAATGCTGCAATTTGTTGGCCCACTGTGTTTATTACAGGCTGTGGATCTGACTCTGACTCTGGCCCAGCATGATGGCATTTTGGCTTCTAAGCGGGCTTCAACTGACGTCCACAAAACTCACACACACCCACATACCAACATAGATGCCACACTCTATCTCGCTCGCATTTTGGCTAGTCCCAAAAAGTTTTGAGGCAAGTTTCTTGGATGATGGCGACTCTGCAGTTGGTGACATTTTCGGCAGCCAAAAACTTTTGAACTTGGGGGGTAAAGAATGAAGAAAGAGAAGGCAAGAAGAAGGGGCTGCGAGAAGAGAGGAAAGCGAAGGGGTACTGGGGTGTGGCAAAGTGCTCGTTTGGCTTTGAGTAGAGTTCATTACGAATGCCGCCACGCTGCGCCGCGTGTTGACTTATGCATAATTACTGTTTTCCATAGCGCAAGCAGCTGCATAGTGGCAGGGGACAAAGAAGAACGGAAAAAGGGGGTGTGGCAGAAGGGTGGGCGAGTTGGGTTCATTTGCTTTTTGGCGCTGTCGCAACTTTGGCTGCCACAAGTTTTTTCTTGTATATTTTTTTTGTGCCAGCAAAACGCCTGCAGAGGGCAGAGGTCATATGCTCATTTGGTGTGGCTGACGCACTGACCTGTTTCAAATGCAACGAAAACAACTGTAAAATGTTAAAAAACAGAGGGAAATGAAAACAAAGAAATGAAAATGTTAAGTGTCAAGCACTTGGTGCAGCTCAGTGCTGCCATTTTGGCTTTTTTAAGCTTAGTATATAAGCTTTACGACTTTTCCACCTGTGAATGAACTTTTAATTTGTATACTTTAGCTGTAAAATCAGGCGAATAGAACTTTCAGTAGGTTTCGTAGCACAATTTCTAACTGGACAAATATATATAGAAATTATTCTATAATCTAACCAAATTAAGCGGCTTTATTTCAACCAACCATTTTGTCAGGCTAAATTCCGTCAACACTAGGTGTTTGTACCGGACGAACCAAAGCAAATTGTAGCATACTTTTCTGCGCCACCATCTGCCACAAAAAGTAGAAAATACCCTGCAAGCAAATCAAACTAAGTCATACTTGCTACTGTACTCTATATGTGTACCATTCACAATTGTATTCCACAGGGTATTTACAGTGCATCGATTGCCTGAGGCAGAGCAAAAGCCTTGTCCAGTGGGTGATGTGAGTAGTCGTGTTTGTCTGTGTGTGTGTGTGTGTGCGTGTGAGTGGCACTTCTCTGACACTGGCAAAGTCAAGCGGATAAACAAGAGATTAAAATGTCATAAACAATGCTTTCTGAGCTTCTTCTCTGCTAAGCAACCTAATGAAAGTTGCAGGTCAAAGAGATACAGATAACACTCTCGTGTTGCGTCAAACTATTTTCAGAGCTAAAACTTTTGCTGGCAAAAACAATCAACTGGCCACATACCCACACATAAACCATAACCAACCAAATATGTACATACCAGATATATCGTTGTAGCATCCATGTGGTACTCGTGTGGCAAGTCGATAAATTTTCATAAAACTTTTGATTTGTATTTTCGAGTTTTTTTTTTGAACGAGAATTCAATTAAGACGACGCCAGCCACTAGTTTTGTTGTTCTTGTAGTAATTTTAGTTGCTCTTCTTTTATGTTTGTAAAACAATTGAAAAACTTTATTTTTGGGCGCTGTAGTTCAGTACATAAGTGATAAATTATCATACAAAGGGCATAAATTATAAATGTTCGCATACTGATAAACAATAACTTTACAACTGATATTAAAAAAAAACACTTAGAATTAACAACTGCTTCTACACACACACACACACTCTTGTACAATCTTTCACAACAACACTGTGCGTCTTTTTCTTTGTTTCAGTTAGTTTTTGTGCAAATCTTCCGAATTAAACTTAATTGAAATACTGCCTTCACATGTAGCAGCAACACAAAAGTCGTTGCAAGCAAAACAACAACAACATATCGTTTTACAATTCATCGGCCACAAAGGTAAGTGGGCGTGGCGAGCGGAGTCACGTGTGTTTTGTATTGGTGGTAAGTTGATGCTGAACGTGCTCCAAACCATCGCTCAAAACTCAACCTTTGGGGGCGAAAATTGTTCACTTAAATTATTCTTTGCATGATTTATAAATTGTGAGCGCTAATTTCCCGATTTTTTTTCGTATTTTTTTGTTTTGTTATAGGTATTGTTTAAGAAGTATTATAACGAGTACATATTATGTAGCTGAAGGTAGGAATGAATATTGAACATGCTCACACTTTTCAAATGTTCACACTAATGGATGCCGAAAACATAAAACAGTGAATAAACGCAATGAAATTACTTGAAACTGTTGCCTTATTCAGCACCGGCACTGATTGTGATAGTCTTGCCCTTGGGATCATCGAAACGATCCATTGTCTTGATGTCGACCATCCAGCAGAGGCCATAGAAGACAATTACTAGTAGAATTACCAACACAAACAGACCCATCAAAATTCCGGGCGTGACAAAGCCAACGCAATCCCAGGAATCACCAAAGATGAAGTTGTCCTTGGCAGAGGCACTGAATGGAGCCTGGAACTGCAATGAGCTCCAAACCAATTGGTTGGCTGTATTCTGAACGGGTACCGAGTACCAGGTCGCATTGCCGCAGGCATAGGAGAAAGTGGTGGGTGCATTAACGCCAGGTGTACGGAAAGATTGTCCATCGTAGGCCGCATTGCTTAGTGTATAGTAACCATCTGAGCTACTATAGGTGATATCGAAGGTAACGCTTTTTCCATTGGTGGTCTCAAGGGAGACACTGAATTTGGTGTTGGTTGTCGTCGAGTTGGTAACCGTAATATCGTTAACCGTAAGAGGCTCAGTGTTGTACATAAGAGCCGTAAATGTGATCTGAAATTGATTGCCCTTGGCGAATCGGTAGACTGATGTCTCAGATGCAGTCCAGCGACGCACACGACGCTGCACAATTGGGGCAGTGGCTGGTGCGGCCATGTAAAGATAAGCCACATTGCACTCCAAGTTCTTGCTGATAGTGGCAATAGCGCTGTCTGTTGATTTGATCAAAACAATTTCCAATTAGCTTTCTTGAAGGTGTGAAAATGTCTGTTGACAACTTACCATGTGACTGCAAAGAGGACTGGCGTGAATCGGCCGCATCTTCGAAGGTCACAAAGACAGCAGCGCCCACTTCGCACTTCAGAGGATTCGACAGTTTTCCACTGGCATCGACGCTGTTGTGCTCACGCTTTGTGGCTACAGCACGCAGAGCCTCGGAGGGATTTTCAACGCTGGTGTAGTAAGTCTTTGGGCTAACACCCTGCAGTTGGGCGTAGCAGGACTTGGCTTCGGCATTGGTGCACATGAAGTCCCTGTTGCTCAACTATACATAGACACATACGTTAACGATAAAACTCTTGTAATCCAGTAAGCACTGCTACTTACGCCATTTTCCTCGAAGGCCACAACCATGTGATCTTTCAGTAACGTCGCTAGCTGCTCTTCAAACTCCGCTTGGGGCACTGTGCGCAGGGCTGGTTTTGAGGGGCTGTCATTGGAACGTATTAGAAGTTACTATGCAACTAGTTGTATCGTATTTTTGAACCCACCTGTTGGCGCCCCAAAGAAAAACAGGCGTTTGCTCGGCCAAGGCGACTCCAATGACGCACAACGCAATCAGCGATTTCCACAACATTTTGTTGCCTGGATCGCTTCGTGGACGCACTGCATTAACAACATTAAAACGAAACAAAAGTAAAATTAATAATCAAATCATAATTACACAATAATTAAATAAAACGAACCAAAAATTAACAAAAACTATAAACGAAAAATGTGAAAAAGTTTTCGATTTGCACGGCCCGACGTCGATTTGCGCTGTCAGAGTGAAAAAGTTTTCATATGACAGGTCATGTGATGGTGGACCAGCTGACCGATAGCGAGTGCGATAAGTCGATAACGCACGCGATGAGTTTGAACAGTCACAACGAAATATTATCGAACAGTGAATGGCAGTTACCCAACACTGTTAACGAACTACTTATCGATTGTTGCATGTTATCATTCTGTAGTTTATCATTATTGAACCGACCCCCACAGTTATATATCGAACGACCTAAAAACAAGGGTTTCCTTTTGGCTGCTTGCAGATAAAATCCAAATACGCTGTTTTTATGTGCACGATAAGTATAGAAATGTAGAATTTCAGAAACACTAAATATGCGTCTAAGACGCCGCTGGCACCGGCGGATGCGGCGAACACTTGAGAAAATATATCGCCTTAAGATGCAATCGCGACGGAAGCTGTTGTTCTTGGCTGTCTTTGGATGCCTTTGTGTGCTTATCTGGCTGGCCGGACAGCAGTTGTGGACGGCGGCAGAAAGCAGAGTCAGTAACAAACACAGAGAGCGAGGATGCGAACCGATTGATGCCGTTTATACGTGGGTAAATGGTACAGATCCCGATTTCATAGAGTCCATCAGACGCTATGATCCCAGCTATGACCCGTCTCGTTTCGATGACAAGAATGAGCTAAAATACTCGTTGCGTTCGCTGGAGAAACACGCCAACTGGATACGACACGTGTACATTGTCACCAATGGCCAGATACCCAGCTGGTTGGATCTCAACTACGACAGAGTGACGGTTGTGCCCCACGAGAATCTTGCACCAGATCGCAGACAACTGCCAACATTTTCCAGTGCAGCTATCGAAACATTCATTCACCGCATACCAAAGTTATCCAAACGTTTTTTGTATCTTAATGATGACATCTTTCTGGGTGCTCCACTGTACCCGGAAGATTTGTACACGGAGGCAGAAGGTGTGCGCGTCTATCAGGCATGGATGGTGCCCGATTGCGCTTTGGACTGTCCATGGACATACATAGGCGACGGCGCCTGTGATCGTCACTGCAACATTGATGCCTGCCAGTTTGATGGCGGCGACTGCAGCGAAAGTGGCACTGGAAATGCTGGTGGGGAGCTCCATGATGAGTTGCACGAGGTGCCGCCAACTCCAGCAGTAGTGCCACATGGAGGACTCCATAAATTCCCAAATATGGGACTGCAGAAACTGTTTAAACGCAGTTCCAGTAACTTTAAGGAACTGATGCGCCATAAAAATGTTTCCACACTCGTGGAGCTGCGACGGATTGTAGAGCGCTTCAACAAGGATAAGCTGAAATCATTGGGTCCCGAGGTTGATGTCAGCAGCAGCGTAGCCAATAGCACTACCTCAAGTAACTTGCTGCACAAGGAGGACTTTAAATCCTCCACAGACATTTATTCCCACTCACTAATAGCAACGAATATGCTACTAAATCGTGTGTATGGCTTCAAAGCACGTCATGTGCTGGCCCATGTGGGATTCCTCATTGACCGTGACATTGTGGATGCAATGCAGCAGCGTTTTCAGCAACAGATTCTGGAAACAGCTCATCAGCGTTTCCGCTCGGCATCAGATCTTCAGTACGCCTTTGCTTACTATTCCTTTCTGATGAGCGAAACGCAAACTATGAGCGTAGGTGAGATCTTTGATGAATTCGATACGGATGGCTCGGGTACATGGTCGGATCGTGAAGTTCGCACTTGCCTCACACGCATCTATCCTCCTCCGCTAGACTGGTCGGCCATGCGCTTCTTTGAGGAAGTGGTCCAAAACTGTTCCATTAGCCTGGGCATCGATGTCAATGCCAATAAAATTGTACACTCCACGCTCGTCTACGAACGCTACGAGGACTCCAACTTGGTAAGTAGAATTATCTGTGGGAAATGTTGTCCTCCATGTTCACTTTACTCTCATTCGTAGCCGACAATCTCCCGGGAACTGGTCTGTCGCTGCCCATTGCTCGCCGAGGCTCTCAGCGCCAACTTCGGTGTGCGTTCCAAGTATCATTACCATGTGAGTCCGAAGCGAGCATCGCATAGCAACTTTATGATGCTCACATCGAATCTCACGGAAGTGGTCGAGGCTCTCGATCGCATGCGTCGCAATCCAAGGAAATTCAACTGCATCAATGACAATCTGGATGCCAAACGTGGCGAGGACAATGAGTTAGTCCGACATCTGCTCGAAGACTTCTACTTATCATTCTTTCCGCGTCGCAGTAAGTTTGAACTGCCACCACAATTCCGCAATCGTTATGTGACCTGGAGCGAATATCAACGTTGGCGACGTCGCAAACGTGCCGTCCTCGTTGTGGGCTACGGTGTGAGCCTGCTCCTGGTCGTATTCCTGGTGTGCTTACTGTGCCAGCACAAGGCTAAGATTGTGCGTCGTTGTGTGCAGCGTTTGTAGGTCAAAGAAAACTACAATCATACATATATTATTAATGTTGTGATAAGTTGTAACCTTTGAGATAACTCGCCAATTAAGCGCACTGCATCGTAGCTATATATTTTAGAGAAGAGTTAGTTTTAGTCTAGGCCTAAGCTATGTACTTATAAAAAACTTGTAATCTAAGCGCTGTATTGAGGCTTAAGTTAAGCACTACTATGTAGAATTTCCAGACGGGGAAATAATTTTACTTCAGAAGCTTTCAATGCTAAGTCCAAATATAATGAATAAATTAATCTCATTTTAATAGATCCAAAACAAATTTGAACATTTATTTCAATCGAAGTTTTCGTTTGGACAACGCTGGGTGGATGCAGTATTGTCTTAGTTTATTGGTACCAAAAGTGTACGAAAAATCGTATTTACATAGTAGCTGTGTATATATGTACTTACTATAATTAATATTACACTATATATATAGTTCGGCACTTAAAACGAGGAGACTCTGATACACGCACAACGATATAAAAGATATTTATGTATATATATAAATATGTATAAAACTGTTAACTTGTCTAGCTGAAATGCTGGCTAACAATACATACATACATTTAATAAATATGGTAAGGATTTTGGGCTTTTCATGCTATATAGAAACATAATGCTTTCGATAGTGATATATAGTTAACTAAACTGATTGCTGATATGATCCTGCATACACTTAATAATATTAGTTATGAGTACAGACTAATTAAATGGTGGTCTCAGTTAAAAATATTTACTGCACACATACTCACATGAGGGCATGATAATGTGCCAACTAAAGTGCACTATATACATATGCAAATATCGGGTTCAAATCCTGTGTAATTAAAATCAATCAGCCTGATGCTATTCAATACGTATGCGGGTCGCAGAACGACGTAGTGTGCCGCACTCTTTGACCACCAGACGCATGAGTAACACCATTGCTATAATATCAGCCACGATGAGCATATAGAAGACATTCTGCCAACTGTGGCTGGAGATTAGGCCAGCCAGTAGTGGACCAACTGCAGCGCCTATGGAGCCCGTTCCATCGATAATGGCTGTAACTGTGGCCAATGCATTCGCATTGCCCTCCAACGAGCTGTGCTGACCCAGTTCAGCGCTTACCGAGGTCGTTATCAGTGCATAGGGGCCGTTCACGAAGATGCCCACAATGATAAGCAGCAGCACGCTAATTGTAACCGACAATGCGCCGTATTGTTGATACATTAGCAGCTATAAAAGAGCATTGATAGAGTTAAATGAACAAATACTTGATTTCGGCTGCCAAGACTTACAATGGGCGAGGCAAAGAACAACATGACTGTGCAAACGGTGGCGGACATGCCGGTTATATCGGAAACATAACCAGCGGCAATGGCACCCAAGATGCCGCCCACATCAAAAAGCGTTGAGAGATCAGCGGACAGTGTTGGACCCAAAGTGCCTGCAAGTAAGGAAAGTAATTTAAACGCCATCAGTTGGAATGGAGTTATAACTTACTGGAGGATTGTATATAGAGCGGCAGCCAGTACATGAAGGTATAGCTGACCAGCTTGGTGAAGAACAGGCAAAGAGAGAACTCCACCACGCCGGGAATGTAGAGTGCATCAACGAGTCCAATGGGTCGTCCCTGCATTGCATGGCCTCTAGCCCCTCCCTGTGGGCGTGCGAGAATGGGTGTGCGTTCCGTGGGAGCGGGCCTATAGCTAATCTGATCCTGCAGAGGGAAATATTTACAAAGTTAACTATATGTTTAGCTGAAAGTTAAACATGTATAGTAAAAGAAGAGGCGGAGAAGCAACAACACACGGGAAAGGCCAAACGTTGATGTAAGCACTTACGATTTGGGAGTCAGCATAACTGCCTGGGGTATAAAACTGCAAATTTTGATGAATTTGTGTGTGTATGTGTGTGAATATACTTAGGGACTGGTCTCAGCATGCGCATACTTACAGCTTCGGAGCGCCGTGCTTGCTCCTCATCGTTATCATCATTGTCCGCATCCGATTCATTGGAAATACGACGATCCTGTGGTGCAGGCTGTGGATAGCAGCCCACAATCTCTGGCTGATCGACGAGAAAGAGGAAGAGCAGAAAGCCAATGGCACCAATAATAATGCCAGGCACCACAAAAGACATGGCCCAGTCCGTTTCCACATAATGCGCCGCAATTAGAGTGCCCAAAATGTTGCCAATGGAGGTGTGACTATTCCAGATGCCAAAGATCAAGCCACGCTTCTTTTTGCCAAACCAACGACCCACCAGTGTAACAACACCGGGCCAGCCTGTCGTCTGGAAAATGCCCGCAAAGATTTGCACAATCACAAAGTAGGACAGGCTGTGTATGTTGGAGGTGCGGGCGAGACCGAAGAGGTAGGTGAACACGCCGGTCATAATCATGCCCATGGACAGAAAATAGCGCAACGAGACGCGTTCGGCAATGAAGCCGGATGCGAACATGGCAATGGCATAGGAGAAAAGAAAAGCCGAGTCCAGCATGCCAAAAAGAGTCTTCGAATCGGGACCATCTGCAACATGGTACAAAGAAACAGTCAAAAAAAAGTTCTGGTTTAGTTGGTAAATTACTCACCAAAGGGCGGATAGCCACAGTTACCCGAGTCGCGTAACTGCGTATTTGTGCAATTTCCGTGAAGCACGGACTTGACCACAGAGATTGGCTTCCGGGACATGTGATAACAGGCGTAGGCAAGGAATGTCAGCAGAAATATGGACATTTTGTAGCTTAAAAGGAGAGGATTAAAATAAAAATGGAATCCTCAGTGTGTGATATACTTACCATAGCTCCTTGCGAGCATGGAAACGCGGACAATGCCGCGAGAAACTCTGGAGCACGCGTATGCCGATGGGTATGTCATTGTAGTTGTTACTCATTTTGCGCGTTCTCGACGCTGTCGGTCTCATCTACTGGCGTCGTTAGTGGTTCTCAATGGAGCTGTACACGGTCCAGTGCAGCTACTAAATGAGTTGTGCCTGCAAAAAGAGCACGACGCGAATGATAAACAAAGTGCAGGTAAACGAAGCGTGTGTTCATCAACAGGTAGCGATGACTGTAACGCTGACGCGACGCAAAACAAAATACAAAATAATCAAATAAAATAAATATTGAAGAGACAATCGAGTGCTTGTGCCGTTTGCAAGCGAAGCCAACCGACTAGTTTCCTACGAAGTTGCGCTTTTCAAAAATATTATTTGCCCTTATCGCTCTTTGTTTTTGCATACATAGACGAAAATTTTAGCCGCAGTGGCATACATTGGCAGAAACACACACACGCACACACACTGATGAACATATATCTTGGTATCTACAAACATATGTTGTCAATCAAGCTCGCAGCAAACTAAATAGTAGTACAAAAACTGATTCACCTCCGACAATAATACTCGAAACGCAGATAATGAGAATTTGTTGCGTTGGCAGTAAACGAAATTTAAAACCGCAAACGTAGTTTATTTATTTAGACGTTGTCTTCTTTATTGACTCTTTGTTGCTGTGAGTGTGACATTAGAAGCTGTTTCTTTGTGCAAACACCTTTATGCTAATTGTGCTTGTCAGCACTTTTTTTTATACGTATTTAGCACAATAATTGCGTGCAAACGTTTCAAATCAATTATTTCTTTATTTATGAACCGTACCGTTATATGAACATTAAACAAATAAACAATAACGCACAGCACATCTAAACACCTTACTATTGTGACTGGTGTTAAACTCAGAATGGCACTGTTATTGCCAGTTGCTCTCTACTGTTAAATATGTGTGCGCTCTTTGACTTGCTTTACAGGTGCTCAAATCGGTGCAGTTTACCATGCGGCATTTTCAAACACATTGCTGCAATTTGGGCTCACGAATTATATATTTTTATCACGTAACTATATTAGTGTTTTAAGCTCTGCCAAGCCTTCTAACTTTTGGCGCGCTTATTATGTGCTCCACATATGCCGTCGCACTGATAACGGAATGTTACCACAGCATTGAAGCAGCTGTTAATGCTGTAATCGATTATCGATAGAATGTTTTAGGGTGCCGTATATCGTTTAAATGGCCCGCTTACGTTTGAATTATGAAATTCTCCCCAGTGAACTGATAATGGTAAATATGTCGCCATAGACTAGTATATATTTATTTTTACAACGTGGTTTGAATAGTAATTCAAACTGAGATCATGCGCTAATTATGAGACGGACACGCGACCGAATGAACACATTTAAATCAACTATTAGTCAGCTGTGTTTTCTGTGACAATAAAGCTGATATTCAGGACAGTACAAATGCAATTCACATGACAAAATATCTCTGTCTCTCATGCTTTCTCTGTCTCTCCCTCTTTTCTCTCTCCAGCCATAACAACAGTCTCGAGTGATGCGGAAAATACTCTGATTTTGGACTGTACTCAACAATTGCGACATGTTAATTTCGTGGAAGTATTGTATATTGCATTGCATGTGATAAACAAAACGAGCAATTAGAACAGAATGAGGTGCTAATTAAAGCAAACTGCAAAACAATTGCTCCATTGTATAAAAGCATTGCTTAGACTGGCTAAAAGGCACACTTCTGAAAACACAGTCAATCAGTTAACACAAATTACAAAAAACTCAAAAGAAACCCACCCACAAAATGCAGTTCATAACGGTAAGTTTGCACAGAGAATAATTTGTTTTAGTTTCTAATAGATTTCCCCATCTTCAATTAGCAAATCTGTGTGCTAATCACGTGCTTAACAGCCCTCAAAATGGTTTATGCCTATCCGCAAGAACGCCTGAATTCCCCACAGAGCCAAAGACTAAATCCGGAGACATCAGTCGATGTAGAGTTGCCGTTAACGGGCGAAACATTAAGTAATCTGTATAACTACGAGCGCACTTTAAGCCGACTTCGTCGAGCCCTGGAGCAACTCGAGTATGAAGAGGCAGCTGATGATATGGAACTTGCCGAGATTAATGTATTTCGTCCGCTGTTTCGTTATCGCGCTGAAGTCGCCCGCCAAGTGAAGAATCCACGGCAATTCGGCTAAACTTTGGCCAGTTTAAACTTGGCCTTAAACTTAGTTCCAACTCATTTTCATCTCAAAAGTTTTGCATACTTTCACTACGTTTTATACCAAAAAACAAGTAAGAAAAGTACAGTCGATCACGCCCGACCGTAGAATACTCTCTGCATTTTAATCCCGATTAAATTATTAAAATCGGTATTGAGATATTACAATGTGTTGTACTTGCATTAAACCACGTTGAAACATAAACAATCTAAGCAAAATCAAACATCTGTTTGCAGCGAAAACGTTTCTGTCTCGCTTGCACTCATTAGTGATATTGCGTTCAATTATCAATATTGTAACGCTTCTAGTTTTCTTGTTTATAGTCCGATTTCAATGCGTCTTTTTAGGATAGTTTGATATAGTTAGCCTCCATTCGAATTATACAATTACAATGCTGCACTATATGAACAAATGACAATAGGCGGACCGAAAAATGAGAGTTATTTTTATGTATTGTGGGAAAAAGGGGCGTGGCAGTCCAAAATTTTAAATGCCAATGCATTAACGCTGTCGCTAGGAACCTCCATACCAGAATTGGTGATCCTAGGTGCCATGGTTACTGAGATATTTGCCGAAAACACCGATTTTTTCCAAGGTGTGTCTAGTTTTTTGTTAATTGTGGGCGAATGGGGCGTGGCATCGAGAAAAAAAAAGATTCTTGTATTGACTGACTAAATATGTGATCGATTGACACCAAGCTCGAACTTGTAGCTCTTACCATCTCTGAAATCTGTTTGTTCATACGGACAGACAGACGGACAGACGGTCAGACGGACAGACGGACAGACGGACAGACGGACATGGCTATATCGACTCGGCTTGTGATGCTGATCAATAATATATATACTTTATGGGGTCTGCCACGCCTCCTTCTGCCTGTTACATACTTTTGCACAAACACAATATACTCTTGCAGAGAGTATAATAAGAAGCTTAGTTTATAATTTACAACTTAGTAATAAATCAAAACAAATTCCATTTCAAGTTGATTATTTATTCAACATTTATTATAGTAGTATTATACATAGAACTGATGCGATTTAAGCTTATATATACACAGACTCGAACACACACATACACATTTATAAACAAACTTCTTGTTAATTATAGTACATACATTATTGTATTGTTCCAAGCCACAAGCACAAGACTTTGTGTGGATGACATTCAAATTCCTTACATTGCATATTAGACTATATATGTTAATATATATATACAGTTTCAAAATCGGAAGACACAAAGAATTAAACACACAAAAGAGAACTAAATGAATCGGTTTTCTAAAAATCAAATAAAGTGTTTTCTAACTAACTCAATCTTAAATAGCAAAAACCCTGTAACACTCTGACCTTAAAAGTTAGCTAAATCTCCAGCTACGGAGAAAGTTCTCTAATCTCTACACTCTACACATACATTTATATCAAAACTCGTTATTGTTTAGCATAGTTTTGTGGGAGTAACTTGAATATGTTGTAAATAGTTATAGTTTGTTTTAGTTTTAGTTTTAGTTCATGGGAAAATATTTCATAATTTTCAATTTGATTTTCACTTTCACTTTCAGTTTGCTCAAAGCCTTCCAAAGTTACCGTTTAGTTAAGTAAATTTACGTAGCTTTCAGTATTTTTGTTTTATAAATATTTTTTACTTATTTAAAGTTTAGGTTGCATTTGCTTGGTTCCATAAAGTTGCTTGCTTCCTTAAATTGTTTATAGTTTTTACATTAAATTTGATTTAATTTTTGATTATCAGGCTTAAGATACATTTTGATTAAGTGTAGTAGATACTTTTAACGGTTATCGAAAATATCGAAACCTGTTTACAATTTAAGGTTATGTTTTCTTTGGTTCTTTCCCGCTTTCCACTTTGGTTTCTTTACTTTTTTATAAATATACACGTACTTAGTTTTACCATATACACTTAAGCTTAGTTTAAATAGTTTTTTTGGGTTTGGTGTTGTATCTTAAAAGTTGCGTTTGAAACTCGTTTTGGTTTAGAGCACCTGCAGATTCTCGCAGTGCTTAAACTTGGAGTCCTCCTTGCCCAGTATCCAGGTGAGCATCTGCCTGGCCTTCATGCTGGCCAACATCACACTGCGGCTCTTATACCAATGCGCCGGGGAGCTGCCATCTCGGTGACCCTAAAAACCAATTGCATAATTCATATTAAGCCAAATAAAAACTTGTTTTTGTTACAACTCCAGCTGATTTTATTTCGGGTGTGTAGGATTAGTAAGTTTAAACGATGAGATGGCCAAGAAAAAGAATAAAATGAACAGCAACAACAACAGCGAACAAAGTGATTGGAAGAAAGGAAGATAGTGTGAGGCAGATACAGATAGTGGGAAGCTTGAATACAGTTCCTTCAAAAAATGTTGGCAGCAGATCAGAGTAGTCTGAGCCAACTGGGCGGGGAATTTGGCCAAAAAGCGCTTTAACATCGATTGTCAGTTGTTTACTTGAGTTGCATGCAAAGTGGTCAGAACTGTTTTATTGGTTTGGCTTGGCTATGGGTCAGAGAGGTCAGAGGTTAAGGTTAGGTAGCTTGTTTGCTAGACTGTTGTCTACTTACCACATCGTCGGCCTTAAGATCAGTCAGTGTCAGACATTTATCAGTTTCTACAGTCTCTACGTGCTTGTCTTTGCTATCTTTAAATTTAGTTTTGTCTTTCGACTTTTTTGGATTCAGCTGCGAAAGCGATCGTTACAAACAATTACAAAAGAATAGAACATCAAATAAATGGGATGATTATGAAATGAAATGAAGTGAAGTGATACAAATAGATACAGAGATATGTAGAGATATATAGATGACACATAATAGATACGAGTAGTTGATGCAGATCTAACAACCAACACCAACTAACTGAACGTTTAGTCTAAGTACCATCAATTAATCAAATACAATTAAGTATTTACACACACTAGCACACACTCGCACACACGCACACACACCTGCAGTAAATTGTGATCCTTTTTGAGCCGTATTTGGGTCAGAGTACCAGCGAGCAGTTCATCACAGTTATGGTTAATGCCCACAGATACTTCTATGAACTTAGCCCCAAACGTGCAAGCCACACATTTTCCATCTAAATTCGTTAAACGGAAAAATTGAGGAAAATGTCTGTGAATGGCTGGAAGTCATGCAACTCACCCTGTGCGGAAACGGCGCGTGATCTGGCCAAATCAATTTTGTTGGCCACCAAAATGGTGGGTCGATGACGCAGTAGATCCATGTCCTGCAGACGGGATAGTATGTGTTTGGCGCGTGTAAAGGACTCCTTGTCTATGCAGGAATAGACCACCAGAAATGCATCTGCCTGCTCCAGTTCGTCCTGTTAACGACAAGCAAAAGGAAATGCTTACAAATTAACCAAAAGTCCGTTTCATTTAAGCCGATTATTAAAAGTTTTAATAGCTAGCAGTTGCAAGTGCTCGACTCGCTGCCGTGTCCTGTTTTGCAATTGTCGAGCACTTTTGCCATTTTACTCAACTTTCCTTTGTTTTACGCTCGTTGAAATTAAAATTATGGCCACTTGGCCATTTAACGAGCAGCAAAGACGCGGTTCAAAGTGTCGGATTCGTTTTGGTTCGTTTCGTGGCCGCAACTGCAACTTTAGATGTATCTTTGTCTGTGTCTGCAACTGTAACTGTATCTGGCTTTCTGTCTGTACGTGTGTCTGTAACTTATGAATATTTTATGTGTACTTGCTGTAACTGTTTCTGTTCCCGTTTGCCCATTTGTATCTGCATTTGTAATTGTATCTATAAACGGCTGCTGCCAGAATACCAGAGAGTTGTAACTAATTGTTTATGTGGCTGGAGTTGTTTGTGTATATTTATGCATGCCTGTATCTTATTCTATATCGAGGGACTTCATCCCACTACCTCAGTCAGAATCTGAATCGGTATTTGAACCTGAATCCATGTCTATGCCAGTGTCGCTATCTGTGTCTGTATCTGTGTCTGTATATGTGTCGCTATCTGTACTTGACTCTGACTCTGAGTTGGCCCTTAGATTCATATACCAGTCTGGTAAACGATTTGCATTTGCACCCGCATCTGTATCTGAATCATCACTTGGCACTGGGTAAGCAAAGTGTCCTCTGCCTCTATATCTATATCTATTTATTGCCCTGTAGTCAGCTCTATAACGGTTAAGCGCTCTGAGATTGTCATTGCTTGGATTTCTGTATCTTTGCATCGGTGCATTGCTGCGTTTTGCCCCTGGCGTTGGCTTCATTTTAAGAGTATTCTTCAAGATCGCTTCTTCAAATAGTTCACAGTGCTCCAAGACGAACTCCAATTACAATCCAGCGGTTTTTTTTAACAAGTTAAAATTTCGTAAGAATTTTTTAGTAAAATTTGTTCAACTTTTCACTGCGTCGAATTCTTCAATGCATCATAGAAATGACAAATGAAACAGGGCTGTTCTTGGGTTGTCAAAAACTCGATAAGTCGATAACTTAACAACACTCATTTGGCTCACAAATGCCGTCATAACTGTTTCGCCAACTGTTTGAAACCAAAAATGGTTTAACAACTTGCATATTCGACGCGCTCGAAGAGGCGTTGGGGGCGTGGCGGATGTGACGCTGCATTTCTCCGCTTTTGGCTATAATAGTTTTGTTTTTAACCGTTACAGTTACTTTTTGCGGCTAAAAGTCAGCCATAAAGCAACGCCAGGCACATCCGGCATTTTGTTAGCAATTTACGGTTGCAGAATGCACACAACACACGAGTGTGTGCACACGACTGTGTGTGCGCCTAGGTGTTTATGATTGACGGCCATGCTTGTGTGCATTTTGCCATAAGTTGAGCC
This sequence comes from Drosophila dunni, assembly GCA_018152125.1. NCBI lineage: Eukaryota > Metazoa > Arthropoda > Insecta > Diptera > Drosophilidae > Drosophila > Drosophila dunni. The sequence continues at coordinate 14,924,100 of JAECXC010000339.1, read as the reverse complement.
AACAATTTTGGCTTTTTGCTTTTTTCCGTTTTGCACAAATTGTTTATTATTTGTTCTTTCAACTTTCAACTTTTGGCTGAACGCGACGCTTTAATACGCTTTCCCAGCTCTCTTTGTCCAGTGCGCATAAATTGTTGCCATTTCCTTTTGTTTGTCAACGCAGCTGTGCTTTCGCTTCCTATTCCCCTTCCCTCCCTATCCCCTTCGCTCTCTCCTGCTGTCTGCATTGTCGTCTTAATCATCGCCATTATGGTTTGTGCCAATGTCGCTTTATTTCGCCTGCCCCCGGCAAGTACACACAGCTCTCCCTCTGACCCCACTGTATCTATATATACTTATTCCTCTTTCCCAGTTCCCATTTCCAAATTCCCAATCCCATTTCAGTGCTTCTTGCTGGTCATTTGGCATTTGGCCAGCAATTTGGCATTTCGATTGCATGTTTATCGCTGTGGGTTGTTTTAGTTGTTGCTGTTATTGCAAAAATTGCTTAGCATTTGTTATTCTGGGCAGCACCACCGCAACCCCCTTCCACGTCCACTTCCTAGCCATATGTTTTCTAACTTAAATCAGTGACATCAATTGCACATTATCTGGCAACTCTTTGTCCTCCATGGTCACTTGCCCAGTAATCGATGTGCTTACTTTCTTACGCTCTTAACCAACTTTATATGACTCTTTCGTAAGCTGCTGTAAACCTCTCCTTTATTCCACTCGGTTGCCCTTTTGGCGCATCGTACGCCCTCGAAATTAAACATGCTTGTGCATGCAACGACAAACTAAAAATTTGTGGCTCTCTCCCTGCACTCTAAGCACTCTTGACCGCTGTATTTTTAGCATAATAATTTGGCAACTTTATAGAAAAAGTTAAACAACAGTTTGTGGCTTAATTAGTGGCATAAAGTTGTGTGCAGCAAGTTTAAGCGGCATTTGAGTAGTGCTGAGTTTACATTTGTAATTAATTCGCTTTTGGCTCGAGACACAAATGGCGAATGGCAAATGGTAAATGGCAAATGGCTTTTGGGCCAAGTTCAAAACGTTGGCCAACTGCAAATCTCATCAGTTGGCGACAAAACTCATTTGTCTTGCTCGAGGTAAAGCGGGAGGGCGGGTACGGGGTAGGAGGTGTGTTAGGGGGCGGTGTGAAAGCAGCTGTGGACATTGACAAAGCAAATGGTGAAATATTTAACACAAATTACAACAAAGCAAACAGACAAAGTGAATTTCGGCACACGCGTCGTATACGCAACACACAGCAGCTAATACCAAGTGTTTGTGTGTGTGTGTGTGTCCTGACAAATGGATCATTTGGGGCTTTAGCTGTTAGCTTTTGGCCATGTTTTGGGCTTACCTTGCGCTCCGTGTTGCCCGTAAGAAACTTCAGCTCCGATTCAATGCCATTCAAAATAATTGAGACATTCTGCTCGGCCTCGTCGCACTCTGCAGGGCCCGGAAAAGAGGATAAGGGATTAATTTGGGACCGTAAGCCATTTGGGGCTGGTAAACTTACCGGGTCCATCGTAGGCATTAATACAGTCGGATGTGCGAAACTGCGAGACAAGCGCCTGTTTTCCCACGCCCGCCGAGCCAAGCATCTCCACGCGATAGAATTCCACAGGCTGATGATTTTGTTCCTGTCCCGGTGCCTCGGCAAAGCCATTGCTGTGGCTGCCACCACCATTGTAGTTGCTGCCCAGTCCCTGGCTGCTGCCTCCGCCACCTCCGCCATTCAGACCTGCCATGGCATTGCGCGTATGCATGGGGCTAATGGGCGCCAAGCTGTTGCTGCGAGAGCGACGTCTTCGGAAGGAGTCGCCGCGGTTGATGATGCCTGCAACAGCAAAAGGGGAACAGTGACAGTGTCATGAGTGGCATGCAACATGCAGTGCACATTGCACGTTGCACAAAAAGTCTAAACGCATCGCTGGCTTTGGGTTGTGGTGTTGTGTTACATGCGGCGTATGCGCAACCAGCTGCCACAATTGCTGCCATTGCTCATACGTGGCGTTGCAACCAGCAGTTTTAAAGAGTGCCACCGGCGGTTGCCACAACAATGCTTAATCTATCTTTTTGTGTGAGCTACGTGCCACAAAGGCCCCCCTTTTCCCATTCTACCCACTTCATCTGCTGCCACATGTTGCCAGTTTCTAAATGTATCTGTCACTTTGTGATTGAATGTAGGGCTTAAATTTAAAAATCATTTAGTCGAAAGCGCTTTTCACTCGCCACAACATTTAAATTAGCAGTTGACTAATAAATTAATTCGCCATAATTCTAGAAATGATTTTGTAAATGAGTTAATGACTTTGTTAACCCAAAGTGCACTGAATAAACTCGTTTGAGTGAGGTGCAAATGTGAATGGCTTTTAAATGCTCATTGTTACATGTTGGTGCCCCGAGGGGCAACAATGGGTTAAGCTAAATATGCATCAAATGTGCATTTCATGCGCTTCTTGAGGCAATTTGTGTGTTCATGCGATTATATTGTATACATTCAAATGTCATAAATAAATTTATGGCCTGCTTTATTGCATTTTCCCTGACGCTTTACATTATTTCAGAATTTATCTGAGATTTCTTCGACTTGTTTTCTTTGGCTTTTTGATGGCCGCCAGTCATTAATTGTGCAAATTGAATTAATTGCCAAAATGTCTATAAACATTTGCATATGCTAGTGTGCCTGTGTGTGTGTATGTAGTCGCAAATAGTTTTCCAATTTGCATTTGCCGAGCAAAGGGAAAGCCATAAAAACCGTGCAAATAATTCCACAATTTTCGATTTGGTAATAATTCTATTTGTATTTTCATAGGTGAAAACTGCCAGTAATAAAATTTTAAACAATTGTTTTTCCTGCCTCCCTTCACCCCACTTATCCCCCCTGCGCTGGCGATTTCTCTGTATGTTGTTTCGTTGCAATAAATATTTGTACAAATGCTGAATGTTTAAAATTAGCCGGGAAATCATCAAGTGTTGGCGCATCAAATGGACCAAGTTTATGGCCAGTTTATGTGCAAAACCTGGCTAAATGAACTCGGCCAATGTAATCAAATTTGTAGAATTCTACAAAAGTAATAACGTTCAATGTAAACAATTGTTCAGCAAGCAATTCTGATTTATTTATAGCATTTGCTTTATTGTCACGGCTAATTTTTGCCGAAATTTAGTTGGAATAATTTATATTTGATTAATCAGACGAGGGAAAAGTTTTTCTCAGCTATTTTACTGCCATTTCTATTTATGTTTCGAAAATCTATTTGTTTTTCCACTTTGATCTGTCTTTCATTTGTTTTTTCAGCTTTTTACCAACACACTTTTGTGTTTTATTGTATTTTTGAATTCATTTTTTATTAATGCATAACTGCTTAAGAAAATAAATTCAAAAGTTATGTGCGTGGATTGATTTAGGGTTTGCCGAGTGTTGCACGAGATTTTGCACATGTTTCTAGCCCCTGCGAGGGGATAGGGGGCAATAGTGGTGGAATTCAGAGGGATTTGCTCGCTTTCAAGGCTGCGCTGCTATTTGAATATAGATTTCAATTATTCGCTGGCTATTTTATTTTTGCATAAATAAATCAATTGGCAGCGAAGAAGCCAATCGACAGGCAGCTCATCTAACGCTTATGTGTTTCAATTTGGCAGGCCACACGCACACAGAGAGGGGGGAAGTGAGAAGTAGACGGTGGGAGAGATGGAGATAGAAACGCGGCCACGCAATGCGTGGTCTTTATTCAATTATAATTCAATTTACACAGCAAGCGTCATCTTAACCATGGCTCACACACACACACACACCAGCCACCCATACGCAGCCGGTTCTGACGACTCATCGTGTCCACTTTTCGTCCGATTTCTCATTGAAATGTTCACTCCTGTCGCTTCATTGGAACACGCTGGTGACTGACACTCGCCAGTGAGCTCATTTATCACTGCAGCAGCCTCTACCCCACCCACACACCTACCCCCTCGTCCCACACACACACTATTTAAATTGTTTCTTAACTCTTCAGTTTGTTTAAAGTAAAAATAAACAAAATTAATGAACTTTTCGCTTACCGAAATCGACAGCGAATTATGTTTAATTCAATTTTGTGCAGCAAAAACCACAAGGATTTCTTACACTGAGTCACTCACAGTGAGTGGGAAGTGTACACGTACACTTTGTACATTTTGCTGCATTCAAAAGGAATTTAGTTGAGTAAACTCTTAAACTTTATTGAATTTTAATATGCACTGACGCCCGGCTGACACTTTAACAGTGCGTGCAAATATATATGAACAGACTAACAGATAAATGGATATTTGTAAGACTTCTTCAGCAGAGCTCTGCCAACTGAGATACCCTTAGAAAAGTGCTTGAATAGCAAGCTGAAATCATGTCAGAGATGAGAAACTGTAACTGAAACTCTTGATTATGATGTTCAAATGGCGTGTTGAGCTTAATTGCGTAGTGCGTGAGGGGGAAGGGGGAAGGAATAGAGAAAAGTGGGTTCATCTTTCAGGGAACATCTATTTTATGTTATAGATGAGCCAACCAATGACTTGGCATAGTTGTAATACCCTGTCGTTTAGGGCAAACAAAACTAACAGCTTCGGTGTCGAGACTAGTTAAAATGTGTGCGTGCCTCTTCCTTATATTCTTACATCCCTTCCCTCTTTCTCTCTCTCTCTCTCTCTCTCTCTCTAGTGCTTCTTCAACTCCGCTCTACTCTCCTTTCTTTGCGGTTGAGCTTAAACACGTACTTAAGAACCACATGCACTTATGCAGGCAAACAGACATCCGAAACTGCTCACTCCCAAATGGTTAAGGGTTAGTGGTGAGTGCGTGAGTCACGACACGAGCAAGTGGATGAAAAATCATTAGCAAAATGGTAACCCATCAGCAAATCAGACCAAGTTCTTAGCTTTTAAAACACCCAAACCGATAAACGACACGACTCACGCGCTCATCTCCAGTTCGGTACATCGTTCGTTACACTTGGCGTATGAGTAACCATAACGTGACTCAAATATTGAGAAGTGGCCACAGACTAAGGACTAAGTGGCATTAAATGCCATAAGAAACAACCATTTAAGATTTCAATGTAACAATAATTTCATGCCTAATGTCCTGGCTGCCTTAACCCTGACTCCTCACTCCTGGACTTCTGATCCCTGATTGCCTAATGCCCATGCAACGCCCATTTGGCATTGTTGAACCTAAATCCCTGGCTTCTAGCTACTGCGACTGAGCTTTTGTTGATTTTCAATTTCGAAATTAATAAATGCTGACAAAGCAACCTTTCATACGCTTAAATATACCATTTATATGGATTTATGTGTGGTCCCCATCCACTATCCCTCTCCCCACTCACCTCCTTTGGATGCACTGAATGTGCGCAGACGATCCACATCCTCGTCGTCATCGTTAACCCTCAGATGATGCATGTTCATTGTGGGCACGTCCAGAAAGGCGTTCGATTTCCTGTGTCCTGTTTAAATGAAACAATAAATCGAATTATTTAAACCACTTTAAAGTGCATTACAACTGATTTATAATGAAATATGGCCTTATTACGGGAAGTAGACTCAATTGACTGATAAATTTGATATGGGAATTAAAGACAAGCAACTGAATTAATTTTGGTGTATTTAAAGCTGCTCCAGGGTAACTGCCAGCAGACTACACTCAGCTCGGAGAATCTTCACTGCAAATCGAACCATTTAAATGGAAAATTCATCCGTCTCTTTGGAAACTAACATATGTTGCTATATAATTGACCAACTGACAAATATTTGCTGGAACGCGCTAAAAGAGACTGTCATAACTTTGGTCAACTGAATGTCGCCAAACTCCCGCTGTCATTAATGTGGTCAATTGTGGCTTGGGCCACGTTTTTAGTTGGCAGTCGGCAGTAATTTGGCTAAGAGCATAAGCCACACTTTATGTGGCATAAAATGTGAACACTTGGCTAATTTGTTCGAGGCACACTTTTTTTTTTGATTGGCCATTAAAACTTACCGTGCGGCTGTGGACGACGCTGCGAGAGCTTGCGGCGCTGCGGTGGCGTCTCCGTTTCACTGAGACGCGGCTCGCTGGTGCAATAAGAACGCGTGTCCTGCAGCGTGTGTTGTTGTTGCTGCTGCTGCTGCTGGGCCTGAGTGCGTCGGCGTACCTGCGACGGGTGGGAGAGAGAGTGAAAGTTGGGTTAAGTTTTATGCTTAAGGTCAAGTGGCCGATGCGGCGTATACATAATCTTGTTTCTCATTGACAGCAGCGTCATCAATCAAGACAGACCCAAAGGCAAAGAGGCTGAGTTGTGTCGACTCTCGGACTATCTCGAGGGTTGATTTATGCCTTGGCGCAGCAAGAAATTAAATTGCAAAATGTCGAACACAAATCAAATTGCATTTGTTTGTTCAACTTGCCGCGGGGCACAGGGGCATGTATGGGAGCATAAAGAGGATAAGATAAAGTGAACACAAAGTGAGGCAATAAAAAACACAAAATGGCCACAGTTGTGACTGCTCTCAAAGGCAGTTTGATATAAAGTATTGCCTTTAAAGTAATTTATTTTGATGTTAGTGTATTCAGACTTCGTTGTTACAGTAATGCCATTTTTTTGCATGTGCAAAACGTGAGCCAAGTTTAGTTTACTGGAAAAATGTCAAGGTTTAATCGAGCACCACTCATTCAATGCTGAATGATGGCTAAATGTTGTTGGCTTGCCGTCTCTGAGCTGCCTGCCTCAAATGCCACTCAAATGGCAATCAGCGTTGCGTTTGTTTGTTGCACGTTGTCCTTTGGCTAACTAAGTCCCTTATAGCCTGGCCCAAGCCCAGCCCGGTTCTACAGGGCCAAAGGATGTGTGTGTGTGTTGAGGGGCAAACCCATTTAAGCACCTGTCCCGCAACTTGTCTAGCTTCCTTGCCTCTCACTACCTCTCTCTTCCCTCTCTCTCTCCTCTCTCTCTCCTCTCTCTCTCCTCTCTCTCTCCTCAGTCGCTTCTCATACTTGTTTTCACACCTGTCTACCATTTCTTGTTCTGCATTCACGTTTGCTAAAAACTTTCTGCGTCATGTGAATGTGCAATAGCTTTTACTTTGTTAGCAGCTTCCGATACTTGCCACGCCCACCGCACCTCGCACACCCAACCACACGCCTTCACACGCTCTGCCACTTTTGTGGCTTATACACTCTGTTAGCCGGAAGCGTTCTTTACGTGCTGGCATCAGCTGTCAAGTGGCTGCGGATTTGGGCCAAGCCTCAATGCGGGCGGCCATTAGCCAAGTTCTGTGCCACTCCCCCTTTTCCATACCCCCTCCCCCACCCTCCTCCACTCCCGCTCTTTCTACTTCTATGTTTATTTGGTGGCCAATGCCTTGCGCCTTTTTATGAGCAGTGTTAGTCGCCTAAAGTTCAGACCAGGCCAACACAATTCACTTCGCGTGACCAGTAATTGCTGTGTGTGTGAGTCTCTCCGTGTGTGTGTGTGTGTGTTTAACTTTCCGACTTAATCAAATATTGTTGCATGGACTCGGTTATTTATATACACACATATATTTGCCTAGAGTAGTCGCTTCTTTCTTTGTTTTAGCCCGTCTTTGTCGGTTGCAGCATGTCGCCAGAGTTGCCACCAAATTAATTACATCCGGGCTTAGTGCTTTTGATCCTGTCCCTCTCTCCCACTGTCCAACTGTCCAGCTTACTGTCTGCTGCTTCGTCTGGCTTGTCCTCAATTTGTGTCTTCTTAATTCCCAATTAGTTCGTGGGGTTTTCACTTTCTTGGAGCGTCTGGTTGTTAATTTATTACCATTTTGTGACAACTTAGAACAGCCTTTAAAGTAGGCAGAGATTTTTTTGCAAATATTTGCTTTAAGTGTGGCTTGGTTTTAACCAAAAATTCTAGAGCTTCTCCAGGAGAGAGTTCGGAAGGTGGAGAGTGAGTCTCTTAGACTGAAAAACCATTAAACTTGCAACTTCTTTTATGGCTAATTTTTGCTTTTAGTTCAACTAAAAGCGCATTAGTAACAGATGCCGAAGAAAGTGCTTTCGATCTTTAAAATCTTTGGCTTAGTTGAAGTTTTTATGTGTTTGCTTTTGGCTATAAATCTAATGGCTGCAATAATAAATTTAACTACCAGGAATACTAGCCAAAACTACTTGATTATTGAGCACATTAAACTATAAGCATTTAGCTTGAAATATAAATTTGTGGTAGTCAAAAAAAGAAGGAGAAAAATCACCATCGACTCCTTAAAGTTCTCAACTTAAATGCTGCCTAAATTTAAGAGTTCAAGGCTGCCAAAACCAATCTACTCTACCCTAAGTTGAAGCCATATAAATTAAGGCTTTAAGCAGTCCAAAGAAAATCCATATTGTTGCACAGCTTCCTCTACCTTCTCTTCTTCCCCTTCTTCCTCTTTCTCTCCTTGCTTCAATGAGCTTTCCACTTGCTAAGCACAGTCGTCTACGTTGTAAATTTGTTCTGCTGATCATTGTGATTGTCGTGTTTTAACTGGAAATTACGCAGCTTCTCATTTCACTTCTGCCATTATTTATGCGAGTGTTTAGCGTTATCTGGCTGTTAGCTGGATTTGCCTATTGTCTGTGATGTCTCTGCCACATTTTCATTAAACTTTTACGCGTGCAGCTGCAAAACTTGCTGTAAATTCGACAGTGTTGGCAAGTTTTCTTTATATTTTCCTTTTTATTTTCGCGCAAGTAAAGAAAACTCATTTCATTCCATTGCCAGCAGCGGCATAATGTTCACGGCCACGCCCACAAAAACACATCCAACGCCCTAATGTGACATATGTGGTGAATGTGTTCTGCTGTTGAGCTGAAACTTTTCTGCTTTCTGTTTCTGTTTCTGTTTCTTACCCCAAAAACTCGTAAATTTTGCAGTTGGCAGCGCATCGTTGACATTTTTCTAACTTTGAAACGGTTGCACATTGAGTCGCTGAGTGAATGTCACATTTGTTGTGCCAATAAGCCAGCAGGACAAAGCAACAGACGCCAGTTTATGACTTCAAGCGCACAGCACATTCATACGTTACGCATACGCAGTGTGGCGCGACCCACGACGACTCGTGTCGTCGCCTTTTGTGCGTTGGGAATCGCGTCAGAAATTGAATTTGGCCAGAGCATAATTCAATTCACACTCTTAAAACTCTCGCAGTCTAAAGAAGACTCAATCAACTCATTTTCTTGGTGAACACGGCTTAAAAACACACACACACACACTCAGCACTCACAATATGCAGAGAGCAACTTAAATGGCGAGTGGTGTGTGGCATGCGGCATGTGGCACGTTTCCAGCTTGTCACTGCTCACTGCTGCTGTATCGCTTTTATTATGATGTGAAATTCAATGCCTGCTGGCTGGCAACTGTCAAAAGTGTTGTCCTGTTTGCCTGTTAACCAACTCTCTGCCAACTCTTCCCCCGGGGCTACAAATTTTCCGCTTTTCCCGCCTGCCGCTTGTTGCACAAACAACACCGTTGCCTCAGCTGCTGCTTGTGGATTCAATCGATAAAGCCTGCTCAAATGAGATGATAGCAAATCTGAAAAGCAGTTGAACTTCCAATGCATATTTTATGTACATTGTTGAGACAAGTCGCAGCAATTCAAATCTGAGTTAAAGCTGGTATTCCCTGTGCACCTAGAGAAACTGCAGCTGTCTTTAAGTTATATAAGGAGCAAACATTTGTCTAAACTTCTAGTAGTGTATTTAAGAGACTTAGTCATTCAGTATTCCAAATGGCAGGTATCCAAATCAAGTAGACCTCTGCACTAGTTTCAGCTCCCAAATTCTATACACTCCCATACAAAATACATAGATAAACGAGCTAAGAGCCAGAGCTACAAATTCAGACTAAAATAGCTGCCTAAAATGTCCTTTAAAACTAATCGACTGACCACACATTATCTGCAGGACAGTAATTTGTCCATCTATCCCATTGGCAAGAATTCACTGGGTCAGTGCATCAAGACGGTGCTACAGGAACACGATGCACTCGAGGCTAGTGTGCTGAGGGAGCTGCTGTTGCTGGACGAGGAAATACGGGAGTATTACAAGGAGTGGCTCAGTGAGCAGCGACTGCAGCGCATGGCAGCGGAAAAGCTGTGGAAACTCTCCAAGGATTGCACTGAGCAGACGGAGATTTTATGCTCAGCACCCAAACATCCCATCGATGATCCCGAATCGATAATTAATCGTTATCAAGTGCACTTTCAGATCATACTCAGCTCGAACTCCTCCATGAACAGGGGTCTCTCGGTGCTGCGTAAAAGTCTCTTGACTTTTCGCCGGGAGAGCAGTAAGTTGAATCTACGTGAGGACACGCCCTTCATTATGGGCGACACTTTCCACAAGCCCATCAAGTTCTTTATTGATCTGGCCGAGGAGTTGTTCAGTTACTTCCATTGCAGTTACTTGAAATTGGATTGTGGTGCTCGGCACTTGGATCCCTCGGACTTGCAGTCGGTGGAGAACTATCAAAAGATACTCGCGCCCTGCGAGGAGTTCGAGGAGTATTTAACCCACAATCTCGGCTACTGTCAGTGTCTGCGTCCCTCACAGCCCTGTCCTATAGTGCCCAAACATAATCTGAACAAGTGCAGTGACATTGCTGATCAGATGCATCGTGCGCAGCAGAAACGCTGTGCTCGTCGTCTGGCCAAGTTGTCCACCGTAGCCGAGGAAGTGGTCGACGAAGATCCTTCAAAGGACGACAGCACGGTGTTGAATTTAGAGCACGAGCTGCGCATGCATCAGTTGAGCATGCGACTCGCCTTGTTGCGTCAATCGAATGGAGCCATTACCATGGGCCATGATCGGGATCTGGTGGAGCAGATGATCTATGCGCTGAGTCCGTCCCTGATGCCGGAGGGATACCAGCCCGGCTTGCCAACGGCAGCCAGTGTGCCACTGCGTTCTTAGTGGGCGTGGGTAAACATAGTGGTGCCCCACTTGCCACATGTTGCCAGCTGCTTCTAATGTGTGTGCGTTTCATCATAAATTTCCATTCCCATTTCAAATTACAAGCTGTGAATTAACTGCCCAAATACACGTGATTTCGTTTTCGCAAATAAACATGGCCAACAAATTGCATGTGCCACATTGTGTTGCATGTTGCACATCGCCATTGCCACTGCCACATTTACATGCACGCAACGTGTTGCACGTGGCAAGTTGGCAATTCATAGCCTCTTCGCTTCACTCAAATCAGAATCTAAATCTAAATCTGATTTGTATACGATTTCTTGCAACTTGCAACAGGAATTCATGTGGCACGAACAGTTTCACTAAATTGTTGGCAGTTGCCAAGTTTGCCCAATTCTCGTCTCGCTCTTCTTTTTCTCTTTCTCTCCTTCACTCCTTTTCACTTCGGCTGTGGGGCTTCAACAACTTAGGGAGTCACTCAACTGCAACTATATCAAATTTCACTTGGGAAAGTCATTCCAAAGCAGCCGACGGCAGCACGAAGTCGTGTCTAAGCTAGAGATGAGCGCGTGAGTAAAAAGGGAAGCTGTGGTAGGAAACTCTGTAGGAGTAACTAGCGTTAAAGGCTACTAACTACACAGACTTGAAAGTTGTTCTAACTAGAAATATCGTGGGTTCATAGACAAGAGTTCAAAAAATTCATCTAGTAACTGTAGAATACTCAAATTAAGTCAAAAATTATAAAAATTAATAATAAAAATAAATCTATTTAAAGTTATATAAAATATAGTTCATAAACTACAAAAAATACCACCCATAAGCTCAAATTTCACAACCAAATAAAAGTACAGAGTTCAATCAGTGAAAGCGCGTGATTCTAGCGATATATCGGCACGCACGCTGCCATCGCCAAGTGTCAGCTAATTAATGTGCCGACTTTGCTCGCAAATGAATGCATAAACAAGCAATCAATTAATTATAATAGATAAATAACTAACTAACTAACTAAGCAACTAATTAAAGAACTTAACTTACCGATCTGGCTCCCGATGTGATGCGCGCACTTTGGGAGCGTGTGGCGGGTCTGCGACGTCTGTAACCCGGAGTACCGCCCTCGGGCGTGGCACTGCCCGAGGGCATGTTGTGTATAACCGTCTCGATGCTGGCACCTGTGGCACAGATCGAGGCACTGCGCGTCTTCTTCTGCATGCGATGATGCATCGGTGAAATGTCGTCAACCATTTTGAAGGTTCCGCTCGGCGGTGGCTCGACTAATTGTGGTTGACTTTGTGGTGTTTTTGTGGAATTTTGTTTGATTTATTTGTTGGTCTAAGTTGCAAAAGTTATTTAACGTGCTCTCTATGCAGCGGTGGCATTTGTTTTGTGGTGCAAATTTGGTACTTGTTGTTGTTGTTGCTGATGTTGCTGTAACGGCACTTGCGGGTGCATAATCAGAGTTTGTGGTGCGTCTGCAAAAAAAATACGAAAAAAGCCACAAAAAATGTGAAAATCAAAAGGAAACGCAAAGGAATTTTTGTTCATGTCAAATATTTGCAACTATTATATAAATTTATAAATAAATAAGCAAAGCAAACGCAAAAGATCTTAAGTTTAAAGAAGAGGTGGGCATGCTAGACGCAGGCAGTACGCTGTAGTTGCTTAAGACTTACTAGGTCTCTGCGTACAGGGTATTTTAACAACCTAAATGTACAACTATTTGTACATGCAACATAAAATAATTTGCTGTGTGATTTTTCATTTCACTTTCAACTCTCGTCTGTCGTCTCTTCAAATGAACACATTTCAGTCTTCTGGGTGTGTGTGTATGTGTGTGTGTGTGTGTGTTTTTTGCCACTTTCGTTTGCCTTCTTGTGCCTGCTATATTTTATTTATAACCTGTTTCGCCTTTTCACGCGTTTCCACACACAAACTGGGTCACCGTCCGTCCGAGCAAACAGAACGACCGAATACCGAGTAGCGTCCATTAAATAACGCTGAAAATCACGCACCCAAGGGATCAACGTGGTCGTAGGGGGTAGGGGGAGTGGCACAGTTTGAGGAGTGTGGCGCAGATTTATGCTTTAAATGGCATAACAATGTGCATATTATGCAACCACTCGGTTCAATAAATTGTATACGAAATATTGTAAAATTTTAGTTGCCAGCATTGTTTAATAACTGATAAAATTTGAACTATTTTTGGGCGCTTTATTGGCTGTGTAGACAGTGGATAGCTGCTGTTATCAGTTGGATAATTGGGTTATTTAAACAAAAATGTTGCAGGAAATGAAGTTTATAAATTTTAATAATCTTTTTTTAGTTCAGTTTGCTAATTTAGTAATATTTTGTGATGCCTTTAGAAAGAAATATAGTGCAGTAAATTTTGCTATCAATTTTTGCATCAGAAATATATTTTTTATAGAAGCTATAAATATTTAAGGGTTGTATTAAAAGAATATCCTTATAGTTGAGTACTGTATTCACTACCATTCTTTGCCTCTCTCTCTCTCTCTCTCTCTCTATCCTCTTCTTATCTCCCTTGAGTCCCCCATTTATCTATTCCATTTTCTGTCCATCAAAATCCAGTTTCTTTGCAACATTTGTGCTGCTAACTTTATTTTAACAGCTAAACTCTTTTGACTACTCATTAAAACTTTAATAAACTTGTTTTTCGCCGTCTACTTAACCGTTTTAATTTAGCCAACTAATAGTTATGCTTTAAGCCATTATTCCGTGTCATTTGCTTGCTTTTTGCTAACAATTTCAGTTTGCTTTTTGTCTGTAGTTTAAAATTTTGTTTGCCACTTTATTGAGTAACTCCAGTGTTGGCCCAATTCCCATCGATTCTTGGCAGTCTAAACACTGCCACAACTCATGTAGCAGGCACTCTGCCCCACACACACACATATATAAGTATATAGTATATGTTGTCGGGGGCATCTCATGTGTCGGATCGTGTATGTTTCCATGTGGCTGGCTTGTTTTGTGGACTGTGGGCTGTGGGCTGTCGACTGTGGGGATGTGAGTGCTTAAGTGTGTCCGTTGTTTAATCACGGCGTAGTTTTTATACAATCTATAAATAAATTCTTTTCGCTTTGGTTTTGCTTTTTGTTTTGCTTTCTTTTGTGCTTTTTCTCTTGCATCATCATCTTTTGGAACCTTCTCGCTTCATCTAAACATTTCACAATCGATGCGTTGATGTAAATAAAAGAGATTGCGTTCATTGGGGCGTGAGTGTTGATCCGGAAATGCCTCAAGTGGTCAAGTGGTCAAGTGGCTACTGTAGACCAAAACACACACAACTTGGCTAAAATGTCCAGCAGTTTAATTGACACTAACAGCCAAAGAGACTCGAATGAAACTGAAATGAAATTGGAATCCATTTCATTTTTTGCTTTCTTTAGTTGAAACTGTCCACAGCGGGCTAAGACGCTGGCAAATTGAATTTGTGAGTGGCATGCTGACAGGAGGCACCTCTGCGGGATGCCTCACAAAGTGACAGGACAATGATAAGGTTCATCATTATGTTGTTGATCATAATCAAGTTGTGAGAGCAGCCAATCAAAACATATTTGTAATCTATTTTGGCTCGCACTACTTAGACATGCATCATTAGCCGCTGGCATCGCTGGAACGCAGTCAGCACAAACCACGCCCACTCCTCCCTCCGTCTTTCCCACTCGTAGTTCTGCATAATCGAATTACGCTTCAAAGTCGTTTCGACCCCCACAACTCATGTTGCCGCCAGCTGTCAGCTGAGGGCTCCACTTCTAAGTGCAATTTGGAGCCTGCCTGTCTGCTGCAAGCTTTTGCCAGCTTCGCCCGTCTAGGCCAAAACACTGAGCCACAAAATTTATCTACAACGGAATTACTATATTTATTTTTTATGTTGGCTGCGCTTTTTGCTGCATAAATTGCTTTGCTGTGAAGAGTAGAAAGAGTATAAAAACTGAACGATCTGCGCTTGTACTAAACCAAATCTAAGCCAGCAAATATTTAGCTGTTTTTTAGCCAACTCGCTGCTTTAAACGCAGAATTTTCTCAGCTAGAAACGTTGACTTTGCTGTGAGACAATTGAAAGTCAAGTGCTTTTTGTTTGTACACATTTTTTTAGCACCTACGTTTTTTGCCGTAATTACTTTTGTGAATGATTAAAATGTAAATAATTAAAAGTTCGCTTTATTTGCGTGGATTGGCATGCTGGCTGCCAGCTGTCAAGGGAGCCGCTCTTGTAAAGCTGACGCTGTCCAAAGCGGAGGACAGTCTCCCCTACACACACACCCACACTGTGACACACCCTGCGACAGACAACGCTACACGTTTAAAGTAGTTAAATAATGCAAAACTTTTACACAGGGCGCACGCTGCGTATGCGTTATATTTTATGAAGAGCGAAAAACGTCGTTTAAAGATGTTGGCTCTGTGCAGTGGAATACGCTGCGTATGCGTTATATAGTATACAGTTAGAACAACCCTTTAATGATGTGCCCTGGATTGTGACTGGGATGTGCGACGATAAGAAGCTGAAAGGGTTTCGAAGGCATTGTCAATGTGACTTTACGCTTGATTTGAGCGAACCGAAAATCCAGCGATGCATTGCAAGCAGCAAAAGGGATACAAAATGAAAGAGGGAAGTGAGTGGAGTAGGGGGAAACAGGGGCAAGAAGGTTCTGGCCATTCAATCGTGCATGAAACTGAACCTCAACCAAAAGAAACTCGAACTCAAACTCAAACTCTGAATGAAAACCCAAACTCATTGCAGATGAAGTCGCCATTCAGTTTGCAAGCGATTCATGCCACTGACTTGGCTAACAATGCAAACAGAGTCTAGGCCAAGTGGCATAAGGGCCAACATCGAAGGCGAGTCTATCTAATTGCCCGGACAATGGGCCTAAACTGAGGCTGGGAAGCATTCAATCGAGTTGATTGGCCCCAGGACCAAGCAGCCCAAGAGACAAAGAGGGAAGGAGAGTGGGGGTAGAGCTCTCCATTCATTTCAGTTTTATGGCCAAGAGATATGGCCACATGTGCGCTGCGATTATTATGAAACTTTGGGGACTTTTATCTAAGCCAAAATCGACAACAGCAAATTGAAGCGGACTATTAACATAAATTTGATGCCAACTCAAATATTTGGCCTCATATTGGTTAATCAGAGCAGCTAAAAGCTATGGCTATGGAGTCAGTCTATATGGTTGCACATTCATGTGAGTTCACTGTACAGTAACAGCTGTGCTTGCTTACAGGCAAGTCAAGTTATCAGCTCTCCACACACACACACACACAGTTTGCGTGGGGGAAGCTTTTCACATGCGCTGCCTAAAGATAAACCTGACAAAAGCCGATAAGTGTCGCACGATATTGGAAATTGAAGGGTCTTTCCCATCGCCTGTTGTCGCGTCACATTTGGCGCACATAAGGTAAGTTTTGGGTAGAAAAAGGAGTGAGTTCAAGGTGGAGTAAGTTGGAGTAAGCAAAACAGTTTTGAGTTGGTCTAGTTTTACTTGGAAAATGTTTAAAACAAGACGCTGTTTCTAGAGCTTAGATTTTGTTAGGTAAAGCTTAAAATGTGTCTGTTTTTTAATATCACTGAAGACTAAATTCCAATAACAAGTCAAGAAACTCTTAGAGTTTCAGACTACTCTCTGTTTCAGACGCCTCTGAGATTTCCCTTAGATTCTTAGCTTAAATTTAGCTTCACTGATAAACAATGATAAAGAAATCCAGCTGACTTTAAGTACTTAATATTTATTTATGGAAAAGTGTCTCTATGTGCCATTACTGCTGCAACAGAGCACAGAGGACACAACTGTTGCGTGTGCTTGCCACAAAAGTCGAGTCGACTTGACTCGAGTTGAGTTGAGATGTTGATGTTATGTTCAATGTTCTTATGCCTCAGTTCAGTTGAGGCATGTTATTGTTGTTGTTGGCACTCTGTTGTTTGTTGTTTGTTTTCATGGCCACGGTCAAACACACACACACCAGCACACCAACACACGCACACTCTGCTACACGCACCTGTTGCATGCTGGCGATAAAATTAATTTCATTGCTCAGTGGGAAAGGGAGCACAAAAACAGGCACAAACAGCGACACACACACACACACACACACACATACACCCCTCTGGGCCAGAAAGGTCAGGACATTGTTCGTTTACCTTTTTCCCCAGTTTGTTCAGTAACTGCGCCTATTGTCGAGCTCAACTTGTTGTTCGTTTTTTCTGTTCCTTTTTCTTGTAGAGCCTGTTGACATTATTTCTTGTTGTTTTTGTGTCAAGACATTAACATCCTTATGCGCCATGAACATTATCATTATCATTGAGTCTAAGTCCCACATACAGCTACAATTTCGTGTCGTTCGTTAGCGGTTTCTAGCTAGCAGCTGTGCAAAGAAATGTGAATTTTTATTGCTCATACGCCGCATAGACAGTCCAAAAAGTTATTTCTGCGCCAATTTGTTTGTGTTTATTCCTTTCTCTGTGTCATCAACATTAAATTGGCGTTGTTTTTGATTTTCTTTTGCCATTTCACCGTCTTGTGCTTTGGCCAACGCAAACAAATTTTATTTGTCGTAAATAAATTTCCATTCATTTAGTTTTGACAACAAAAATGTACAAAAAATAAGCAAAAAACAAAACGAGAACAAACTTGAACTGAGACATTGGCACGCGGCATGTATTTTGTCATTTCACCTATTTATATCAATATAGTATATCATATACTATATAAAGAATGCTACGATGTGTAGGTGACATAATAACATTATGCTTAAATCTCAGACGAAAACACAAGACGACTAATCTGTATATGGCTAGGAATCTGGTGAAATTAATGTGTACAATTTAATAGTGCAGAGAGAGAAATAGGGGGGGTTAAAGGGGCTTAAAGTATTTACTTTTCAAATACAAATAAATAAAATTATAGATAGTTTAAGCTGTGGATTAATCTTTAAAAAATATTTATAAAACAGACAAATGAATCCCATCCAAGAATTACTTGAAAAACAATCAAATATTTATTTTACACTATATTAATTTTGACTGACTTATCTAGAATTGCTTTCTCAACCCTTCTCAACCTTTTCGAACCTTTTCTTTAGTACCCGCTTTAAAACCCGACTTCGTTGTAGCCAGTTAAAGCTGCTTATCTAAGCCATATACGCCAAATAACTCAATTTGCAGCTTATTCGCTACGTAATTGTTCAATAAATCGATTCGACAGTCGAGCTAAAATTTATTTTCGTCGAAGATTTTCCAAATCGTTGCACAAATCGACAAAGCAGCAACAAGCACAGGGAGCACTGTGGGGCATGCCACAAATTGCCATCTGTTTAGTTTAAACTTAACGTCTTTTATGATGATTATGACACATGGTAGGTGGCGGTCCGTCTGTCTGTCTCCCTCTGTCTCTGTGTGTGTGTCTCGTCCTGTTAGCCTTGAGTAGCACACTTGTCTGTCTGTCGGGGAGTTTTCCGCTTTTCCGCCGTGTGTCTCATTTTCAATTTGAGTGAACAGAATGCCGTTGGCTGCGTCTCAGATGTTTACACAAAAATACACTTCATTTAGTTTTTGCTTTTCTGACAGCTCCAAATGAGATTGAGCATTTCTCCTGCCAGCCTCTCAACCTAAGTACGTTGTACATATATCTATATATATATATATATATGTACTATATACATATATCCTTTGTGGAAATCTGTGTTAATGTGCGCTTGCCATAATTAACTTCAATACAAATAAATTGGAAAATTTTTTACGATTTTCTTAGGCTCCTTTGTTTGACGCGCCCTTTGCCGCACCCTAATTGTCTGTGTGTGCGACTGTGTGTGTGTGTGTACTTAAGAGGGTGTGCGTGTGTGTGTTTATTCTTCTTTCTTGGGCATATGTTAAGAGACTTTGGCTGTATGTGATTTCAAATACTTGGCACACTTTTGTTGGGTACACACTCGGCATTGTTTGCCTTTGGGTGTGTGGGTTTATGGGTGGCTGCTTGCCTGTGTGTGTGTGTGTGTGTGTTTCCTTGCTCTGCTTCAACAGCATTTTTCTCAGTGTTTAATTTAGCTTAGGGGCAAGAATTCCGTATTTGCCTTTAAAATAGCCACTAAAAGATAAACATTATTCAATTTATTCTAGTTTATGTTTAATAAACCCATGGGGTGTGCTAGACTGCAAAAATAACCTGTTGATGCTTAAGTCTGACAGTATTTTAGCCGTTAAAGAAACAATTTTTGTGTATCACTTTTCGTTTCCTTTACTTTTCTTTGATTTACTTTTATCTCCTTGTTTTCTTCTTAGCCATAAAAAACTCAAACCGTCTGAAAGTTAAACTAAACTGGAGCTATCGATTAACTGAGCTACGTGCCAGACAGTTGATGCATTTCAAGCGCCTTTTAGCCCTTTTTTTCAGTTGTATCTTTTCGCTATACACGTGGGAATTTGCAAGTGAGGAAAGTATCTTTAGGTCTAATGAAAAAATGGCTGAACTGGCTAAAAGAAGTTGCAAAAAGTTGTATAAATGTGGAAATGGCCAACAAGTTGAGCTGCGTGAATAAATACAATATATCTTGCTACTTTTATTTTCAGTTTTCCATTTTTCACTTTTCCGTTTTTTTTTTCGAACAAATTTATTGTGAGTGGAATAAAGTAAAGGAAGCTGTGTGTGCTAGCGGGTGTGTGAGTGTGTGTGTTCTGTGTGTGGCTACAATTTTGCATGTTTGCTGTGGACTTTCCAGGGATGTGAGTGAAAATTTGCCGGTTCTACGTTTTGTTAGTTTTGGAGAGCGGAAATGTTGTCAGTCTGCGTCTCAGTCACGTTTTCCGCTATTCAAGAGTTTTTCACTTGAACACACACACACTTACGCACACATATGTCACACACACACACACACACACGCACACACATTCCCTTACATTCGCAAAGTGTAGTTCAAAGTGAAGCTACAAAGCTTGTCAAACACGAAATGTAACCACGCCCGGGAGTATCAGGAGATAGGGAAAGCAAGAGCAAAGGAGAGGGAAGCAGAGTAAGAGAGAGAGTGAGAGAGAGCGCACTGACAGCAGTGTCAACTACAACTACGAAACAACAACAAGCACACAGAGCCCACTTTGAAGGCGGTTGCTGCATTTTGGCCAACACAATGCCAGCAAACGGAACATGGATACCAAAAATATTCCCAGGACTCCAACCCAGACCCCCCTCCGTTGCCATATCCTGCTCATCCTGTCAGTTGCCAGCTAGCCAAGTGCGTTAGCTGCAGGTGCAGGCCAGACTCTTACACACATACACACACACACACACACGACTCTTCCCTGTGGGCACTCGGCTTAAACTGGTTGGCTCTTTGTGCCACTCTGGGCGAATTTTTTAATTGAATTTACTGATTTTTTTGTGTAGTTTTTTTTGGCAGTCAGGCAGGCTGGTAGACTGGCGCTGAGGCAGCTAAAAGCATTGCCTACCAATTCCATTATGGCCAACAATTATTTGTGGCTCAATTTGCCAACCGGGCTAGAAGCTAGAAGCTAGAACTAATGAAATTAGTTGTTCAAATTTGATTTGTCACTAAAACACACACACCTACACACACCCGTGTGTGTTTAGAGCCACTCTGGGGCGTGTGGGCGTTGGGGGCGTGCTGTTTTGGCCATGTCCGAGTCGCGTGCCAATTGCCATTTTGGTTTAATTGGCAAACAGCCACAACAACAGCAGAGTCCACAGACTGCAACTTGCAACAAAAGCGATTCAGTCCCAAATGACGCAGTGCAGCACATTTTTTATTCAGCTCTGGCTCTTCTGCCTTTTCTTCTTACCCTCCTTCTCCTGCTCCTCCTACTCTTCTTCTTTCTCCTATTTTCACTACGTTTTGATTGAGTTTTTGTTGTTATTGCGGTGTCAACGTGCGGAAATCAGAGTGCCTGATTGACTGACTTTGATTAGGCCTGAGGGGGTCGATGGGGGAGGGGGTGGGGCTGTTGCGGTTTTTGTTTGCCCTGCGCTGCATGCAACAACACATGCGGCAGGTGGCGCGCTAAAAATTCAATCAACAAAACCCGCATAAAAGTTGAGCTCGTAATTAAAGTTTACTTAAACTTAACAGCACAGGAAAATAGCGCTGCTAACGCCTACAGAGCAGAGTTATGTTAGGCAAAGTGCTTTACATTAACAGCTAGAGAGCAAGGTAGATCAGTCTGTTAAGCTTAGCAGCGGCGCTGCAGTTAATTTGACAGTGTGCTGAGTCTTAACATAGCTGTCTATTTAACAGCGGCAGATCACAGGCTTCTGTTAAATGTTAGAAGGGGAGGACTTTTAAGTTGTAATGGCATGAAAAATACTTTAAAGGGAAGAATGACTTTAAATTTATAGCAATCCCAATGGAAAGTAATAAAATTAATAACATAAATCTACAACCGAAAAGCTGTAAAAGCTCTAACACTTGTCTGCTCACTACCATTATGCAAACGATGAATGTAATTGCATTTAAATTGAAATGTTAATTCGAAAATTCAAAGTGCCTTCGATCAGCACGTGGAGCCCTAAGAGGAAAGCCATGAAAAAAGCAGCAGGAAACAAAAAAAAAGGAGCTGTCTTGGCCTTAAATTCAAGCGAGTAGAACAAACAGTTCTCGTTGGCTACTTTGGCCACAGCGTGTGACTTTTTGGTATTAAAATTGATTGCAATTTAGGCAGTTTTTTGAATTCCTTTTACTGTGCTGCTTGTGTTTCGACTCTGTTTCTGCTGTCAAGTGGTTTATGGCACCCGAAGGAATGTGGAAACGCTTTACAGCCAAAATAATCATTGCGAAATGTATTTATTTACTTGGCATTTTGGTTGGGAAGTGTTCAAAGCGGAGCAGGGGGGGGAGGGGTCTGACTTCGGGTTGAGTGCAATAAACTCAGGGCTGGCAATGTCCTGGAATATTTAATGTGCCGTGCAGGATACAGGCAAAAGTTCCCGAAGGACCGCCGACCAACACACTGCGTATGAGCGATTTTCTGTTTTTGTTTCTTCTCCCTTTTATCGCCTGTATTCGCATTTTGCCTTTTTTACGAGTCAAGCAGTCAAGTAGTCAAGAAATCGAGGAGCCAGAGGGAAAGCGAGCAAAATGTTGCGCCTGCCTGATTATCCCAAATCAGCAAATGAATTTGGGCGGAAAAATGGATAAGGAAAAGCGTTGAAAAGCAAACAAATCAACGAATCAAGAGAACCAGAGAATTAACGGCACCCAAATCGCATTAACAATGTCAACACGAATACCTAAAACTAACAACATACAACTTATTACAAAGCCAACAAAAAAGCAAAGAAATAATAAATAAAATCAACTCGAGAAGGGAATTAATTTTTTGGAGATTTCATTAACTGGAAACAGAGGGCGCATGGAACTTACCTGTGTGTTTTGGCCCCTGTTTGGCGGCGGGTCGAGTTAATAACGAACGGTGTCGCTTTGTTGGTCAATATCCATAGGAAAATATGACAAAAACAAAAAACAAAGGCAAAAACAACACAAAAACGGTAGGGATAAAAAAAATGAAGTTAATGTCACGGCGGGCGGGTATCAAGCGGTACAAATGTGCGGCCTTATGTATTTGGTCGATAATTTGTATTAACACAGACACAACACTCACACACACTACCACACTCACACACACACACAGTCGGCTCTTTACTTGTGTGTGTTACTTATGCCGATTTTGTTGCTAATTTTAGCGTTTTTGAAACACGTTGCTCGCTTTTGATTTTCCACTCGAACTGCACTCGACAAAATACCAAATAAATGCCCATCAAAAACTCGAGCGCTTTTTTAAGTATTTAAATGTATTTTTTTCATCTATATAATTTTAATTTATTTGGAAATATTTTTTAAATTGTTTTCGAAAGCCACAAAAAATTTAGCGCGTATGAAACCAAATTTTTTACCGTTTAACGTTTCACGTTCCAATTTCCGCGTTCGCGTCCGTTTCGTTCGAGCGCCGTTGAGTGTTTGACGGCGTTTAGCGTTTGCTTACGACCCGTCGCAGTCGCAACATGTTCGAACTCTCGCTTTATGCTGCGTTCGTTGTTCGAACTTATGTTACAGTGACGACACAGTAAAGCTTTTCGTTCACTGAATGCAACGCGGCGTCATTGTTAAAAGCTGTGCGTGTGTGTGTGTGGAAAGCTTTAGCGGCCGCTGTTTGTCTTTTTGCTTTGTGTGTTTGTTTTGCTAGCGCGGTCGCTGTCGCTGTCGCTGCCGCAGTCGCTGCTGCTGCTGCGGCTGCTGACGTTCGTTGTTGTTGTGCTTTAGTTTTTATTGCTGCTGCTGCTATTGCTGGCTTTTGTCAGCGTCGACTGCAACTTTTTACAGCTGCTTCGGCATTTGTCTTCTCAGCGCCGTCATTGTTAGTGTGTAAGCATGTGAGTGTTTATGTGGGGATGTGTGTGTGTGTGTGTTAGTATATGTTTGAGTTTGTGTTTTTCCGTTATATGCGCCGCGCTGTCATTTTGGCCTCTTTTATGAGCCAAAATGCTGACAGTCAGTCCCACAAAAGCTCACATAGTAGTAGTATAATATATTTATTTATTTATATACTCAGTTCAGTTCATATGTGCGCATTCTTTGACATTTTATTAGGCGCTGGGATTAACCATTGCTCATGGCTTTTCCTACTTTTCCGACTTTTAATAATAGCTATTAATGATAGCGTTATAGATACATATATTTTGTCTGCTAAAAGTTGAGCGCATTACTCATACGCCGCGTTATCCCTCATGAGTCACCCTCTAAATGCAATTTAATTAAAGTTTTTCAACTTTTTTGTCAACAGTGTGTTACATCTGTCCAACTTTTGGCTAACTAAAAACTATGCTAAAGGTTTTTCAGTTAGCTTTAAAACAGCTAAAACCCCTCTTAAAGCCTGCAGGGCTTTTCCTGCCCACTTCTAGCCGAGTTTTCTACTTTGTAACACATTTTCCTTCCCATCGAAAGTGTTTAATGCCATAAATTGAGTTAGTTTCATTATCAGAGATGTCCATCTGGCTGCTGTCCGCATAAATTTACGGCTTGTCACTCAAACTGAACGTTGATTGTGTGACAAAAAGTTTTAGTTTGTTTGGGCCCGCAACAAATTGTAATTTAAATGGCCTAAACTCATTTGCCAACTGCAGTTGACAAGGGAGAGTGGAAGGGGGGCAGAGGGGGGACAGAGGGGGAGTTGGAAGTTGATTAATCACTGCAAATGTTTGTGCCACACGTGCAACATGCAACAATATGTCAAATTGTATTATGATGGAGTATTGTCGTGGCGTGTGGCATGTAAACAACCAACTTTGTCAGCGCTGTCAACTTGGCCTGGCCAAAACACACACACCATAAGTCAACTGCGGTCCAAGGGTCGCCAGACTTAGAAGATACTCTGCAAATAGAGGGTTACGCATATCTTAACAAAATGTTTTTGTTTTTCTATTTGCTGTTATTGTTTTCTGTTCTTTTTGGCATATTATCACAGGCCATGATTTATTTATAGGCCAGGTGATGACAACGGAGGGACGAACCTTTTTGGGAGCATTGTAAGGGTCGGCATAAACGAAAAGCTGTCAATTGATTCACTTGACCCAAATGCCAGACGCGCCCTGTCTCCAGTTGGCCCTCTTCCCCTCTCTTTCTCACCCCCTCCTTCTCCTCCTTCCTCCCTTCAGTTGTTTCCTCTTTTGGCTATTTCCGTTATCCGACTTTGGCATGAAAATGCGATCAATATTTGGCAGTTATAAAGAGCGTACATTTCCACTGCCCCCTCCAACTAACCCTCCCCAGCCCCCTCTTACCATAATGGCTAAAACGGATATTTGTGGCCTTTTCGGCCAAGTATTTGTTTGCTCTTTCACCTCTTTGTGTTTGCTTAGCTGCAATATAAACTGGTTAATTGCCGGCTCTAAGTCTCTCAATCTTGGCCAAGTCTAAGGTGTTGACGCCTTTCAATTTGCCTGCAAATTCATTTTTGGCGCAAATTAAATTTATGTAAATTTTATAAACTTTTTAATTAAGCGACTTTTGCAACTTTTGCTGTTGCTGTGCAGGCACAGACAATCTGCCAAGGAATCCAGAAATCTTGTGTAATCTATGCAAATGTAATACGCACCTGTTGGCATACGCACGCCCCTCCCCACCCCTCGCCCGCTTACACCTGAAATTAATTGAAAGGCAAGTCAGCAAAGACTCGCGGTTTTACGCCAACTTTAATGTGAAACGAATTTCAGTTGGAAAATGTGGCAAAGTCTCTGTGACATGCCGAGTTTTTTCGTGGCTTTCCACGAGTTTTCCCCATTTCCCTTTGCTGAAATCTCTTCGCAGAACTTTATTCAGACCACAGTTCTTAATTGCAGCCTTAAGGTTTGCATAATGAGCAAAATAAAACACATTATAATCACCTGAACAGGAAATACCAAGTCCCTATAAATCTTAGACATGTCACAACATGAATTCACTCGATGGTCTAACCTCAAAGTACATTAATTAGTAGAGGGCATGAAAATTAATGCTATCAGCTAGTTTTTATTTTTTTAACTCTAACTCGATTTCACATTTTAGCAACTTCCTCAGAAAGCGCAGTTATTTCAAATTGCATTATCAGCTGAGAAAGCAGTTTGCACTGCTCGCACTGCTTGCAATGCAGTTACTATGCTAGTAAACTGTTGTCACACAAGACAGCAGCTTTCAGCACACACTCAAAGCTTACTCACACTCCCACTCACACTCTCGCTCTCTCTTTCCCCTCGCTTTCCACACTCTCTTTACTTTGCTGAACGGGGGTTAAGCCTTCGCACTCCCACACATATACACACGCACGCCTGCAGGCACACACATAATACGTCATCATCATACATCATAAGTGAAGTGCCAATCAACAGGTTGTCTCCTTTACACTAAGCTCACCCCTTTGCACTCTGCGCGCTGTGTCTAGTGACGTAGCTGTCTGTCTCCCTTCCACTTACTGGCTACTTAGATAGTCACCATAAAAGCCGTTGCGCTGATTGAATAAAAATTTCATTAAACGCACATTTGTTATAGCTACTGGAGCAGCTGTCAAGAGAGCGGGCTGAAGTGAGCGGGAGAGCGTAAGCGAGAGAGTGAGAATTGTGAATGGAGCTGGGAATTGGATTTGAGGGCTGATGCCTGGCGGCATCTATGCTGCCGTTTATTTTAATTGCCGGCATTAGGCGCCTGCTGATGGACCATAAAAACGCTGTTGGCAGCACGAAGCGATGGCAAGGGGGTAATGGGAAAGGGGGAGCGAAAGGGGGGCGTGTACGGAATGGCAGCACGCAGCGCTATCAAAGCTTTTCGCTCGATTCCGTTATCTGCTTCTTCGTCGCTTTCGGTTTTTTGTTTTTACGCCTTGCGCCTCGTCGGCTTCATTTCCGTTTACGTTTTGTGTGGTTCGAAAGGGGAAGGGGGAGTAAGGGGCGTGGCAGCAATTGCCATTCAGTTTCTGCGGTTGTTAAATCGTTTTTATGACGTATTCGCAGTCAAAATCTGTTTTGCCTTTCGTTTATTTTGTGGTTTATGTATGGACTCTAAAAATGCGTACGTGTGTGTGTGCCCCTGTGTGTGTGAGTGTGTCTGTGTGTGTGAGGATAATTTGACAGATTTATGCACCTTTGCGTCAAGTAGCAAAAAAGCTTTAAAGCCACTGCTTAGCTTAACGGCTTTCTTTCTACTGCGGTTTTAAGCCAATTTTAACGACTGTACAAAAACCGTTAAAAACACTCCCCAAATTAATTGGAATTTTATGACTTTTCTATTTTGCTTAATTCAAATTTTGTCTGCGGTTACAGCAGTGCTTCTTCCACTTGTAACAGTAGCTCTCAAACTGTACAGTGTGAACAAAACTACAAATGGTTTCGAACTTTGCTGCGCCTAGCTGGCGCCATCTAGCGGCACGTATATACAGCTGTGACCGTTACCGTTTGAGTTGGTAGAAAATGAAGTTACAAGAATTTTAATTACAATTAGCTGCGGCATGAGCAGTAACTGGGTTTAATGAGTGAGTTTAGACGTTATATAATATACATACTATGTGTAGCTGGTAATAAGAGTTGTTATGTTTTTATAACAGCATTAAAATGTGACGTGCAAAGTATGTAGACATGGTTACAGTTGTGTGTGCTCAAACAAATACACACACATGCCCGGAGACAATTGTCTGCCGGTCTGTCTGTATGCCTGTGTATGCATGTGTGTGTGGTTGTGGCACTCAGCTAATTTTGTAGCCCTCCGCTCACCGTCGCGGCAAGATAACGACAGGTAAACACGCGCACAGCGGGGAGAGCCTCAAAGAGAGCGACTAGTGAGAGAGCTACAGTGCGAGCGCGAGCGGCTCTCAGCAGTTCAGCAACTGGTGCAAGCAGTGCGACGCGTCACAGGTAGAAAATTTCAAATGCTCAGTTGTTGTAACGAACTTTTGCCGATCGCCGTTGCGTGGACAAGTGCGCTGGTGTGAGTGAGACGCGCAGTGCCAACACAGCGCAACAGAGTGGGACGACGCTAGTAGCGCAACAAAGCCGCGAGCTGGAGTTGGAAAAGAGAGTGGGAGAGCGTAAGAGTGTGAGAACGTGAGCGCGTTAGAGCGAGCCAAGACTGGAAGCCAAAGCTGTGTGAGCGAGCGCCCAAAGCGGCGAGCGGCGGTTAGTTGTTCAGCGGATTTACCTGTAAGCGGACGTGTTTTCCCAGCCAAAGGAACTACGCAGCGTTTTTCATGTATTGTGCATGTGTATGCGAGTGAGTGTACGTTTATGTGTATGCGAGTGTGTTTGTGTATTTTATTACAAAAGCAAAAAAGGCAGCAATCGCAATGTGAATTTAATGAGAGTTCTGTAAAAGAATGCAAATAGCGCTGCGATAAAGCAAAAGTGAAAAAGTTACAAAAAGTAAGAGAAAAGAAAAAGTGCAACGAAAACAAACGAAGAAGAAGCTGCAGCAACAACAACGACCACAACAAGTACACCAACAACAACAACAAGAGAATCCACAGCAGCGCAAGGTGCAGACAAGGTAAGCGAAAATATGAGCGTCGAACTTGAAAGCAGCGCTGCTCACACACACACGCACACACATACGACAGAAAATAAAATTCGACAGCGAAAATATTTAATGAGCGTGGCCTGAGCCAAGTGTTTGTGTGTGTGTGTGTGTGTGTGTCTCTCTGTTTGTGTGTGTAAAAGAAATGCTGCGCAACAACAATAAAATTGCACTTGAAAAAACAAGACAAGAAGTAGAAGAAGAAGTAGAAGGGGAGGAGAAACAGGAGGAGGAGGAGGAACAGAGAGCAAACGAAGCATAGAAAAATCAGTTTACAAAACGGTATAAACGTGATTCTTTTTCCGCACGCCATTATTTGCCCAGCTCTTTAGCTATCTCTTTCTCGCTCCCACTCCCCTGAGCTGTGGCATTGTCTGTGTGAATTTTCCTTGAATGCTGAACTCAAGTGGGCAGCACCAGCAACAACAACTAGAACAACAAAAACATTGCGATGAGCTGTTGTCGCCAATTGGCGCTGCAACTGTACGACAATTTTTGTTGTACTTTTCATATAAATTTTTTTGGACTGTGGATTGCGGCTTGAACAGCTTCCAAGAGTGGAAGCCAAGCCCCATAGTCTCATGCCTCATGCCCAAAAACAGCGCAAGAAATGAAGCGTGGCGCAGTCGCTACGATCAGCCAACAAAAACAACAACAACAAAACGCAAATCTGGCGCAATTGAGCGCGAATGCCAAACCAGAAAAACAAGCAAACAAACAACAACAACAACAGCGACAGCAGCAGCCGCAGCAGCAATAACGCTGCTCTGTTGCTGCGCTGCTGCTGCATAGATTGCCGGCCAGTGGCTTCAAGTTACGACAACAACAACAGCAACTACAACAATAACAAGCAGTCAACTGCGCTGCCCGCTTTCGTCGTCGTCGTCATCGTCATCGTCTTTTCACTGAATGAGCCACATTCCGGTTTGGTTTCCACAGTCCACAAAAGCATCCCCAAAACCCACACGAGCAAACACACACAAGCACTCTCTCACACACACACACACAGTCGCAGCTCCAACTGCTTGCTCGAAAACATGTTCCAAGCCACGCTTCGAACAACAACAACAGCGGCAGCAGCAGCAGCAGCCAAAGAGCTTTGAAAAGCAAAATGGCCAGTTTTTTTCATATCGTGCGACGACTGCGGCTGCGGCTGCGCCTATGACGCTGCGCGAAGCGACGCGACGCTACATTCCAATTACAGCGTCGGCGCTGACGACGCGTCGCAGTTGCTCTGGCTACAGGAATGTCAGGCCCAACACCCACACACAAACACACACACGTACACGCCGTGGTTTTGTATTTGGCGTTGTTGGATTTTAGTTTTTCGTTTTGTATTTTGTTTTCTTCTCTTTTGTATAAATTCCAATGCGCTGACAGCGCAGTCGGCGTCGCAACGAAAACGAAAAGTGCGAAAAGTGAAGCGTCGCAATGGTCGAACTTTAAGCTCAGTTCGATTCGAAGTTTTATATGCAGTTCCTCTTTCCCACTCTCTTAGTCTCCGCACGCCCTCTTCACCCACTCACACACTCGCCGACTCTCCTTGCTGCGCTGCTGCAGCTGGCGCTGAATTTATTGAACGCTTTGCTCGTTTTTTTGTACACCCAAAAAAAAAAGTTGATGAACCTGCACGTTTTTTTTACATGTAATGTGAGGTCAGTAACACTTTTGTGCTTCCCAAACATTCATCACGCTCCGTTTGCCGTGCCACAGCGTGCCGTGAGAATCATTTATCGTTGATGACGTCAAAATTGTTTGAAGTGTGGTTTAATGAACCCACAGGAGTCACAAGCGAGAGAGGCAGACAGTGCTTGAGAGACAGAGATGGAGATGTAAACTTAAAATAGCGGAAATATCCGGTGTGTTTTTATCGCTTTCCTCTTTGATGATCTAAATTCAAATTGTTATTCGTGTGAAGTTTTTTAGTTTTTTTACTTCCAGCTACTGTTTTTTTAAAACTTCCACTCAAATAAGTTAAAAAGCTGCTAATTGAATGAATAAACAAAATGCTGTGAATGATTTGTATAAACTTTGGATTTCTCTGTGGCAGTTTGCTTCCAGTCTCCAATCCACTTTCCAATACCGATGTGTTTAGTCAGCAGCAGCGTTGCCATATTTCGCAAAAGTCCCTTTGGCGAAACCCAATTGAAAATTGGCTTAAAAAACAAAAGCAAAAGCCACAAAAAAGCCCGGAAAAGCCCCCCAAAAAAGTAATGCCACATGCTGTGCATTCTAATGTCAACTAACGGTAAAACAGGAGAAACTTTGTTTTTTTTTCTCAGTGAACTAAACTAAAAGTCAACCTCAAAACAAGGCGTGGCACGTTCGCCCACATTTCAAAAGTTTCAGTGGTATGGAAATCACGGCTCAACAAGAGTTGCCAGTCCTTTTTAATTTGTTTCTGCTAGAGAAACGTAGACAGGGGAGGAGAGGAGAAAGACGGAGAGAGGTGGGGAGGGGGTAGGAGAATGGTTGGGGAAACTGGGCGCCAGTCTAATGTCGTGGCCAATACGCTTTTTGCCATGTTTAAACGAAGCATGCGAGATTTTATTTAACGCGTCAAGTTTCAAGCTTCAAGCGTCTCGCAGCTCGTTTCACGGCTTTGGGTCTAGGCCCAATTCGGTTCACTTTAGGCCAACTGCACACACATTCGCACACACTCATAACTGGCGGCATATGGAGCCGCTCCCAGTTGCAAACTCCCTGCTGTCCCCTCGTTGCTCCTCGCTGGCGTTTCAATTGTCCACGCGCATAAAAAAGTGTTTTAAGACCCTGTACAGCAGAAAAGTAAAGAGGGTGTTATGAATATATAAAAGTAGTCAAGTTCATTGATGAATTAGTATTTATTCTATCAGCTTTGACACTCTATTTAGTTCTTTATGATTTCAAGTACTCTATAGCTCTGCTGCCTAGAAAATACAGGGTGTTTTGCAGTCGTTTAGGCCACTTTTAACTTTTCGACTACTAGTTTTTTTTTTGTTTGCCTGAATTTATATTTATTTTTGCTTATTTTTCAACTTTTAGCCATGTGTGCAAAAGGAGGGAGAGGAAGAGAGGAGGGGGTAGGGACTAGAGCGTGCAAAAGGGGGTAGAGGGGGCGTGTAGGTTAGTTAGGAGAGCAGATGTACTTACATATGTAAGTACAATCATTATGCGAGAGGCCTTCTCTATACTAAATAAATATTATATGCGGTTTGTGTGTGTGTGTATGTGTGTGTTTTCGAAGGACACACTCTGCCAAGGGGACATTGTTGTCACACACACAAACACACGCACACACACACACACTCACTCGCTGTGGGAAGAACCGTTTGGTTTTTATGTCTTTTGTAAAATTTTATTTAATTTTTGAATCTTTTATGAAAAGTTTAATATTTGTTTTTCATGCTTGCGATTTGCATAATTCACCAAACACAGAGACAGAAACTGGAGCAAAGGGCTGCCGGGGGGCAGGCAGGGGACAGGAAGTTGGCCTCCATTGCTTGCTAGCAATACCTGCAGGCAACCCAGAGAGAGTAGAGAGAGGCAGAGGGAGCGGAGCGGGACAGGTAGCTAGCAGCGGCTGCTTTGCAAGCGATATATTTTATGAATGCAAATCCCTGTTCATTCGGATTTGGTTTACGTACTTGCGGGAACCCACACAGAGACACCCACTCACACACAATAGAAAGAATGGAAAGTGCAGTGTGTGTGTGTGTGGGCGTCGAATATTCATATTCATTTCCAGTTTTCATTCATATCGCATTTTCATTCATGCAACGCAAAACGCCTAAGAACTGAAGCGGGAACTGGAACTGAAACTGGAATTGAACTGGAACTGAAACTGAGCTGAACTGAATATTTATTATTATTATATCTGCTCGCTGCCTTCTGTTAAAGTTTCTTTTGTGTTTAACATTACGGCCACGCCCACCCCACAAAAAAGAGGCGCATGTTTTTTGTGTTGGCCCAGTTTTCGGTTTTTTTTTTGGCTTTTTGTTTATTTTTATTGTGTGACGGCGGCTTAAATGCGCTTTGCAGATATTTATGCCTGCCAAACAGCTTGAAAAGGGAGCGAAATATGTTTATTTCACACAGCCAGTGAACTCCTCTTACTCCCCTCGCTCCGCACCTTTAAAAAGTATGCAAATTTCCAGCTCATCTGTTTACACTTTTGTTTTCGTTTCATGTATTTTGTTTTGCATTGAAAATCAAAGTTTTGTATGGTTAAATTATCCAACAACAAAAGAGTTGGCTTACAGCCACGCCCACATTAAGCACATGCATATATACATATATATATATATCTAAATATACATATACTCGTATGTGAGGATAAAATGTTTTTTCGTTCTTCGAATTTATTTTTCCTGACAACGCAATTTTAGTTTCTCCCCCACCTAATCTCCCCTCTCCTTCTCCCCCTGTCTCAGCCACTCTCTCCCTCTATTGTTCTATCTCTAGTTTTCAGCGAATTGCTTTTTATTTTCATAATCTGCCAACGTTGTAACAGTAAAAAAACATTGCTCGTCCAGCAAGTGGACAGTCCGCTGTGTATGGGTGGATAGGGCCACTGAAAAAACTCATGAATAACAACTTTTGCTTTTCAATCGATTTTTTATGGACTACAAATTGATTGTAAAGTGTTGTTGCAATGCAAACATTGCTTTAAAATGGGAAAAAACGCATTTAAGCCATAAACTCCATTGTTTAATGCTTGCGAATTGAAGCTTTTATCAGCATTATCGTTAGTTTCTACAGATAACAGTTTGAATTAATTAAAATATGTTGATTAGCGTTAAAGTAAACTTATTTTACACTTCGCTTAGTAAGGATTATAATATTTAAGCAAAAGAATTGTAATTGGCTGATTTAGCTTAGTCTATAAATTGTTAACAGCTACCCAAACTATTCCTATTGCTTATAAGACATTAATACTGAAATACTGGTAGGGTAAATCACTGTCGAGCATACTCTGTTGTATGTGCCTCTGTGTGTGCTCTTGTAATCTGCATCGCATTATTAGCAGCTCGATAAATTACAGCGGAGATTCAATTGCAATTAAAAATTAAAAATACACTCTTCCACATCTCTTTCCAACATCTCTTGCTACGCCTCCTTTCTCCTCTTCTACTCCTCACCGGAAATCACATTTGAACCGTAAATATTCGTCAGATAGAGGCATTGATTATGGTTACACATGCATATATTGTGTATCTCCGGCCTAAAAGCTCTTCCTGGTGGGACCATGGCGCTAACAGAGCTCCCAGCTGAGTGTGTGAGTGTCTGTCTGCATGCTGAGAGATATGGAGGCATAAAGACGCAGAAGGGGTGAGCAAGAGAGAGAAGGGGGAAGTGAATCCTCTCCTGGCAATTGCCTGAAATCCTTCACGCTTCATCAATTCGCATTATTGTTGGCATTGTTGTGACTCTGTCACTGTATGCGTGCCTCTGTGTCTGTGTGTGTGAGCGCCCACATTGAATTGCAAATGTGTGCGTGATGGCTGTGTAGTTTGTGGGGGCAGGAAGGGGATGTGGAGGGGCAGGGGGATTGCAGCTGGCAACCGCGAAAATCGAAACGCTCGAGAGTTGCGTACTTAAGCGAATTGCGTATTTATGTGTGTAATCGCAACTCATCATTTGCCAGAGGGGAAGGTAGGGAGAGTGGTGGGGCAGAGGAGCAGTGGGAGGAAGCCCCTTTGCGGTCCACTGATGGATTCGGTTGTTACCTTTTCACATTACGCGAATGTCGCACACTTTTGCTCTCTGCTGCTTGTCAAATGTCTGCTGCGATTTATTTGCCAGCGTATTTACATATTTTACTGCCTGCTAATGGAACGGTATCTCATTGGCACGCCCCCTTGCTAACCTACCTACCACCTTCTAATTCCACACGAGGTGGGAAATCCGCCCTTGATGTGGAATTGCAGTCATCTCTGTCCATCTAAGGCCACACTATTTTTAGTGTTTGTTTGTGACATTGGAAGCTACGAAATGATAATTTACTAGATTGCCTTGAGTAGGGTTGCCACTTGGGTAGAGAGAGGGAGAGAGCGAGAGTTGTCGCCTGGCACTAAATATGTTATTTATCGCCTGTGCTTAGCTCAAAACAGACAAAAGAAATGGCGAAAAACAACTAGAATTTGGCTTAAACTGGAGACAAGAAATAGTTCTCCAAATGCGACGTTTAAGCGACTTTATGAGCTACCGTTATGTAGTCTCTTTTAGCCATTTCTTTTAATGGTTATAAAAGTAGCTAAATTTATGCACTGATTTTATGATTCGCTGCCAAATAAGTTATAAATATCTGTAATAAAATGAAATTTTCTTCTTCTGATTGCTTTCCACCTGAAACTTGCTGTGCAAAACTTTAACTTTAGCTTGTTAACTTGGCCAACTTTGTATTGTGCTGTTGGCCAGCTGTGCAAATAAAACAGTTGCAACAATTCGTAGAGCACTTAAATTAATTTCAATTGTTATTGTTATGATTAAAACGTTTAACAAAGAGTTTTAAATTCGTGCTTTCATTGTAACTGATAAGCGAATTAAATGCTTACCACATCCCCTCCCCACTCCCCCTCTTTGAAACTACGCTCATCTCTCAGTTGTTTGACATCAAAAAACTTTGACCAACCAAATTCATTATATAATTTCGTTTGCAAAACAATTTGCATTATTATTTGAACACAGCCAACATTTTTTTGGCTAAGCTAACAATTCCGGCTTACAGCAGAGTCAGGCGGCAGTGGGCGGAGTGGGCGTGGTACTGGAAGGGCCCACTTTTATAGCCAGCGCTAAAAGCCAAACAACAGCGAAATGTTTTCTTTTTACTTTATTTTTTTTCTTTTAATTAAATTGAAAATGTTTTTGCGCCCAATTTGCCTACGAAACAGCGAAAATGCTGAATGATAGCTGCTTGACAATGGCCAAGAGTGGGCAGGAGGAGGAGGACAGAGGGCATGAGCGGAGGGTGTAGGACAAGGGCAGTAGGTGTGGTTTAGAGGCGTGGCTTTAGATATTTTATTTAGCCTCGGTTTTTTTATTTTTATTTTTTAATAAAGTAAATCGATGTGGAGCTTGAGTAATTTGTACAAATTGCGCCCACACACACACACAGAGAGAAGAAAATATTTTTTTTGGTGAATTTTTCTATTGGAAACACACACAAATCTAACAAAAAGTGGCAGCGTGGAAAATGCTTTTCATTTTGACAGCTCGCTGAAACATAAGCTAATGCAAAGGGAGCGAGTGAGAGGCAGTGACTCCAAGGGGGGTGTAGGGAGGGAGGGGGAGCAGGGGGAAGGCCACTTATTGATGACCTCTAAAAAGCAATCGAAGCGTGGCGAATGGAAGCGCCGCCAAAGCAATGCGGCGTATACGTGATGTGTTTTGCTGCCTTCAACTTGGAAATTGTTTGAGTCGTTCGAGTCGCTGGTTCGCTCATTTGTGCATTCATACGGCCATTGACAAAGCTGTCAGTGTGTATTGATTTATGGCCAGAAACAGTGCTACAACAACAACAACAAGGGGGGGAAGGAGGAGAAATAGGAGAAAGAGGAGGCAGAGGCAGCGCAAGAACAACTTGGAGAACTTGAACTTCCTCTGCGCGCAGACGGAAACAACTCATTCAAAAGACAGACGCCATAATTTGCGGCACTCGGCAGGAATCCCAGCCTAATGACAAGCCACAGCAGTAGCAGCAATAACAACAACAGCAGCAACAATAACAACAACAGCAACAACAAAAGAAGATTGTTGGGAGCATTGTTCGAGTGCTTAAAACAAATCGCTTTTCCTGCCACATCTCGTCGAATCTAATTATGTTGCTCTAACAGTAACTATCTCCATCTTTCTCTCTCATTTGAACTGTATCTTTAGCCACTTAAGTAGCCTTGTCTATGTATCTGTATCTGTATTACATTGTCTGTATTTTCTTTGGTTTTGGGCCACTGTCAAGTTCGCAATTTGTTGTGTTAAGCGCACATGCTAAACACGCAAATAATTGTGGCCCCCCCCCGGGCGTTTGCCACGCCCAGCAGCCCCTTGCTGCACCTGAGATTTCTGGCGCTGGCTTTTTGGACAGAGAACAATGCCAATTGTTGTTTTGCCGCAATGTGTGCCTGTTGTTTGTCTTTGACTTGTCCACACACACACACACAACATCTACATGTACAGCTGCAGATACAATTGTATCTACAAGTGCAATGTTGTTGATTATTTGCTGCTGCAAAGCTTACGAACGTGTTGTAATCCATTATATTAACATTTATATGTCTACAATTGTTGTTAGCGTTGCTGTTGTTGTTTCGAAGGAGCTGCTGACAACAGGGAGTTGTTTGAAGTAGGTTAAGAGGGGGTGGAAAGTGGGCGGGGGTGTTACCACATCTATTTTAATTAGTCTATTGGATGGCAAACTACAACGACAGGTGTTATATTCACGCACGTGTTTATTGCTCTTGTTGTGTTTTAGCTGTGCATTTGACATGTACTCAGCCACACACAAGTACACCCACACACACCCGTTGAGTACTCATTTTGGGCCGTTGGCATTTGCCGAAATGCAAACAACCAAAATGCATACAATTTTGTGGACTACCAAAGTGCCACGCCTCGTGAGCGTGCCTGGCGCCCTCAACAACCGCAGGCTGAACGGGTGTGCTGGAAAAGCAGGGTATATAGGTTCATAGGGAAACAGTTTCTGAACTTTTACTTAAAAATAAATGAAGTTTACATGGGAATTAAAGTTG
This sequence comes from Drosophila dunni, assembly GCA_018152125.1. Classification (NCBI taxonomy): domain Eukaryota; kingdom Metazoa; phylum Arthropoda; class Insecta; order Diptera; family Drosophilidae; genus Drosophila; species Drosophila dunni. The sequence goes on along the minus strand of JAECXC010000339.1, from coordinate 14,887,401 downwards.
CTTATCAAGATATATAGTGTCTGCTTTTAATTAAATCAATTAAACATTTTCTCTGCTTTCCTGCTAGTACAGATACTTCCTAGTCACCTACTTTTATAGCCCACTCTTGCTGCGCTCCAGGAAGTCTTTTCAAATTCAATTTCAAATATGTGTTTTAAAATATTTATGCTCATTAAAATTGCAATCAATGGCGATTTTTAGTTAATTCATGTGTGCAGCTCTCGAACGGAAATGTAATTTAATATGCTGAATGCGCATTTGGTTGGCTTCTCGCATTTCACGCACAAGGGGGGGGCCTCTCCCCCTGCTCCACTTCACAGTAAATGCAACCCGTAACCTAATGGAAATAAACGAAAAACCGCTTAATAATGCAATAATAAACCGATAGTAATGCGTTTTGTGTATAGTATTTCAGTTTAGATAAAGCTAAAGCCAATAATTGGTTAGACACAACAACAACAACAACAATAATTTGTGGTTAAATTTGTTTATTGTTGTGGTGATCATTGCAGTTGTTGCTGTTGTTGTTGTTGTGTTCCTTTTGTAGTCGATTTCATTTAGTTTGATTTGTGGTTCTCAATGCACTTCTCTTTCACTTTCTCTGCCTCGCTCCTTCTACCCTCCTTCCCGCGCTCTGTCTGGCATTCATCTCTATGACAACGAATATTTCAGTTTTCATTTTTCATTTTCCATATTGATATTGCATTTTGTCAAGTGTATTTCGGTTGCAGAAATTTGCATGCGCATCGCTTCGTTTCACTTTTGAGTTTTCTCTTTTTCCCCCACTATATTTTTTCAACTTTTTTGGGGTTTTCTCGTTGAATTTTTGAATTTTTATGCATTTGACACGTTTGGCAAATTCTTATTTTTTCTCTTTTGGTCGAATTGCATTGAGTTGTGACGATTTGCGACGTGCCAAACAATTTGCAGCTGTATTGAGTGCATAAATATTGCGCATACGTCACGTTGTCTGCAACTCAAGAACAAAAGTTTTTGTGTGGTAAAGTAGTGGCAGGAGGGAGCGGTGTCCTGTGTTTAAACCAATTGGCTTGATTAACTTGTTTCATCTATTATAAGTGTATGCTGGAAACTTGACTCCAAGGAGCAACAAAAAATGCGGGCAGAGCAATTTGCATTCCACACAATTTGATACGATATACGAATAAGAAATAAGAAATCTCTATTGATCTACTTACAAACTTTGTCAAACTGCTGTTGTTGTTGATCGAAATCTCTATGGGGCAAACAACAACAACAACAAGTGGAAGGAGCTAAAGTAACAGGCAATTTCCTTTTTGAGTCTCAAGTGAATTTTCAACTTTATTGTTTAGTTGTTTGGCAAATATCTAAGATGCCGAGAAGCAGCACTTTTCACATACGAGATACATCCATAAATGCACACACATACAGGCATACACTCATAGATACTCTGTTAACCCTTAGGACTCCATGCTGGCCACACTTTAAGCCATGCAGAAAACTTTTCACCCAGTTTATAGAATAGAAAGGAAGCAACAACAACAACAACAACGAACACAAAAAAAAACTGAGTAGAAAATGCTGACAGGAAACTTCCAATCAGAAATGAATTACTTTGAACCCAGTGGGTAACAGCGGATAAAATACGAGTGGGGGCGTGGCTGGGGAGGCAGTGCGGTGTCAAGTTTAAGAAGCCATGAAATAACATTAATTTGTTGCAAATTCGCTTTGCCAAGTTTTTAAGTTGAATTAATTTGATTAGCTTATCGCTCGTTCAAAGTTGAAACTTCATCAGCGTTGAAGTGCCTCAAGTGGGATGCCAGTGGGCGTGGCTCAATAACATGCTTGCTGCTTGATAAAGAGAAAGGCAGAGAGTGAATGAGACAGAGCGTGTGTCCTTGTATGAAGAGGAACTGGAATTGCACTTGTGGCAGGAAAACGCAGTGTCTACAAAGCAAACTGTGTGTGTGTGTTGTGTGTGCGTTTGGGTGGGTGTGCGGAGTGTGTGTGGAACACATTTACGACAGCGACAATTCAAATTTTATTAGATTACATGAAATTTATGTGGCAATCAATTTACGAAATAAAAAAATACACAAAAACAACAAAAGAAGGTCTAGCTGATACCCTGTAAGTAAGTATGTAACTGAGGGAGCTTTAAGTGTGTAGCAGAAATAAGTAATAGTGCAGACACTAGCTAGATTTAGAAGCCATTAAAATTAATACATAAATTAAATGGATTATTTAAGCTTATATTAACAATACCTTATGTAAAACACCTCTATAAAATCACCGTAGGCTGTCAAGTCCCTCTACCCAGTTTAACAATAAAATATACCACCCACTTCACACTTTTAACAGGGTATGAGTGGCTGGTCTAGTAGCTAAAACGAAGTGAAATGCAAATGACGAAGGACTCGGCAAACATTTTAATAAGGCATTTTTAGCTGTTTTTTTGGCATGGAACTAAATAAGTCAAATAAAGAGCGAGACAGCGAATGGAGGCAGAGCCACAGAGCGAGACAGAACGAGGAAAGCAAGACAGTTCAAATGGCAGATGGGTTCAAACCAAACACAAAAAAAAACGTAATATTTTTTAAATGCGGCAAGTGCTTGAAATTGATAAGACTGTTAGACCGCAGTGTGTGTGCGTGTGTGTGTGTGTGTGTGTTTTTGCATTGTTAGCAGCCACAAGCCAGACACACAGCCACACACTCACACACACCCGCACAACCGCAAAATAATAACAAGCACAAAAGCGAGTTGCTAAAAATGGAAATACAAATTTAAATTCTGTGTTTTCTTGTTAAATATATTTGCCAAGCACACACCGACAGACACACACACCCACACACATATGCTCTTAAATATACATACATACATATATCTAATCACTGTTTGTTTACATTACATTTGACTCACTTTTATTCTTTTTCTGCTTTCTCGTTTTTTGTCATTTGCAGATTGGTCGAAGCTCTAACGTCATGGTATGAAGGAGCCGGCGAACACTTTGGATGAAATTGTAAGTGCCATTGCAGTTGATATTGTCACAGACAGTCAGACAGAGGGGACAGACAGACAGACGGACGGACGGACCCAGGGACCACAAAAGAAGGCAAACAGACTGATAGTCCAAGTGCATGCAGCTGACAAGGGTTTTTAGGCGGGAGAGCGGTGTGCGGAGTGCGGAGAGGGGCAAAAATCATATCATAAAGTCAAATGCAAAAGCAATCAAAATGCCAGTGCGACGCCTGCAGGTGGCGTGGCCATAGACAGGGGGTAAAGGGGGCGAACGGGTGTGGTAAAAAGGGTTCTGCGATGGCAACATGTGGCAGCAGCCACAAGAGGCAACCAACAGTGGCAGCTCGGCTCCAGTTCACTCCTAAAAAAAGGTTCACTCAGCGCTTGCCGTAATTGTTATGTAAATGAGTTTTACAATTTTTGCTTAACGAAAAAGGTCAAAATGCGCGACACACGCAGACAGGACATACAGCACAAGGACACACACCAAGGGACACACACACACAGACACAGACACCGAAACATAACACACAGAACACAAGCTAAACATCTAAACTCAACTTTAGTCAGCCAGCAGTTTCTGTGGTTTGAGGCTGATGATGATGCTGAACACACAGACAAACACACACACACACACCCCTATACACATAGTATTGTCGGCATTGTTTTGGTTGCATGCCTTTGCAAAGTAATCCTCTACCTGCCACCGCCCTAATCACTTCCACACCCCCCTCTTTCCCCACTGCCCCCCGGTCGGCTCAAAATGCTCGGCGAGTTCTTTATAAAATTGCAAATCAGTTTGAAAGTCAACGACAGGTTGTTTTACTCCTCTGATGTTGTTGGTGTTTCGCTTGTTTTGGCAGCAACAATAGCGTCAGCAACAACAACAACAACACACACATACAAACATGTCACGTTCCACGGTGTAAACATACGAATTTATATGACTGTATTTTAGTAATAAAGTTGCCTGTCATTCTTGCTGTTGTTGTTGCTGTTACAAAGCCAAACTTGTTGTTCACTGAAATGGGCAGAGAAAAGTCAGCGAGAGGGTGGCAGTGGCTGTGAGAAGGGGGCGTGACACATCCGAAAGTTAATAACCGTTTAGCAAGTAAGCAAAGTTTCCCCAACCACAAAATTCTTTAGCGGGATTACAGTGAAATTTTACGATTATGTTTTGCTAGCAGTCAGTTTATTTTTATTCTGGGCCAATTTTAATGGCAGCAACACAGCGTTTACTTCACATATATACCGTATAGTACGTAATGCGCTTTGGGATTAGCAAATTGATTTCACTTTTATGTAGCATACTTTTGAGGGCATCCGAAATATAATTGAAGTACTTAAACTAAGAGCATTTAATGCAACGCCAGCGCGGGCTTGGCTTTTAAGTAGTTTATTTCAACTAAAGCTGGAAAGAAATGCAGCCAACTGATTATTTGAAACAATAGTTTTTAAGCTTTAAGTAGAAACTTTTGTTAGTTCTGTGAAGTTGCAGTTGCTGCAGGAAATCTTTCAGTTGTAAAAAGTCTTCGAAATAAAATTTAAATAAATGTTAAAATTATAAAAATTAAACAGGATTGTGAGTAAAATTTAACAAGAGTTTCGTAGTATTATTCAAAGCATAACTATAAAAACAGTTTATGTTTTAATAAAACATTCTATGCGTTACTTGGAGTTACAACCTTTGTTAATTAAGTGGAGTTTTCCCAACATGACACAGAAGACCATGAAACAATGTTCATGTTGTTGTCAAGCTAACGTGTTTGGGATCATGGTAGAATTTGTGACAGCTTTCTAATTGCAACTCATGCAACATTCAGACTGTCCACCTTGGTGTGTGTGTGTGTTTGTGTGGGTGGGTGTCACGTGTGTGTGTGTGCTGGAAACTTTTCAAATGAGTCAACAACTGTTTTGGCATTTGTTACGCATACGCAACGTGTTGCAGTTTCATTTCTAACAAATTTGACATTTTAGCTAGCTTCGTGTTAAACTGACTACCACTGACATTAGCGAGACAGAATGAGATGGATTGCGAATGAAAACTAGAGGGTGAACGGGGAATGACTGGCTTATTTCCTTAAGTGCAACGTCAGGTTGCGTGCCGAGTTCCTCTTGTCTGTTAGCTAAATAAATGCCAAAGGATGGCAAAAGACAAACATAACCATACAAACTTAAGCAAACACACATACTCGCACACTCGCCATGCACAGTTACAGTTAGATGGGGTCACGCACACACATGCAAATTGCCTGGTTGCAGATGTGACTCACAGCGAGAACAACGAGAGAGAGAAGAGCTTGAAATTTTAATGCATGGCAACCATTCTCAACGGCATATTTACATTTTAGCTCAATGTCAATTGTGTTTATAAATTAATTTGCAAAAAGACATATGTACGCCGGCACACACACACACAGGCACACACACTGGCACACACACGTACACATACAGCACCCCATTGGCATTGGCAGCGAGTCCCCAAAGCAGCAGCGGCACAATAACAAAATATACATAAGCCAACAGGAGGCAGCAAAAAAAATAAAACACACACACAAGTACATGTGTGTGTGTGCAGGATTGTGTGTGTGAATGCCTCGCGCTACTTAAAAAGCTCGACTTTTGTTTAAAGGTCGTGCGGAGGGGAGTGTGTGTGCGTGTGTGTTGGTGTGTGTCTCAGCTGACCCGACGACGAGCTAATGTCGCATTGTGTGTACTTTGTGTGTTGTTCTGTCTGTCGTCGTGACAGGTTGTTGTTGTTGTCGTTGCTCTTAGACGCATGCCTTTGTCTACAAGCTTTTCTTCCCACTCTACCCCTCTCCCTCCACCCCTTCTTCTTCTTGAACTGTTGGACACCCACGCAGCAGTGGCAGCAACAAACAGCTGCTGCTTCTGCTGCTGCTGCCTTTGCTGCCACTCAACCGTCGTCGTCCGTCGCTTGACTTTGCCGTAAATATTTGCGCACAAAAGTCGGCAATGATTTGGCTGCAACAAACTGGCAGTAGAAGGTTGTTCTCTCTTTTTAGTCCCACTTGCATTGGAGTTTATGTCATGCCAGGGACGCACACACAACACACAAACACACACACACATTCATACACACATGAATAGCAGGCAGCTAGAAGCAGAAAAGCTGGCAAGTAGCTTAACAGTTGTGCTGCAAAAAATGACAAACGGCCGAATAGACGGCTAATTTGCGCAACACAAGGGGTCTAAAGAGACTGAGATAGTGACAGTGTGAAGGAGATAGAGCATGGAATCCCCACAACACGACAGTGTAGAGCCCAATTAGAAACTGATGAAATCAACTTGTTGTGAAACTCATATATTGCACAATGTGCCACTTTAAATTGCCTTGATTCATTTGAGTAGATGAATTGCAGTTTTTACTGCTGTTTTGAAGAGTTTCAGTAGCCTACTTCTACTACTACTACTACTGCTACTACTAATGTTGTAGCTACAGATTTCACTGCCAATTCAACATCTTTTTGCCTTATTAATCCAACTACAAATTTGAATATTGTTGCTATTAATGCTACTACTAATCAAACTGATACTACTTTTACTACTTTACCAACTATTTGCCGCTAATTTTGTTATTGTCACTGCTTTAATTAATTCTGTTATTTCCGCTTTTACTTATACTTTTATTGCCCCCACACACACACACAACTTCGACTACAAATCTACTGCTGCCTAAGACTTAGACCATTATTAATTCTATTACTTATTGTACAAAGTTTTTACTGCTTCTGCTGCTGTGCCACAATGGCTTTTGCTACAGTTAGTACTAAAATATTTCAACCGTGCCGGGATTAGTTTCATGGCAGCGACTTTGTGCCACGGCTTAATCCTGCGCTAACCTGTTTATGAACACTTTTTGCCAGGTAACATACACTACCGCGTATGTTATGTGATAGGCAAGAGAGCAGAAACTCGATGCAGATTGTAAATTAAATTGAAGCTTAAGAACTCGAGTTATGAGCCAGAACCACTTGTGAATTACTTTTGAGCCAAACGTTTCATAAGCCAGACAACAGTTCGAATCACTGTGCAATGTCAGCGCACGCACTTCCGCACACTGTTCCTTTCGCGCTTTGTTCGTGTCTTTCGCCAGCGATGCAATGCAAGTGAGCAAGAAAAGAAACACTTCCCCCACCACCCACTCACTCCCTGCACGGGTGTGCGTGTGTGTTTGTGTTTGTGTTGGAAACAGCTGCAGTGCTTCGGTTGCTATGCTTCGTGTCTGCCGTTAGCCGAGCGTCGACTGCCGACTGCCTCGTGCCGAAGTTCGTTCCGCTGTCGGTTTCAATTTGTGCTTCAGTTGTGCATTGACTGGCGGCGACGACAGTTCGACGACAACGCAAAGCAGCGGACGCGAACGCATTGTAACGCGACGTGACGTGAACGCAACGTAACGTAACGTAACGGCAAACGTAATAAAGTGACGTAAAAAATTTTTGGTAGCATTTCGCATTTCGTGAGTTATTAAAATGCGATAAAAGTCAGTGAATCGGTAATAAAGCGCTTATCTTTGGTCGCAATTACGAAGGGAATCAGCGCAGCGAGTGGCAGTGGGTGGCTGGAGAGGGGCGGAGTGGGTGAAGGGGGCGTGGTGGGGGTTTGTGGAGTGACAAAGCGAGTGCCAGCAGGCCTTTTATACATCAGTGTAGTATATATCAGTGCCAGGCGCCCAATTACCAGGCAGTCAAGCAACCAAACGCTCTCCCCACTCTCCCTGTCTCCTCTCCCGCCGCCAGCGTAGTGTGCTTATGTGTGGGTGTGCGTGTGTGTGTGTGTAGTCAATTGTGGCCGGGTCCCGCATCTGTTACAAATGACAACGTGGCTCAGTTGTTGTACTCTATCGCTATCTCTTTTACACACTGTTGTTGTTGTCATTTTTTTTCATTTATATCATTCGCCTCTTTCTTTTTTTGTCAGACTGTTGCTGATATTTACGACGATCCGTTTGAGGTTTGAGGTCGTAGGTCTCTTAGTTCTCAGTTCTTCGGTTTGGTTTGCTTTTTGGCCCACAAATGTAGGCTGTCATTTGTGTGTCGCTCCATTTCAGTTAATAGTTGGCTACGTGTGCGGCATATTACACACATTAGTGCTGCACACCACACACACCACACACTCCCACACACACCCGCACACCTAGTCGTAGTTCTTTGCCGGCCTGTTTGTTTTTCTTTGCCTTCTTGACTTTGCTTCCGCTTCGTGTATCTCTAAAACATTCAAAGTATCTTACGGATGTGCCACTTGCTCCCTCCCTCTGTCTCCCTTTCACTCCTATACCCCGTCTTGTGCTACTTTTCGGTGTTTATGACATTTAAATCAATATTGTCACACGTCACACCGCTTTCCTGTTCCTCCTTCTCCCCCTCTTCGTTCTTCGGCCTTCCTGCTCCCTTGCAATTTGCACAGATTCATTTGCTGACTTTTCAAGTGTCGCGTACTCATTGCAATCATAGAAATGCTACCCCCTCCATCTCTCTCCCACTCTCTCATTCACTCTCACTTTCTATCTGTTTCTACTTTTCTCCCCTGGCCTGAATTTGCTTAATGAGCGCAATTTTGCCGTGCAGCTTCGGCCGCAGTTACTTTAGCCCCACTTATTTAGCGCTCATACGCCCCGTGGCCTGGCAGAAACTTTTGGCTCGCATTGCAGCCAACGCTGAGCGTATAATGTAGCTGAGGTAGCTGCCTTTTGTTTATCACTGTGCGGGGAGTAGCAAAAGGTCGTATGTTGTCTAAGCCGCCTGCTTCTCCCACATCTCCTGCTCTCCTTCCACCTCTGCTACTGCTGCACCTGCATAAATTATGTTGCATCGTGGCTTTTTGTTTACAAGCTCAGGCCACATGCAACTCTATAATTTCTACAAGGATAATACGCAGCTGTTTTCTCCACGCCCCTTCCAGGCCGCCCCCAAGCTCAACTGGCATCTGCTTTAACGCTCACTTGACTGCAACAGTGTCCACTGCGTTCTCCTGACCCAAAGTTGCGGTATTTTAATTTGTTAAGTGTGCAACTGAGCCAACTCGAGGCAATCATTGGGGGCAGGTAGCCTTAAGTTTACCCCAAAGCTGCCGCAATTCTATTTACATTTGTGCAATTGTTGTTGGTGTTTTCAAAACTATTTTAAATGCTCCTGCTACACTGACTGTCCATTTTATTGTCTGTGTGTGTGTGTGTGTGTGAGACTCTGTGTGCTTGTGCCTCTTGGCCAGCTTTAAATGTTGGCCATTAGCAGCCGTACATCAGCAGCACATCCAGGACACGCCAATGAATTTCTTAATTAAGCTTAATGTGCAATTTTGGTAACAAACTTTGGAATGTGAGAATATACCACGTTCATTCCATTTCATTTCATTTCATTTGAATTTTTCGGTTAGGCACAAGGTCAAATTAAACAACATAAGCCGTCGACTCGAAAAAGAGCACAATGAATTAACAGAGAATAGGAGAAAAAGAGGAAAAACAAAGAAAAGCTACCAGATAAAACCAAACACTTGGCAGAAATTGCGTTTAATGCCAAACTCCATAAGTTTCTGTGGATCTAAGGCTGAACGATATGGTTGGATATGGCTAAGAAATATACTCGTATCTTTGGCTCATAAATTTTAACCATTTGCCATTTTCCGTTTTTCCATTTCCCACTTTGCATTTCCCATTTAGCCACACACACACACTCGGTCAGGTCAGGGACCAGTCCGAAAGGTACGTAATGAAAAAAGTTTTTTGCAGGTAGCAGCCCAGTTAATTGCATCACTTTCAAAACAGTCAAGATGTTGGCTCTTCATTTTGTTCATTAAGAACGATAACAAGCGGTTATCGAAGGAAAATAGAGTAGCAGAGGCTTAGGGATGGCACTTTCAGCTGTAACGATCGTGTAACTATCGATTTAAAGCCTAAAGCTTATCGATTTCCTAGCGTTTATCAAAGTTCTGTCTGAAATATGGCCGCATTTATCTACCAAGTTCAGTTAATTATTCATATCGCTTAACAATTTAGTTGGAATCGTCCTCGATTATATATTAATCGCACGCTTAGTTGACACCCATGACACACCTTTTGCCACTTGACCTACACACCCGTACCTTGTCCCTCCCACCTATCAGCATACCATTAATGCCAGCTGATTTGGGACTCAGTTGTTGCTGCTGTTTCTTTTTGCTCCAATGGTCCAGGGATCCTAAATACATTTGAACTCTTAGCACTCTACTAATCTGTCCATTGTGAGGTATTCCGAGTGGGTGGCATATGCTCACTTCATAACTGTTTCTTTTTCGACTCGTCCACTGTCACTGTCCACTCCCCACTTGCCACTCCTCCAATCCGTCCGCTTGGCAAGTGAATTTACGACCAGGGGACAGACACTTTTGGTCACTCATGGTCACTTGGCAATGTTCATGGTCAGTTGGCAGGCCTAAGGTTTGAGTGTGTGTGTGTGTGGTTCATGAACTTACCGTGCACAGGTTATAGCCCAGTTGGACTGCTGCCCAGCTGGACTGTCAGCCAGTTAGGCAGTTGGCCCAGCCCAATGTATTATACACCAGAGAGAATGAGCATCCTTCACGATTACTTAATATTAATGACTCTAGGTTTTGGCCTGGTCAAGTCACCAGTAACTCCAGCTTCCATTTAACCATTTCCCCATTTTCTTCTCCAACGACTTTTCCAACAACAACAACAGCGACAGCGGGAACCACAACAAGTACAACTTGAGGTTCGGTTTCATGTCGCAAATCTGTCGTCGTCGATGAAAAAGTTTCGCTAACCAGTGTTGTCTATGTAATGAATGCCTTTTGTGTGCGCCTTTTGACTTGGTTTACTTCTCCGACTTTTGGGGCACAAGCATCCCAAAGAGAGTGCCAAGAGGGTGGCAGAGGGAGAGAGTACTCAGAGAGAGAGAGAGTGAGGAGGAAGAACGGCAGTTTTATCTGCTGTGCATTGTGTTGAATGGCCGCAGCAGAGGCAGCTGGAAATATTTGCTTAAGCAGATTTAACTACATTAACTTAATTAAATAGGCACTAAGCAGATGACAGACAGAGACAGAGCAATGTAAACTGTGCGAGTGACTGCGATGGCCAGAGAGCAACTGCTCTTGATGTTTCTGAGTGCGCGGTGTATGAGTTTGATATTCGTGGGGAGGCAGCATGGCGTATGCGTGATATTGATTGATTTCAAATTACACACAATAAATGCCGTTGCCAGTTGCTATTGCTACTGCTGTGCTGTTGTTGTTTAAGTTGTTGTTGTTGTTCTGATGTTTGTTGTTCTTGCTATTATTGTTATTGTTATTGCCCCGAGCTGCACAAAAGAGTTCAATTGATGTTTGCAAGTGGGTTGCTCAATGAACGAATCCGTGCGGATTCCCATACACTCAAATTCACTGCCTTCAGTTCTCTGCCCCATAAAATTGTCTCTTGCTTTTCACTACTTCCCTAACAGTCTCTATCTCATTTTCTATTCCCCAGCTCCTTTCTTGCTTTACCACTTTCTCTATTTTGCTGCCCTGCAGCTGTTTGCTTGCTTTTGGTTTTGCTCGGTTCTTTGTTCTTTGGATTGTTGCGTAAATGTTGTTTTAATCAAGCGGCAGGCTAAACATTTGAGCTCTCATTGTGGTTGTTGTTATTGTTGGTCTTCTTGTGGTTTTGTTTACTCTCCTGCCCCTCTCTCTGTCTATTCTCTCTTATGGTTATATTAAGCATACGTGCTTGGAACACAAAGTATTTTGAGTTGCAATAATTGAATGTTGGCTAGACTATTGGGTATATTCGAACAGATTTATGTTGTTAACATACACAGCTAGCAATAACAGCAGCTGTTAACTGTGATCAGGGAGTTGAGAGTTAAATGTTATACAATTTTCTAGCACTTCCTGTACTCCCTTACTGCCGCAGGGTATCTGCCAGTCAAGCCTCTTGGAGTGTAAACAATTGAAATCTTGTTCATTTGATTGTTCACACATTGCACATAAATTGAACGTCAGCTGACAGATTGCGGTCAAGTGTGTAATTAGCATTTGACTGCGTTGCAATTGCAATAACGAGTAGGGAAAGTTAAATTGAAAACAGTCAACTGCTAACGGCCAACAACCAATTTGCCAGTTGCCAACTTACTTAACTTCCAGAGACAGAGACACAACCAGAGACAGAATCAGAATCAGAGCACAAAGTCAGTGGCAGTCAAGGTCAGGCTTATGGCAATCCTTGATAGAACTCGCTCTGCCACTGCAATTTCCCAGTCAAAATTCTCTCTACAGTAAACTATATTACATTTTCAGTTAACATAAATAGCAAAAACAAATACTGACAAAACCACAAAAGGGAAAAATGTTAAATGGAAATTGAAATCTGCTTTGCATATACAAAATTTTGTTTTCAGTGGTCAAGTTTTATTGTCTTAGCAATGCGGAAATATTTGTTGTCAACCAACTTGGCCAAAAAGCAAATACTTGCCAACTTATGCTGCAGACTGCAATTTAAAACTTGCAAATGCTTTAAGAATTGTTGGTTTGCTGTAGTTTTGTGTAGATAAAAGGAAAATTTATTCACAAATGTATCATAATCATTTTGTGCATATCTTAATTGTCTCAATGGGCTAGATATTGTTATAAGAAATCATATATAAGAGTGCTCGTAAATAATCAAAAGTCTATTATGTTGCACGTTGTGCATTTAAATAATTTAAATAGCCTTTTTGCGTAATTTATGAACCATTAAATCACGCAACGTCCAGTTTACATTTAAAATCGACTCAGGCAGCAGCAGAGCGTTTAACGACTGAGCGGCCTAGAGATACCCTGTTAGGTTTGAGGTCTCTAGCGGCGGTAGGCACTAAACAACTTTTTAAAGTAGCCACTAAAATATTTTATATAAGTTTGCCTATAAAGTAATACCTCTATTTTTACAGCCTTTAATAATAATAAAGCTGAGTTAGAAACTCTCAAAAACACTTTAAACTAAACAAAATTAAAGCTTTAACTGCCTTTAACTGCCCTTAAAGCCTTTAAAATAATTAAAACTATTTCCATTTGCTCGTTTTGAATATTTGTAATGTCAAATTGTGTCATTTTTGGGACTAGAGGGTATAAAAGGCTGAGCAGAGTGCCAGAGACATTTAAATAATTGTCATGTGGAGCGACTCACAGTCGGACTGTCGGACGAGTGTGTATGTGTGTGTGTGTGGCATGGTTCTATTCTAATCTGAGTTTTAGTTCAAACTGGTATCACGCTGTTCCCTTAGACGGACAACATTCAGTCAGTTATGTTCCGTAATGCGCTGCAAATGGACAACTGTGTAAATGTGGGCGTTATTCAAGTTAATAATAAACGTGCCGAGCGTCGGAATGACTGAGAGACTGCCAGTCTGTCTGTACGGGCAGAGGGCAGAGAGTGGTGCTACAAGGACATGCCCAGGCCGTGTCCTGTGGGCCAAGGCTTCGAGGTAGCAGCTCCTTCAAATGGACAAATGGCGTCTGCTTACCAAATTGCGCTTCATTTATTTATAATAATTACAACTGTAAAAAGTTTGAACAGTCATTTGGACTGAAACCAGCGCAGCTGACGGACACTCCACGGCATGAAAAGTGGGCCCAGCAGTGAGTGGGTGGGGGGGAGTGGGAGTGCCAATTGAGAGGTGGGGCCAATCAAAGAAGTTAACAACTCAAATATGCAGGCTAATAGCGCACATTTTCTCCGACACAAGTCCAGAAATTGGAACTATTATTTGTTTAGCAATCAGTGCCAAACGAAAGCCTACAAATTGTTCCCTTTCTCCACTTCGCTATGCCTCTGTTTTCTCCTTTTCTCTTGAGCTTCTCTGCAGCTTCTTTGTATTACCAACTTTAAGTTTGAATAATTGGCAGCAATTTGCAAACTCAATTCCGACCTTGGCTTTTTCGCGCGGCAGACAATAATCTCTGGCCGAAAAAAAAAACATAAAAAATCATGCAACGTAAAAAAGAGACGCATTAATTATTAATACGTATACGCACCGCACCACAGAAAGCGGTACAAAGGCAGAAAGGGAGAGAAACCAAGTGGGAGAGCGGGACAACAACAGGGACTGTTGCAACAGTTTTTTATTTTTTGTTAATTATTTAATATTTTCACCAACTCAATCTCTGGCGCAGTTGTTCTGTAAATTTAATGTTTCAATTTGTTTATTATTTGCACGTCAATTATTCAGGGATAAAAACAACGGAAAGCAAATAGCGACACAAAGGTGAAGGGGAAATGAGGGAGAAGGGAGGAGGGCATGGCAACTGCTGCATTTCAAAAAAGCATTAAATTAATTTTGCAAACTATAATTAAAAATAGCAAAACAATTAAATTATGCAAACAAATATAAAACATTGACACACAGGCGTGTGTAAAGCTGTGTGTGCGTGTGTGTGTGAGTGTGCGTGAGTGTTACCGTGTTTATACAACATTTTGACGCACTTAATTAACTCAAATCATTTACCGGCGAGAGAAAAGCAAATATTTTTTTGGTCTTTTAACAAGCAGCAACTCATAAAGGTCACGTGGTGGGGTATATAAATTTCCAAGCACAGTTTGTGACAGTTTCAAAAGTTTTACAACACTGTAAGTCAAGTAATTTGACTTGTTTAAGCTTAAGCAGCATTTTAGATTTATGTCGAAAGTTATAAAAATTATAGCTTACTTGCAGTGTTTGTTTATGATCATATCTATAAAGTTAAGTGACAGTTGAAAGTTTTAAATCACTTCCGGTGCCAGTGCTACTTCCATAAGCCAAGAGCCAAGAGTTTTCCTTTAGCCAAGTTTGGGTGTATAAATTTGCCATCACCCAATTAAATCTTATTAATAGTTTGATAAATTGTAATCATTTACAGTTTGTGCTTTTCCACTCACATTCAATGACAACAATATTATCGGCAATAAGTCAAGTGTAAAGGACTCATCATCATTTATTTTAAGTTGTTGCTGCAATACAGCTGAAATTACACCAAACAAAAGAAAGAGACAGAGAAAGACAGAGAGAGAGAGCAAGATTGATAGATAGAGAGAGAGCATTTAATCGCTGGCTTTAATTGCCGTTTCGAATTCAATTGTGCGACCTTGAGGGCAACGCATTTTCATTTTCATTCGCATTTTCTCGCACCAAATAAACAAACGCTGACCTGGCGCCGTTCACGTGAAACCAAGCGTTCTGCCCCTCCACCGCTACCTTTCTCTCTCCCCCTCCTACACCCCCTGCTCACACGTTTTCTTTCTCTTTCTACCGCTGCGCTTTAATTACTCTTGCGTAAAATTGCTTCAACTGGCAACTTTGTGGAGTGTTAAGCGTTTGCCACGAAATCGTCAGACGGCTGACCCCAAAAAAAAAAACCAAAAAAACCGAAAAAAATGTAAGCGAGAAAAAATGTACTGAAAGGCACAAAAAGAAAACGTCAATGAGAAAACGCCGACACAAGCTCGAATGACGCTCTGTGAAATTACAACGCGTCCTGGTCCCAAACACAAATATAAATACAAATACAAACAGAAACACACAGCGGCCAAACCGAAGCCGAGACCGAAACTGAAACTGAACCTCAAACCCAACCAAAAAAAAACTGAGCCCAAACCCAAAACCCAAACCAGAATCCGAGTTCGAATCCGTAGCCAAAGCCAGTATTGAAACTGAGAGCAAACCTCAAACGTAGCCACAACCGCAACCGCAGCTTGCCCTTGCCGTCAATTGCCGTGCACGGACATCAGTAAAATGTCGAGCATTTTTTTGTTGCTCCTCTCCCTACCCCGTACGTGTCGTCATCAAGCTGAGATGCTTTGCGTGAGCGACGACTTAAGCCTTCAACTAAGTCGAATTTCCCCTCAAGAGGGGTAGGGGGGCATGGGGAAGTGAACCACATGAGTGTGCAAAACTTTTTTCCTACAACTAAAGCCACTCACAACTGAAACCACTTGGAACAAGCAGGTTTTCCACAGGACACAGCCTAGAGTTCCTAGGGCGAGGAGGTTGTAGCTGAAAAGGGAATAAAAATGTACGAGAAACGCATCGAAAGTTGAAGTGTGCGAGTGTGAGTGTGTGTGTATTTGCGACCCACAAACTAACTGAACTGTGCCCAATGTGTCGCAGTGCTGTAGCGACCAGCTTCCGCCACTCTAACAGCATCACCACATCACTTTCAATGGCACCGCGTGACGACCGCTCAGTTTCACATTGTTGCACGCAAATTGCCAAAGTTACGGCTATTCTCAGTTGTCAGATCTTCAATTCCAGACAAATTCATTACACACAACACCTCGGAAAATGGCGTTTTTCCAACCTCCCACTCTCCCACTCTCCTGTTTTCTTTTTTAGCTTTCCTCTCTATCATTTTGCAAACTGCAGTTTGCTAATCGCCAAAGCTGCTGCCGCCGTTATCCGCTGTCCGCTGTCCGTTTGCTTTTGCTTTTTGCCGTTTTGCCATTTGCCGCTTGCAGTTTGCCGTCTGGTGTCTGTTCGCCATAAAACACACTTCCGCAGTGCATATCCTGTTTGTAATCGATTTCAAAATGTGCAGCGAGGACGTGACGGCAACAACAACAGCAACAGCAACTGCACAAACAACAACTACAGCAATCAACGATTCAGCAGTCGCCTGAAGCAGGACGAAACGTTAGCAACTGTGAAAACTTCAATAGCGACACTTCAACGCGATTGAACAGCGACTTTTGATTGAATCAGAGATACCCTGTACTGCTCAGTGCACAAATTATTGATTGTTGTTATAAATGGAGCTCATAAATCGTTGTCATTTGTTAATTTTGTGATTGAGTAGAGCTGACAGTTTAATGTGATATATTTTGATTTAAATGGGTTGATTGACGATTGATTGGTTTGGTAAATTAAGCAGAAATTTGTAGTTAATTGCTGTTTGATTGGATTGATGGATTGAATGGGTAGTTTTAACAGAAGGACTAAGTGAATGGCGTATGAAGCCTGTAAATAAAACCAATGAACAACTGATTGATCTAAAATATAAGGTTATATTCAACGATTGATTGCTTAATAAGCATTAAGACTGATTCCATTTATCAATGGCTTGACTTACTTGTTTCTAAGTAACATGGTTATGCTCCAATGGCATTTCTAATCACCTAAAAATGTCAATATACCCTTTACCGCTTAGTGTATGACACACAGAGAAGAACCAGAATGAGAAACGACAGAAAAAAGAGCGAGAAAAGTACAAAAAATTAGCAATAAACGTGCGCGCACGCGATGCTTGCCCCGAAGGTCTGGAAGCAACTCTGCGTTCTCCACTTTGCTTCGCTCGGTTCCCCTTCATCCAACCCTGCCCTTGCAGGCCCCCACCCCAACCACTACACTGCTCTCCGTTAGTCCACAAAAGCAGACGCTCCCTTGATAGCCCCAAGGCGCTGCTAAAAGGGCTAAAATCAATAAAATGCTTGTTGCTCAACGGCAGCAACTGCTGCTGTCGTTGTTGTTGTTGCTGGCGTAACAACAGCAACAGCAGCGGCAGCAGTAACGGCAACAGCAACAGCAACAGCAGCAACACAATGCCAATGACGACAGCAACACCAACGTCGTTTTGGACCTCTTTCAATGTACAATTATATTGGCTGTGGCATTGCCACACTACCCCACACTCCAAACTCCATGTCCCCTAAGTTCCCCCTGCCCCCAGCTCATACCACGTCCATGCTTGCCACACTGTGCAACATAAATAGTTGCGTTTTTGTGTTGTACTCTTTTATTTTTTTGTTATTTTTTGCTTTTTGCCAGCGCAAATGTTTGAAATTCCTTGGCTAAAGTTTTCCTTGAGTCCCTATACTTAACCACCCACAACCCCTTCTGACTACAATCCCCTGCACTCCTTGGCTGCTTGAAGTTCTCTTGTCAGCGGCATAAATGGCTGCAGGAATGTGAGGCACATAGCACGTTGCATGATCGAAATGCCAGCGAGTTATTATGACAAACTTTGTTAATTGGAAAATATGCGCAACCGAAAATTGGGAAATTATTTAAGAAGGTGTGGGGAGGTGAGGCACGGAGGGGGAAAGGTAGGAAAAACACAATTTCAATGCAATGCATAAAGTGAATTTGTAGTTTGATTGAAGGTGAAGAGCTGAAAAGAGTAGATAGTTTTTATCGGTGGTTCCTGGCGCTGTGGTTCAGTGGTTCCGTAGTTCGATGGTGCAGTGATGTGTGTGTGTGTCTTGACTGCTGTGGCTTGTTAACTCGCAACCGCAATTCGACTGCATGCCACATTCAAAAATGTCAGCTAAATTCAAAATGCCACGAATCAAATTCAGTTGCTGTGCTCGAGATTGCCACATAAGCATGCCACAGATTTGTAACTGCCACATAGCTGCTGGTGCTTCGCTTGCGTCCTTTAGCTCAGTTTACGAGTGGGTGTATACTCACATGTGTGTGTGTGTGTGTCTATCTATGACCTTCTATTAGCCATAAAAGCGCCATAAATTGAGCTTCACTGTGCTTCTAAATGCAATTTCTGATACTGGCATTGATCAGCTGTCCCGCTATATCTTTCTATTTCCCTCTCGTTCTGCTGCCCATCTCGCTCCCTTCAGTCATTTCCTTTGTAGTCACGAGCTTTGAGTGTCTCATCAATATGCTGGCATAGTGTGACCAAAGCCAATTGTGCAACGTCGTGTTGCCTCGCTGCTGGCAACTGGCAGCTGTTGACATTTCGCGCAGCAGACGTACAACATTGTAGTTGACTAAACCACTAAGCCCGGCCACCACCCCAACCCCAAAACTTTCCCCCACCATCCATTCTGGCCCATTTCTAGCTCCCATCGCATTCGTCGCATTCGTTTTCCATTTGTGGCAACAACATGACGACATTGCTGTTGTTTTTGTTGCTCTGTTTGGTATTTACTCAGTGTTTAGTTGCCAGCGCGGATATGGGCGTGGCAGCCGCCTTAAGTTTCTGCCCCCAAACCCACTACTTTGTGGGCGGTCAGTTTGACGTTGGTTTTTGCCTATTCTTACTTACATTAAACGCTTTTTGTGCCACAAGCTGCAATTGCGAGTGATTATGTACACGCAACAGTGCCGTTAAACTTGTTGTTGCCACAGCTAAATAATAAACTAAATAAACTGGGCAAGCAGAGCAGTAGGTGCAAGCGAGACAGTGAGAGGGAGAGGGAGAGGGAGTATGGCAACTGCTCGATAAAATTTATGTAGCATACTTTTAGGTTTGCCTTTTGTCGTCATTTCTAAGCTGGAACATTTGCATGTCGGGTATCAGTTAGTCGTGCATACTCAGCACTTGCTGGTGGAGCAGTCTTAATTGTTATACTTGTTGTTGTTGTTGTTGTTGTCGTCTTTATTGTTGTCGTTTTTGTTGTGCGCCGCTTTTTGCCGTCCGTGTTGGCAGTGTTATTGTCACGGCTGTTGGCGCTGCCCGTTGCTAGTGACAACACAACACAAACTCGCATGACAAACACAACTACACACACCCACCCACACACACACACACACACACGTACAAACCCACATATACACTTGCCTTGCTGCACAAAGTATGCTTTCAATCAGGCACTGAATTGAAAATCCATTAACGAGTACACAGCGAAGGCAGCTGCTGGTCGCAGCTGGAAAGAGAAAGAGTGAAGTGTGAGAGAGAGGGGGAGGGGGAGGGGGAGAGCAGAGGGTGTCTGCATTCAAGTCATGGCTACGTTCGTTATATTTCCTCCAACAATAAAAACAAATTTGCTGCTGCAGCAGCTTGTTGCAGCAACGTAAGTCACATGCAAAAATATCGAAAAGTCGCAGCATGAAGGACATGAGTGCTACACACACACACACACCCGCACACACACACACACACTTTTCACACATTATTATTACAAGTGTGAGTGAATTTTTAAATAAATCATAAAAAGAAGAGCGCATAGTTTGACACTTTTACTCGGCAGAAATTCAGTAACGTTAACGAAATCAAAGTCAATAAAGAGACACAGAGAAAAAGGAAAAGAGAAAGCAGAAAAGGAGAAAGAAGAATAAAAAGTGCTTCTCAAGTGGCAAAAGAAATACATCAACGATGCTAACCTGCGTGTGTCGGCCCGTGTCGAGCAATCTGCCCAAAATGCCGCCCGCCTCAATGATGCCCGCCTCGAGGACGTCGCTGGGTATTGGCGGCATTGGGGGCGTGCCAGGCGGTGTGAACAGCATTGGCGGTGTCAGTCCCACACGAGTGGTGACATCCGAACCGAAGCTTAATGTAAGTAAACTGCAGGCCATCAACTACACTCAGAGAAATGACACTACTGAAGCATTACCATTTTATTTACACAAACAAATACGTTTAGAAGCCTCTTTTTTGGTGCAGTGTATGATAATCTGCACCTGGAGCGTGGAGTGGGAGGGTAGGGGGATTTGGCTTAGGTCGGCAAATGGTACAAGTTTAATCTATTTATGCTTACGTCTCTTTTGTTATGCTTTACTTTTTTCTGGCTTTTTATGCTTTTGGTTTTTCCGCTAGACCCAAAAATAAAAAGGTAGCAAATTAGCTTTCATTTTTCACACACATAAACATAACTTGATTTATGGTTTGAAGTGGAAGTAGTTCTCATTGTTGTTGTTGTCGTTGTTATTATTATGGGACTGGGCCGTGACCGTGAACATGGCCAAGGAAAGATGTTGACAACTTGACTTGAAATGTAACGATTGCAGATAACGTTTATAAATTGTGGAAATTTCATTTTCACTCCGACACCCAGTAAGGCAGGTAGGAAAGAGGCGGGTAAAGTGTGAGTAGAGCAAGGACAACAACGTGAATGACACCTTGGAGCAGATTATCCGTCAGTTGAATCTCTAACGATCTACACACACGAACAGGCATGGGCAAGGGGTGTGAAGAGGGGAAAAGAGGAAAGGGGAAGGGCACACATATACCCTTAGATATATTTAAACACTAATCCCACCCACTTTTGCTAACACTCTTATCCTTGCTGCAGGTGCCCAGCAGGCTGACGTCAGCCGAACTGAGGGCGATGGCATTGCGACAACAGCAGCAAATCGACAGCCAGCACCAGCTGCTGGCCACAAAGGAGCAACGTTTGCGCTTCCTCAAATCACAGGAGGTGCGCAGCGCGGTGGCAAGTGCCGAGGGGGAGCGTCTGCGGCGACTGCGGGAACGCGTGGAGGCGCAGGAGTCCAAATTGCGACGACTACGCGCATTGCGGGGTCAAGTGGATCTGCAGAAGACCTACAATGTAACACTGAGTAAGTACAGGTTAGAGGAAGACTAGAGGTGGGGCAGGGACTGGCGTGGTCACAAGTGCAGCCGCCACAAAGTGAAGATGAGTCCAATTGAGTTGAGAGCAGCACATGCAGGCGCTTAGTTTGGCAGAAGCATCGGGATTAACATGTGTTAAAATCGTGTTGAGTGTCACTACCTCTTACTACGAGTGTACAAGAGGGTATACACGAGTGTGTGTGTGTGTGTGTGTGTGACTTTAATTTATGTATGCGTGACACTTTGTTACACCCCTGGCCACTTGGGATTAGACAAAAAGGGTTTTATAGTTTGACGTAAACACAGCTAATAGACAAAAGGAAACATATCCAAAGCTTTAAAGATGTACACAAAAAGTTACGTTAATTTAGTAATAGGGTTTAAATTAAGGCTTAAAAGCGGATGGCTAATAAATGCGTAAATAATTAAAAAATAGTTTAAATAAAATCATTAAATAGTTGAAATCGAAATAATCCTTTTAAGTCTTCTGTTAGCTACGCAGTTGAAATTCGTTTTCAGATCTACTGTATTAGTAAAGCAAACTTTAATTTAATATTCATAGAGCAAACAAATAAAGTCTTTTTCTACAGTGTCAGTTATTAAGACAGCGTATCTGGTAGTTCAGCACACCCTACCGGTAACATTAATACGTGTTGTCCCTTATGATTGCTTGTGTCAGTTTGACTTCTCAAGATAGTATCGCTCTTGTTGTCGCTGTTGATTGTTGTTGTTGGGCATTGTCGATTTATGCCACAACACACGCACGCGTACACACCCACACAACACACAAACACACACACGCACGCACACACACATGTCCGGTGGCAAATGGCGTTATGTTAATGAGGTTTCTGTAGCGCCATGTTTGGCGATAATTAGTTCAGACAGCAGCCGCAGGATGCTCCAGGACATGTGATGAACCTGACGATGCGTGTGTGGAATGCGGTGCACGCGTAGCACGCGGGGCATGCGAGGCACGCGGCAAATGTGCGAATTTACAGAAATATGCTAACGATTAATGCGGCTACTGAAGGTCCACAAAAGTTGCCCAACTTTTGAGGTAACATTTTAATAGCGCAGGTGGGAGAAGAGGAGAGAGGAAAACAGAGATGGGATGGGGCGGCACTTTTACCTCTTCCAGCTGATTTAATTAGGCCACGGCTCGTTATGGCCACTAATCCGTTTAACTTTTGTGCTTAGGCAATGATTTGGACTCGATTCGGGCGCTCTTCAGCGAGAAAGAGAAGGAACTCAGTCTGGCGGTGGCCAAAGTGGAGGCATTAACACGGCAGCTCGAGGAGCTGCGACGGGATCGTCGCTGTCCGGTCAATTTGTTGACCACAAACGGCAATGGGCCAACACAGACACTGCCGCCGCAGGCATCGCGGGAACTTGAGAAGCTGCGACGTGAACTGATGGTAAGTAGGGGAAAGGAAAAGGAAATGAGGAAGGAAGTGGAGAAGAGAGGGGAGATAAAGCTGCAAAAATTGTTAACACAAAGCCTAATTACAAACATCCGTTTCCATTTCCACTTCTGTTACTGTTTGGCAGTATCGCAATCAGTTGTCCTTGCAACAGGATGCGAGACTGCACATGCAACGCGAGGCGCTGCAACAGCGGCAAGCGGAACTGCGTTCGGTGGACCAACGCATCTACGAGTTGCAGACGCGGCTGCAGCGCAAGAAACAGGCCAACACACACCACCAGCAGCAGCAGCAACAGCAGCAACAACAACAACAGCAGCAGCAACAACAGCAGCAACAGCAGCAACAACAACAGCAACAACAGCTGCACGTGCAATCAGCTCAGTTGCTGGCAGCAACAGCTCAACAACAGCAACAACAACAACAACGACAGTCTGCCACGCCCGCCACCAATCTGTCCAAGCACGGCGGCGTAGCAGCACTCAAGCAACAGTTGCTGCAGAAACAGGTGAACCAACTGGCTGCAGCAGCCGCTGCCGCAGCCGCAGGACGAGCTGCAGAGCGTGCCATTGCACGTGGCAGCGTGAATGTTGCCGCCGTTGAGCCCTTCATACACACACCGCAAAAGTCGACAATAACAACCACAGCGAACTATCTGAACGCGGGCAACATGTTGAAACATGCAGCAGCAACGGCCAACACGAATCAGCAGAATCAGTTAATACAGGACTTGAGTCACAGCCACGTTAAGTTGAATCAAGGTCAAGGCTTCTTTCCCACCAGCAGCAACAGCGGAGGCAGCAGCAGTGGGCTGACAGTGGCGCCCCCTACTGGTGGCAACAGCAGCAGCGAAAGCGACGAGTCCAAGTTGGCCAAGAAGCTGCTGACGGCGAGCAGTAACAACAAGGCCAAAACGGAGGCTGAGCTGCGCAAACAGGCTCAAACGGAGGCCATGGACAGCACGACGCATATCTACGCTGAAGTGGGACCCAAAAAGCGCGACAGAGAGGCAGCAGCAGCGGCGGCGGCAGCAGCAGCAGCAGCGGAAGCAGCAGCAGCAGCAATCACAGCAACAACGACGGCAGCCGCAACAGCGACAACAACAGCAAGCACAGCGAACCACTCGAAAATACCCAAAAGCATTTCCAGCAGCAGCAGTGGCAGCAGCTCTGCCTCTGCACTGATCAACAAGCTGAACCAACAGGCCACATCCGGTGGCAAGGAGACGCAGCAGGAGGCGGCAGCGAAAAAGAACGAGATATCGGTGACCAGTGAAACGCTTTCGGAACGCAACACGCAGCAACAGCTCACCGTGCACAGCATGCCCCTTGGGGCAGTCAGCAAATCGCTTGCCACAGCAGCAGCACCGGCTGGACCAAAGCCGCTGCAGCTGCAGCAGGTGGCAGTGCCGCCGCGCAAGCCCATCAGCAGCGTGGCGCCCACTTCCATGAGCAGCGGCGCTGGTGGTGGCAGCAGCAGCGGCAGCGCTATACCCAAAATGATCACCTACAGTCCCAAAGTGAACCGAGTGGCACCAAACGTGGTAACGCCACCCTCAGATCCACGCCCTGCGCTGCCGCCCAAGCCGAGTAAAATGTCACCCACGGAGTCACAGACCAGCGAAACAACAACAGTTGCTGCTGCTGCTACAGCAAGCACAGCAACAACAACAACAACAGTTGCTGGCAAATCACAGGCAACCTTTGGACTGCAATCGTTGAACATCAACGACAATTTGCCCATTAAGGCCAAGCCGCTGACCATACGCAAGCAGCCGCTGTTCGAACAGCCGCCCAGGCTGAAGGCCACGCCCATTGGCGGTGGTGGTGGCATTGGCGGCGTGGGTGTAGGAGGTGTCTCCAAACCCAACGGACAGCAGTTGCTGCAACGCAAACCGGAAGCGCAGCCAAAGGAACCACTGCGTCAGCTGCCGCCGCAAGAGGCGAGCAGAGGCAGCAATTTGCTGGAGTCGCCACAACACTCGCCCAACAGTAACTCACAGAGCAGCTCCAGTGTCGACGAAACCGATCGCATGACCCTCGCACACACAGCAGCCACAGAAACCAGCAGCAACAACAACAGCAGCAGCAACAGCAGCAGCAACATTAAGGAACGCGCTGTCAGCAAACCCAAATTGGCAAGACGTGTGAGCTTTGATCCCTTGGCCTTGTTGCTGGACGCCAGTTTGGAGGGCGAACTGGAGCTGGTGAAGAAGACAGCGATGCAGGTGGCCAATCCCAGTGCAGCCAACGACGAGGGCATCACAGCGCTACACAATGCCATCTGTGCAGGACACTTTGACATAGTCAAGTAAGTCGAACTCTGCGCTCAAAGCTTCGAATTTTCCATTTAAATGTTGACTCTTTTGACAGATTTCTCGTGCAGTTTGGCTGTGATGTGAATGCACAGGACTCGGATGGCTGGACACCGCTGCACTGCGCTGCCAGTTGCAATAATCTGTCCATGGTCAAGTTTCTGGTGGAAAGTGGCGCCTGTTTGTTTGCCTCAACGTTGTCCGATCACGAGACGCCGGCCGAGAAGTGCGAGGAGGACGAAGAGGGTTTCGATGGCTGCTCCGAGTATCTGTACAGTAAGTAATCACTAAGAGACACAAAGCACTGTTTACTGAACACCTTCTACCCTCTCCCCTTACAGGCATACAGGAGAAGCTGGGCATACTGCACAACGGCGATGTCTATGCGGTTTTCTCGTATGAGGCACAGAACAGCGATGAGCTGAGTTTCCATGTCAATGAGCCACTGATCGTGCTGCGCAAAGGCGATGATGCCGAGAATGAATGGTGGTGGGCACGTAATGCCACTGGCGATGAGGGCTACGTGCCACGTAATCTGCTTGGGGTAAGTGCAACAGTATTTCACTTTACCAGCAATGGCAGCTAATCAAAGTTTATATTCTTCTTTATCCATTGTGTGTGTGTGTGTGTGTGTGTGTTATCCATCAGTTATATCCACGAGTGCCGCCGCAGTCGCCGCACTTCAGCGATTAGCAGTTAATACGCTTCACCATACTCAAGAGAAAGGCTGGCCGTCTTGTCCAGAAGCGTTACATATCCAAGTATATCTGAGGTGGAGTTGAGCAGCAGCCAAGGAGCATGCAAGGATGCCAAGCACGTGCTGGAGTCCCTGGCCAACGGAGCGTATTAGTTATGAGCTGGAATTATTTATCATAGCTCGTGTTTTTCTTTCCTGTTTACTTTTTGTTCGAAAAGCCACATGAAGGAAACCAGGCGTACATACACACAACACCCACGCACACCCCCACACACACACACCCCTATACACGCACATACTTAAACACACACACGTTACCATATGTCTCGACGTCTTCATATGGTCTGATGTACGTGTGCGCTTGTGTTTATGCATGTGTGTGTGTGTGTAAGCCGCCTTGCAGCAGTGTGTTGCTCATCAAATGTGCAACATTTGCTGGCTCCAACGTCAGTTATTTATCACAACGTTGAAGGCAACGAACGAACGAAGCCACAATTAGCCACAGTCCTGAAAACTCTGACGTCCTGCACACGTACAATAAATTGGATTTCACTTAAGCCCCCTAGATTAAGGCCTAGACTAATAACTTAAGCAATATTCCATCCCCATACCCCAATCCCCATAACCACGCCCATGTTCATTTAACCTTCTTGCCGCCCCCCACAACGACTCGCCACAAATTGCTTAAAGTTTTGTGCATAAATTGTTGCTAAAACTATAATTGAGAATTGAGAAAATTAAATTTAAATTTTAAATAAAATTTTAGCTGCACTCTAAGTGAAATGAAACTTGTGGAATAACGAGTTTGTTTAATGCCAGCATATCAAAATAATTGTTTAATTATGAGTACGAATAAGAGTATTCAATTCACACACACTCACACACACAGACACAGATATATTGTACACAGACACAATCGAATGTGATTTTTGTATGTAGAAAGCGACAAAATCGAATTAATCTATCCTTATACTAATATAAATATGGTTAATTAACGATATTTTAATAACTTTAATAATAATATTAATTATATTGCATGATGTACAGTACTTACGAGCAAGCAACGGCTTCTTTATCTACTTAAAAACTCTTAATAAATACAATACAATTAAGTTCGCAATTTTGTTTAATTAACAAGGGATGAAACTGATTGATTGATTGATTGATGATTAAAATTAAATCTGAATACAAATCTTTTTGAGTTCTTCAATTTCCTATTGATTAACACTGCCTGTAACTGTTCCCCGTATCTGTTAGTGCATTTAATCTTCTGTGAACTGCAGTTATGCAAATAGAATGTGATAGAAAATGACGACTGATAGCAGAGCTAGAATAGTTCAAGTTCAGAGCGCGTCTCTCAGTATTAAATAGGAAGCTGTGGCACGAAGACATGCAAAAAAAGAAATAGAAATAAAAAAAAGAAAACAAAATTTAGACGAAAACAAAACATAAATCAAAAGCGTGCGTATAATGATTTATTATTAGTCTTAGGAGTGACCTGTAAGTTGTTTAACCTGTTTAAAAAGCTACAAATCCATTTGTTTTTAACTCAACTGTGACCAGCGAATGTTGAGTTCATATACAAAGTATTTGTCAGAACGACTATCAGTTGAATTCGAGATTCACAATGAAATTGTCTCAATTGAGTGCTACGCTGCTCTGTCTAGCAGTCGCAGCTGTAACACAGATCAGACCAGTGTCTAGTGCTAGAATACTGGCGATCTATGCATTCCCAGGTAAGCTGTGTTTACGATAATGTCTATGGATAATTATAGCTCTGAATCGCTAAGGGAAAAGTCATTACATGATGCACACTGCCCTGATAAGGGAACTCATTGAGAATGGACATCAAGTGACAATGATTGCGGCGATTTCACTGGAATCGCAGCAATTGGGTAGTAACTATACGGAATTGCTCATAGAACCAGTCTACGATTTCTGGCACGATGGTAAGCAGTTTTCGACGTGCTCAAACATGTTGAGTCATGCTGAGCGTTTGTTTTTTTAATTACATTCGCGTGTTTCTATTTTGTAAACAAAACTAATTCCGCTACAGTGAAGCTTGACTTTGGCGTCGAGCATCTGTTCGATTTGACGCGTATGAAGAATCGCGATTTTCTGAAAATGCTCGAGATTATAGGACTAAAGACCACGGAACATGCCCTACGGCAACCCAAGGTACAGGCACTTATCCATGCCATGCACACCGAGGGAGTATTCGATTTGCTGCTGGCTGAGCAGTTCTATCAGGAGGCCTTCTTGGCCATGGCCTACAAGTACAACATACCCATTGTTACCACCAGTACACTGGGCTATGAGAATCATATGAGCCAAATGATGGGTCTGATAACTCCCTGGTCTTTTGTGCCACACGGTTTTATGCCCTACACCGATCGCATGTCGTTCATGGAACGGTTGGGTAACAGTTACGCCTCGCTCTACGAGGACTTTGATCGGTATTTCAACTATTTTCCCAAAATGGACAACATAACGCAGCAGTATTTTGGCAACGTCTTGGGTGAGTCTCAAATGAATACTGTATGAATAGTGGCAATGACTTTCAGCTCAATTGCAGCTGAGGTGCCAAAGGTCAAGTTCATGGAAACACAAATCTCGGTTATGCTGTTAAACAGTCACGCACCGCTGACAACATCACGTCCCACTGTGGACTCCATGGTACCAGTTGGAGGCATGCATATCTATCCACCTAAGAAACTACCGCACGAAATGCAAAGTTTCCTCGACGGGGCCACAGATGGCGCCATCTTCTTCAGCCTAGGCAAGTCTAGAGTCGCTTAGACAATCTGTACCTTTACTATAAATTGCTCTACTTTTTCTCAGGCAGCAATGTGCAGAGCAAGGAAATGCCCGAGCAGATGCTACGTCTGTTCCTTAAGGTCTTTGGCTCTTTGAAGCAGCGTGTGTTATGGAAATTTGAGGATGAATCGATTGGCAAGTTGCCGGATAACATTATGATCCGCAAATGGTTACCACAAGCCGATATCTTGGCGCATCCCAATGTCAAAGTCTTCATAACACACGGTGGTCTCTTTGGCACACAAGAGGGTGTGCATTACGCGGTGCCCATGCTGGGCATACCCTTCTATTGCGATCAGGTAAGATAGTATTTCAACCAGGCTTACTTAAGCTAACTAATTTTACCCCTTACCGTTCACAGCATCTGAATATGAACAAGGCAGTGCTCGGAGGATACGCCATCAGTTTGCACTTCCAGTCGATCACAGAGGAACTGTTGACCCACTCGCTGCTCCAGTTGATCCATAATGTCACCTACAAGGAGAATGTCCAACGCGTCTCGAGCATCTTTCGTGATCGTCCGCTGGCGCCGCGCAAAAGCGCCCTCTATTGGATCGAGTATGTCATACGTCACAAGGGCGCACCTCATATGAGATCAGCGGGCTTGGAACTTAACTGGATTCAGTTTTATTTGCTCGACGTGATTGGCTTTGTGATTATCATCGTTCTTGCTGCCTTATTGGTGCTTGTTCGCGCCCTGCGATTGCTAAGAGGCAGCAGCAAAACGCATAAAAAAATCAAAAGTAATTAGTATTTATTGTCATTGCCAATTAGTCATCTAACAGCTGATACTACGCTTGATAATGAAAGCGACGATTATTACACTCAATAAAATTTGTTTTTATTGCTTGCTATGGATTAATTGTTTGATTAATGCAGTTGCATTCTAAGTACTTGACCTACTACCACTAGTTGGATCTGCCGTGGTATCAGTTCTATCTGCTGGACATTTTAGCTATTGTCATGGCTTCAATTTTACTGCCCATTCTCGGACTGTGTTTGATTTGTCGTAGGGGCAAATCAGTTAAAAATCGCAAAATTAAGGCCAAGGGGAACTGAAGGAAACTGTGTCTCAATATTGATTTACTTAAAGCACAGCCACAAAATGTAAAGCAATCGCCAATTGATCATGCAGGGGATTGAAATGCAATTGTTTTTCCTTCTGCATGGGAGTAATAATTCTGCACATAGATGACTCGAAACTGATTATAATAAAGGGTCATAAGCGACTCATCAAGAAGAGTTGCGGCTAGGGTATTTTCTTCTCCCGACGAATGGGTCATTTATGATCAGAAAATTAGCTCATTTATGACTATTTTAATCAGAAATAGGACTCAAAAAAGACTCGAATATGATCGCAAATGTTTGGTGGGAACCTGCTGACTATTTCTGTTAGCCTGGTATTTCAGCGCATATTTAAAAGATTCAGGTGGTCATACGGACGGCCAGACAGACACACAGATGGATGGACAGACAAAGCAATCGCCAATTGATCATGCAGGGGATTGAAATGCAATTGTTTTTCCTTCTGCATTGCAGTAATAATTTTACACAAAGATGACTCGAAACTGATTATAATAAAGGGTCGTAAGCGACTCATCAAGAAGAGTCGCGGCTAGGGTATTTTTTTCTCCCGACGAATGGGTCATTTATGATCAGAAAATTAGAAATTTAATCAGAAATAGGACTCAAAAAAGACTCGAATATGATCGCAAATGTTTGGTGGGAACCTGCTGACTATTTCTGTTAGCCTGGTATTTCAGCGCATATTTAAAAGATTTAGGTGGTCATACGGACAGACGGACGGCCAGACAGACACACAGATGGATGGACAGACAGACGGACGGACAGACAAATGGACGGACAGAAGGACAGACAGATGGACGGACAGACGGACAGACAGAAGCACAAACATCGAAGAGATCGTAAACAGAGAATGGATGAACAGACAGACGGACAGACAGACGGACAGACAGACAGACAGACAGACAGACAGACAGACAGACAGACAGACAGACGGACAGACAAACACCCAAACTGAGAAGAGATCGTAAACAGAGAGTGGGTGGAAGAGGGAGGCAGTGCACGTGGGTTTGGCCGGAAACCGATCTGTGCACGTGTATAAACAAACCTTTTTGTCTGTTTACTTTTTGTATTGCAACCTGCTGACCATTTCTGTTGGCCTGGTATTTCAGCTCAGATTTAAAAGATCCAGGTGGTCATATGGACGGACGGACGGACAGACAGACACACAGATGGATGGACAGACAGACGGACGGACAGACAAATGGACGGACAGAAGGACAGACAGATGGACGGACAGACAGAAGGACAAACAGCAAAGAGATCGTAAACAGAGAGTGGGTGGAAGAGGAAGGCAGTGCATATACAGTAGTATGCGTGAGATCGGGCTGTCTGTGTGAACTGCCGGCGACAGCGAACAAACACACTAACAGCGGCAGAGATCTCTGAGCGCAATTAGCGCAGAGAGTGGATGCTGCTGTTAATGTTAATGCAGTGTGGCTAGTTTAGCCATTTTAGCTGCGAAATTCAAAAAAGTGAATTTATTGGTATTCCAAATTTTAATACTTGTGCCTAAAACATTTTGTAGCATAATTTCGGCCATCGTATGAAAATATTTGCGATGGCCGACAACGCTTATCAGTAGCATACTTTCGGGCGGCGTATGAAAATTATATGCGTGAGCCGACAACGCTTATCAGTAGCGAGAGATCAGCAGAGTGGCTAGTTTAGCCATTTTAAAGCTATTTTAGCTTTTTTAGCTTGACTGATTGCTTTGCGTCACGATTTACTACGAATATTATAATGTTTTCTTAACACAAAGCTTGGAAGAAAGCTTTATTGTTCAGTGTAAAGTCCAAGAGTCAAAACTATGCAACTTTGATATTGAATATTTTGGGACTCAGACGTCAGATTTTCGATTGGTATGACTTTTTGGACTCGGAAGGACCAGGACTATCGATTGGCATCAAAAAATCGCAATCTTAAATTTTGACGATTTTTGACAAAAATGCAAAGGGGTAACACTGCAAAATTTGTCAAAATGGGGTCGAATTTAAAAATTTGAATTTTGGCACGGAATCGATGTTCCTAGTTGTCGAGAGTCTAAAAAGGCAACGCGTTTCAAAATATCACTTCATTTGGCTGAGAAATGATCATTCAAAGTTGAAAATTTGAATTAATTGGGATTTCAAATTTGATTACATTTTAGCTACTTTAAGTTAGTTTTAAGCCTTTTTTTTATCAAACTAGCCATTGTAATCAGTGTAATACACACTAACAGCGTCAGAGATCTCTGAGCGCAATTAGCGCATAGAGTGGGAGCCTGCTGTTAATGTTAAGGTTTTATATAATTATAAATTCTATAAATTATTTTAAATATTCGGACTGATTTTTAAAGCAAGCATATATATATAGTTTATAAAAGTTCCTAGACCAACTACTTTCGCTTAGTGGTATTCGCCACTATTAATCGTTAACTGTTGATAACAAAAACGATCAGCTGTCTGGAGCTCACTTAGAATTTTCTAAAGTGATTAAATTGTCGACTTTGCCGCTGAACAGATAACACCCGCGAGATACGTGAATAGTTTGTGTGTTTGCCTGTTATTATTTTATAATTCTACACATGTGCGATAAATGTAAATTTGTTTTTATAAAAATTAAGTATAAAGTATATATAAAGTAAGGCATTATAATTTGCTGTTTGTTTGGAGAGTTGATAACACACGCCAAGTGTGTATGCCTATTATTTAAGTGTTCATCAATAAAACGTTTAAATCGAAACAGGCAAAATTCTACACGAAATATGTGTATCGACTACACGCTACCCTGTAGTGTCATCTGTTTAAAAATTACTAGTAAAATATTTTGGATTAAATCCTATTAAAATTCTACATTTCACAAAGCATTCCTTTCCTTCCATTTATTTAAAATAAAATGTGTGCAGTTTATATTCAGAATTAATAAATTAAATACTTCGAAAACACTGTTATTAATAGGCCCGCCTTAATCGCGCATACCTTATCAATAAATTTTCCAACGTCAACCGAATTTCACAATGTATAAATTGCGGTGGAAGGTTCGAAGTGGCGAGTCTAATTCAGTAGTCGGAGAATCGCATCGCTGAATGGTCGATCTTGCTCTGTTGGCATAAAATAGGAACATTCTGACCTACAAAATGGTACGTAAAACAATCAAATTGATTAAGCAATGTTTGCAGTGCAATTTACTTGCTGATTAAACAAGCCAGAAAATATCTAAGAATAAAAGTGACTTAATAAAGTGTAAATAGCGTGTAATAAAATGTTCACTAGTTTACAAGATGGATTTTTAAAAACTGCCAAAGAAAACGAAGAATTCTTCTGAATATATTAGAATGGAATACGCGGGGAAACTAAATGCCGGCAGAATAATTAAGAGTTCCATCAAATAACTCGTTTTTACATGTGACTCTTGTTCGTTTTTGTCAAAAATTTAATTAATTCCAGTTAGTTAAATATTTACACCGGCGTCTTAGCTCTTTAGCAACTAGATAACCTAAAAGCCCTCACGTAAAACCAATTTTGCTGATAAGCACTGAGTGTCTGCTTGACGTGAAATCGACACGCAGAGATAAGGCGAATTATTAACAATATATTTAGCAGTTTAATTTGGCCTAGACTGATGACAAATAGAAGTTATGAATCAACATGATAACAAATTTTCTCATTGACCTACAGCAACTGAAAAGTGTGTGGAAAGTCCTGCTTCTGGGATTTGTGGCCCTGCAGCACTTGGAGATCGCAGCTGGTGCACGTATCTTGGCCCCTTTCTTCTTCCCTGGTAAAAGCCATTTCATGATGACCAATGCCATTATCCGTGAACTGGTGAAGCGAGGTCATGAGGTGACTTTCATTACTCCTTTCTCTTTGGAGAAAGAAAACTTGGGTTCAAACTATACGGAAATTCTTCTGCCGCAATACAACTTCTGGCCCACACGTAAGTTGAAAAGAATGTGTAGAATTAACGTTGTTATAAATCAATCAATCATTTACAGTTATGAAAATGTCAAAGGCCAAGACCATTTTGGATATGACAGATGTGCCGACGGAGACGTTCATTAAAATGGCGTATGTGATGGGCTTGGAGAGCACGGAGTTTGCCTTTGAGCAGCCGGAGGTTTTAAAGCTTATCCATGCCAAGGACAAAGTCGGAAAATATGATCTCCTTTTGGCCGAACAGTTTTTCATTGAGGGCGCCCTTTTCTTGGGTCACTTGTATGAAATTCCAAGCATAACTATCTCCACATTTGGTTTCGCCAACTACTTGAGTCCCTTGGTGGGAATTGTAACTCCTTGGTCTTATGTTCCTCATGGATGGAAACCCTACACAGATAAAATGAGTCTCACGGAACGCATTAGCAATATCTACATTAATGTTTATGAAGAAATACTGCGCAATTTCTGGTATTATCCTGGCCAGGATGCGATATTGCAGAAACACTTTTCCAAAGACTTTGATAGAGTGCCAACGATCAAAGAATTGGAACGAAATATTTCGGCTCTCCTTCTGAACACTTATATGCCTCTGGAAGCACCGAGACCCACCTCCTTTAACATGATCCCTGTGGGAGGACTTCATATTCAAAAAGCAAAGCCTTTACCCCAGAGGCTCCAGAAATTCTTGGATGAGGCTCAACACGGAGCTATCTACTTCAGTTTGGGTAAGATTCGGATGATGATACCAAAAACAGGCATCGAATAACACATTATTTTTCCCAATAGGTTCCCAAGTTCGCAGTGCTGATCTTCCTCCGGAAAAACTTAAGATTTTCCTCGATGTTTTCAGCAGCCTCAAGCAGCGCATTCTGTGGAAGTTCGAGGATGAGAAGTTGCCCAATCTTCCTCCAAATGTCATGGTTCAAAAGTGGATGCCCCAGAGTGACATCTTGGCCCATCCTAATGTAAAGGTTTTCATATCCCACGGAGGTCTTTTTGGCACACAAGAAGCTGTGCATTATGGAGTTCCTGTTCTCGGAATGCCCGTCTATGCAGATCAGTATCTGAACATCAAAAAGGGTGAACAAGCTGGATTCGCACTAGCTGTAGACTACCGCACCGTCACTGAGAAGGAATTGAGATATTCCCTCACCGAACTGCTG
Source organism: Drosophila dunni (assembly GCA_018152125.1). Taxonomy (NCBI): domain Eukaryota; kingdom Metazoa; phylum Arthropoda; class Insecta; order Diptera; family Drosophilidae; genus Drosophila; species Drosophila dunni. The sequence goes on along the minus strand of JAECXC010000339.1, from coordinate 14,852,737 downwards.
CAGAATTCTAAGTACAGGGACAACATGAAGCGGGCTTCAAAAATCTTCCTTGATCGTCCACTGGATGCCATGGACACGGCCATGTTCTGGATTGATTATGTAATCGAGCATCGTGGAGCACCTCACATGGTATCTGCGGGTCTGGAACTGCCCTGGTATCAGTTCTATCTGCTGGACATTTTAGCTATTGCTCTGGGCTTAATTTTACTGCCCATTTTCGGACTGTGTTTGATTTGTCGTCGTGGAAAGTCTGTGAAAAGTCCCAAAACGAAGGCAAAACGGAACTAAAATAAAATACAAGTCTTTTTAGTAGAACTAAATTCTCTTTGTGATATTTCGACACTATAAATAAATATGTGAAATGTTTTAGTATTTTCCATTATTGTATTTTGTATTGGTATAATATGATTATTCTGCAATTGTGCGATAATGTAAATTCCACAATATTTGATAGCAAAGGGTCGAAATAAACTTGTTCTGTGTGACATAAATGTTGTCTTTCGTTTCAAAATTGGCGGATTTCGCTCTTGTAGATCTTGTAAAGATCCAAGCGTTTATATAGACTGGCAGCGCTGGTTTGACTTGTCGGAAGAAACTAATCAATTATATTTATGGGTTCGACGACACATGTTTACAGAAGTTCTTCAAACACGCATTTATTAATGGAGCTAGACTTAATCGTGAACACCTTATCAATTAGTTCTCAAGCCTCAATCGAATTTCACAACTTGATTAAATTACGTTGGAAGGTGCTGGGTTTCATTCCGGGTTTGATGTTACGTTGAATGCTACGTTTCATTCAGTAGTCAGAGAACCTCAGAGCGAAACGGTCGACGTGCGCTCATCGCATTATAGTGGAATATTTTGACCTTCAAAATGGTACGTAAAACAAATAAGCAAATTGATAAAAATGTTGAGTGTAACTCACATACTGACAATGTAAACTAGAAAACACTCTGAAGATTGTTGTGTAATACATTGATAACTAAAATGTCTATCCGCATGATAACAAAATATTTTATCGTCATGACCTGCAGCAACTCAATTGTTTGTGGAAAGTGCTATTTCTGGGATTTGTGGCCCTTCAGCACTTGGAGATCGCCGCTGGTGCTCGTATCTTGGCCCCTTTCTTCTTCCCTGGTAAAAGCCATTTCATGATGTCCAATGCCATTATCCGGGAACTTGTGAAACGGGGGCATGAGGTGACCTACATTACACCCTTCAGTTTAGAAAAGGAAAACTTGGGACCAAATTACACGGAAATTCTTTTGCCTCAATACAACTTTTGGCCCACAAGTAAGATTTAAATTGAGAAGGTTAAGACATTAACTTAAAACCTATTTTAGTTCTTAGAATCACTAAGGCACAAAGTATTCTGGATATGACGGACGTGCCCACGAAAACATTTATAAAAATGGCGTATGGAATGGGCTTGGAGAGCACGGAGTTCGCCTTGGAGCAGCCAGAAGTATTGAAGCTTATCCATGCTAAGGATAAAGTCGGAAAATACGATCTCCTTTTGGCCGAACAGTTCTTTAATGAAGGCGCCCTTTTCTTGGGTCACTTGTATCAAATTCCCACTGTTACCATATCTACATTGGGTTTTGCCAACTTCCTGAGTCCTCTGGTGGGAATCGTCTCCCCTTGGTCTTATGTCCCACATTGTTTCATGCCCTATACAGATCGCATGACTCTCATGGAACGCATAAGCAATGTATACGTCTCCCTTTATGATGAAATGCTTCGTGCTCTTTGGTACTATCCTGCCCAGAATGCAATATTGCAGAATCACTTTTCCAAAGACTTTGATAGAGTGCCAACGATCAAAGAACTGGAAAGAAATATTTCTGCAATTCTTCTAAATACTTATATGCCCCTGGACGCGCCGAGGGCCACTTCGTTTAATATAATACCCGTTGGAGGACTTCACATTCAGAAACCGAAGACTTTGCCTTCGCAAATTCAAAAGTTCTTGGATGAGGCTCAACACGGAGCCATTTACTTCAGTCTAGGTAAGTTTTCTATGGGATAAAAAGCACAAACAAAGGTCGATTATAATTTTTATGTTCATGACAGGTTCCCAAGTTCGCAGTGCTGATCTTCCTCCGGAAAAACTTAAGATTTTCCTCGATGTTTTCAGCAGCCTCAAGCAGCGCATTCTGTGGAAGTTCGAGGATGAAAAGCTGCCCAATCTCCCTCCAAATGTAATGGTTCAAAAGTGGATGCCTCAAAGTGACATTTTGGCCCATCCGAATGTTAAGGTTTTTATAGCTCACGGTGGGTTGTTTGGCACTCAAGAAGCTGTTCATCATGGAGTTCCTGTTCTCGGAATGCCCGTCTATGCCGACCAATATCTAAACATTAATAAAGGCGAGCAAGCTGGATATGCTCTAGCTGTGGATTACCGCACTGTCACTGAGCAGGAGCTGAGATATTCCCTTACTGAGCTGCTGGAGAACCCAAAGTACAGGGACAACATGAAGCGCGTATCAAAGATTTTTAAGAGCCGTCCCATGGATGCCATGGATACGGCTATGTTCTGGATTGATTATGTAATCGAGCATCGTGGAGCACCTCACATGGTGTCTGCTGGGTTAGATCTGCCCTGGTATCAGTTCTATCTGCTGGACATTTTAGCTATTGCTCTGGGCTTAATTTTACTGCCCATTTGCGGACTGTGTTTGATTTGTCGTCGGGGCAAATCGGCTAAGAATCCCAACAAGAAAGCCAAGCGGAACTAAAGAACTAATAGAAATGTTTCTAGTACAATTCTCAATGTTATATTTCACCACTTGAAAGCGCCATCTGTTGAGAGATAGTGCAAACCTCTGTCTAGGAACTCACTTCGAATCTTATGACTAATTTGACACCCTGAGGAATAAATAAATAAATGTTTTAATCTGAATATTTAACAGAGTATATAAATAAAAGATTAGTTTACACATAGATAATGGTTTACAAAACTAATTGAAAGTCACTGTTATTGACAGATTAGATTTAGTCGTTAGCACCTTATCAATGACTTTTCAAGCCTCAAACAAATTTCACAATTCCAATAAATGGCGGTGGAAGGTGCTGGGCTTACTTCAGTCGCCTGAGAATCGCAAAACTAAACGGTCGATCGCAAAAATTGGAAAGTTATTACCTTCAAAATGGTGCGTACTACAAACAAATCAAATCAATAATTTGTGAAGTGCAAGTTACATACTGATAACACAAACTATTGGCAATCTAAAAAAAAACACCAGGAAATAAATTGAAACCCGAATGAGTAATAATGTTCACATTATTGGGGATTTGTTTTACAATACCTTTGACTACTTTGTTTCTCTAATTGTAAATTATCTCATTGACCTACAGCTATGGAAAAGTGTGTGGAAAGTCCTGCTTCTGGGATTTGTGGCCCTGCAGCACTTGGAGATCGCAGCTGGTGCACGTATCTTGGCCCCTTTCTTCTTTCCTGGTAAAAGCCATTTCATGATGACCAATGCCATTATCCGTGAACTGGTGAAGCGAGGTCATGAGGTGACTTTCATTACACCCTTCTCCCTGCAAAAAGAAAATTTGGGATCAAACTATACGGAAATTCTATTGCCACAATATGATCTTTGGAGTACAAGTAAGGATGCACAAATGACCTGCTAAACAAATCAATTAACACAAAACTTCAGCTCTTAGAATCACAAAGGCACAATCTATACTGGATATGACAGACGTGCCCACGTTGACATTTATAGAAATTGCACAGGCTATGGGATTGGAGAGCACGGACTCTGCGTTCAAGCAGCCCGAAGTGCTGAAACTCATCCACGCCAAGGATAAAGTGGGAAAATACGATCTCCTTTTGGCCGAACAGTTCTTCAATGAGGGCGCCCTTTTCTTGGGTCACTTGTATCAAATTCCAACCATAACCATCACCACATTTGGATTCGCCAACTACCTAAGTCCATTGGTAGGAATTGTTACTCCCTGGTCCTATGTTCCCCATGGTTGGAAGCCCTACACAGATCGTATGAGCTTCGTGGAACGTATTGAAAACGTCTACACTTCGCTGGCTGAAGAAATAATGCGTTCCTTCTGGTATTATCCTGCTCAGGATGCGATCCTACAGAAACATTTTGCAGACAAATTCGACACGTTGCCAACCATTAAACAACTGGAACGGAATATTTCTATAATTCTTCAGAATACTTACATGCCCCTGGTAACTCCCAGACCCACCTCCTTTAACATGATCCCTGTGGGAGGACTTCATATTCAAAACGCGAAGCCTTTGCAACAGAAGCTACAGAAATTCTTGGATGAAGCACAACATGGAGCTATCTACTTCAGTCTAGGTAAGTTTTCTATGGGATGGAAAGCACAAACAAAGGTCGACTATAATTTTTCTGTTCATGACAGGTACCCAAGTTCGCAGTGCTGATCTTCCTCCGGAAAGACTTAAGATTTTCCTCGATGTTTTCAGCAGCCTCAAGCAGCGAATTCTGTGGAAGTTCGAGGATGAGAAGTTGCCCAATCTTCCTGCTAATGTAATGGTTCAAAAGTGGATGCCTCAGAGTGACATCTTGGCCCATCCGAATGTTAGGGTTTTCATCGCTCATGGTGGTCTGTTTGGCACGCAAGAGGCTGTACACTTCGGAGTTCCTGTGCTCGGAATGCCTATATATGCGGATCAGAATCTAAACATCAAAAAGGCCAAGCAAGCTGGACTTGCTCTGTCTGTGGATTATCGCACTGTGACAGAGCAAGAACTGAGGAATTGCCTCACCGAGCTTCTGCAGAATCCTAAGTACAGGGACAACATGAAACGGGCATCAAAAGTCTTCCGAGATAGGCCAACTGATGCCATGGACACGGCCATGTTCTGGATTAATTATGTAATCGAGCATCGTGGAGCTCCTCACATGGTGTCTGCTGGCTTGGAACTGGCCTGGTATCAGTTCTATTTACTGGACGTCATTGGGATTGCCTTAGGTTTGATTCTGCTGCCCATTTTCGGACTGTGTTTGGCTTGTCGTCGGGGAAAGTCCGTTAAAAGTTCCAAAAGGAAGGCTAAACGCAACTAAGCCAAAATTCAACTCAAAACATTTTATTGATAAACGATTTGTTGACTATTATTAAGTTAATTAACTGTGAATCCAATTACACAATTTTAAACGTAATACAAATTACTTTTGTTATGTAAACATTTTCCGAAAAGACTTCTCTTTACTTTTGAAAGGACTTATTAAAGACTAGCGTGTGTGAGAGTGTGTGTGGGTGGTGTGTGCTGTGTGTCGAGAGAGCTTTACTGGCTGATGATCATGGACTTCTTGATCTTCTTCTCCTTCTTCTCATGGGTGATGGTCACTTCCTCTGCGGAATGGAAATAGATTAGAGAATGTATCGAAAATTATTGGGTTATAGGGACTTACCTTCGAACTTGGTGGGCAACTGCTTGATGGTCTCAATGGTCTTGACGGTCTTCTCACCGGGCTCAATGATTTCCTCCTCGTACTCCTCAATGATCTCCTCCTCGTCGGTGTCATCGGGATTCGTCTTGGAGCTGGGCACGGGATCAAAGACAGTCTTAACGGCCTTCTTCACGATACCCTCAGCGGTGACGGTGGTGTAATGATACTCGGTACCGCCCTCAATCTTGATGGTCTCCACGGTGGTGACATCACCGGGGTTTTCGGATGGCACAATCTTCTTGGTACCCGACTCGGACTTCAGTTTCTTGGTGCTGGTGACATTCTTGTGCTTCTCAGCATCCTTGAGGGTCTTCTTGTAGGCCTTGATCTCCTCCTCGGTGAGTTCGATTTCCTCCTCCTCGTAGACGGTCTTCGAGGTGGTGATGGTCTTGCCCGATTCCAGTTCTGTCGAGTAGGTGTACTCCACACCACCGGGCACACGCTTGGAGGCCACAGTGGTGGTATCGTTCTGCACGAAATCAGCTGGTGGTGGTGGTGCCGATGTCTTGGTCTTCTTCTTCTTCTTGCCACCCTCACTGGTACTCTGGGTGACAGCCTTAATGCTCTGCTCCTGCAGCGAATTCTTGCGCACAGTGCGATTGTTCTCGGTGATCTCAATGTTCTGGCTAACACGACGTGTCTCCTCGATGGTGGTATCCTCACGATAGTTCGACTGCTGATCATTGACATTCTGCACGATATTCTTCTGCACCTTCTGCACCACACGACGGGAAGAAGATTCGGTGGAGTCAGTAGAATCCACCGACGACTTCCTGGTCACATTCTTCTTCAGCTTGTTCACCTGAGTGTTGGTGTTCTCATTGATTTCCGTGGGCACGGAGTCAAAGAAGGTCTTGGTGCGCATGCTGCGAGTACCGTCCTCATTGATGGTAGTGTAGACCTCCTCGTAGCCACCCTCGATGGCACGGGTCAACATGGTGGTTCTCTCATCGATGCGAATCTCCTTGCCCAAACGCTGTTTGATCACCTTCTTGTTGGCCTGTTCCTTGGCCAAATCTTCGGCACTCACCGGCTTGGGATCCCAGAAGGTCTTAGTCTGGGTCTTCATTGTGCCATTTGGCTGTGGTGTGGTGATGATCATCTCGTAACCACCGTCAATCAGCTTGTAGGTGGTGCTGGCACCAGTCGACTTGTCGAACTCAACTTTGCCATCCTGAATATCAGCGGAGGTCAGCAGCTCTTCAAGGGTTTGAGTGGTTCGGTGGTTGAGTGGTTCGGTGGTTCAGTGTTGGTGGGAATAGAGTGTGCAATATGTGAGTAATTTGTTTGTGTAGCGCTGCATTTTGACCACTTTGTCTGTCTGTGTGGCAAGCACTTGTCAAGCGTTTTATAGGGTATGTATAAGTAGTGTTTATATTTTGTACATTTCTTGGTTTGTTATTCAATTTGTTTCCTACTTAATTATTGCAAATTAGTTTCAGCTAAGGCGCAGTTTTCTAATTAAATTTTTTGGATTTAATTTTAAGCATTTTTATAGGGTATTCTTTAATAGTCCTAAGCTAAGATATTGCAAATTAGTTTCGTCTAAGGCGCAGTTGGTATTAACAAAGTTAATCTTTAATTCGTTTAAGCCATTTTTTACAGCATTTTTAATAGTTTGTTTAAGTTGTTTTTGTACTTTAGACATGAACCGGCTCTGGCTGAGATTGGGACTCGTTGTTGCTGGACTCCAGTAGCAGTGGCGAGTACAGTCGCCACTTGCCCCTGTGCGTCGACAGTTGGGGCAGGCAGCTGTAGTGCAACAAAAGTTGCAGTAATTGTTATTTAAACTTACGCAACGTCTTCTGACGACTTGGCTTTGTGGGTGCCACATTGGGCAGTATGTGCTGTGCTTGCTGCTGCTGCTGCTGTGGTTGCTGCTGTGGTTGCTGCACTGGTTGCTGCTGTGGTTGGGCTGATTGCGTCGTTGCCTGGACACGTTGTGGCTTTCTAGCAGCTGTTGTTGTTGTCATTGTTGCTGTCGATGTCTTTGTTGCTGTTGCTGCTGTTGTTGTCCTAGTTGTCGTTGTCGTTATTTGTTGCTCTGCTTTGGATTTCGGTGCGTTAATTAAAAGTTTGTTAGTTGCGGCAGCAGCTGCTGGTGCAACAACTGCTGTTACTGCTGCTACGGCTGCTGCTGCTGCTGTAGCTTCAGCTACTGCTGCTTCCGCTGCCGCTGCTGCTGCCTCTGCCGCTGCTGTTGCAGCCTCCGCTGCTGTTGACCGCTTGTTAGTGGTTGCATTTGAGCTTGAACTTGAACTTAAGCTGGGTGTGATGCTTTTCTTAATGGGCGTGGCGGGCATTTGTTGTAGCATTTTAATAGCAGTTCGGGTTAGCAGCGTGTTATCGTTATCGTTATCGATATCTGGAAAATGCGTTTATGGTAAACGGTTTAGCCGGCAAACAGGCAAACTGGCAGTACTATTGTGGCATTGAATGATTGCTGATTGAATGATTGATTGTGGCACCCCAAAAATAATAAAAATGCAGCACAAATTTTGATCGATTGATTGATTGACTGATTGTTTGCGGGGGAGAAAGAGACAGTGTTGCAAGAGAACTTAAAAGTAAACAACTGAAAACAATAAATACAATTAAATATTGTTTCAAATGCAAAGAACTTAAACTTAAAACTAAAATAAAAATGCACATTTAAAACAGTTTTTTTTTTTGGATTAATCAAAAAGTTTTTGATTTTGTTTTGTGTTGTGTTCTTGAATAAATAGACAATATTTCTGTGTAAATTACAACATAAAGTTTAAAGAAAGAAAATATATTAAATTTCAACTCGATGAGAGGAGGGGCAAATACACACACACACAAGCAAGGACACGCAGGCACACACACACACACACACACACACACACACTTGTAAAGAGATTGAAGCACATAAACTCATACAGCAAGTATTTAGTTAGTTTACGTTTATTAAGATTTCTATAAAAATATATTTATATATTAATTAATTAATGAATTTGGCAGCGGTGAGAGGAGTTTGAGGGTAGTGGGAAGGAATAGGGAAAAGGATGTAGGGGTGTGGGGAATCTTTTCGTATGCAGATGAGCTGTTGGAGTGCACGCCACAAATCGCTGCACAATTTCAATTAAAATACAATGAAGTGTAAAAGTTTTGTGGCTGATTCAAGTGCCTGGCAAGTGTGTAACATGTGCACACACACCACGCCACGCCACACCACACCACACACACTCAAACTTGACACACACACGCGACGACGACGACGACGAGTGTAAAAAGTTTAATTTGAAAACTTAATTAAAATTTCTGTAGGTTTTTTTTCGCATATTCATATATGATATGCCACACACTGCGTCACGTGTGTGTGTGTGTGTGTGTGAGCGAGTGTGTAAGTATGTGTTTGTGGCAATTAAATATATTGCATTTACGTTTATGCCACTTGACAGCACTTGCTTCTAATTTGTTGCCCATGTAGCCATGATTAATGGAACTCAATTCGGTGTGTGTGTGTGTATATGGTGTGCTTGTGTGTGTAGGTGTAACAAGGTGTAAGGTCTGGTGAGGTGTGGGGGAGAGGTCAACAAAACGACGCTTAACGAACGATTTGTTTTATTTAATTGCTTCTTGTGATGTGAGTTGTTTTTTGTTTTGTATCTATGAACTACCAGTTTGATCATCCTCAGCACTTGGCTCTGGCTTCGATTCCAGCGTCTGTGTAATCTTCTTCCAGATGTTATCGAATGAATCGGCACCGGAGTAATCGATCTGTCCCGATTCCCAGCACTGGCGACGCATCAGATTCTCGTACTGCTCCTGTTCGGGTGTACGCTGAGCGCCAATGCGCAGCTGTGACAAGGCACCGGCCAGACCAGCCTGAAAGTATGCAATCCAAGCGTATTAACAACACAGTTCGTTAAGCATATCGATAACGATAACGATAACAAGTAGATACAGGTGCATGCAGTTGGTTGCCAACAGAAAATAAAACAACAAAATTACGAAATTGTTTAGCTACACAAAAAGAGGTGTCAAAAATGTGTTAGTTGGCATTGTTTATCAAAGGTGCAACATGGCGTATGGATAATATGCGTGTGTGGCAAGCGCCGCAAGCTGCCGTTGTCCTTTCGTTATCCTTGCGGCAGATTACTATGTGCATGCAGATGAAGTGCCTACCCTATAACCCCAATTCCCCCTTGAATCCATCCCACACGAAACCAATCGATATGTCTGTGTTTGTGGTCTGCAGAGTGTTTGCATCGGATGACAATGCTCAGAATGCTTAGTTGCCTCTTGTGGCAAGCTGGAGCAAGGACTTGCAACTAATAAATCAGCAAATGCAGTTAAAGCCAGAGGAGCAACGGCAGCAGCAGCAGCAGCAGCAACGAGCCACATGATGGTATAAAAAGGCGATAACGATGACGATAACGATGACGAGGACGAGGACGAGCACGAGGACGATAATGATGATGATGACGACCAGGACATGAAACAATGGACAATGACAATGAATGCCACGTGTGATGATGACAGGTAAATGTGACAACTACAAAACGTAACCAATAGACAAAAGAAGCACCAAGGACACAGGACGCAGGACGTAGACACGAGACGAGTTTCGAAGTTCAGCAGGATTTTCTAGGATACGATGAACATGACAGAGTGCAACCAAAACGATGTGAGATTACATTAAATCACCAACTGAAGATAGGTAGGGAAAAGGAAGGGTTAGAGGTGCTTTCAAGTGGTTTTGTGTAGTCGTGTGGTTGTATGGTTGTGTGCGGTGCAGGCACCTCAGGCACCTCTGGCACCTCTGGCACCTTTGTCCCCAATTCGCATTCGATTCGCATTTCTTTTACCTCTTGGACAGCGGCAACTTCTGCGTCTTGACTGTGGTGTATTGTGCTCTGTGTCGTGCTATTCTGTTCAGTCTGGAGGTGGTGTTGGTGGTGGGGGTCTTGGTGTTCTTGGTGGTGCTGTTCGTATTGTTCTTGGTGGGTGGTTGTTGGTGGATTGGGTGATTGCTCAGTTTCATGTACATTGATATTTAGATCTATTGCTATGAAGTCTTCATTGGCAGTGGGTGGTAATTGTGGTGAAGGTGCTTGTGGCTGAGGTGGTTGTATTGGTGTTGTTGCTGTTGTTGGTGTTGTGGGTCTGGGGCTGTCACTTCTGCATGCATCGCTCTGGCTCGTCGTTCGGCTCCTCTCCCCGTATGAATTTTCAATCTGCACATTTGCATTTGTTTGCCGCTCGTTTTCGTTTTCATTTTCATTTTGATTTCGAATTTCATTTTCATTTTGATTTCCCGATTGCCTCTCCGCCTGCTCATAGTAATCTGTCCAAGGATCACGATACTCTCGCACTTCTGGCACATATGGCTGTTGTGGTGATTGATATTCATGCTGCTTTTCCAGATGATGTTGGAAATAGTTGTCCACATCGTAATGGTATTCAGTGTGGCTCATTGAAGTGATTATGTTTAAGCAAAGACACTGGCATTGTGATTTTATTTAGCATGATTAATAGTAAGCGCATAGTAAGAGTGGAAAATCAAAAATAAATTATAAAAAAAAGAACTAAACTTGAAAGAAAATAAAAAGTTATGAAATAAACTAAAAGTAAACAAAAGAAGACGATGACAATGGAAATCACTGGCCAAGTAGCTACTGCACGGGACTAAACTTTTATACTACACACTTTAATAGTTTAAGTTATGGTCACCCTAAACTCAAAGTAGTGCTCGTTTTACAGCATTACTTTAGTTTCTACACTGCAAGTGCTGCCCAGCGCAATTTAACCTCTTTATCAGCTGGTTATACGGTCACCCTAAACTCAAAGTGCTGCCCATTAAGCTAAATTACTTCTCGTTCTAGCAAATAAAAACACTGAGTGTAAAAACACGCGTGTCTCAGTCGTAAATTCCGCATTTTCTTTAGCTTCTTTGACATTTAAATTGGTTTTGTGTGCTTCCCATTATTTACTGCTATTTTCATTAACTAATTATTTTTAAAGGGAACAGAAAAGCGAAAGAAAACACGATGACGCCTCAATGAATTGGTAAACCCAATTTGCATGCCATTTGGATCATTTCAATATACTTATTGACGTCGGCTAACTAAACATTCCGTTGGCAATTGGCCAAATCGATGCAGAAACGAGAACACACAGAAAAAACAACAGACACAGGCACGCACACACACACACACACACACACGCACACACACAGAGATAACAACACACAAGGAATAGAAAAACAATCAAGAAAACTCCATTGCAGAAATTTGCGTCTAGGAAAAACAAGATGAGATATGCCAAACGTAGGCTAAACTGGGGTGTGGCTGGCAATTAAGAGCAGCAAAGGAAAACTTTAAATTCTAACTAAAGATAAAACTGAGTCGAATGAAAAAGAAAAGATAATAAAAGTGAAAATTGAAAATTTACAGAGAAGTAGAAGGAATAGAAAACGTAACGAGGTCATAAAGAGACCGTTTGTTATTTACAAATTTTGGCGTGTGAATAAATAAATAAATTATGATTGATATCGAAATATTGCAACTTTATAAATAGTGTGCATAGAGAAAGTTGTGTTTACTGTACATTAAAGCGACCTTCGACCGTATTTACACTAACTGATGAGTTCTACAATCTTGTGCTGGCTTGGGATCAGCTTACCTCTTGTGGAATGCTCGAGGAACTTTCGCACTTATCACTGGAGACACTTAGCGGCGTTTTTATTAGCTTTTTGCATTCGAGATTAGGTTAAAACAACAAAATTTTTATAGATATATTTTTTTTGTGGTTAGGTTTTAGTTTTGGACGAATTCAGAAACGAAACGAAACGACTCAAGACTTGAAACTGATAGTATTTTGTGAGTTATACTTAAAGTCACTAAGACACTTACCATAGTATTGCTGAGCGTTTGATGCACACTATCACAGAAGATGTTCCACCAGTGTTGGATAAGGTCCTGGGCATGGGCGTAGTCGTGGGGTGTGGCAGCGGTTTTCGTTTCCGAATTGAACTGTATCAACCAGGGCTTCAGTTTGCCGGCAAAATGCAAAATCTTGATCTTATCTCTGAACCTAAAATGGGAAAACAAAGTTTAGTAATACTTCTACAAACTGGCGTTAACCAACACTTACTGTTTGAATGCGGGCAAGTAGCAGTAGGAAGCATAAGCAGTCACATTGTAGACAAATGGCAAATGCTTCTTAATATCTGCGGTCGCCCAATCGGCAAAGTATTGATTCAATAGACCCTGATCACCGCCATCGAAGCTGCCGTGCTTTACGGCGTAGTCTGTGATCTTGTTGAAGGTGTCCACGCTGGGTCTGAACACAAACACGCCGGAGTTGAAGCAATCGGGCCAGCTTACATCTGGAGCGGCCGACAGTTCCTCGCGTTCGAACAGCTCATCGCAATTTTTCAGTACCTACAAGAAACAAGATACATGTTGGCATTAAAGATACATTTAGTACATGCACATTGATTTATGACTTACCAAAGTATCGGCATCGAGGAACACACACTTCTCGAACTGCACCAGACGCCAGCAGTGGAGCTTTGTGAAGGTTACGCCCAGTTCGGGGCGGGAGAGGAGCGCCAAGTTGGCGGCATCCTGTGAGTCGAGTACATTAACCTCTTGTACAACATTGTACACGTCCTTCAGTCTGTCCCGCATCGACTCCGACACGGTGGGCGTAACCAGCACCGCCAACTGGTGGGCGGTACCAGCTCGCTTCAGCGAATGTGCCAGCACCAAGGCGCCCAACGAGTACGTGTCATTTGTGGTCAAAGTTACCCAGGCAAACTCTGCGAAAGAGCGCAAATAGAAGAAAAGATAACAATTGATTAGTATGGTTTAAATAATCAGTTAGTAAGCGGTTTCGAGTGAGATACACAGACACAAAGAGACAAAGATACACAGATACAGTTACAAATGCAGCAGCTTGGCAATAGAGCAAGTTTTTCCATTCTTTCATTTTCAGTTTTCATTTTATTTTCTTTTATTAGTTCGGCATTCAGAAAAAATTCGCAGCAAAAGCAGTTTATGGATTATAAATAAACAGGCAGCAGGAGAATCCAATTATATGTGTATATGTATCTATAGATACACGATCTAGTGAGATCTACAGACAAATGCGATGAGTGTGTGTTTGCGGCAACGGCATCGGCATCAACATCTGCGTCAACAGTTTGTGGGCGGGGCACGCCGCGGTCGCATGCAACACTTTTTGGCAATGGCTCGTATAATTTTCAGGCCCCATTTGGGCTATTTTCTTGACTTTGCAAAAATGAAAAACACAAACAAAATTAAAGAGAACCAAAAAATACAGAAAAAGCATTGCAAAAATAGTGCAAAAAAATTGCTGAAGCGTTTCTGCTAAGAAAGCAAATTATATTTTGCGTTGTTGGCATTCAAATGGATCAATTAAATACTATATACAGCATTAAGTACGTAGAGTCCGAAATAAAATAAAAATCATGGGAGAAAAGCATTAACATTAATCACGATCTATGCCTGTAGACCTTAATCTTCTGCTTAAGACTATTTACAAATTTCAAATTCTATCAACAACTTATTCCAATTTCATAAAATGTACAATTTTTTCTCACATTTTTCAATACTCAAAATAAAATATAAATTATACTGAATGTTTTGCTTCTATCTTAAGTATAATTTTCATAATAAATTTGCTTAAATATATATTATTTTTAAATAAAATAAATGTTCATGCATGGTTTATGTAGAGAAAGAGAACAGAAAAGTTAAAAATAAAATAAAATTCATCATTAGAGTTGTTATAGAAAAATTAGAAATTTATTTTCAAATTGATTATAGACAAATTTGTGGAACATTAATGCTACGATCAGATAAATTCTTTGTACATCTTGCTTGAACTAACTTTAGTTGTGGGTTAAGAGAGAGTCAATGATTAGTTCAATATTCTGTTCAGATTTTGTTTCTTTTATAGCTAAATAATCATTTGGGGGTTTATTTAGCATTAGAAAGCGAGTTTTAGATCTATTTAGAATACAACATTAAGGTAATAGAAGATGAATTTACAACAACAACTACCTTCTGTGTGTACGAGTGGAAACGGAGGCGCAGCAAAAGAATGGAAACAGCAGCTGAATGCATTGGTGACAGCTTCAGCCAGCAAACGACAGGTGGCGCACTTATGTTCTCACACACCACGTTATATACATTGTATTGCTGCATATATACAAAAAGTATCTGACGGATTTAATGTGTGTGTGGGTGCAAAATATGCGACTTCATATTGTTTTCTTGTCTTTTATGTTTTTTTGGTTAACAATTCTTTTCTTTTTAAGATTTAGTGTGTGCAATGAGCTGTTGTGCCTAAAATAAAAATGAAATCATTTACTGGACGAAACTAAAATGGTTTTTAATAACTTCGTGACTTACCGGATGCGAGCACAAAATAACAACAACAAAAATAAAATTTATAATAATTTCATGTCACAATTATAAAAATATACGTATGAAGAAATCAAAGAACTACGAGTATACGAGAAATAAAGAAAAACCGTTGCTCAAGGCTAATGTCATAAATTTTGAATTTAAATTAAATAAACAACACATTTGCGTCGTTCAAAAAACAACTGTTGAATTCGTCACAATTGTCACAAAAACATCACAAAATGAACCGATTTCTTAAAATAAATAATATTACTTAACTTAGTGCTTATGAATGGATTAAAAGACTTAGGCTACTCGAAATTGTTTGCAGTGTAGTGAATCGACTCTCAGACTCGTAGCTTAAGGCCAAAGCTCGCTCTCTTAGCAGCCGAAAGCTTTAAGAGTGACGATTGCGTAGTGAGCGCCCTTCCGCGCTTCTCTTAGCTTTATCAGCTCAGCCGCGTATGCTGGGAACACAATAAAGCAAGCTGATAAAGCGCGAGCACAAAAGGTCGGCAATGGGGTCGCGACCAAAACAGAACACAGAAAGAGACACAAAAGCGGTAAATGCTCATTGAGCCGCAACTGCAATTTTGATTAACTGTGAATGAATGAAGCTAAAATTGAATGAAAGCGACAAAGGGGAATAAATGGGAATGTCAAAGAGCATTGAATTCGTTTAAAGAGTTGGAGCATCTGTGGAGCAGGAGAACGGAAACCCGTTTTATGCATCGCTGCCAATGCCAGGAATGGAATGGCATGCCACGCTAAGTGCAGCCGGCATGGCAAATGTGGCAAAAGCAAATGGACGACAACGGCTGGCAAACCGGCAAAATCAGCGGCGTCGAACACGAGTGCAATGCCAAACAGCCAAACAGCCAAACAGCCAAAACGAGTTATACGACGTCAATCTCGAGATCTTTCTCCCTTTCTCTGTCTCCGTCACTCTTGTGTGTATCTGGTGGATATATGTATATGTGTTTGCGCTTTGTATCTGCCACTAAAAATAGCCAGAAAATGTGAAATGAAATTGTAGCGCGACAAGAAGTGGCTGCTGCTGATGCTGCTGCATGCAGGCGGCGTATGCGGCATATAGATACACAGATACGCAGATACATTTTTAGAAATTCAATCACAGAACGCAGCAAGGGAGCAACAACGGCAAACAACAGTTTTCCCTGGAGCAGTTTTCCCAGCCATATAATTTTTCCTTATGATTTATGCGGGCAACACACACAAACACACACTCAAGTTGATGTGAGTGTGTGTGTTTGGCAGTTTCCCGAATTAATTTAGATTTTTGTGCGCTGTGGGCGTAACGAGAATCTTTGCCAAAAAGCAACAATACAAGATGTGGAAAAGTTTTTCATGAATTTTCTGAAAAATGAAAATTGTGAAATTGTTAGCGCCTGTCGCCGGCCATAAACTGCGTGTGTCTGCTACAGATACATATAACTAAGTGTATATATAGCTAAATTGCTTCTATAAATAGCGCATCTCTATATAACATCTATAACTGTAAAATATACCCAATATGAGAGATTTATACAAAGTCGACTCATGCCTGTCAAAACATGAATAGCATCGTGTGAAACTAATCAGAAAATGTGTTTTTTTTTTCATCTAACTGATAAGCGATTGCTGCCTGGCGCTAAGTTAATATAGCTGCACTAATTACTAGTTAGATGGGTGTTTTAGTGGGTCAGAACTGGCACTAATCAATGGCAGGACAGCAATAAGAACAACCACAGCGCCTGTGCCTAACACTGACCTTCACCAAGCCGTCTTTACTTCCTACGAGTGCAACAGATGCAGCTAAAGCGCCTCAAATGTCAATTAAAACTGGTTCGCTCTCTTCTGAACGCTGCGCTCTCCCTCTCTCGATTCGAAGCGCTCTCCTTCTTTATTTTGTTTGCTTTTTCGATTTGTGTAAGCTCGGCTCTCTCACTCTCTGTCTTCCTGCTGTCGTCAAAGCTCACATAACATGCACGCCGTTATCAGTTTGTCAACACTTCGTTGATGGCAAATTCGCGCATATTTTTATTATAAACAAACAACTAAAGAAATCTAATGCTCTGCAATGCACACACATACACAGACGCAGCACACACACTCACATGCATTCAGAGAGACAAACATACGTTAAAGTTTGTATGTATTGTATGTAGACTAAATACACGCACAGGCGGCGACTAGGCAAATGCTATTGAAGGTCAGTAAAGGTCGTCCCCGCAATTTATGAGCCTTAAACACATGTATGGAGCGGACCAAACGACAGTAGTTTCAGCAGCTTCAGCATATGAAAATTTGATTTGCATTTCTGCTGAAATATGTGAGTTATGAAATATGAGAATGCAATTTGTGTGCAGCTTTATCTAAATAAAATTAATTGCGATAAAACGTTGCAGTCGCTAGTTGAAGGGACAGCGACATAATTTGGTTTTAGCCATGCAAAATACACACGCACACACACACACGCTAAACTCACACACGCATACGCTAACACACAGACAGACTTTCAATTAATTATCTTTTTTTTTTATCAAAATAGTTTTTGTGGTCACTTCTTTGGCGGCGATTTGCTGTTGCATTTCGAAGTAAAAACTTACTGCTCATTTTGTTTCTTTTTTTTGTTTTTTGTTAGTTAACTAATGTATACACTGCGAAAAAACACGCGGAGAGAGTCCTTCGCGTATGATATGCTAAGCCGGGGGTGGACTTGGTCTGTGGTGGTGGGTGGGGCGTGCCCGTTAAGCTTTTTCACACAGTGCGACGAGAGCGAGTCCGGAGTTTGCCTTTGCGGAGGGTTTGCGTTTGGCTGTTCTGCCTACCACGAGCGACGACGAGAAACTGAATGCCTACGACGATGCGAGCTAATGAAAAGTGCGAACTGACGTCTCTGCCGTGGGCAATAAATGTGGGGGCAGCAGCTGGCGTCGACGTCGCTGCGCTGTCGCTAAATTGTCGCTGCCGTCAAACAGCAACCACAAAAACTGTAGCGGGAGCTGAGGGCATTGGCAAGTCGACGAGGAAGGCGCCAAAACAGAATTTTGCATTATGTTCGCTTCAATTTCATTTATGTTGTTTCCATTTTCTTTTACTTTAATCTTCTTTGCCGGCATTGACTCTGCACCGGCGCTTGAGGAAGCAATACAGCGAGCGAGAGAGCCAGAGATAGCAAGAGCGAGAGAGTGTGCGTCAAAGGTGCGAATGTATGCAAAAGTGAAACGCAAATTCCGATAGCAGCTGCGCTCACTCTCTCATATGCGCGTTAAGAGTGGCAGCTTTTACAGAGAGAGCTTTTTCAGACTTGGACTTGTTGCATATAAAAAACTGCACCTGTAGAGGGTTTAACGAAAAGATTGTTGAACAAAACGATAAGCGCAGTGAAAACAGTGCCATAAAATGCATTACGTTTTACCTGCCTTCTTTTGAGCAGGTCAATAGTGCAGTGCTGCATGTTCATTCATGAATGTCAACACCCAAAACAATTTGAGAGTAGCACAAAAAATAACAGCTTAGGTAAACAGAATTTATGCTCATTGTGTGCTGTTTCCTTATCACAATATATTAAATATTTGTATAAAAATAGTTTGAGAGTATTTACTTGCTGATATTAATGTGGGCGCATTGATTGCAGCTCATTCAGTTATGCCATTCAAGCATAAAGCTTTACATACTGTTAACTGTGGAGCAGAACTGTTAAGTAACAAGCCTAACATTGCATTAACAGACCAGATACAAGAATAAAACTAAAGCATACTTTCGAGCGCAATACAATTTGATATTTGAAGCAGCTCAATAATCTGCCACAAATATTGCACAAAATAATCCAACTGTCTGTTCTAATTGGATATGAAAACAAATAATAGATTAATAATAGAGTTAACAAAAATCTATATTCAATTATTTGTCATGTTTGTAAATATTTTGGATGGTTTCTTACACGCTTAGACTAAGGCACTATATCGATTAGCTCAAATTAAACTAATTAAAACTAATATATGTACTTGTGAGTAGAACAAAGTTGTAACATTCTCTTGGCATTCGTTGCAGTTATTTTTTGGTAATTTATGATGGCAATTCGATAAACTAAAGCTAAGTTTAAGTAGAGCAACTAAGACTAAATTAGTTTGGCTTAGTGGCTAAAATGTTAAATTTATTGCTTTGATTAGGTATATGGATTCAGGCAGTATCACAGTGCAGGGGCTGATCCTCCAGCCGATGCTTAGCGTTTCGTGGCGAGATGACCAAGTGTTTACGATTCTCGGCGGCTTGGCTAAGACGACGATTCTGACGCTTTTTGCGCCATCTGCAGATGCAGTAACAAAAGACTGGAAAATCAAAAGAAAAGCAAATGTTTAGCAGTTGTGGCAAGGTGTCATGCATATATATGTATATATATATTTACCGAGCAAGACCAGAAAGCAGCCGCCAAAGCAGCCGGCAACAAATAGCCAAAAATTGCGCGTTTCGGCCAACTCTGCGCTGGCCAAACAATTTTGGAATGCTGGCGAATCCACGGTGTGATTGTAGTTCTGTGGACACTCGTCTCTTTCTAGTGCCTCTGTAAAATAAAAGTGGGATACGAGAGAGTTGGTCATGAGCCAAAATTAGCCAAAGATGCTGCACAGCTGCTGGCCAGTTGCCACTTGCTACTTACCCATACAAAGGGGCACGTACTGTGCACTGGCGCCTATCGTTCTGAGGTGATTGGTGACCAGTTGGCAGCTGCACGGACTCATCTTAGTCTTGGTCAGATCGATGACTCCTAAATGGCACAAATTGCCAAGCTTATCCACATTAAAATTGCTCAAGGGATTCAACGAGGCATTCAATTGCCACAAATCTAACAAGTAATAAGGGAAATGAATAAATTATTTAATTTAGAAGTCAGCTACTCACTTGGTAATATGCCCAGATCGGGTATGTCGTGCAGCTCACAATTGGCCACGTTAAGGTATTCGAGTGGTGCCTGTATTGGCTTCTCCAGAGTCTTTAGATCATTATGCAAGTCCCTCAGATCATTGCTGTCTATATAGAGATTGCGTAGCTTTGGCAACTGAAACAACTCCATGGGAATTGTGATTAATCCATTATTCGACAGATCCACTTCCTGTTAATAGAAGTTTAAATCAAAATTTGGTTCGTGACAATTACTCAGCTAGACTCACCTGTAGTGCGGTGAGTGGCTGAAATGTGCCTGGCTCTACCGTTAAGATCATGTTCTCATACAGCATTAGAAACTTGATATCGGTATATCTCTGAAATGAGCTGCTATATAACTTCCTAATGCGATTATACGATAAGTCCAACACCTGAAAATACATTTCTATTAATTTTCATAGTTTTAAACGTACGCGAAAAGCAGCAATGAAAACTGTGGAGTCATTTGCTTCTTAATTAGTTTAGTGGGTGGAAGCAATTAAAACTACTTTGATTTGGGTATAGAAAAAGTTAATGGGGAAGTCTTTGGGCATTGTTTTGTCAGCCAGACAGTGGTCAAATGTTGCCCTATTCCAGTCGCTTTATGACCCACTGTATTCGTTTTCGAAATTGCAACAAATTGAGCTGGGATTCTGAGCTCATAAATACGTGTTCATATGCATATTTATGCTGCTCGAATAAACGCAAAACAAGTCAACTTCTTTATGCTTTAATTAAGCTCAATTGAGTTTGGCTTTCATATACGTTGGGTTGGGGTTTGTCTGCCACAGCATGCAGCGAGGGCAGAACAAAGCGTTTGCGACACGAATTAGTTGCGGGTCAGATGATTCCATTGACTCAAATTGACCTTATAGCCAATGACAGTCCCTGAGACAGCGGGAAAGGGACTGAAGCGACTGAAGTTAATTGATTACTCACCTCAACCGAAGTCTTGAGGTTCTGTGGCACCTCCTTGAGGTCCATGTCGTAGCAGCGTATGCGCATCAGCTTCTCAATTCTCCCGTAGGAGCATCTTTTGTCCTCATCCTGTTTCGAGTAGCCAAATACGAGCATCGCATTCACAACGGATATGAAGACAATGTTCAGTAGCAGGCAACGCAGCTCCATGCTGTGAATATAGACATTTATATATGTATTAGTATGGGTATTGGGGAATTCATTTCGATTGGATTTTGGGCGAGTTCCGTGTTCTACAACAGCTGATCCATCAGTTGGCGAGTCTATAAATCTTCAAGTGGAAAGTTGCGAATTGTTTTCGTGTTTGTTGTCTAATTTTAAACGTAGGCTAATAAATAAAACTAAATGTACACACTGCTTCCAAATAAAACAATTATTTTCGCATTAACAAATTACAAGATCAATGCCGCGCCATTGAGGATTCAGCCCAACACAGTTTATTTGTTGCTCAGGTCAATGTTGTTTTTGTTTTGCTTTTCTCTTTTTTTATTTGTTTCAATTCAATTTTTGAATGCAAGTTCAATCAAGCGCATCCCCCGCACGCCCGTGGGCGGTAAACTGTGAGTGGGCGTGCCTACAGATTGTATTAGTTGTGAACTAAGCTAAACTATGGCGAACAATTGTGCGACATGGCGTATGAGTGATGTGTGTGGCCGTGTTACGTATACGCCGCGTATTGTCGCCGCACGTAATGCCTTCACTCAGTGTCAAGGGGCATTGTGCGCCAATCAACAACTGAACTTATCAAATCAATTGCTGCACGACTACAAATACCCTGCAAGATAACGAAATTGACTGACAGTTGTCTGTCTTCAGATCTTCCCTTTTTTATTGTTCCACCGCAATCACTGCGCACATCGCAAACAATTTACAACTTTGTCAGTTATTTTTGGCATGGAAATTCATTCACCTACACCTCTACCTGGTGAAGAACCCACCCACTGACTCACTCCACCTGACATCCGAATTATAATAGTCTTACCCGTAGTTCATTTCATTTTCGTTCGCTTTTAAGTTTATTATCTAATCTTGACGCTTCAAGTTTTTTATATCTCTTGATTCAACATCAAATAGAACGCACAATAAATCATATATAGATACTTGTATTTCAGGCCGATTCTTTTATGGTATTGCAAACGTGTCTATAGAATTCAAGAATCGCCCGTAAGAGCTGTAATAAAACTTTCTGCCAACTTTTGTAATGAATTGTTTTGCGTTCGATAATTCGATATGATGAATTTGGAAAACTGCCGAAAGGAAATGCAGTTTTTCCCAACCCCTCCACTCCCCTACCCCACCCCCTTTTATTTCGATTTGAATTGTTTATGCTGCTGTCACGCCCCATTGAAATGCAATTGGGAAAGTCATGCGATAGGCAAATGTTTCCTGAGGTCGATTCCATATTGTTCTTTGTGTGTGATTTTCATTTCAAAAACAGTTGCGTGATTTCAAAGCACTTGTGTATGACTAACTTGTTATTACTATACTATTCCCTATAACTTCACTAAATATCAGGTATACAATGCCAAAGGGAGGAAGATTCATTCAGTCGTGAGTCTCGTGTTTAAAAAAGTCGCATCAAATGTCGGTTAAGGAATGCCAATTGACATACCCTGTAATAGTGGGGTTCTGTTTACACAGTACTTATGACGGATGATTGAGGCGACGGCATTGGGGTCTTCGATCTTGATGGAAATCACTTTTGAGTGCCGCAATAAGTCAACAATAATTCATGGCCTTAATGTCGTCCTATAACCGATAAGAGACAACGCGAACAAAAGCACCAACAATCTGGCCTAAAAGCAATCAATAATAAAATGTGTAAATAAATTCTGAAATCCTCTCAGTATTGGCCAACTGCTATAAACTGTTTCACATTTGGCCAATATAACCAAACAACCACAAGCAAAGTGCTT
This sequence comes from Drosophila dunni, assembly GCA_018152125.1. NCBI lineage: Eukaryota > Metazoa > Arthropoda > Insecta > Diptera > Drosophilidae > Drosophila > Drosophila dunni. Next base: position 14,830,063 of record JAECXC010000339.1, on the reverse strand, counting down.
CCATTTCCTGCAGGCACTTGTCAGACACGCTCTTGGACTCTGACCAGATTTTACTCTGCTCCAATTGACAAAGAGTTGAGGAATGTGTGGAAACAGTTCCACAGATAAGTGTGTGGACCTGTTCAGATAAGCGGAAGAGTGAGTTGATTAAGTTGGAAGATTAAGGAGATTTTCGCTTTAAGTTTGAGATGGTTGAGATGCAGGATTTTGATGAGTAGTCGAAAAGCAATGAGAATACTAATGAAAATGTAAATAAAATGACGTAGCAATGGTAGTAAGTTTCAATAGATTAATTATTTTTGTCAGGCACATAAACAAATTAATGTTAATGGTTATTATTATGATAATGATAATGCTAATGCTAATAGTAATGATAATGATTGACTCCAAACTCATTTTTTATGTTAATGCAAGTCAATATTTCAGTGCCAATGGTAATGAAAAAGCCAATGAAAATTTTAATAATAATCAGAATGATAATGAAAGTTCTAATCTTAATAATAGTGATGATAATGCTAACAATTTTAATTATTTCTAGCTGTAGAGCATAATAAAACTCTATCACAACAACTAACGAAAATAAGTATACTAATTAATAATCAATCTGCTAATTAATAATTAACATAATTTAAAATTAATGCTAATTTGAGCCCCAATACTAATCCTTAACCCCCAGTCTATGCAAATGCTGCTGCTAATCACAAGCGCAATTACACTAATTGTTTTTAAAGAACTGCTCGACAGGTACAACTACTGCCGCCACTCACTGTGGTCCCCTGTGTGTACCTCTGTCATTAGAGACGCCTGCCGAATCGGCGAAATAGCATACCAAAAAAAAAAGGGAAAAGAAAACCTAAGAGGTAGGAAGAGCGAGAGGGAGAGGAAGAGAAATAAAAGCATTGAAGTGATTTCCACACACACATTTCCACCGACGGCGACGGCGACGGCGACGGCGACTGCGACCGCAACAATGAGCTATGGCAATATGGGCTATAAATACTTACTTATATGTGCCATATATATTTGTTTCAAAATTTAAATTAATTTTCATTTTTTTCGCTTTTTTTGTTTGTTATCTTCCACGCAGGAAAACAAAACGAAGCAACTGCAAACTTATGGCAGACCCAAATGTTTTTATTCATTTGGGCTTAATAACTTTTTAGCCATTCTTTTAGTGGCATAATGAAAGATTAGTGGCAGGGCGGTGCCAGAGGGTTGGGCGTGGCGATCGGCATGTTGTGGCGGCGGCAAAACATTTGTTCGACTTAAATTCAATCGAATTGGCAATAAAAAGGGCCAAATGTGTATCATAAAAGAGTTGAGACCCACCACACCCCTGTCCACCCCTTATTTGGGGGTCTTAAAAATGTAGGTGGCATTAAATGAAAATGAAAATCCAAAATCCAAAATCCGAAAGAAATCTCAAATAAAAATGGAAAATGGAAAATCTCCAAACGAATTTATATTCCACTTTGGCCATATTTATTTATATATTAGGCTCAATCGCAAAGGCAAGACAAACAATGCTCGACAGTCCTCAAATGCAGAGCTATATATACGGGGAGCTATACGTATGTGTGGGAGCTGTGGGTGGGGCATCATTTGGGGAGGGCGGAGATGTGTCAGGCAATGGCTTACAGCCTGGCTAATGATAAATATGATTTCAAATATTATTTATGTTTATATGCAGGCAAAAGCTAAGCAAGCGATTATGGGATAAGAAACAAGCAAACTACAAAAAACAACAACACAAGGGCCATAAAAAACCAAATTCTAAATACTAATAAAATGAAGAAAAAAAGAATTCTCAAAAAATATAAAATGAAAAACTCTGAAATTAGTTTCAAATATTTTAATAACATTCTAAACATTTGTGAATGGATTTATGTGCTCTGATGATTCCTCTTGTCACACTTTTGTGGGCGTTACGCGAATGTTTCATGTTTCCGCCCCACCCCACTCCCTTCCGCCCCTCAACAGGTGTGCGCCGTGTGTTTATGGAAGATTTATTTGTATCTTTTCGCTGCATCGTGTGATAAAGATTTATTTGTTTAGACTTTCTGTGTGTGTGTTGAAACAAGACGTGTATACAGACGTTTCTTGTAGCGGGGGAACACTGTAGTAACTAAATCTTATCGGGAAAACGTCAAATGTGCCACAAGAGAAAAGTATGTGAAGGCTTTATCAGACGTTTTTCAACTAAGTAATGCCCAAGGGAAACACCATTCGCTACAAGTCAAAGCTAAGAACCAACTGAAATTAATTGAATACAAAAGCAACAACAACAAGAAGACCAATAAAACTACAACAACAGCAGCACAATAAAAACGTTGCCCATTTATTTCAATTAAACACAATCAAGAAAGCAACTGAAAACAATGAAACTTCCAAGTAAAAAATAAAAAACAACAGCTACAAAATAGCAACTTCAGCAGCAACAGCAAATAACTGACCATTGGATTAATTGAAGAACCCACAAAGTATAACAAACCATACACTATTTAAATGTGTCATAAGCTTAATTATATATGAACCCTAAAAAGCAGCTTAGGGTATTAAAAGAGTGGGATAGGGATAGATATAGGCAAAGAGGGGGAGCTGCACTTGCGACTTATTCTGCAATTCTGCAGAAACACTTGCAGTGCTTGACTCATTATCGCCCAATTACTCAGTGTCATTTAATTTAACAATTTCGAAATTTTTAGAAATTAAAAATAAAATTCTTTAATATTTAATTCAGAAAATTTTCTTAAGAAATTTAAAATGGGAGAGGAATAAATCAAAACCAAACATTGTTTAAAAAGGCTTCATTTGTAAAAATCTATCAAGTTTTGATTAAGCTCTGAAAAATGCAAGTTTTCCACTAAGTGACAAGGGGTAAGTTAGGAAATATTCCTTAAAGAGCTAGGACAGCTATCAAAAAGACAATCCGCTTGGAAATCTCACACTTAATGATAAAGCAACTGAAGTTTTAGGAAGTCTTAAGCATCAACTGCTGTAGAGAACAGTCTTTGAGTATGTGTGTGATATGTGTGGGTGATATATTTCTTTCGCTTTCTTTTCCAGCACGTTCTACCTTTAACTCTCTATCTTTAAAGTGCTTGACATACTATAAAGCCAAAGCAATTAAGCGTATAAAGATTAAGACTCGTAGCACGATAAGACAGGTGGCAGCTACGACTCTAGGAGAAGCTATTGGCTACGTACCGACGGAATCACCTAGTTTTCTTACTCATAAGCCTTTATCAAACCGTTTTGAAGGCGAAATGCTGACTCAAGTCACACAGATTTCTTTTCTACAGAAAAACTTATGGAATAAAAGATAAAATAAAACAAATTCGGAACTTCCTCTTGACACATTACTTATGAGCTACTATTTCTCGCATTCAAAAGTAAGTTTTTTATTTAACTTTCAGTTTCCATCAGTCTTTTCATTCAATTGAAATCAATTTAACTGTTTTATCTCAATTCGTAGAGAAGTGAGACAGGGAGCGGCAGCTTCTCTTGGGTCTTTGACTAAACAAAACTAGAACATGTCGGAATTCGCCCTTCTATTTACTATATTGCATAACCTTTCAGGCTTGATAACCTCTAGAAACTTTGATAACGCCTCGAAAGCGGGAAAATTACTGAATTTGGAAAAAGGTTGCAAGTTACTCACCTCTTTAGTATTCCAAGCTGTGTGTTATAATCCCATTTAATATGCGTTATCCTTAAGAAGAAGATATAATCCGTAAACTCATCTTAAGTTTTTAGATTTCTTTTAGAGCACATTTAGTGGATTATCATTTCTCCACATAAAGCAGACACTGCACTTAATAAATCTTCTTTTCACACACAGCACACAAACAAATTTCCGTTGAATTTCAATTAACACGAATTATTTTTTGCGACCACCGTTCACGTACGGAGCGATCAACCAGCATATAGAACTACTACAGGCAACACCGGAACCGAACCGACCCGTTCAATTCAACCGCAGACTGGGAATTGAAGCAATCGTAAACGACTACGACGACGACGACAACCACGACGAACACACTGCGATCGTTCGGATCGGCAGCCGAAAACACCGAAAAACAACGCTGATAAAGCAACGAAGATAGTGCACTCAGTTGTGACGATGGAGGGGGTAGGGAGGGGGTGTTCAGCGCTTGAGGTTTGTTGAAAACGAAAGAGAGTTTCGCTTGCACTTTCCAAGCACATACGCACTCTCTTTAGTTTTACGCTCACTGTCACCACGTTTAGTTTTCTTTCACTCTCTCTCACTGTCTCTTCGCTTCGCTTCTCTTTGTAGTAATGTTGTGCCAGGCAGTGATAACAATGGAAACTGATACACAGCTGTAAGCACTGACCATTATTAGCCTCCAGTATTTGCCTCTAAATTTGACAACTTCATTATGAGTGTTCACTCTTAATTACCACATTCGCAGTACTCAATTCCAATTCAATTAGCTAACAAATGCTAAACAAAATCCGTCAATCGATCGGTGACATTGCACAGCATTTTTTCCAATCAAATCAAATCGAACTCTCACGATTTTTACACAACTTCAAAGTAATAACAAAAAAACTCTTCCTATTACAAACCAGCTGTGACTTCTGTTACGATAAGGCCACAAATTTCGATTTGTTTGTGCAATCACAAAAAAAAGCATTTCTTATCATAAATGTTCCAAATTACGCAGAAAGTCTTTTCACAGTCTAGACAGTGCGTTCTCAAATTTGTTTTCGCTCTCTCTCTTGGTAAATCCCCCTGCCCGCAAACGCTACCTGAGCTCAGGTAATAAAGGAACATTGGTTTAACCGCAGGTAAATCCTTTCGATTTTGATCGTATTTTATTTATTTATATATATTTAATTTTTTTTTGTTTACAACATGAAAAAGAAATGGTAGAAAAATATGACATCATGTTTTAAAGGTTTTCAATACATAAAACCCATTATTCCATTAGTTTTAATATTTTGTTGTTTGTTTTAAATTTTAGTCTTTGCTTCAAATTTGTTTTAGATTTTTTTGTTTCAAAATGTTTTTTAGATATTAGTAATTGAAAGAAAGGTAGTAATATATAAAAAGTAAAGAAATCAAAGTCATTAAATTGAAAAAAAAAAAGAATTGAAAAGTTCAAGTGTAAGAGAAAAAAGCGTAGAATAAATCGTAAAAAAAAACAAAAACATAATAATAATAAATTATTCCTCTCTCAACGCTTTTAACCACATTTTGTTGAGGCGGTTTTTGATTATGTTAAATTGCTTTAAATGTGTATGTGTGTGTGTGTGTTCTTTTCGTGTGTGTTATAATTGAGCAATTACTCGTCCACTGCCTTTTATTTAATTAAATTAACACTTTTCGTTAGTTTAGATTTTCATCTAAAATATTTCACAATTTTTTTTTAATTGCATTTCTTTCGTTTGTTTATGCAATTTTTTTTTTGTATTTTTCGTTTTTTTTTTTGTTCGTTTTTCTTTTGTTTTTATAAATGTATTCGTTTTTTTGTATTTTCTTTTTTTTTTTGTTTTGTTTTTCATTCAATTAATTTGATTAATTACAAATTATAAAAAAATGAGCTTTCATTTTGGTTTTCCATGAAAAATCAATGAAGCTTCTGGCTTTGCAGCAAAAATACAAATCATCCTCTAATTTCCATCCTCCAATCGCTTTGAATAAGTTTAACTTGTTCAACTAAATTAGGTAATACAACTGTTATTTTAGCCAAACTAATCACAATCTTTTTGCATATGAATATTGCAAGCATTCTTGAGTGTGTGTGTGTGTGTCTATAGGTGTGTGTTATTTCTTGGGAGCTTTTAGCAATCCCCTTCTTTACAAATGTATGCCTCTCTCGGTTTGACATGTGACGGCTTCTCTTGACGGATTTGTTGGGTAGACTCCATAGAGTGATTCTCTAGGCTTTTTCCTCTCGCAGCTTCTCGCTAATGTTAGTATTCTGGTAGAATAGACGCACGACATTGGTGTCGCTTTCGTCCTTCTTGGCCAGAATTTCCAGCTGGAATGTCTCCGTGCAGCGTGTGTCTATGAATGCACCCAAGGCGGCCACATCACACTTGGCAATCGTAGCGGCCTCCAGCTCACAGTGTTTACTGTATCGCGGTGCCTTGGCCAAGTCCTCGGGCAGTTGACGGAACTCATCGGTAATGGCGTTGTTGCCAAAATCTATAAAGTGCACCTCGCACTTCTTATCGTCCAGCAGCTTGACAATCTCGGCACGATAGAAGACCTCATCCTCTGGGAATTTGGCTACACAAATGGCGCCCACTTTCAGTTCACTAAACACTTCAAAATTCTGCTCCGCATCGAGCATTTTATCGGTCATTTCCTCGAGTGCCGGCACATCCTGTTCCATTTGCACATAGAACGACTTGGCGTTATCGAACTGCACTATGATGCAGTTATGTAGCACCACTTCTAACGGTTTCTGTACGCCAGCCACTGTGTTGGCCAACTCCTCGGCAAAGTCCTTGTAGTTGATGCGCAACTGAATCGTTTGCAAACTGCTCTGATCCTCCTGCACTTCACCAACTATTTCATAGACCTCACCAAAGTGCTGCTCCAGCACCAAAGCGAATGCTTCATTCGTTATATTCTCGGGAATCTCATTGAGCTGGCAGTGCAATGCCAGTGGAGGGATCTCCAAGACATCCTCGGGCAGCGTGTAAATCTGTTGGCTAACAATTGTGTTGCCGTAGTCAATGAGGAAGACCTCACAGCCCTTGTCCTCGCCCAGCACTGCACTGATTCTGCAGCGATAGTGGCAATCATCCTCCTGGGAATAGCAGACGGCAATCAATTTCTCGCTGGGGTTCGATAACTTCTCCAGCTTGCCATTTGCGTGGCTGGTGTGCAGCGTCTTCACAATGAGATCGAGATCAGCAGATCTCTTCTTTAATTGCACATAGAAACTGCTGGGTGAATCACCGTGTGAAATGATGCACTCGTTAGCATTGTTCTTGTCCTGCTCCTTGGGCTTCAGCAGCTCAGCTTCCAGCAGCTTCTGCAGCTGCTCGTGTATGTTCAGGGCATTATCCATGGTCTTTAGCCTGACCACCGGAGGTTGAGCAGATTTGTTGACAAATTCCACGGCAACTTCACCGTTGCAGCTGTCGACGAGTGCGTCCAGCGCCTCGCGTGATTCCTTGGGATATTTAATAAAGTTGGCACAGGATTCAAGTGCATGTACTTCTGCCAGTGGCTTCAGCTGTGCCAGCTCACCAGGCAACTCAAAGAGCTTATCCACCAACGCCTGATTGCCGTAGTCGATAAAGAGCACACGATATTGCAGCGATTGCTTGGCCGGCAGCTGCTCGAGAATGCGTGCACGATAGAACTCGTTGTCATCCGCGAATTGGGCCACAAATAGTTCACCCACTTTAGCAACGTCCTTGATGGGCTGCAGATTTGCATTCTCACCATTCAGCTGCTCCACTGTGCTGTCCACGAGGGCATTGTTTGCCTCCAACTGGAGATAGAAGCTCAGGGGACTGTCCACATGCGTGACGATAGCCATGGAACTGCCAGAGTTAACCTCCGACTCAACCTTTGACTCCACAACTGGTTCTGGTTGTGGCTTGGGCTGTTTCTGTGTGCAAAGTGGCAGCAATTGATCCAGCACATTGTCCTCATCAAGCAGCAGATGTATGACTACATGCTCCAATCCTGGCTGCAGCAGTTGTGTGGTAAAGACCAATTCTCCCTCACCTGTGAGCTCAGCAAACTTGGCCTCTGCCTCATCCGACCAGGCTATGTAATCCTCTGGCAACTGAAGTGTGCATCTCTTGGACAAGCTGGGCACACTGGCAATCTCATCCGAGAGCAAGAGACACTTGGCTGTCGTCGATGTGTTGCCGTAATCAATGAAACGCACCTCGTAGCGGGCATCGGGCAGTTGTCGCATTAATTCGGCACGATAGAAGAGTCCATCGTCGTCGAAGAGAGCGGCCACAATGCTGCCCTTCTCGAAGCGCTCCAGTGGCTGCAATTGCTGCTCCGCATCGCCCAGATACAACTCAATCAACTCCAGAGCCTTCGAGTCGCTCTCCAGTTGAATGTAGAAATCGCTGATGCTGTTCACATGCGAGATGTAGCAACTGCTGCCACTGCTGACATAGTCCAGGGCTTTGGCAAAGCCATCGGCAATCAGTTTCTTGGCCACATCCACGCCCTCGATGAAGAGATTAACGTAGCTGCTGGTATAACAATCGCCGCGTGTCAAGTATTCGTAGTGCAAGATTTTCTCATAGGAATCATTGAAGATGCTATTGGCTGCATCTGCCCAGTCCAGTTTGCCTTTGGGTGCAATGGGCAGAGCAAAGGGTAGACAGAAGGGTTCCGCCTGAGAGCACAAGCTCTGCTTAATCTCCTTGGCATCCGAGACGCAATCGGTGTTGCCAAAGTCAATAAACTGCAGCACCATCAACTCGGCATCAATAATCTTTGCACGATACCAGGACTTGTCCATGGAGTACATGGAGATACAATCAGCGCCATTCACAATCTCTGTGAGTTGTGGCATCGATGGCGATATGATCTGTAGATTCTCTGTGAGTCGCTTGAGTTTGGGCAGCGCATCAATGGGATGCACATAGAAATGAGCTGGATTATCGCAGTGACTCAGCACAGCTGTCTCCATATCCTTGTAGGGATCGGGCACTGGTGTAACTGCGGCGGCAATTGGCGGCGGTGTGACTGCAATGGGTTCCTCGATCACTGCAGCTGCAATTGGAGCAGGTGGAACTGCCTCCGGCTGTTCAATGGCAGCTGCCACAGGAGCTACGACTTCCGGTACTTCAACTTCAACAGGCGTCGGTGCTTTCGGCTCAGCAGCCGCAACTGGAGCAACTGCTGGCGTTGCTGGAGCAATGGGCTCTGCTTGTTTCTGTCGCTGTTTCTGTTCCTTTGGCTCCTTGGGTTCCTTCTTTGACTTGGGCGAACTGTTAACTGAATTGGCTTTACCACCCTGCTTGCGTTGCTGCAATTCCTCATCGTCATCGGTGGTCAGATCAACACACTCGATATACTCGTAAATGTGAGGCTTCTCCTTGTCCAATTGCTTGCGCATGTAATCAATATCGCGACCAGCAATCAGTTTCTCTGCCTTTAAGGTATCCACAACGTTCTCTTTGCCGAGCATGACATCGGCAATGAGATGACTACGCCGCGTCTCAATGGGCTTCACTGTGACGAGCTGCTCATCCAGCAGTTTGGCTAATCGTGCCTTTAGCTTTTCATCATTGTGAATGCGTCCAAACGGCAAATTGATTTCAACTGCGTTACAACTGCGATTCACATAGAATTTCTCCTCCAGTTGCTTCAATTGCTCTCGTGGCAGCTGTTCCGAGTTGCCGTAGTCCAAGTAGAAGACATCGAGACGTGCTCCCTTAGCATCCTTGGCGACAATTCGTGCCCGATACCAATTGCCATCGGTGCTAAGAGCTGCACATATTTGATCCTTTTCAAATTTACGCAATTGCTTACCTGGAACACAAGAACGTCAATTACAATCTTTGGACAATCTGAAGCAGTTTTAAAAGCTCACCCTTCTTATTGTAGAACTCATACATGTCGTCGAGTAGGTGTTTCATGGCTGCCTCCTCAGCACTGGGCTGCACATAGATGCGATAGGACTTTGCCGTGTAGACTACCAGTGCCTTAAAGTTGTTCACCAACACGGGATAGGCGCATATGAAGGCGCTGCGATCTTCCTTGAGCAGCGGCATCACAGGACGCAGGTGTATGCTAAAGTTAATTTAAGCAATTAGTCTGCCAAGAGAGTGATCTTCAGATTTTAGACTCACATATTGTTCTCACAGACGTGTTTGATATTTAGAGCATAAGATTTGCCCTCGTAGTGGTCCTTGAAGGGCTTGGCCAAATCCTTGTTGGACTTGACAAACTTAGCGTCGTCGTAGCTGCACAAGAAGTTGACATCGCGACAGCTCTCGAGCTGTATCTTAAAGTTGGTCATGTCTCTGATGGAAGTGAATTTGCCACGCACCTGCTGACCAGCCAAAAGACCAACGCGCACCTCTACAAAAAGGGAAGTAAAGGATTAGTGGGAGACTGGCTTATAGATTCCACATTATACTTACGCTCTGAGACCTCAGTGAGGAACTGTGCCTGGATTAGAGTATCTCTCAAAGAGACGTTGTTCACCAACATCTTGACTATGTAAGTGTGATTGGATTTCGAGTTGAATTCACATTCAACTTTGGCATTTGCTGGCACAAACTTCTCCATGCGATCCACTATATACAAATGATCGTAGTTAGTAACGACTTTGTCGAAACTGCAGCGCTGGGCAAGACAGGGAGGCTCAGCAAATCGTTGCTCCACCTGCCACACATCCTCTGAGGTGACTGTCAGAAGATTTCCCGTGTCCACACAGAAGATGCGATACTTGCGCAACATGTGATTGCAGGCAATGACTGTGCCACGTAAAATGGCATTATCCTTGCGTTGCCGCACCACAACACTAGAGTTCACCTTCAGCTGGAGGGGCTGGTGTGGCTTCTGGCGATAGAACTGCCTCATCTCACGCAGGAGATTGTCGTACTTGGAAGCCAGACTCTTTGGCACAACATAGAATTGGAATGGTGATACCCACCAGGATAGACTGGCTGCCTCCTTGCTGGGCGTCTTAATGTCCTGCACAGCGAAGACCTTGTCCAGCGGGATATACTTCTCTGGCTGTGGCTCTGGCTTCGCCTTACTGGGCGATGGAGCCTCAACGCTAGACGCTGCATCGCTTTCCACACCGCTGGAACGCTTCGAGCTGACTGCAGTGCCATCCAGAGTGGACTTTTGTCTCTGTGGCTTCTGAGCGAAGCCTTGTGGGGCATTCTGGGAACGTTGATTGTTTGCATTCCGCTGAGACTGCTGTTGATCTTTCCTTGGAGATTGATTGTTGCTTAGGCGACTACAGTTGGAATAGGAATTTAATTGGTGCAACTTGCTAAAGAAACTTATTACTTACGTATTTTTATTCGCCTCCTGTTTGCCATTCTGCAGACGTGGAGAATCCGTGCGGTTGCGTCCATTTTGGCGATTACCCTTCCTGGGCGAGCTCATGCCACTGGCGTAGCTGCTCGTGCTGCGACTCTCAAAGCTGTCCAAGTTTATGTCACGATTGCGTCTAACCAAATTATTTTCCTGGGGATTGCGTGCCTGGTGTTGGGTACGCTTTGAGTTGCTCTGCTGTGATTGTGTATCCTTGGAACTGGCCGAGGCTGAGCTATGTTTGTCCCAATCATTGCCATTGACATTGTGAGCATTCTTGGCGCGTTGCTGCTTCTGCATCTGCATACGATCTTCACTCTCTACCGTTGTCGAATTGAGCACATCGCCCTTCTCGAGCTGCTGGAGTACCACATCGGAGGCCATGGAGTCGGCACGAGTGACACTTGAATTGAATTGTCCCTTCTCTAGGGAGAGATACTGCTCGAAGGGCATGGATAGTTTGTAGAGTTTCTTCATAACATTCAGATTCTTGGCAAGCAAATTGACCACATTTAGGCCATCGGGTTCAATGCGAAAGACGCGAACACTGAATGTGCGACGTCTGATGTTTGACTCCTCGGCAAGCATCTCAAACTGATCGGTAATCTTGTCCTGACTCAGTTCGCTGTTCTCAAAACCCTTGAGGCAACACTTGATCGCCTGACGTGGCATCTTCAGATGCTTCTCCGCAATGTTGCCGATCAAATGACGTTTCACATGCTGCTCATAGCCAAAATCCACGTGCCGCACAATGATTGTGGCATCGTCCACACGCAACAGCTCAGCTCTGTACCATTCCCGATCACACTTGACCACACAGGGAGCACCAAGGACCAGTTGTTCGGGCACCATTTGATTGGTGTTGTAATAGGAGAACATTTCATCCATCAACTGCTCAAATTGCGTAATGTTGTTCACCTTCTGGACATAAAAGTTACTCGGCGAATCAATGTAGCGTATCTCGACAGCATCGTCGTTCTGCAGTTGATCCGCCTTGGTATAAGCCTGACGAGTATTCTTTAGCTTCTTCAGCACCTCTAGCATGCTGTTGCCCTGTAATTAAAGAGTATTTAAGTTAGGAGTACTGATTGTACAAAAACTGGCACTTACATTGAGCAGTAGATGGCAGGTTTGCATAGAACCGACGCTCTCTGGTGCCTGCACCGTCAGTTGAAAATTGATATACAACGTCGAGTTCTTGAAGATGCGCCTCATGCCGTCGTCTATTGCACCCAGCTCCTTGGTGCCCGAGAGCGCAAAGCGAAAGGCAAATGGCTTGATCTGCAACAACTCCGGTGGTATCTGATACAAATCCGACAGAGAAACCATCTCTGAGTTGCCATAGTCCACATAAACAACTCGAAAATGCTGTCCATAGACAGCACTGACCAAGGCACGATAACAATTGCCATCCTCGGAGAAACGTGCCACACACGCAGTGCCCACACCCGGAAACTGTATGAGTTTCTGCAAACGCATGTGCTCAATTTGTCCCATCATCGCATTCAAATCATTTGTGGCGCTCTTCAACTGCACCCAGAACAAATACGGTCCATTCTCCACAAAGCTCACATAGACATCGTAGGTCAAACCCACTGTCAAGCTGGTTGTGCGAAAAGCCGGTACCATTGGCTGCAGCTGCATTTGCTGCTGCTTTTGCTTCTGTGCAGCTGCCGCTGGGGGTTGAGCCAGTGCGTAGCGTGCTGGAGTATAGCTTAAGGAAGGCTGCTTTGGCATTTGCACTATCGGCGGTTGCATTGGATTATTCAATCGCACGTTGTAGTACATATTCAAGGGCCGTGGACTCGTCTTGGGGGTAAAGACATTGGCCGTGGGCAACAGTTTAACGGGAGTTGCATCGGAAGATTGGTAATTGGCACGTGGTGGATTGAAGGCATGTCCCGCCGCAGCATAGGCGGGCTTCTGGCTAGCTGCCTGTACGGGAGCTGGCAAAACATTTGTCTGCAATGAAAAAAATTAATTAGCAATGGAGTTGGAAGAGTTTAGCTATAAAGAGAAACTTTACCAAATTGGCCAAAGGCGTTGGCATCAATTGAGTTGATGGCTGCACCTGCAGCGGCAATTGTTGCTGCTGTGGCTGCTGCACTTGTGGTTGCTGCTTGGTTGGTGTAAATTCGTTGATCGCTGCAGCTTTAAGCGGTCGTGGGGGCGTCGTATTGAGTGAACGATGCACGTCGAGTCGTGCGGCGAGTGAGAAACGTGCCGCAAGCTGTTCCCGTGCCAAATCAGTGGGCGTTTTGGAGGAGTTACCCGGGCTCTGTATGTTATTGTTATTGTACTCGATGACTGGTGATTGTGGCGCTACTTTCCACAGTTTCTTGCAATGCTCCATCATCAAATCATTGGCAATGGGAGCGCCAATTTGTTTCTGTTGCACCAGATACTCATTGAGTTCGAAGTCTTTCCAGCGTACGCTGGCAAACTTTTGGCTGCAAATCTGTGTGGGATCCACATCGATGGTGACCACATGATTGCCAATAAGCTTGAGCACGGCATCCAGCTCGGCTTTGTCCCATTCCGAGCAAATGCCGAGCACAATATACTGTGAGCACAAAACTGGCACGTTTTGCAGCAGTTGCGGCTGTTTGGAGAAGAGCAGCTGCAATAAAATGCACAATTAATATATCAGGTACTCTTATGGAATTTCGATAATTTGTTATGATTTATTTGTTACTCACATCGTGACTGCTCACATTACGTTTATAGCCGTAATCAAGAAACTCGATCTCGACACGCATCTGAGTTTTATTATTGCTTAAGTGTTTGTCATCGATGCCAGCGCTGAGCACTCGGGTTCTCATGTATTCCACATCCCCGGGTGCAGCGCCATTCGTGCGCTTGAACACACAGAACGTGCCGGGTGTGAGGAGTGCCTGTTGGCGCTCATTTGACCAACTCGGGTCTATGGCAAAGCAGGTGGGCAGCAGCGTCTCGATGCGCTTGCTGACCAAAAAGGCTGCATCCCGATTGGCCTGACCATATATCTTCAAATAGGGTCCAACGTGATCCAAGTGCGTGATGTATAAATCGACGCTGGATCCGCCGCTATTGTTCATTGGCGGCTTGCCGTTCATATTATATAGTTGTAGTATTGCTGCGAATAAATATTTAACACTCAATTAATATGCAAGTCACAGAGCTGCAATTGTTTCCTATTGTCACCAAAATAAATTTTTACTTCAGTTTCGATTTCACTGCAAACGATTTTTACAAAAACTGAAATGCATGAACACACACTCTCTCACTTATTGCAGATAACCGTTAAGAATCCAGCATCATTGTCTATTTATCGCGCACAGTGGCAACCCTGTGCCAAATGCATGAGAAATAACTGTAAACACGGCCTGTTTCCTGCAATGTTCTCTGCAGTTTGTTTGTGTGCGTGCGTGTGTGTGTGTCAACGTATTTCTCTCATTTGCCACACACACACCTTTGTGAAATGGTGCGCTGTTTCTTTAGCCTAAAAAGACAGTATTTAAAAAATTCCAAACTACTTACGTTGTTGTCGTCGTTGTCCAAAGCAAAACTCGGAAAAACGGCCCGTGCCTCTTTACGCCCCTTGTGCATCAATATAATATATGTGTACCACAACAGTCGCCGAGCGCCCAGCCAATTGGTGATTTTGCTCTGGTCGCGCTCTGCTCTTCTATGTTATACAAATTCTTTTCTTTTCGTTTTTTGTTTTTATGCTGATTTCAGCTGCGTGGCTTACGAATTCTGTGTGGACGGGCGAACGGGGGTTCTGGCTTTGGCACACTTCTATGTTTATGTGTGGATATGTGTCAAACGAGCGTTTTTCCTCTATGGCTGTCAGCAAATGTGATGTTACTTCGTGGATTGTGTGTGTAGAAAGTCTTTGAGAGTGATTAGAAATCGTTGAGTTTCAGTCTTTTTAGTTTGTTTGTAGTCCTCAAAAAAGGCTTGCGTCGCAAGCGCAACCCAGTTTAAATGTGTTGCAGCAGTTGTAGTTATATCATATAGCAATTAATCAATGCGAAATAGATTTAATTCGAAAAATTACTTGCCCACCCAGTAACTCAGCCCGAGACAACGACGACACGACTATCGAAAATTTCGTTAATCGATTCCGCGATAGAATTACCGACAGTGTGACCGCATTGTGTAAATCACGAAGCGCGAAGACCAACTGTTAACTTAACAGTTACAGCATTTTGCGCTAACAGGGCGCCAATGCGCGCGCACTGTTAATGAATTTAAATACTTACTTTTCAGGAAACCATTTTAAAAAAGTAAAACGTTAATTAACTCATTGTTTAGTGGTATGTATTTACGAATAGCCAAGCCATTTTAATTTCTTTAAGTATGATTACAGTTTACAGTTACAGCTAAAATGATTGCATTTATTAAATGTTGGTTTACACATGTGTTGTATATATATTTTGCTAAGAATCTCTTTAAAATTCCATTAATAAGTATTACACATATATATATTTACATATATGTATACATAATTATAAATATATATGTATAGTATCGTTTTTGTTATCGTTTTACTTTCAGATCCATTAATAAGGCGCATTCCAAAGTTGTTCACTATATCCGAACTCAATCTAGAATCTATATGTGTATAATTAGAGAGAATAAGATATTTGAGATACAATGCTCGACTCGAAGGAATTGTAAATCGAGTTATAATTAAAGTATTGCAATCAAATTCAATTACAGCCAAGAAACAATTAACTCAACAATTAAATTGCAAAAATGTGTAAGCAGAAGCAACGATTGTAAATGTTTTCAAATCAAAGTGAAGCGGTTAAAGGGGGAAATCGGGGGATTAGGGAGGGGCGCTTAACACATGCACCAATATTTGTAACATCTGTTTAAGCCAGATTGCATTATTTCTAATTGATATATATATGTATATGTATGTGTATATGTATAATATGTATTGACAGTACTCCAAAAACGTTTTCACTATTTGTTTAACAACTAAATACTAAATTAAACATTAATATCTAACCAAAACCCAGCAGCCCGTGACGTCATCACGTCTGTAGTATCGGGGCCGATTGTCCCTGAAGACGGTGACAGCGGGAAACTGGTTCTCCTGTATGAATCTGATGGTGGCACGTGTCTGCAACGAGGGAGAAGCGAAATTAGAGGGAGTTTCCAGAGAAGATTTATGCTTAACTCACCTGGGGCGCAAAATGTGGCGGCTCCACGTCGGGACTGGAGGACAAATGCTGTAGCAGAAACTCATCAGTCTGTGACAGCCACAAGTCGGCGCCACGCAACGGATCATAATTGAATGGACCAATCCTGAGCATGCCCATTGTGGAATCATAAATATCCAGCACCTGTAAAATACGAGAAAGACACAAGTTAGAGGAATCACTTAACTCTTTCCCTCTTTCCTTCCTACCGTTTGTGAGCCCATAAAGATGCGTGCATCGCGCAGTTGTCGATCTGGACCTCGATCCGGGAACGAGGCCGGAAAGATCTCGCCAGTCTTGATGTTCACGCCGACGCCATAAATGATTGGACAATTGATTTCGCCACGCGGCATCGTGTTCAGCTCACCCACACAGGCCTGCGTCAAGTCAATCTCGAGGTGATGCTTATGGAATGATTCTGTAAATACAAACAAAAGTTAAAGGAAACCTTTAAATGAGTTGAGCTCATCTTAAACTTACGCATAATGCTATAGAAGACATCCTCGCCATAGCCCTGCGCGTCCCGAAAGCCACCAATGAGCTGCAATTCGATGCGTCCTTCGGGATAACCCAACGCCAGCTCCTGGACACGAGAGACCATTGTGCAGACGGCTTCATCCACGCCGCTGCCATCGAAATGGGCCAGGGCCACAGCACCAGAGCCTGCAGGGGGACGGGAAGAAGGAAACCCGTAAGAAAACTTAGAATTTAACGAGAGCAAATGAAGCCAATTTATGAACTCACCTGAGTGCCGGACAACAACAATAATACAGGTGGTGGCATCGTCAGCGCCAATTATGTTGATATTCTTGTCGTGCGGCGCAGCGGCAGCCATCTCCCTCTGTCCGACGTAGAGCAGACCCACTGGTCCCATCGATTTGGCCTGTATGGAGTGCAATTGCTGTGCATAATCTCTGTAGACGGGATGCTGCAGGAACAGGCTGTTTGTGTCCATCGGACAATCGTCCTGCAGCACACCATTTAGCACCAACACCATTCTGAAATCCTTTAAGGGATCTAGTTAACGTCTCTGCTCAGTTCCTTTGATTCACAGCTTCAATTTCAATTACGACGCTCTTGTCGTTGCCCCTTAAGACGAGTAGCAGCAGCAGCCAGCTGAAAGCAGAAAGAATTTAAAGGTGAGAAGCAGGTAAGAAGCAGAAAGTAAGAAAAAGAAGTTTCCATTTATTTAACTTGCAACCAGAAGCATAAAAATCAATTTACGATGCAACCAAAGATTTGCATGCACGATAATAATTTGCCAAACAGAATCGAGAGAAGGCGTTACCTGTGCACCGCCCCCGCTCCCCACCCCACCCCTGCTTGATTTCCAAGTCGTAAATTTGTAAACCCTTTAAATAAAAATGTCATAAGCCTTTTTAGCCGCTGGCAATACATAAAAAAAAGATATACTATATATTGTATATATAGTTGTTTATGATTGAAATTGGTTCCGTTTGTCTGATGTGCAGCAAACAGTGGCGTCTCCCAACGGGGGGCGTTAAAAGCGTCGAGCGCTTTTGGCTCGTGTGTGTGTGTTTGTAAATCTAATAATAAAAAGCTACAATTTTGAGTTCACTTTTGGGTCATCAATTAGCCGCTGATGTGACTCCTCTTGGCTCATGAAGCTGGGCGTCAATTGATGCCACACCAAAAGTCACAAATGTCACACGAAAGTTAATAACAATTAACCGACAAAAAGCAACAACAACGACACCACACAAAACACAACATTAAATTAACGAGTGAACCGCAGAAGCAGCACTCAATAATTTAATATAATTGTCATTTAACGCACTCGGCAGACAATTAGTTGTGTTAGAAGTGGTGTGTTAAGTGAAATTTATTTATTTACAACGATATATGTTAAATTTATATAAAAATATCAAAAACTGCTCATAATTGGGCTATAACATAACAGAAAGCTGTTATGCTCCTAACTCACATAGCACAACGCTGTTAGAATGAAACTTATGTTACTTAACAGCAAGGGGAGATCTTTTAACAGCGTCAGCAGTTCATTAGCACTGTTAAGCATAGTTTAATGCTTTTATTTATTATTTATGTCGTTAAAAGGTTTTTAAAGTCAAAATGTGGATATGAGGAAACACCCTGTGCTGGCCAAGTCAACTAGCTGGCAATTGAGTTAAGTCGTAAACTCAGGCGCGCACTGTGTGTGTAATTGAATTACATATTTACCTACGGACAGAGAGGCTGTCTAGTTTCAATTAAGCAAAATAAAGATGAGTTAAAGTTCAAGTACACGAATACATATGCACCCATAAGTGCATGCAGTAAACAACAACAACAGCAGTGACTAAAGTGAATGCGACTGATTCATTGCGAGTGGCATTCGTGAATATTCGCAACAATTGCTGAGGCTAATTCCTGTTAACAACTTTTATTTGTTCTTGTTGGAACAGAACAAACAAAGGGGAAAACTATGGCCCAAAAGCTAGAAATTGGCCTACACTAACAACACTATTAACTTGCCTCAAGGAAAACAATGCACTTAAAAAAAAATAAATAAAAACAGAAACAAAAGACAGAAAAAATAAAAAATAAAAAGAAAATTCAAGTGAGGCAACGTCTGACTTATTTTTTTGGGGGCATGTTGTTGTTGTGGCTGTTGCACGTTCCTGCACCGCAGCTTGTTGCATTATGCATTGTAGTTGTTGCCGTTGTTGTTCCTGCAGTTGTTGCAATTGTTATGGCCCTGTTGCTGCCTCTGCCTCTGCTGTTGCTGCTGCTGCTGCCATGTGTCTTGGCTGGAAGCAATTTAGCCGCGATCATGCATGAATCTTGATTAGATATTCAACGAGAAATAATTTGAAAATGATGACAGTTCGCGATAGGCGCAGCAAAAGCAAAAGACTCCAGGCGGAATTGGAACTGGAACCAGCGCTGAAATTGGAACGGGAACGCGAGCTGGAACTAGAACTATTTCGCTCTTTTTATTTATATAGTAATTCAGACTCCAACTCCAAAGAAATACTCTGCATCTTTCCTCTCTTTTACTCAGCTCTTAACTGGGCTAACTGAGTAAACCGTTTGTCTGATAAGCAATCAATTTGAAGGCCTAAATGGCAATCGTAGAGTGAGGCAGACAGTCTGTCTCTCTGTCTCTCTGCCTGTCTGCCCGTCTGTCTGTCTGCTGGGCGGGCGGTCTGGCAGTCAGTTCGTGCTGCAGCTTTCCACATCCAAAGATTCAATTCATTTGATATGGCAACGTTGCCGCTGATGAGAGATGCACCAAATGGTGACTCAACACTCCCAGAGCTCCACATCACGGCTAGCCAACTAAAGCACTAGGAACGAGTCACGGTATAGCTCATAAATTTATAGAAAATGGTTTGGAAATTAAGAAATTGAGTAACTAAGTCATGTGAGGCATGAGACGAAGGTTAGACGTTTTAAGAAGCACAAAGATATAGGTTCAGAAATATAATATGATATATTATTGCTACTTACAAAATAAAGATCTCTTAAATAAGAATAATTTGTTTAATAAAAAGGTTCACATTTAAGTGAAAAATTAAATAAAATTGAATAGTTATATATATCGAAGCCTCATCCGCATCGAACTACATATAGTCCCCCTATACTTTGTGTGAAATTGACGTCAATCACTGGTTTCTTACTTCCCGTTTACATGTGTAATCACAGCTTGTGACTGGAACGTGTTTAGCTATGGGCCAGCTTAGCTGTCAACGCTTCACGTCGGCTCAATTCTGGGCAAATAAATCAAGACAATCTGGCTGGAAGCACAGCAGAAAATGTGGAGAAAAAGGAAAGAAGCAAAGCAAACAATGGATAGACAATGGCCCACTTCAAAATACTGGGAAACCAAGAGACGAGATACCAAGTACTGCGATCTGTAGGCCCAAAATTCATCTGAACTGCAATGCCAAATGATTGAATGCCAGTTCCAATAGCAGCAGCACAACAAAAACGGCAACTAACTTGGCCATAAGCATCAGAAACGTTTCAATTTATTACGCGTGCGACGACGAGTCTATTACGCTTGAAGAGTATAGGGTCTGAGACGAAGTACAGGGTTTGATTGACGGTTGCTCTGTCGGTCGATTGGCCCGTTTCGAGTTTATAACAATCACAAATTATGGGGTTGTAGCGCTTGAGAAAATGATCTTGTAGATTTAACACTGATAGCAACGTGGCCACAACAACAACAACAACAGCAACCAATTGGAACAGGTTTACAGGCGCATTCTTGCAACGCCGCCACTTGGCCAAAATGATTGATTGCCGCTTTGACGACTCTGTGGCAGTAACCTGCCAACTTGCAGCGAGCAGCGTGCAACGTGCAACTGGCCGCACTTGAAGCTCAACTTGGCTTGAATGGATCATCTGTTTTCCGCTTCTTTGCCTCCACATTCGTACTCCACTGTCGTCTGTCCTTTGTCCGCTGTCGGTTGTTTGCGCTAAAGTAATTTACACCAGTCTCTAGTCATTCGGCTCTTGGCGGCTGCTGCTGCTGCCGTTGGCCAAAAACCAGCCGTCATGTCGTACACCTAACTAACTGCCTACCCCACCCCCTTTCCCATACCTTTCCCCTACCACTCCCTCCACCCCTCCCTCACCTGATCACATCCATTGTCCGGCTACATGCGCGCTGCACATTTCAAATTCTTTATGGACCTTAACACGACAATTGTCAACAAGAGCGAACAAATTTCCAGTGACCGGTTCTCTGACTCTTTCTCTTCCTTTAAACTGCTACTCCTGCTGCTGCTACACGCCCCTCTTCTCCTTTTATCCCCACTCTTCTAGCCTGCTTTTGCCGATCTTCGGCGGAAATTTTGCCATACGTTGTCGGTGGGCGGTTGTTTGGTTGTTGCCTCAAAATGAAGAAATTGAAGACAACAACACGAAATTTCGCACATGTGAGATCGGAGCCAAAGTGGGAGAGAAGGCACTGATGGAGGGACAGTAAGGAAGAGAGTGGGGCAAAGAGATGGCAGCAGCGAGGGTAGCATCATAAATTTGATGCTCAATGTAAAGAACTTTTATGAAATAAAATTGATTTCAAGGTAAAGGAAAAGTCTAATTGATTGTGTAAACCCAAGAGAAGAGTGTCTATAAAAATAATAATATCTAAGTTCTGAATAAATATCAGTAAAATGATGCTGCTCCAAAGGAGTGGGACTTGAGGTTATTACAATAGTTAGATAGTTTCATTAATTAGTTAGTTATTTAAAGTGTAAATTTTGTTTTAAGTGTAAATAAAATAATTTTTAAGAATTCTAGTGATTACCTGATCTACGCGCCTTATAAAGCTCCTTAAGATCAATTGACTAATGATAATGGAGAATAATTGAACCGCCCACCTAAAAAGCAGCAGAAAGAGAGCGAGAGAGAGAAAAGAGAGGGAGTTGGAGAGTCGAAAGAGTCTAAAGTTTTGGCGGTTTCCGGGTTCGTGATTTTCGTTTTCTTCTCCCTCTTCTCCTCCACTGCCTGCCCCCTTCGTTGTTGTCGTTGTTTTTGCGTTGTCAGTTGCGGTTGTTGTCAGTCCTTGTTGTTGTCAGTTACAGTTGCTGCTGTTGTCAGTTGTTGCCGTTGCTGTTGCTGTTACTGTTGCAACAGTTGTCGTTGTCATTGTTTTGTACACATTTCATGGCCATAAAATTGCCTTACAGCAAAACATTTTGTGTGGTAAATGTGCAAAAATTTGCAAAGAGTTTTTTCAAGCCAAAAACCGTTTCGAAATGAATTTCATTGGTTGTTTAATCGAGACAAAAAAAAAAAGGCCAACAAAAATAGCTAACTCCTCCTCATAGACCACAAAATAAAAACAAAGCTGCGACGCAAGCCAACAACTGACAATTTAATTTGACCAACTCTGTGGTGTGCAGTGTCTTGGCCCAAAGCGCAGGAGTATTATAGCCTTTTGCCAATTGTTGGCAAGAAGAAAAACAGACAGAAGAGACACAAGACAGAGAGCCAAACGTGACTGCCAATTGACTTCCATTCAATTTTGCGATGGCACGCAAATATCGTGAGTCTGAAGCGCATTTCTTTGGCTACCTTCCTGTGGCATTTCTGATTCCAACAAAAGCGCAAAACAAGAAGTTGCAAAAACGAAAGTTTTGTCTTCGTGCAACATTTTCTTCTTACCTTAGTTTGGCTTTTAGCCATAACAAGAAATTGAAAATTGTAGTTGACATTTTATGGGCATGTTTCTCATGTTTCCGTTGTCAGTTGCTCCTCATGTCCCTCCTCCTACTCCTTTTTGTAATCCTCCCGACATTGTAATTAAAACTGGTTCTATTAGACTCAATGTTATTGAATAGCTCTAATTAGAATTGACCATCGTGCAATTCTAATGCTCACCCGCAGCTCGTTGATTCCAATTCAATTCTCTTGGCCACAAACAACAGCCGATGATTGATGATCTTTCGCTGCCCGAGCTGGATGAGCTGATGTGTTCATTATACTGTCATCACCCCGTACAATTGTGCGAATTGAGCGCAAGTTGAGACGCTCACAGCTGTGAAACTAGAACAGCTTTCAAAATCGCTGTTTTTTTAAGAATTTTGGACAGCAGTGAAAGAACTTTTAGTCAAGAAGCTACAAATTTATAGTAAATTTAAATTTATAAACTGATTATAACTAAAAACAAACAAGTTTCTTTCTTTTCTTTGAACTTCCGCTCATTTTCGAACCCGGAAAATTTAAAATTCAAACCGTAAAATAGATCTAATTATAGCTCAAAAGCCGCTCAGCCAAGGGGAGTGTCTCTAATCTTATAGCTAAATCTTGTATATAGCTCAGACATAGGGTTTTCTTTAATCTTCTAGTTAGATCTTGTATATAGCACAGACTTCAGCGAGTTGACACTTTTACAAGCTGTTGGCGTCTATAAAAGGCATTTGAAGTAGATTTTTTTGTAGTTTTTCGTCTGTAAATTTGATTTGGCAAGCTTCCTGCTAAAAAAGGAAATGCGCTTTTGCTGTGTGAATTTCACAAGCTCGCAAATACCCAGAAAAGCAAATTTAACTACAGTAAAGACACGCTAAGTATGTGCACACACACAAACACACACACACACACACACACACACACACGATCGCGCTACTTTGTTGTTGTTGTTTGCTAAGTTTATGGCTGCTTATGCAAATGCAAATGTGACTGCGACTTCTGTGTGTATCTGTGTACTGAAGTGTATCTGTGTGTGTGTGTGTGTGGAGTGTGCGTAAAAACGTTTTGCGCCTTTTGTTCACATGGTCGACGGTCGCTTGTTTGTTGTTGTTGTGGTTTTGTGCCTGCTGCCGATTCCAAAAGCGTTCGCTGCTGTCATGTCCAGTAATTAGCATAGCACAGAGTCGCATTTGTAGTCGTCGTAGTCGTGGCTGTTGTCGCTCGACAACTGCGGCGCTTTGTTTGTCTGTTGTCTCCTACTCGAGCCTTACACTTCCCTCTACTCCACGCTTCTCTCCTGCCTCCCCACAGCGCCTGCTGCCATCAAATTGTGCAGCTGCTGCTGATCAAAGTGCAGAAAACCTATAGTAGTGCCTACGAGAACCCTCTCAAGACACTCGATTTAGTAAAAACTGTCGGCAGCGCTGTTTTATCACCCAATAAACACGATGAGCTGATAAGTTTTTCAATTTTAACTTCCCCAACTACTGAAAACCTCAAGTATCTTATTACAGAACCCTTAAATGACATATGATTTTGGGGAAACTTACAACACATAAAGATTAACAGTTTGTAAGTGTGATAAGCTAAAGATTTCTATAAAGTAGTGTTTAGTTTTCATAAGAAATGATTTAAAAATAAACAACTCCGTGGAAACTGTTGTTTGCTGTAACAAAAGCTTGCTGAGATATATACAATCTGCAAGTTAGATGAGCTGACAAACTGTTCCCATTTGCTAGCAATTAAAAAGTGCAGTAACAATAAGAATGAGTACATTTCTAATGAGTAGAACCCTAAGGTGAGATTTTTCGTATCTTTATTTTGAAATGCAATTTGTTGTTGTTGTTGTTGGTTTTTGTCTGATGCGCCGCCAGCAATGAAAATTCGCCATGTTAAACGTGGGCTCATTTCTGTATAGTGTTTTTTTTTGTAATTTTTTGTTTTATGGCCAAGACAAGAGACTGCGACTCCGACTGAGACTGAGACAGAGAACTGAGAGACAACAACTTCCACCAGCGATCGGCTTGGCATTTACAACATGCCTACAACGTGGTAATGGCAACCAGAGCCAACAGCAACAGTGTGTGGCGTCTTGGAATACCAAATTTTATAGCGGTACACTGTAAAATATTTACCAACGATACAACTGCAGCCTCAGTTGATGCTACATACGTGCGGGGGCGCAGGTTTGTTTTTATAGCCGCCCAAGTTTCACTTCTATGGTGGAGAACCCGCGTCGCCGCCATCAAACCATCAAAAGCATATACCATTTCGCATTTCGCATTCCCCAATCTCCCAAACTCCCCCCCTCTCACATGCGGCACTATAATTTATAACAACTGAACAACAGCTAAAGGCGCTCCACGAATCTAAGCCCCAAAACTGAAAACTAAAAGCTGCGGATGAATTGGGAACTCCAAACTGCAAAGTCGAAGCTCTCAGATCTCAGCTCTCCTGGCTTCCCATACGCGCTCTGCGTTTTTCATCCTTTGTGGCTGAAAATTGCAGTGCATTGTTTGGTTTTCCACTTTTGTATACTCTAATCGAAGGTATGCCATCACTTGCCCATCAAGATTGAGATTAAAATGGATGAGCCGGTAGGAAGATGCTCGATTCAAACCTTGACTATCAATAACTTATGGTAGCAGACGTAGTACTCCACTTAAATGTTATCTTTCATTGGGGTTTATAGAATTAATAAAGGGAGAGTAGTTGGGAATAGAGGCAAGAAACTAAACTAATTGAAGAACTATAAAATGAATCACTTGGAACTCTTTGAATTTATTAAACAAAATCAAATGTCTGTTTGGGTTTCAATACGACCAAATTAAAACTTTAAAACTAAAAGTTAAGTCAAGAATATACTATGTTTTTGGACAGCTAAAATTACGCATTAGAAAGCACTAAACTGTAGACAAAAAAGGGTATTCCAAAGTCGTTGCAGTGAAACGATTCTGTGGCTTTGTTTGTGGCACTCTGCGCAGTGCCGTGGACTAGAGTGGAGTGGAGTGGCAGGCACGCCTCTATCTGCAATGTGCGATCTATTGCGACGGGCGCTTTCCTTTGAGCGGGACGGCCATCTAATGGCAAAGGCGGTGGCGGTAGGGGCAAGGGGAGTACACGCGGAAAGATAGCTTGTAGGGGCAGGAGAGAGAGAGAGGGAGACTGTGGCGTTGGATAGAAGTCAGCGTACTGTGTTTCACCTGAGATTGATAGCAGTTGACGTTTGCGGCTTGTGGATTTGTTGGAGTTTTGAGTTTGAATTCGGAGAGTTGAATTTAGATTTGGGGCCTTTTGGTTGCACTGACAAAAGGCGAATGCTATGAATAGAGCACACTATGAATAAGTGCTGTCTGAAAGCGTTTCATTATATGCCAGGTGAAATATGGCTGCTGCTCCATTTGATCTGAATAGGTAGATGAGTGCAAGTACAACAGGTTTCCTCTGCCACAACGGACACAATCCCAAACCCAAATCCCAGCCCCAGCCCAAGCCCAAATAGAGCTTCTCTCTCTCCCTCGCTCTCTCTTACTCTTTCTCTTGTCGTGATTTATAGGAAGCGATTGTGCGTTTTGCAAATTACGACAACGTTGTCTGCAAAGTCATAAGCGAGTACTCGTTACTATTATTATTATTATTAATACCTGAATGCAACAACATCATCATCGAGCTACATGCGGCATGCCCCACACATCCCACTCACCCACTCTGCCCCCAGTGGGTCTCCTTTGCTTCAGTTGATTGAATCTTTTATGTGTGGATTTGGAAGGAGCGTTGAAATTAAATATTTATTAAATTGTCGACAGCAGACAATGGCATATAAATCAGCTTAAAAACTATTCAATGAATATTCCAATCAATGGACAACATGGCCAAGGATGCGACACAACTAAGCTGATGAGCTTTAGGACATTTGACCCTAAGGAAATTAAATTTCCAGCTCAGTTTTGTGTAAAAATATCAGCTTAAAAATGGAGCTTAGAGCATAAATTGATACAAATCAATTAAGTGTAACAAAACTGTAACTAATTTAATTAATAAAATGCTCAAATCTTAAACAAAGAGATCGACTTGAGATTGAAAAGGCTTTCCTTGCTTGTCTTGTTCAGCTAAGGATAACTCTGGTCAATGGCTTCGGGTTACATTTGACCAATTCAAGTCGAGAGCCAAATTTGCTTTTGAAAAGTACAAATTGAGGTGTAGTTTGTGTGTGTGTGTGGGAGTGTGCGAGTGTGTGTTTCTGTGTGTTTAGATTGTCAGCTTGAACGGGGTTGCAAGTTAGTTTAATTAATTCGACATCGAAGTCTGTAAAACACGGCACAACGAACAACAAACTTCAGTGTGACAGTTTACCTGAAAGAGGTGTAGACACTTGTCATCAGTCACTCGACTGAGACAGCAAATACATGCAAAGTTCCTCTCCCCCTCTCTCCCGCACACACACTTGAAAAGAAAACAAGAGAAGAGAAAAACTGAAAAAGCAAAGAACTTTGACGTTTGTTTTGACCCCGCTCTCTAAAAACTAAAGCCGACTCTTAGGAGATGCTTCAATTAGCACTTTGGACACAGATATTAGTAGGAAAAACAGTTACATCTCCTTCCATCTCTATGTCGGGCACATGAAACCCATCTCGGTGCCCTAGCTGGACCATAAAAAACATCTTGAAAATTTCGTAGACTAAAGTAAAAACTAATTACGCGCAGTCATTAAACTGATCTTAACAACCAAAGTGCGAGCCAAATTAGCTGCTTTCTGTTGTTCACTTTTAATGGAGGTTTCAACTAAATAATGTATGTATACCTGTATATAACATCTCTTCAAAAAATCATACAGATATAGACTGACTCATCGGATTGAAAAAAATCGAGTGTTCTAGTCTTATCAATGAATATGTATATTAGTATATAAGCCGCAGTGTTTATAAATATTCCAGGCTGTTTCCAATGAAATCGACACTTTCTCGACTGATAAACAACGTTGATTATGAATCTAGTATATATTTGGTAACAAAAATAAATAATACTGATAGAAACAAAATCCCATTATTGCAAATTTGTTGCTCTAATATTTAGCTACTAATCTGATTTTATTTATAACTACATAAGTTTGAGGTATTGATCATTTGGATTAGAAAAATGCTTAGTAGAAACTAAAGAGTTTTTGAAATTTGAGATAGGAATAAACTATAGAATCCCAAGAAAATTGGAACAAACGAAAGTATAGCTTCATTCGATTCGGATTTTAGTTTTACAGATATTCGAACGAAAAGAATAATTAGATTTTTACTACTATTAAATATCATATCCATAGAGTTAAATATCATAAATTAGCAGTTAAATTTCAAACTTAAAGATCTCAGCTTGAGGTTCAACTTCCTTCCTTCAGCTCGATCAATATTCTAGCAAACTTTGTTGCAAATAATGAAGATGGCAAAGTGATTCTTGACTGTCCACAGGCAGATCATATTCGTATTATTTTTAGCTAAAGCATATTGATCACAGCTAAGCCTGACCAAGAGCCTTGATTGATCGACCGACGATTGAGCATCGATTTCGAATGGATTGTAGGATTGGAATTGGGTTGGGGATCGGAATCGGGTTTGGGGCGAAATA
This sequence comes from Drosophila dunni, assembly GCA_018152125.1. Classification (NCBI taxonomy): domain Eukaryota; kingdom Metazoa; phylum Arthropoda; class Insecta; order Diptera; family Drosophilidae; genus Drosophila; species Drosophila dunni. Next base: position 14,802,082 of record JAECXC010000339.1, on the reverse strand, counting down.
AATTGTTGCTACACGTATAAGACATCGTGTACGACAAGTTAAGACAACGATCTGTGCGCCTCCGACAGATCCGAGTGGCCACAACAGTCAGCATCATGTGGTGCGCTGCATAAGAGGAGCAGTTGGAACAGGAGAGCGGAGGTATCAAGGCACTGAGGACTGGCGAGGCAAGATCGATAGATAGAGAGAAGAGGAGTCGCTTCATGGGATTCGTCTGTTGTGTGTGCGTGGACATTATTGCGCAGTGTCTATATCATTAATTAATTTAATCACTTGTACATGATTTCGATGTAGCGCTGTGGCAAGCATTATTAATTTGGCGTTGCAAGCGATTTCTCAAACATTGGGAAAGCCCCACCGTAATCTAATACAAAATTAGAAATATACGACAGTTCGAGTTGGAAATTTCTTCCCCCGATCGAATAAAAGTCCAACAGATTTCTGTATGAATGGCATAAATAAAAAATTTTTCTTATCAGTATCAAAGCCTGATTCTGATTCAAATTCTATTCAAATATATTTTTTATGATCCTTAGATCTGTGTGGCGCGCGTGAGTGTTTGTTGATAAGAATTCTTTTTTTATTTTTCAACATTTTTTTTTAGAACTGAAATCAGATCACAATATGCGTTTCGGTTCTACGAGAGTAAAAGACACTTTCTATCTTTCATATTTGATTTAAAATTCTTCTGTTATCTGTAAAGAGTACACAAATAATCTTGAGTTCTTCACTTACGTTTTGGAGGCTTCGTCAGTTCTTCTTATTTGTTTCTTTTATTCTGCTTTATTTGTAAGTGTTTTGGTTTATTTATCTCTTGTCTGCATCTGTTATTGTTTATGTTTCTCTCTTGTTTCTTTTTGGAATTCGCACAAAAATTCACATGGAAGCCGTCGGCTATTTAATTTTTCGCATGCACACAGAGAGACGCACTGATATTTATGGGGAAATGGGAATTGTCAGGCAGCACTAGCAGCAGCAGCAACAACAAGCAACATTAACAATAATTCAGCTGCACTGCACAATCCGCGAGACGCGCTCAACGTTGGGCTCCAAAACCGGACTGAGACACTCAGCACAGAGTCAAACGACAATACCGATTGCGACTGCGACTGCGACAGAGGCTGAGACTGAGACTAAAACAGAGACTGAGACTGAGACCGAAGCTCAAGTCCAACTCGAGCGAATAAAAGAGCAGCCAGTCGGCGCCAGAAACAGCGCCGCGTGCGCCCCAGTCAATTGGTCAGACAGAGAGCGCATGCTTGCTCTGCCGCCGGCAATATTGAGCAAGCAAACTCCACAGGCCCACAGAGCTCTTACTCTCACGTGCTCTTCTATGCTCTCACACACACACAAGCAGCCATACAGAGTGTGTCCCCTTTCTGCTTGGACCGAAACTGGTGCGTATATGTATCTGTTGCTGTCGCACACTAACACATGCTTACTGCCGGTCGACTATTGAGCTGAAAATGCAAATAGAACAACAAAAACAAACTCACAAAAGGAAGAAGCAGAGAATGATCAATACTAGGTAAAGCAATTGAGTGTAAGGTTTATATGACGTACGCAGCTCCTACACATTTCGGACAATTAGTAAAATTAATAAATTAGAACAGTGAAGTGTTAGTCATGCATCTTTTAAGTGCGTTATACCCACTCTTCGCCACTATTTTAAGTGCAGGGTATATTATTTTTCGTTATCTCGATCGATTCTTGAAATTTGAGCGCCTCAACGGACTTCATAGCCTTCTGGCAGCCTCAGCTCTCACAAACTGAGCGAAAACTGGGAGGTTGCCTGCAGCATGGAGCACTGTTGCATGTGTGACAGAGATGGCGCATGCAACAACACGTGCTCTTATCAGTTGAGTGAAACAGCGAGTGGCAACTGATAGCAGACACGTTGAGTGAAATGGCTTCGTATTGTTTGCGGTCGGGTTTTTGTGTTCGAATTTTATTAGATTTTATTTTAGCTTAATTTCATTAGATGCTGGTGCAGTTTTGTTATTGTTATTATTGTTGTTGGTGTTGGTGTTGTATGCGGTCAGTCGTCTATGTATTCTATATTCTATGGTCCAGTTTTGAGGG